>JAABOM020000012.1:11548745-11763175 GCA_011800125.2 Solanum clarkiae
TTCAAATCTGGTTACATACATGAATACCAAGATACATGTACTCCTTTTTGCCAAATAAAGTTCACGAGGTGTTTCATTTCGTATGCATTTTATTATTTGTGTAACGTATCCTTTTTCCATTGTCATATTGTCTTGTATAGTTATCTACTTGTCATACACTACAAATACAGTCATACAGCTCCAATATTGTGACCACCAAAAGAACCATCTCAAAGGTAATTGAAAGGTAAAGTATACAGTTTTTGGTAGGTGGTAGCCCTGAGGGGTTGAGTATAACCTAGCCAGGGGATGATCCTATCAAGAGGGGGGATAGTCCAAGGGGTTAAGTATAACCTAGCCAGGGACGAACTCGATACAGTTTCACCACTGATGAGTTGGTCATTTGTTTACAGCTGTGCATAGATTTTATAGTACAGATCTTATAGTAAAGGTAAAGTGATATAAAGAACATAAAGTACATGATTCCACAGTATAATTAAGGGTGGTCCCTGATCTTCTACAGATGCATGGTTTCATTTGAGTTGTTACTTTATATATAGTATATCTTGCCTTACATACTCAGTATATTATCTCATACTGACGTCCCTTACAGGGGACCTGCATTTTATGCTGCAGGTATAGGTGCTAGTAGATCTCCCCTGTAGGAGTACAAGACATTCAGCTGTGTTTGCCAAGCTTCAAGTTGCTTCGGAGCTTTGCATGTCTAGAGCTTATATGTTTATATTGTACAGTTAGTTGAGGCGGGGCCTGTCCCAACCCTTATCAGATGTTTCTCTCTATTTAGAGGTTTTGTAGACTATGTAAAGCACAGTGAAGTCATGTCTCGCACTTTAGACAGCGTGGCCCCAACGGCCTAGTCATATGCATTTCCTCTTGGCTTGTTATCACTATTCACCTTCTTAAGAGCATGTCAAATGTAGAAATCCCTTATAATATGTATAGAACGCATATAGTTACAGGTTGGTTCTGCCGAGCCATATCAGCAACGGGTGCTGGTCCGCCCTACGGGAGTTTGGGGCGTGACATATAGGCTATTTTAGGGTCGCGTTGCAAAGATTGAGGGAGGAGAGATTATATACTAAATATGACAAGTGTAAATTTTGGTTGGAGTAGGTTGCATTCATGGGCCATGTGGTGTCGTGGGATGGTATAAAAGTGGACCCTAAGAAAACCAATGTGATTAGGAATTTGCCTAGACCATTGACCCCATCAGATATTAGGAGTTTCTTGGGCCTTGCAGGTCACTATAGAAGGTTTATGAATGGGTTCTCATTCATTGCCTCTCATATGAAAAAATTAACTCAAAAGAAGGTGAAGTTTGTATGGATGGATGAATGTGAGAAAAGTTTCCAAACATTGAAAGATATACTTGTGTCCGGTCCTATATTGTCACTACAAGATGGGCTTGAGGGTTTTGTGGTGTATTGTGATGCATCCAGAGTTGGTTTGGGTTGTGTCATAATGCAAAATGGTAAGGTCATAGCCTATGCTTCTAGAAAACTCAAGGTGCATCAAAAGAACAAAGAAGGTGGCTAGAACTCTTTATAGACTATGACATGAGTGTAAATTACCATCCAAGTAAGGCAAATGTTATGGCAGATACTTTAATTCGGATGTCTATAGGTAGCCTAGCTCATGAGGATGTTGGTGATAGGGAGATGGCTGGAGAGGTACATAGATTATCTAGATTGGGGATGAGATTAGAAGATGTGGGTAATGGTGTGCTTGTTGTTGATGGTTCCAAATCTTCTTTGATTGATGAGGTGATAGCAAAACAAGACCTAGACTCCTCCTTGCTTGAATTGAATGCCTTGGTGAAAGAGGGCAAAATAGAAGATTTCTCCCAAGGGGGAGATGGGACCCTTAGATACCAAGGTCGGTTGTGTGTGCCATGTGTTCATTGTTTGAGGAAATAATTCTTGATGAAGCCCATAATTCCTCTTATTCTATCCACCCCGGCTCCACCAAAATGTATAGAGACTTGAGGGATGTGTATTGCTGGGGAGTCATGAAGAGGGACATTGCAAAATATTTTCCCGATTGCCATAGTTGCCAACAAGTCAAAGCCGAACATCAAAGGCCGGGTGACCTAACCCAAGACATAGAGATTCCCACTTAGAAATGGGAGGTGATTAACATTGATTTTGTTGTTGGGTTGCCCAAGACTAGAAAAGGCTTTTATACCGTATGGTTGGTTATCGATAGGATGACAAACTCAACTCACTTTCTACCGCTCAAGAGTACATATGGGACTGAAGAGTATGCAAGGTTGTACGTCCATGAGTTAGTGAGGTTACATGGGGTTCCTTTAACTAGCATATTGGATCATGGTGCATGATTTACTTCACACTTTTGGAGATCTTTTCAAAGGAGTTTCGGGTACCAAAGTTCACCTTAGTACGGCCTTCCACCCTAAAACGGATGGCCAAGCTGAATGGACGATTCAAAAACTTGAGGATATGATTAGGTCTTGTCCATTGGAGCTTAAAGGTATTTGGGATGACCATCTTTGATTTATTGAGTTTAGCTACAACAATAGCTACTCTAGCATCGGTATGGCTCCATTTGATGCTCTTTATGGGAGACATTATATATAACTGGTTGGTTGGTTCAAGATTGGAGAGATGGATTTATTGGGACCGGTTCTAGTTATGGAAGCCCTAGAAGAGGTTAACATGATTAGGAAAAGGCTGAGGACAACCCAAAGTCATCAAAATTCCTATCAAATGTGAGAAGAAGAGACCTAGAATTCCAAGTGGGTGATTAGTTTATTTGAACGTTTATCCAATGAAAGGTGTAGTCCATTTTGGTAGAAAGGGGAAGTTGATTCCAAGGTACATTAGTCCTTATGAGTTGATTAAGAGGGTTGGCAAGATAGCTTATTAGTTGAAGTTGCCTACTGAAACGAATTCAGTTCATCCGGTGTTCCATGTCTCTATGTTGAGAAGATGAGTTGGTGATCCTAATGCCATTTTACCTCTTGATGTTATGGGTGATGTAGAGGATAACTTAACTTATGAGGAGATCCTAATTCAGATCTTGGATTGCAACGACCCCAAAAAGTGCCTGAAAATGTGCCTCCAAAGTGCCCGGAATCATAATTTCCACATATCTAAAAATTTGTTTGTTATTTTGAAAATTTGACTTTATATTCTTGTTTAGGGGGTCAAGCGAAATGGGAATTTTGTCTAACCCAAATTTTAGAGTAGTCGTATCAAAATCCAAAAATCGCAATGAACGAAATTTAGGAGAGTGACCTTTCAAGGGGAATATCTGTGAGTACATAAAGAACTAGGCGACCCACTAGCTACCAACTTAAAGCCCTTTGAATTAGCTTTCCAATTCATTTCATTTCACCTCATTCTGAGTTCGAATTAATGATTTATGCCCATTTTCATAAAATTCGTTTGTGTAGAAAATGCAGATTCTGGTGGGGTTTTCGCGTCACCTCCACGACGTGCACTCTTTTTATTGTTCTTGTTTTTATTTTTTCGGTCCAATACTTGTAAGTCTTGGGATTAAGGGTCCCCGCACTTGAAAATACATACACTTAGCTTTATTTCACCCTCATATCATCCTTAACATTCCCCAATATCCTCTAAAATATTTAGACTCATATTTCACCCTAAATTCTAGTCCCAAACTCAAGAAAAATCTTAAGGATTTCATCAAGGATCTCATTCAAGCTTCAACTCTCCAACTCCAATCTTCCTCAAGGATTCTCCAAAGTCAAGGTATATGGTGTTGAAACATTGGGTCCTTTCACCCAAGGTTCCTAAGTCTCCTTTTCACTAATATTACATGATTTAAAGTTGATTTTACATGTGAATCTTGTAGATTAATAAATTTATTGCACAGTGATTTTAGTGCATCAAAGTATTATTGTTTCAGCATGTTTTGAGCTCTAAATCTTGGATCTTATATAGGATTTGATGAGGGGTTTTGATATGAATATATTTGGGGTGATGCAAGGTAATGAGTCATGGTTTTACATCATATTTTCTTGCATAAATTCATCTCTAAATTGCATGGTTTTTTACCACTACAACACCCCCCCTAAAGTGTTTGATAAAATATACGGCTAGGGTTTCCTCTGGAATTGAAGGTTCAAAGCACGAGACATGACATGAATGATGACATTAGAGCCTATGATGAATTCTATATGTGTTGCATTAGACCATGCCCAATCTGGGGGATAAAAACTCATGGGTTTATACTTCATCACCTAGGATGATTGGAGTGTGACCATCATCAACCATGTGAGGGGTTTATACTTCACCACCTAGGATGATTAGGGTGTGACTATCATCAACCATGTAAGGGGTTTATACTTCACCACCTAGGATGATTGGGGTGTGACCATCATCAACCATGTGAGGGGTTTATACTTCCCCACCTAGGATGATGGGTTGTGACCATCATCAACCTTGTGAGGGGTTTATACGACTCTAGCAAGGATGATGGGGTGTGACCATCACTAACAACCCAAGTTTGGAAAGCTAGCTTGGTCTATTCTTCACATACTATATATGATATGAACATGAATTACTTAAGAATGTTTTTACTTACACATTGATCTTACATGTCATATTGTTATATATTGTGCCTATTGCCTATTATTATGCATTTTGGATTATGATGCTTATCTTTTGTTGTATTGCATCCCACATACTTGGTACATTTAATCATACTAACACATACTCTTTCCTACATGATATCACCATGTAGGGACCGCAACTCCTGTTGATTCTTTTTGTGGATAAATGGATTGTTCAATTTTGCCTTTGGTGAGTCCTCCATTTCAGGGACAAGGAATATTCTCTCATGCTATGTATTAAGAATCTCTTTACTTTATCGTATACTTATGACTATGACGGTGAGCCTGGTTGTATGTCTTGGCCCCCGCCATTATCTCTATAGTGGAGGGTGATGTTGGACAAAGCTATGTATTTATGTTATGAGTTGATTTATTTAGCTCTTGACTCTATGTTACGACAAGTTCTCCCTTGGTCCCTCTTGCCCTTATTTTTTCAAATGTTATTTAATTGTTTTCGCGACAAGGATTTGTAATGATATACTACGAGTCTTGTCTAGGGTTCCTTCGGGTTCCCCATTCACTAGTCATGTCTAGGCCCTAGGCTTGGGTCTTGACAAAGGTGGTATCAGAGAACTATATTCTTAGACCTTCGGAGCCCAACACACCATGTCAATTAGAGTCTTATTCATGATTATATTGTGCATCACAACTATGAGTAGGAGTCTATAAGATATTTTAGGAAATGTTTTCCTTCTTCATGGTCTATGTCATGCTTTAGAAGTGAGATAGGTATTTCCCCTTGAACGAATGTTCTTTGCTCTTCTAGTTGATCATGCCGCTTCAAGAGGATGTCAAAGAAAGGTAAGTTGAAGGTTTTGATATTGATGGATCCGAGTTTCACTATTTATTCTCTATTCTTTTGGCTGCTAGTGGGGCTTCTTATATGCCCAAAGTGTTGTGTGAACCTTTATTGTCTATCTTTTGGTTGGGTATATCATTGCTAGGAGGTTCATAGATGTGATCCGAGTTTGTATTATATAAGTTCTTGCTTTGTGGTTTGCTGGAGTTAGCATGGAGGATTTGGATGTCATTGTAGGGATGAAATAGTTTCTTGCATGTAGTATTTTCAAGGATGGTAGAACTCATAGAGCTAGGTCTCGAATCACTAATTAGTCCGTATTTTAGTGGGAGGTGGTTAAATGGTATCAAGGGAGGTAGGTCCATTTCTTATCTTAAGGTACAATTGGGTCTTTAAGGAGTTGTATTTGTTATCTTGTGAGGATAGAGGTGTTGAAGCTCAGTTGTTTTTTCTATAGAATTGTTGGTGGTGGCAGATGACGCTTTGAATGTCCTTTCTGATATTTTGAATTTTGGGGTAATGTCCTTGGGTTTAACTAGTACACCAGGTATGCCTATAAGTCTCGTGAGTAAGATCTTTGGTCCCTATTCTAATAGGTTTATGGTGGTTTTGGTGATGATTAAAGTGGTCCATTCCCTAATGAGGTAGTGCATGTCAATCAGTTGAGGGTAGTATTACAAGTTTAAGGAAGAAGGTTGGGTGCTAGTAGGAGAGATGGGAATTTTGGTTGTAAGAGGTTGCCTTGCTAGGTTGCGCGGTGCCCGGTGATGGTATTAAGGTTGACTTTAGTATGACGAAGGTAATTAGAGAGTAGCCTATACCTTTGACCTCACCGGATATTAGAAGCCTCTTGGGTTTAGTGGGCTATTACCGGGGATTGTGAGTAGACTCTCTTCTATTGTTGTTCCTATGACTTCGTTGACCCTAGGTAAGACTATGTTGTGACCGATGTTTTAAGTAGGGTGATTTGATAGGTCCGGAATTTGCTATTTCTTGTGTTATCCCTTGATGCTAGTAATATTCATATGTATGTAGGTTTCATTCATAGGTTCCTTTCACCCATGAAGCCCAATCTTCTTTTTTATGAAAATTTCATGATTTCAAGATGTATTTCTTATGGGTTTCTATTATTTTGAAATATACGCTTGAAATATGTTGGGGTCTTGTCTAATATTGTTGATTATGCATAAATATCTATTTTGAGCTTATACTATGAAGTGATCTTTGTTTATTGAGACTATATATGATTCATGCTACGAAATCTATGGACTATTGTGAAGTTTTGATATGATTTACAAGTTGACCATGATGGGGTTTTAGCATGATGTTGGTGGGCTGATTTACATAATTTTAAGATGCATTGATTTTACTATTTCATTATCCATACTCTTACATTTTACATGATTTGTACATTTCCTCATACGTGCCCACCAAGTGTTTGATGAAACGCCAAGTTAAGAATTCTCGAGATATGTGCATGTTTTACAAGTCAAGTGACTTCATGGTGAATATAGGCTATCAAGTATGTTATGAATTCATGAAATTGTCTATACTTATGCAAGTATGAATTTAAGCCGTTTTTAAAAATTTATTTTCAAGAAAACCTACATGAATTTTTACTTATTTTAATTTTGCATTTGAATATTATGATTTCTAAAATTCTATTGATCCATCGGTAGTGTTTATTTTATTATTCTAATGTAAAATAAAATATGGGGATTTTTTATTTGATTATTCTAACGTAAAATAAAATATGGGGATTTACTTTGGGTTTATGAAGTTACAAGTATGCATGTTCCTTTTTTGAATGATTTATGCATGAGAGATTACACTATAGATTTAAATATGGAATTAATTATGTTTTCACTTCAACTTCATATTATAAATATTGATTTTAAATGGAGTTTTAATTACCCATGTCAATTTTCTCATTGTTCATAGCATATGCATTCATGTACACAGATTATTTTGAAAAATTATGTTATGGGTAAGCCCAATTTTGTCTTATGGTATGATTTTGATAAAAGGTTGGTTATGACAATATTGTGATCACATATTTGTCTTTGATTTTGTCTCTTTAAGCATTTTGGGTGATCGCACCAGTTTGTTATGAATGGTCTATTCCTATGCATGAGTATTATAACTATGAAATTATGAATTTGGTATTTGAGCCTAAGTGTGAATTATCATGAATGGTGTTTGGATTATAATCCTAATTATGCATTGAAATGATTTGGAAAAATTACTATTGCCTCTTTGAAGATATGTACATACATATTATAAGTATTCTTGTGGGATGACGACTTAGCTTGTTGTGTTGAGGGTCTTGGGGTAGTTTGGGCTACTTTCATAGCATGTCTCCAATGAGTGTAGAAACCGTAAGGTTGTAATATGATGGGTAAGGATAGACGATCTATTTGGTCAATTGCAATGGGTTAGTCGTTCCTCTAAGATTGATCTTTGGGTCATGTTTTATCTCCAAGAGAGGATGAAGATAAGTGATATCCCTAGGTGTCTTTTTGGATTAGGAATGAGCATTATGAGTGTGGTGGAGATGTTTGGTTGATTTATGCATTGGCTATATCTATAGGCTTCACGAATAGGGTCTTAAAACCCTACCTTGAGATGTTTGTGGTGGTCGCTAGTGATGAAGTATCAATTTGTTTAGAGCTTGTGAATTATTTGTGGGTAATGTAGCAAGCCTTGTAGGATGAGAGTTGTTTGCTAAATATGATAGGTGGGCATTTTGGGTTGCAAGAAGATGGTTAGAGCCCCTTAAGGAATATGGTATGAACGTGCATTAACTTTTCCGGTTAAGCTAGTGTTGTGAATGATGCCCTAAGTAGCCTAGCATGTATTGATGATGGTGGCAAAGAGGCGAATTGAGCGGTCCATTCTTTTTCTATATTAAGGGATTATGTTAGAGGAACTTGAGCATGGTAATGTAGAATTCTTGATGGCTCCAAATGTTCGTTGCTTTGGGAGATTTATATTAAGCAAGGCTTCGATTTCGCCCTATTAGAGTTGGAAGTTTTGTGTGAGGAAATGACAGAATGTAGGTTGACTCCCAAGGGAGAGATGGTGGCTATGGTACCAAGTGGATTAGCTGTATTTAAGATTTACAATTGAGCTGAGGATTGTGAGTCCCTATAGAGTGTATAGCAAGGTTGGTAAGGTTGCATAAGTTTGGGAATTGCCTATGGATGTAGATGTGGTTCGTCCAGTTCTTCATGCTTCTAGGTGGATATGATGTCTTTGTGACTTTAGTGTTATAGAACACTTTGAGGTTGTCGGTGTTAAGGAGGTTAATTTGGCTTAAGAGAAGGTCCCGGCGGGGGTGTTGGATGGATGAGTGGAGAAGCTGATTCATAATGATGTAGTATTCTTCAAGGCCCTTTGGGAAGAATCGTCGATTCGTATGTGTCTCTGAAGGAGCGGGAGCGGGCATGGAGGAGAAATATCAATATCTCTTTCATTCTATTCAAGCTCATGATAACACGTCAAGTCCTTCTTATGATTTCAAGTCTTGTATTTTGAAAATCCTACTTCATATTCTTATTTAAGGGGTTAAATTGAGAGGGAAATGTGTCTAACCCAAATTTTAGAGCAACCATATCAAAATCCAAAAATCGCAAAGAATGCTATCTAGGAGGGTCAAATTTGAAGGGGTATATCTCTTAGCACACAAAGAATTGGTGTCCCATAATGAACAACTTAAAGCCCTTTTAATTATCTTTCCAATACACTTTGTTTCACCTCATTCCGAGTTTGGATGAAGGATTTATGCCCATTTTCGTTAAACTCATTTGTGCAGAAAATGCAGATTCCAGAGGAGTCCCTGTGTTTTTTGGTGCTTGTTTTAATTTTTCCGGTCCAAGACTTATATGTCATGGGCCTAAGGTCCTCACACTTGAAAATACATATACTTAGCCTTATTTCAGCCTCATATCATCCTTAACATTCCCCAATATCCTCTAAAATATTTAGGCTTGTATTTCACCCTAAATTCAAGTCCCAAACTCAAGACCAATCTTAAGGAGTTCATCAAGAATCTCATTCAAGCTTCAAGTTTCCATCTCCAATCTTCTTCAAGGGTTCTCCAAAGTGAAGGTATGTGGTATTGAACTATTGGGTCCTTTCACCCATGGTGCCTAAGCCTCTTTTTTACTAATATTGCATGATTTAAAGTTGATTTTACATGTGGGTCTCATATTGATAAATTTACTACACAGTGATTTTGGTACATGAAAGTATGGTGGTTTTAGCATGTTTTGAGCTCTAAATCTGGGATCTAATGTAGGAATTAATGAGTTGTTTTGGATGTTAATGTCTTGGGGGTGTTGGAAGGTGTTAATTGATGATTTTACTATAGGTTTTCTTGCAAGATTCTGTCTCTAAATTACATGGTCTTTTACCCCCACTACACCCCAAGTGTTTGATAAAATGTCTGGCTAGGTTTTCTTATGGAATTGAAGGTCCAAAGAATGAGATATGACATAAATGATGTAATGATGATCAAATGAACTTATGTATATCATTATTCCTATATGAAACATTGCACTAGAGCCTATGATGAATTCTATATAAGGTGTTGCATTTGACTATGCCCAATCCGGGGGAATAAGAGCCCGAATAACCAAGTGAGGGGTTTATACTTCACCACCTAGGATGATTAGGTTGTGACCATCATCAACCATGTGAGGCATTTATATTTCACCACCTAGGATGATTGGGGTTTGACCCTTATCAACCATGTGAGGGGTTTATACTTCACCACCTAGGATGATTGGGGTGTGACCATCATCAACCATGTGAAGGGTTGGTACTTCTCCACCTAGGATGATGGGGTGTGACCATCATCAACCATTTTAGGGGTTTATACCACACAACCTAGGATGATGAGGTGTGACCATCCTCGACCAACCAAGGTTGGAAAGCTAGCTTGGGTTATTCTTCATATATGATGTATTATACGAGCATGAGTTATTTAATCATATTTTTACTTATGCATTGATCATACATTTCATATTGTTATATATTATGCCTATTGCCTATTGTTGTGCATTTTGGATTATGATGCTTATCTTTTGATGCAATGCATTCCACATACTTAGTACATTCAAATGTACTAACGCGTATTCTTGCCTACGTGATATCACCATGTATGAACCAGAGCTCCTACTGATTCTTCTTTTGGCTGGATGAATTTATCAAGTTAGCCTTAGGTGAATCCTCCATTCCGGGGACAAGGACTATTCTCTCATGATATGTATTAAGATACTCTTTACTTTATCATATACTTAGGACTAAGAGGGTGAGCCTGGTTGTATGTCTTGGCACCCACTATTATCTATGTAGTAGAGGTGTTATTGGACAAAACTATGTATTTATGCTATGAGTTGATTTATTTATCTCTTGACTCTATGTTATGACAAGTTCTCCCTTAGTCTCTCTTGCCCTTATTTCCATTCTTCAAATGTTATTTAATTGTTTTCGCCACCAAGGATATGTAATTATATGCTATGAGGCTTGTCTGAGGTTCCTTTGGGTTGCTCATTTGACGGTCACATCTAGGCCCTAGTCTTGGATCGCGACATGATAGGCAAGTAAAGAGATTGAGGAACATAGAAGTGGCATCCGTTAAGGTCCTTTGGAGGAACCAGCAAGTCCAAAGTGCTACTTGAAAGGCGAAACGGACATGCAAAAATGGTATCTTTATCTTTTCCACTCCACTCAAGCCTAAGGTAGTAATTCTAAGTCTCATATGTTATTTCAAGTTTTACACTTCAGCCCCTATGTTGTTCATATGCATTCATGTTTAAGTTGCCTCGAAATGCTCAAAATTTTAATTTCCACATAATTATAAAAATTCAATGTCATATTTGTGATCAAGGGTTCAAAAATTAGGTGAAAAAGGGTCTAACATTGATTTAATAGCGAAAGAATAGCAATTATAAAGTTTTAAGGGGCGATTTCCAGTGATCTGTTCGCAACGCTTTTGCGATGCGCCTTGGGTGCACTGTAAAAATCCCTCTCTGTGTCCTCTCAGTGATGCGGAGATGTGTTTTTTCGCCAGGAAATTTTTCTTATACAACCAAAAATATTCTAAGTGTTGGGCCCAAGTTCCCAAATGTGTTTTTATATATACTTAGTAAAAAATCACCCTTATATCATCCTAAACATTTCCCACTGCTCCCCAAAACACGTAGCCATACTTTCACTCCAAATTGCAAGACTCAAAACCCTCATCTGGATTCAAGGATTCTCTTCAAGCCTCAAGTCCCCATCAAAGTCTTCTTCAAGGTTTCTCCAAAAGCTAAGGTATGTGGTGTTTCACTATTGGGTCCTCTCACCCATGGTGGCTAGGTCTTCTTTTTACTAATATTGCATGATTTAAAGTTGATTTTACAAGTGGGCCTCGTATATTGAGAAATTAATTGCACAGTGATTTTTATTTAATGAGTATGGTTGTTTAACATGTTTTGAGCTTCAAATCTTGGATTTAATATTGGATTGGATGAGGGTTTTGACGTGAATATGTAACACCCCGTAAAGTTACTAAAACACACTCTTTCCAAGATCCGATGTAAAATTATAGACCAGATTTGCGATTAGTGCAAAAAATAAAGTCAGAAAATCATCTTGAGTCGGCTTTAACGCAAAAGAATGAAAATCAATTTTTGCAAAGTGAGCTTAAAAAAGAGAGGATTCCGCACCACTTCGGCAATGTAGAGCCACACTTATACTTTTTCGGAAAGTTTCCAAAAAAATGAGAATTTGCGATAAAGAAAATCACTAGTGCGCATCGCGCACGAGTGTACGAGGGAAAAGATTTTTCTTTTAAAATTCGGGAAGGTCAATTTAGTCCTTTCCAACATATTTTTATATCCCCAATACATTTTTTAAATATAATTTTATACAAAAGGGTTTCAAAACCAAAACCAATCCATATTTAATATTTTTACACAAGTTTAAGAGAGGAGAAGGAGAGACAGGGTGAGGGTTACAGAGGAGTTTTCAAATTGTTGAAGAAAATCTCCATTATCAGGTATATAAAGGCTACACAAAAGTATGGAATTGATCTCCCATGTGCCAAAATAGAGTTAGGATGACAAATTCATGACTAGAATTTTGATTTATGAGTTCTTGAAAGTTTCTTGTTAGTTACTTTAAAGTCTTGAATAATTGCTTTCAATTCTTGTACCATTGCTTGAATTCTTGGTTTTAAATTTCTTAAACTATAATTTTATATCATGAATTGATGATCATCATGTTTACCTTTTACTGTATGTTTTCACTAATATGTGATTGTGACTTGATCCTTAAAGCGTCGCTCCATAATGACTTGAATAATGATCTTAGGGGATGTCTAGAACCTGAAATGTCGGAGAATGGTGTCTGACTGAGTTTGACTCCTAAATTGGATGTGTTGATGACTTCGATTGTTGAAATTATTATTGATAGAGTTGATTGGGTGTAATTCCCTTAGATTGGGTAGGTAATCTTGTACGTAGAGGTTGGGTGCTTGATAGATTGATAACATGATAGATTTATGACCATGTTAAGTCTTGAGAGGAGTGTTAGCACCAAAATGGCTAAGAGTGAATCCCACTCGGACCCATTAACTACGTGACCAGCATAGGAGAGGTTTGAACCGTGAAAGCAAATGTTTCCTTTGTCCCGAAAACGGACTTGACAGACTTTTGGATCCACTGACGAACTTATCCTTTACCCCGTCAAGGGACTGGATGGATGTGGCAATGACATTTTCTCATTGTATAACTATTGGCTCATAGGTAGTGGTTGTCTGTTATCGAGACCCTCAAATAGGTTTCATCATGATAGAACTCTGATATGATATGAATACTTGATGCTTGATGGCTAGTGAGGTTATAGAATCTTGTATCTTATATTTGAGGTGAGGCTGACTGATGGATCATAATGATTAAACTGTTTCCTTTTTCTTAGACCATTTTACATACAATATATTCCATGTACTAACGCCCCTCTGGCGCTGCATCATTTTCTGATGAAGATTCGATAGATCGCTGACTTCAGCAGCCTGATCGTTGAGTTCAGAGCTCTCTATTCCAGATAGTAGTGAGCACTCCCCTACATTCTAAGAATGTTTAATTTTTATTGATTTCCAGTATTTTATTTGATGTTGGTCGCCATGGCCTATCATGGTATCGTCTTAGACTATAGTATACAGGCTTCATAGACGTAGATGTTCATGTTGAGGTCAAGGGTTCTTTTCCCTCATACTTCCTTTCTTTATATTGAGACATTTTTCTATCCTTTCTATTTCCTTATGATAGACTGATGTTGATAGCATAAGCCCACTGATAGGACAATATTTATATGTATTATATCATTTCTTTTCTGCAGATGAATTGACTGGATGATGGCAAAGAGATTGAGTGGTCCACTTGGGGGCTAGCAATAGTCTCCATGTGAGTCACATCTAGGGTACCCTCTTGGGTCATGACAAACTTGGTATCAGAGCCTAGAGCTGGAGTGTCCTAGGGAGTATATGAAGCCATGTCTAGTAGAGTCTTGTTTATAGGGGTGTTGTGCACCATATTTCATTAGCAGGATCCTATTGGACATTAAGAAGTGTTACCCTTCTTATATGATCTGAAAATAGTGATAAGAGTTAACCTGTTAAATCCTACTTTTAACTCGTGCATTTTATGCTTACAAAAAATGCAGCCCAAAAGAACAGCCGTTCAAAGAGATACCCCAGCTCCTGTCGCTGAGAACACCCAACCGGAGGTTCTGGCTCAAATTGAGACCAGAAGACAGAGACGCCCCACTAGGACTGCTTAGTCCCTCAAGCGCCCCCTGCTCAGCCCCAGTTAGCTCCCAATATTGAGGCAGAATTCAGGGGAGCCGTCACCATGCTACTTAGTTGCTGGCCTCCCAAGGAAATAACCATGGTTCTCAGGCTCCTAGTTCTAGCTCACAGGAGCTCGCAGCTGCAACCAGCTCAAGGAATTTCTGAGGATGAACCCACTAGTGTATACGAGAACGAATGTTGGAGGAGAACCCACAAAATTTCATTGATGAGATGTACAAAGTCCTGAGGGTTACGCATACAATTGAGATCCAGGGAGTTGAGCTTGCGTCCTACCAGCTGAAGGACATGGCCAATGTATGGTACACTTAATTGGAGGGGAGTAGAGGTGAGGATGCAGAGCCGGCAATGTGGGATGAGTTTGAATCCGCCTTTCTCGATTACTTCTTTCCTCAAGAGTTGAGGGAAGAAAAGGCGGATGAGTTCGTGAATCTGAAGCAAGGAGGAACGACTGTGAAAGAGTATAGCCTCAAGTTTATCAAACTGTCAAGGTATGCCCCTGAGATGGTGAAAGATATGAGGCAGAGGATAAGGAGATTTTTATCTGGCCTAGCTAGACACATGCAGAAAGAGTGTAAGTCTACCTTGCTAATTTTGGGTATGGACGTCTCCAGACATGTTGTATGTGCCCAGCAGACGGAGGAAAATAATAGGAGGGATAGAGAGGAACACTTGAGCATAAAGGTGAAGTCAGCGGGATATGAGACTAACCCGCAGAGGTATAATAGAGGTGACAAATCTTATTTCTAGAAGAGATCATCATATCCCGCATCTTGTACAGCCAGTGCGCCTGTGCAACCAACTAGGTATGATCAGAAATCTCAGGGTCATCAGAATTTCCGAATCCTAGGTACCCAATCTCAGGCCATTGTGACTCAAGGCATAAGGGGAAAACCATCGTGCAACAAGTGTGGTAAGCTTGATCTGGGTAAGTTCTGTGTGGGCAAAGTTATGTGTTATGCTCGTGGTTAGGCTAGTCATTTCAGTTATGAGTGTCCAAAGAGGAGGCGAGGTGAGGGTAATGGCAGATCTCAGTCCTCAATAACATCTCCAGTATGTAATCAGAAGAGGGGTGCTACTACTATGGGTATAGGAGGCGGGACAAACCGCCTTTATGCTATGGGTAACCATCACGACCAAGAGGATGCAACTAATATTGTCATGGGTATGCTTTGTGTCATTGCTTATTAGTGTTATGCATTGATTGATCAGGGTGCCACCTTATCTTTTATCACCATCTATGTCACTAGAAAATTAGTATTATTCTTGAGAGTTTACTTGAGCCCTTTTATGTCTCTACTCTTACTGGTGAGTCTATCCTAGTTGAGAGGGTTTATAGGGATTGTGTGGTGTCGATTTATCATAGAGATAATTTAGCTGATATGATAGAGTTGGAGATGGTTGATTTTTATGTAATAATGGGCATTGATTAGCTTCATGCTTGTTATGCTTCTGTTGACTGTAGAAGCCGGATCGTTAAGTTCCAATTCCTTAATGAACCTATCTTAGAGTGGAAAGGAAGTTCTATTTCCCATAAGGGTAAATTCATATCCTATCTCAGAGTAGAAAGTTGATGTCCAAGGGTTGTATTTACCACCTCGTGCGAGTGAAGTCCGATGATGATGAGTCCCCTACTCTGGAGTCAGTCCCGATAGTGAATGAGTTTCTCAAGGTCTCTCCTAAGGATCTTCCCGGGAGTCCCTCCTGATAGGGAGATTGACTTTAGGATTGGTGTTCTTCCCGAAACAAAACCTATCTCAATTCCACCCCATAGAATGGCTCCCACAGAGTTGAATGAATTGAAAGAGCAATTGAAAGACTTATTATAGAAAGGTTTCATAAGGCCTACTGTCTCACCTTGGGGTTCTCCTGTCTTATTCGTGCATAAGAAAGATAGTCTTTGAGGATGTGTATAAACTACTGACAATTGAAAAAGGTTACCATAAAGAATAAGTACCCTCTTCCCAGAATAGATAATCTCTTTGACTAGCTTTAGGGTGCTACTTTTTTCTCCAAGATAGATCTTAGATCGGGTTACCATCAGCTGAAGGTGAGTAAAAGTGACATTCCTAAGACAACCTTTAGGACACGGTATGGCCACTTTGAGTTCTTGGTAATGTCCTTCGGGTTAAAAATCCACCCGCAACTTTTATGGACTTGATGAATATGGTATTCAGACCATATCTTGATATGTTTGTGATCGTATTCATTGATAACATCCTAGTTTATTTGAGGAATGAAGAAGACCATGCTAATCACCTTAGAGTGGTTTTGCAAACACTCAAAGATGACGAGTTGTATGAAAAATTCTCCAAGTGTGAATTGTGGCTTACATCAGTGGCCTTCTTAGGCTATGTTGTTTCGGGAAATGACATTCGAGTGGATACCCAAAAGATTGAGGCAGCTAGGAACTGGACAAGACAAACTTCCCCAATAGAAATAAAAAGTTTCTTGGGTTTGGCTGGGTACTACCATAGATTTGTGGAGCGCTTCTCCTCTCTGTTAGCCTCTTTAACAAAGTTGACTTAAAAGAAGGCCAAGTTTCACTGTTCGGAGGCATATGAGAAGAGCTTTCAGGAGTTGAAGACTAGATTGATTATAGCACCAGTGTTAATAATTCCAAACTACGCAGGTGACTTTGTAGTATGTGTTCAGTTAGAAAGAGCTCAACCTGCGATAGAGGAGGTCGCTGGAGTTTCTCAAGGATTATGATATGAGCATCCTCTACAACCCAGGTAAGGCTAACATTGTTGCTGATGCTCTTAGAAGGATATCCATGCATAGCATTGTCTATGTAGAAGAGGGGAAGAGAGAATTAGCCAAGGAAGTGCACAGATTTGCTCGATTGGGAGTGTATCTTTAGGAGAACAATGAAGGTAGGGTCGATGTTCAGAATGGTTTTGCTTCATCCTTAGTGTCTGAGGTGAAGGAGAAGCAATACCAAGACCCTATCTTACTCCAATTAAAAGAAGAAGTTCACAAGCAAAGGGTGATGGTCTTCTCAAATGGGGGAGATGGGGTATTGAGGTATCAAGGGAGATTGTGTATACTTGATATTTATGGAGTTTGAGACAGAATCATGGCCGAAGCTCATAGTACAAGATATTGCATTCATCCTGGCTCCACAAAGATGTACCACGACTTAAGGAAGGTCTATTGGTGGAATGGGATGAAGAAGGACATTGCGGAGTTCATTTCCAAGAACCCCAATTGCCAACAGGTTAAGGTGGAACATCACAAACCTTGTGGGTTAGACCAGAATTTTGAAATTCTAGAATGGAAAGAGGAATTGATCAACATGGGCTTGCCCCAATCCCGAAAGCAGCACAATTCAATATGGGTGACTATTGACAGAATGACGAAATCAACCAACTTCTTCGTAATTAAGGCAACTTATATGGCTGAGGAGTACGCCTGACTTTACATTTGGGAGATTGTGAGGTTGCATGGGGTTCCCTTATCTATCATATCAGATAGAGGAGCTCAATTCACCTCTCCGTTTTGGTGATCGTTCCAGAAGGGATTAGGTATGAAGGTTAATCTGAGTACTGCTTTCCATCCTCAGACAGATGGGCAGGCAGAATGCATTACTCAGACTTTAGAGGATATGTTAAGGGTATGTGTTATTGACTTCAAAGGAAATTGGTATGATCATCTACCTCTGATTGAGTTCGCTTCTAATAATAGCTATCATGTCAGCATTCAGATGGCCCCATATGAGGCATTGTATAGGAAAAGGTGTAGATCTCTGATTGGTTTGTTTGAGGTGGTTGAAGCTGAATTTATTGGGCCTGACCTTATGCACCAGTCTATGGAAAAGGTGAAAATCATCCGGGAAATATTGAAGACAACTTAGAGTCGCCAGAAGTCATATACAGATGTGAGAAGAAGGGACGTGGAGTTTGTGATAGAAGATTGGGTATACCTGAAAGTGTCACCCATAAAGGGTTTCCTGAGATATGGTAAGAAGGGGAAGGTGAGTCCCCGTTACATCGGGCCATCCAGAATGTAAGAAGGATTGGGAAGGTTGCCTCTGAGTTATACTTGCCTTGCGAGCTAGAGGGAATTCACCGGGTGTTCCACGTATCTATCTTAAGGAAATCTTTGGGGGATCCAGCTTTAGCAAT
This sequence comes from Solanum clarkiae, assembly GCA_011800125.2. Taxonomy (NCBI): domain Eukaryota; kingdom Viridiplantae; phylum Streptophyta; class Magnoliopsida; order Solanales; family Solanaceae; genus Solanum; species Solanum clarkiae. The sequence goes on from JAABOM020000012.1 coordinate 11,567,126, forward strand.
TCTTGTAGAGAGTATGGTTATAAAGGATAGCTTATCATACGAGTAAGTTCCAGTCCAGATTCTTGACTGACAGGTTCATAAGACGAGAAACAAAGAGACAGACTCTGTTAAAGTTCTATAGAGGAATCAATTTGTCGAGGAAGCCACGTGGGAAGCTGAGGAAGTGATGAAACTCAAATACCCACACTTACTTGTTCCAAAAGATGATGATGTAGAAGGTAAATACTCTTATTCTTATCAATTCTGAGAATTCTTTTCAATTTAGTTGATGCCTTGTGTTATCCTATTCCCAAGTATAAGACAAAGATAGATAGATGATGGATAGTGAGGGTTCGAGTATTCCTGTGTGAGGGATGAGGTAAATTATGAAGTTATTCAAGTCTCCGCTCAACCTTTACTCATCATTTGAGGATGAATGATTCCAAGGGGGAGATGATGTAATGCCCCATGAAATTACTAAAATGCCCCTAAACTTCATCATGTGTACAACGTATCTTCCCAAGCTGCGATGGAAAATTTGAAACTAGATTTGCGATCAGTGCGAAAAATTAATTTAGAAAATGGTCTCGACTAGATGCGAAAGAACGTGAATTAATTTTATCAAAGTGAGCTTAAAATAGTGAGGTTTCCACGCCCCTTCTGTGACATGGAGAGGACGCGGAACCACACTTATAATTTTTCCAAAGAATTATGAAAAAATGAGAATTAGCAAAAAACTGAAGAAAATCACTAGTGCGCCTCACACACTAGTGTACAAGGGAGAAAATTTTTCTTTTAAAATTCGGAAAAGGAAATTTGATCCTTCACGACATAATTTTATATGCCCAATACATTTTTTTAAACATATTTTCCAACAAAAGGGTTTTAAATACAAAACCAATCCAAGTATAATATTTTTATGCAAGTTTAAGAGAGGAGAAGGAGAGACAGGGTGAGGGTTACAGAGGAGTTTTCAAATTCTTGAAGAAAATCTCTATTCTCAGGTATGTAAAGGCTACATGAAAGCATAAGATTGAACTCCCATGTGCCAAAGTAAAGTTAGGATGACAAATTTATGACTAGAATCTTGATTTATAAGTTCTTGAAAGTTTCTTACTAATTACTTTAAAGTCTTGAATAATTGCTTTCTATTCTTGTACCATATCTTGAATTCTTGGTTTCAAATTCCTTAAACTATAATTTTATATCATGAACTGACGATTATCATGTTTAACTTTTACTGCATCTTTTCACTATTATGTGATTGTGACTTGATCCTGAAAGTGACTCTCTATAATGACTTGAATAGTGCACTAGGGGACGTTAGAGCCTGGAATGTCTGAGAATGATGTCTGACTAAGTTTGAGTCCTAAATTGGGTGTTTGGATGACTGTAATAGCTGAAATTATTGATGATAGAGTTGATTGGGTGTAATTCTCTTAGATTGGGTAGATAATCTTGCCCGTAGAGGTTGGGTGATAAGAGTTCTTGATAGATTGATGGATTTATAAGCATGTCGAGTCCTAGGAGGAGTACTAGCACCGAAATAGGTAAGAGTGAGTCCCACTCGAACCCATTATCTATTTGGCCAGTGTAGGGGAGGATTGAACCATGAAAGCAGATGTTTCCTTTTTCCCAAAAGGGGACTTCACAGACTTTTGCATCCACTGACAAACTCGTCCTTTATCCCAACAAGGTACTGGATGGATGTGGCAATGACATCTCCTTATTATATCAATACCGACTAATATGTAGTGGTTGTCAGTTATAGATACTCCCAGATAAGTTTCATGATGATAGAACTTCGATATGATGTGTCTCTTATATCTAAGGTGAGGCTGAGTGATGGACTCGTGATGATTAAATTTTCCCTTTTTGTTATCCCGTTTTACATATAGTACATTACACGTACTAACTCCCCTCTGGTGGTGGATCATATTATGATGCAAATTCGATAGACCGAGGACTTTAGTAGCCCGACTGTTGAGGTTCAGAGCTCTCCATTCTAGATAGTGGTGAGTCCTCCCCTACATTTAGAGGAGGTTTACTTTCTATTGATTTCCAATGTTTTATTTGATGTCGGTAGCCATAGCCTGTCATGGTACATTCTTAGACTATAGTATAGAGGCTTCACAGACGTATATGTTCATGTTGAGGTCGAGGGTTCTTTTCCCTCATACTTCCTTTCTTTATATTGAGACATTTTGTTATCCATTCTATTTCCGTATGATAGACTGATGTTGATAGCATGAGCCCACTGATAGGACAACATTTGTATTCATTATGTCATTTCTTTTTTGCTGATGAATTGTCTGGACAATGGCAAAGAGACTGAGTGGTCTGCTTGGGGGCTAGCAATACTCTCCGACTACTAGTCCCTTCTAGGTTACCCTCCCGAGATGTGACAGAATATGTTGAGAATATTGCAAGGTGTTGATTGATGGTTTTACAGTTGATTTTCTTACATGATTTCATCTCTAAATTGCATGGTCTTTTACCCACATTATACACTCCCAAGTTGTTTCATGAAATGTCCGATTATGGTTTCATGAGGAAAATAAAGGTCCAAAGAATAAGATATGATATGAATGATGTTATAATGATAAAATGAGCTTATGTATATGATTATTCCAATTTGAAATGTTGCGCTTGAGCCTATGATAAATCCTATATAAAGTGTTGCATTAGACCATGCTCGATCCGGGGGATAAGAGCTCGGGTAACCATGTTGGGGGTTTATACTCATCAAGCATGCGAGGGGTTTATACTTCTTCACTATGTTGGTAAACTGTGAACACCATTAACCATGTGAGAGGTTTATACCACACAACCACCGAGGGGTTTATACCTTGAATAGCTAGCTTGGTCTCTTCTACACATATGATATTCTATATGAGTATGGATTACTTAAGGTTGTTTTAGTTATGCATTGATCATACATGTCATATTGCTATATCATGTCTATTGCCTATGGTTATGCATGTTTACTATGAATCTTATCTCTTGTTGCATTACATCCCACATACTTAGTACATTCAAACGTACTAACACATACTCTTGCCTACATGATATCACCACGTCGGAACCGATGCCCAAGTTGATCATCCTCCTCCTCCAAATTGCTAGATTGTGCTCTTCCAAGCTTGTTGGTGAGTCCTCCATTTTGGGGACTTTGGTTTATGGTTTTTCTCTTATCTATGTATTGAGACACATTTACTTTGTCTTGGCTCCGGCTCTATCTATGTATGTAGAGGTATTTGTTGGACAAGTTTTGTATTTCTGATATGAGTTATGATTCCTTGTCTCTTAATCTTGATGTGTTGCTAAGCTTTCCCTTAGCTCCAATGCCCCATTCTATTCTACATGTATTTTATATGTTTCCATGACCAAGGATGTGTAATGACAAGTTAAGAGGCTTCTTTAGAATTCCTTCGGATTCCCCATTTGTCATGTCATATCTAGGCACTGGGCTTGGGTCGTGACACCTAGTCCCTAGGTTTGGGTCATGAAAAGCTTAATATCAGAGAAATAGGTTTGTAAATAATCCTCGAAGTCTAACATGCCACTTCTGGTTGAGTCCTATTCATTGTTGTGAAGTGCACCGTGCCTATGAGTGGGAGACTGTGATGACGTTCTAGGAATTGTCTCACTTTTTCTTGTCTTATGTAATGATCTAGACTGTATGTTTGGTTTTCTTATCTTCATGGTATAATTAATCCACTACAGAAGTGTCACAACCCAAGCCCAGGGCTTAGACGTGACACGGCGAATGGGGAACCTGAACGAACTCCAAAAAAAACCTCTTAACTTGTCATTGCACATACTTGGTTGCAAAAGAATATAAAAGACATGTCGAATAGAATGTGCATTGGGGCTAAGGGAAAGCTTTGCAACACATCAAGATCAAGCGACAAGGAGTCATACCTCATATCATAAATACATAACTTGTCAAAGAAACACCTCTACATATATAGATAGAGCGGGGGCCAAGATAAAGTAACCAAGCTAACCCTCATAATCAAGTAGAACATAGGATAGTGTCTCAATACATAGATAAAAGGAAAACATAAACGAAAGTCCCTGAAATGGGGGACTCACAAACAAGCTTGGAATAGTACCGTCTATCCACATGGAGGAGGAGGATGATCAACTTGGGCACCGGTTCTTACATGGTGATATCATGTAGACAAGAGTATGTTTTAGTACGTTTTGAATGTCCTAAGTATGGCGGATGCAATGCAACAAGAGATAAGCTTCATAGTCAACATGCATTGCAATTGGCAATAGGCATGATATAGAAATATGACATGTATGATCAATGCATAAGTAAAATATGCTTAAGTAATCCATACTCATATCGAATATCATATGTGTAGAAGAGATAAAGCTAGCTATCCAAGGTATAAATCACTTGGTGGTTATGTGGTATCAACCCCTCACATGGTTGATGGTAATCACACCTTACCAACACGATGACAAAATAGAAACCTCTCGCATGGTTGATGAGTATAAACCCCTAACATGGTTACCCAGGCTCTTGTCCTCCTAGATCAGGTATGGTCTAATGAAAAATTTTATATGGGATTTATCATAGGCTCTAGTGCGACATTTGATTTAGGAATAACCATATAAATAAGCTCATTTCATCATTATAACATCATTCTTATCATATCTCATGCTTTGGACCTTCATTTCCTTATGAAACCATAACCAAACATTTTAGCAAACATCTTGGGGGTGTGTAATGTGGGTAAAAGACAATGCAATTTAGATGAAATCATGCAAGAAAATCTATAGTAAAACCATCAATTAACACCTTGCAGCACCTCCAAAATATTCACATCAAATCCCCTCATAAAATCCAACATTAGATCTAACATTTAGAGCTCAAAACATGCTCAAACAACCACACTTTCATGAGCTAAAATCACTATGCAATAAATGTTTTCAATATAAGAGACCCACATGTAAAATAAACTTTAAAGCACGCAGTATTAGTAAAAAGGAGACCTAGGCACCATGAGTGGAAGGACCCAATATTTCAAGACCACATTCCTTAGCTTTGGAGAAGTTCTTGGTGAAGGTTTACAATGGACTCTTGAAGCTTGAAGAGAATCCTTAAATCCGAATGAGGGTTTTGAGTCATGGAATTTGGAGTGCACGTATGACTAACTGTTTTGGGTAGTATTGGAAAATGTTTAAGATGATATAAGGGTGAAATTTGACTAAGTATAAATAAAAACACATTTGGAAAACTTGGGTCCAACACTTTGAATATTTTGGGCTGCATAAGAAAAACTGCCAAGCGAAAAAAAACATCTTCGCGTCACGAAGAGGACGGGGAGAGAGATTTGTCCTAAAGCATGCCCAAGAAGTGTTGCGGAAGCATCGCGAACAACTCTTTGGAAATCATCCCTTAAAAAATTATAATTGCTATTCTTGAGCTCTTAAATTGAGGTTAGAATCTTTTCACCTAATTTTGACCCCTGATCACAAATATGAAGTCGGATTTTCGATATAACGATTCTTAGATATGTGAAAATTAAAATTTTGGGCATTCCGAGGTATACTTTTTGGCACTTTTTAGGGTCATTTCAATATCTTCCCGTTGGGAACACTCGTCCCCTAATGTAAAAGAAACGTACAGGATAGGAGTTCTCATGAAAAAATCATCCCATGTGAGAATGCAACATAACATGTAAAAACACCATTTTCAAATCCTCAACATAAGTGTAAAAACATAATAAGTTTACCAACTTAAACATGGCATATGACTAATATAGGGGCTGAAATGTAGAACTTGAAATCACATATGAGACTTAGGATTAGTACCTTATGCTTTAGTGGAGTGGAAAAGATAATGATACCGCTTTTGCATGTCCGCTTCGGCCTCCTAAGTAGAACTTTCGACTTGTTGGTTCCTCCAAAGAACCATAACGTATGCCACTTCTTTGTTCCTCAATCTCTTTACTTGACTATCAAAGATCTGAACTGGGATCTCCTCATAAGTTAAGTTTTCCTACACATCACCCACAACATCAAGAGGTACAATGGCATTAGGATCACCAACGTATTTTCTCAACATAGGGACATGGAACATCGAGTGGACCGAATTCATTTCACTAGGCAACTTCAACTCATAAGCGACCTGGACAATCCTCTTAATCACCTCATAAGGACCAGCATACCTTGGACTCAACTTCCCCTATTTACCAAAACGGACTACACCTTTCATTGGAGAAACCTTCAAATAAACCAATCACTAACTTGGAATACTAGGTGTCTTCTTCTCACTTTGGCATAGGATTTTTGATGACTTTGGGTTGTCCTAAATCTTTCCCTGATAATCTTAACTTTCTCAAGAGCTGCCATAACCAGATCTGGCCCCAAATAAGCCACCTCTCCAACCTCAAACCAACCCACTGGTGATCTAAAATGTATCCCATAAAGAGCCTCAAATGGAGACATACCGATGCTAGAGTGATAGCTATTGTTATAGGAAAACTCAATCAATGGAAGATGGTCATCCCAACTACCTTTAAAATCTAAGACACAAGCCCTAAGCATATCCTCAAGTGTTTGTATCATCCATTCGGCATGGCCATCCGTTTGAGGGTGGAAGGTCATACTAAGGTGAACTTTGGTATTGAGACCCCTTTTAAAAGATCTCAAAAAGTGTGAAGTAAGTTATGCACCCTGATCTGATATGAGGTATAAAGGAACACCATGTAACCTCACTAATACATGGATGTACAACCTTGCATACTCTTCAGTCCCATACATAGTCTTGACATTTAGAAAGTGAGATGATTTCGTCATCCTATCAACCACTACCCATATGGAATCAAAGACATTCCTAGTCTTGGGCAACCCAATCACAAAATCCACATTAATCATCTTCCACTTCCAAGTGGGAATCTCTATGTCATCGGTAGGCTCCCAGCCTTTGATGTTCGGCCTTGACTTGTTGGCAACAATGGCAACCGGAAACAAATTTAGCAATGTCCCTCTTCATGCCTCCCTACCAATACACATCGCTCAAGTCTCTACACATTTTGGTGTAGCCGGGGTGGATAGAATAAGACGAATTATGGGATTCATCAAGAATTCTCTCCCTCCAACCATCATCACATGGCACACACAACCTACCTTGGTATTTAAGGGTCCCATCTCCCCCTTGGGAGAAAACCTTTATTTTGCCCTCTTTCACCTAGGACTTCAATTTAAGCAAAGAGGAGTCTAGGTCTTGTTTTGCTATCACCTCATCAATGAAAAACGATTCGGAACCATCAACAACAACTACACCGTTACCCACATCTTCTAACTTCACCCCAATCTAGCCAATCTATGAACCTCTCTAGCCATCTCCCTACCACCAATATCCACATGAGCTAGGCTACCCATAGATACCCAACACAAAGCATCTTCCACAACATTTGCCTTAACCGGATGGTAATGCACACTCATGCTGTAGTCCTTAAGGAGTTCTAGCCACCTTCTTTGTCTTAAATTAGGATCTTTTTGAGTGAAGACATATTGAAGGCTCTTGTGATCGGTGAAGATATTAACATGCACCCCATACAAATAAGGACAACAAATCTTTAGTGCAAACACCACGACGACCAATTCAACATCATGGGTATGGTAGTTCTTTTCATGCACCTTGAGTTGTCCAGAAGCATAGGCTATGACCTTACCATTTTGCATTAGCACATAACCCAGACCACCTCTAAATGCATCACAATACACCACAAAACCCTCAAGCCTATTCGGTGGTGACAATATAGGAGCGGACACAAGTCTATCTTTCAATATTTGGGAACTTTTCTCACATTCATTGGTCCATATAAACTTCATCTTCTTTTGAGTCAATTTTGTCATAGGCGATGTAATGGAGGTGACCCATTTACAAACCTTCTATAGTAACCTGCAAGGCCCAAAAAACTCCTAATATCCGACGGGTTCAACTGTCTAGGCCAATTCCTAATCACATTGATTTTCTTAGGATCGACTTTTATACCATCCCCGACACCACATGACCCAAAAATGCAACCTCCTACAATGAAAATTCACACTTGTCATATTTACCCTATAATCTCTCCTCCCTCAATCTTTGTAACACCATCCTCAAATGGCCCATATTCTCTTCCTTTCAATGGGAACAGATCAAAATATCACTAATGAAGACCACAATAAAGAAATCAAGGTAGGGTTTCAAGACCCTATTCAGTAGGGCCGTGAAGATGTCTTGCGCATCAATCAATCTAAAGGACATCACCACAAATTCATAATGCCCATATCTAGTCCAGAAGCCTGTCTTTCGAATATCACACTCCCTCACTCTCACTTAATGGTACCCATACCGAAGATAAATCTTAGAGAAAAAGCTAGCCCATTGCAATTGGTCATACAAGTCATCAATCTTTGGAAGAGGATATCTATTATTTATTGTGACCTTAAAGAGTTGCCGGTAGTCCATGCACATTCCAAGTGACCCTACTTTCTTCTTTACAAATAACACTAGTGTATCCCAAGGTGATTGTCTAGGTCTAAGAAATCGCTTTTCCAAACAAATCTTTCGATTTCTCCTTTAACTCCACCAGGGACATATGGTAAGGGGGAATGGAGATAGGTTGAGTTTCAGGAAGGAAATATATTCCAAAATATATCATTTGGGAAGGTCATCAAGCAACTCATTTACAACCGGGACCAACTAAATGGAAGGGACTTTGGAATCCACATCTTTGTCCCCTCACAAGATGATACAAACACCCCTTGGAAATCAACCTATGAACTTTAATGCATGAAATGAACCTACCCTTTAATACAACATCATGACTTTCCCTTTCAAGGACGGATTCATTTAGGAATTGAAACTTGAACCTACTAGTTCTGCAATCAATAGAAGCATAGTAGGCATGCAACTAATCCATCCTAAGAATAACATCAAAATCAACCATATCTACTTCAATAAGATCACAAGGCAAGATTTTATGCAAGATGCAAATGGACAATTTCTATAGACCCTACTAGAAACAATACATGCACCAACAAGAGTAGACACCTCATATGACTCATGAAACAACTCCGACACAACATGGAACTTTTTAGCAACAAAGATGGTAAAGAAAAGGAAGGGTGACACCCAGATCAATCAAAGCAGATACATCAAGATCAAAGATTTTCAACATAACGGTAACAATATCAGGGACTTCTCCTATCCCTTGCCTTCCATGTAGAGCGTAGAAACAATTGTACCTTAGGGAACCACCTTGAGGACAACCTCTATGCAATGGGTTTGCATTAGCTTCTCGGACCTTGCCACAGTTTTTTGGACAATCTACTATCTTGTGACCAAGCTCCCCACATTCATAGCATGCATTAGAACCCCTCAAACATGGGCCTGACTTCTTCCATATTCAGAGCACACATCATTATGAACCATCTCACCAACACCTTGTGGCCTAGGGAGGTCATTGGCAAACCCCCTATTAGTAGCATAAGGAGGCCCTTGGCCTTGACGAAATCTAGCAACCTCGTGGAACTTGCCATCAAATCAGGTTCTCTTGGCCTCATGGCCCTACCTCTTTCTTAATTTCTCCTCTTCTATTTGCTCGACATAGGTCAACAACATAGACAAATCCATATCACTAACAAGCAAGGCAGACCGACATTCTTCACTTACCAAGTCGGAAACCCCCATAACAAACTTATTCATCCTTGATCTAGGATCGACAACCAAGTGAGTAGCATATTTTGAAAGTTGATTAAATTTGAGGACATACTCCCTCACACTCATAGCACATTGCTTCATATTCATAAACTCAACCAATTTTACTTTCCTAAGCTCAAGAGGGAAGAATCGATTAAGGAAATTCCAATTTTAATTCCTCCCAAAGCACTACATAATCATTACCCTTCTCACCCTTCCATTGATCAAATAAAATTTGGGCCACCACTTTGAGTTGTTATGCCGCCAACTCCGCCTTCTCATTTGGCCTAATAACCATGATAGAAAAGATATTTTAGACCTCATCAATAAACTCTTATGGATATTCATCCACCTTTGACCCATGGAAAACCAGAGGATCATGAAGTCTCTTACCCTATCTCCCGGGGTATTAGCGTGAGGGGCTTGGGCCCCTTGTTGGACTTAGTTGGCCACTACTTGGACAAGTATAGTAAGAGCATCCCGGAGCTCACCATTTGTATGTTGTTCCTCGGGAGTTTGGGCCCGTCTTCCTCTAGTATTCGACATGATCTAGCATAGCAAAGAACAATTGTTAGGAGGGAAAACTTATCACAACTCTATAGTATGACTTAGAATAAGAAGAAGTGAAACATTTCCGAAAACATCTCATAGCCTCCTATTCATTGTCATGGTTCGCTTCACAATAATGAATAGCGAAATGACCCAAAAAAAAGTGCTCGAAAATATGCCTAGGAAGTGTCCGGAATTATGTTTTCCATATATCTAAAAATCCGTTTCTTATTTTGAAAATCAAACTTCATATTCTTGTTTAGAGGGTTAAATTGAGTTGGAAATGGGTCCAACCCAAATTTTAGAGCAAACGTACCAAAATCCGAAAATTGCAAAATACACTATTTAGGAGGGTCTACTTTGAAGGGGTATATCTCTTAGTACACAAAGAACTAGGTGGCACATGACATATCAACTGAAAGCACTTTGAATTAGCTTTCGGATGCACTTTGTTTCACCTCATGCTGAGTTTGGACCAAGGATTTATGCCTATTTTCGTAAAACTCGCCCATGCAAAAAATGCAATTTCCAATGAGCAGTCCTTTTTTGGTCTTATTTTCTCTTGACTTCTGTCCAAGACTTTTAAGTCTTGGGCCTAAGTGTTCTAACACTTGAAAGTACATATACATAGCCTTATTTCACCCTAATATCATCCTAAACATTCCCTAAAACGCATTCAAACATTTAGGCTTATATTTCACGCCAAATTCAAGTCCCAAACTCAAGACCAATCTTAAATATATCTTCAAGGATTTCACTCAAGCTTCAAGTCTCCACTAAAGTCTTCTTCAAGAAGCTCTCCAAAGCTAAGGTATAGGGTGTTGAACCATTGGGTCCTTCCACTCATGGTGCCTAAACCTTCTTTTGATTAAAATTGCCTGATTTAAAGTTGATTTATATGTGGGTCTTGTCTGTTGAAAAGGTTACTGCACAGTGATTTTAGTTCATGAAAGTATGGTTGTTTTAGCACGTTTTCAACTACAAATCTTGGATCTAATGTTGGAACTGATGAGGGGTTTTGATGTGAATGTGTTAGGGGTATTGTAAGGTGTTGGTTAAAGGTTTTACCACTAATTTTCCTCCATGATTTCATCTCTAAATTGCATGCTCTTTTATGCCCATTACACACCCCAAGGTGTTTGATAAAATGTCTGGTTATGTTTTCTTGAGAAATTAAAGGTCCAAATCGTGCGATATGATATGAATAATGTTATGATGATGAAATGAGCTTATGTACATGATTATTCATACATGAGGTATTATATTAGAGCTTATGATGAATACTATATAAAGTGTTGCACCCATGTCCAATCTAGGGGGATAAGTGCTTGGTTAACCATGTGAGGGTTTATACTTCACCACCTAGGATGATTAGGGTGTGACCATCATCAACCGAGTTGGGTTTTGTACTCATCAACCATGTGAGGGGTTTATACTTCACCACCTAGGATGATTGGGGTGTGACCAACATCAACACTGTAAGGGGTTTATACCTTACCCCTAAGATGATTGGGGTGTGACCATCATCAACCAACAAAGCTTGGAAAGCTAGCTTGGTCTCTTTTTCAAATATGATATCTTATATTAGAAAGATTTACTAAATAATTTTTACTTATGTATTGATCATACACATTATATTGCAATATTATGCCTATTTTCTATTGATACGCATTTTGATTATGATGCCTATCTATTGATGCATTACATCCCACATACTTAGTACATTCAAATGTATTGATGCATACTCTTGCCTACATGATATCACCATGTAGGAACCGGAGCTCCTATTGAGTCTTTTTGTGGCTAGATGGATTGTTCAAGTTAGCCTTTGGTGAGTCCTCTATTTCGGGGACGAGGACTATTCTCTAACACTATATATTAAGATTCTCTTTGCTTTATCACTTACTTATGACTATGAGGGTGATCCAGGTTGTATGTATGGCCCCCGCCATTCTCTATTTAGTAGAGGTGTTGTTGGATAAAGCTATGTATTTATGCCATAAGTTGGTTCTATTATCTCTTGACTCTATGTTATGAAGAGTTTTCACTTAGTCGCTTTTCCCTTATTTCCATTCTTCAAATGTCATTTGATTGTTTTGCGACCAAGGATATGTAATGATATACTATGAGGCTTATTTTGGTTTCCTTCAGGTTCCCTATTCGCCGATCACATCTAGGCCCTAGGCTTGGATCGTGACAAATAGGACTCTAATTGACATAGTGTGTGCGACTCCAAGGATCTATCAACCTAGTACTCTGATACAAACTTTGTCACAACCGAAGCCCCGGACCTAGAAGTGACACGGTGAGTGGGGAACCCAAAGGAACCCCAAACAAGCCTCTTAACTTGTCATTCACATCCTTAGTCCCAAAAGCATATAAAAGACATGTACAACAGAATCGGGTATTGGGGATAAGGAAAAGATTTGCAACGCATCAGGATCAAGAGACAAGGAGTCATAGCTCATATCATAAATACATAACTTATACAACAAACACCTCTACATACATAGATAGAGCGGGGGCCAAGATAAAGTAACTGGACTAGCCCTCATAATCAAGTAGAACATAGGATAATATCACAATACATAGATAAGAGGAAAACATATACCAAAGTCTCCAAAACGGAGGACTCACCAATAAGCTTGAAATAACACTGTCTTGCCACGTAGAGGAGGAGGATGATCAACTTAGGCATCGGTTCCTACATAGTGATATCATGTAGGAAAGAGTCTACGTTAGTATGTTTAAATGTACTAAGTATGAGGGATGCAGTGCAACAAACGATAAGATTCATAGTCAATATTCATAGCAATAGGAAAGGCATGATATAGCAATATGACATGTATGATCAATGCATAAGTAAAACATGCTTAAGTAATCTATACTCCTATAGAATATCATACGTGTAGAAGAGACTAAGATAGCTATTCAAGGTACAAATCCCATGGTGGTTGTGTCGTTTAAACACGTCACATGGTTGATGGTAATCACACCTTACCAACACGGTGACAAAGTATAAACCCCTCGTATGGTTGATGAGTATAAACCCCCAACATGGTTACCCGGGCTTTTGTCCCCCCCCCAGTTCGGGCATGGTCTAATGTAACACTTGATATAGGATTTATCATAGCCTTTAGTGTATCATCTCATATAGGAATAATCACACACATAAGTTCATTTCATCATCATAAGATTATTCATATCGTATCTCATGCATTTGACCTTCATTTCCTCATGAAACACATAACCAGACATTTTATCAAACACTTTGGAGGTGTGCAATGGGAAAAAAAGACCATGCAATATAGAGATGAAATCATGCAGGAAAATCTATAATAAAACCATCAATCAACACTTTGCAACACCCCTAAGACATTCACATCAAATCCAACATTAGATCCAAGATTTAGAGCTCAAAATTTGCTAAAACAACCATACTTTCATTAGTTAAAATCACTATGCATTAAATTTCTCAATATACAAGACCCACATGTAAAGTCAACTTTAAATCATGCAATATTAGTAGAAAGGAGATCTAGGCACCATGGGTGGAAGGATCCAATGGTTCAATACCACATACCTTAGCTTTGGAGAAGTTCTTGGTGAAAGTTGATAATGGAGACTTAAAGCTTGAAGAGAATCCTTAAATTTGGATGACGGTTTTGAGTCTTGGAATTTTGAGTGAAAGTATGGGTAAGTGATTTGGGAGTATTGGGAAATGTTTAGGATGATATAAGGATGAAATTTTACTAAGTACAGATAAAAACAAGTTTGGGAAAACTTAGGTCCAACACTTTGAATATTTTGGGCCACATAAGAAAAACTGTCAAGCCAAAAAAATGACTCTGCATCGCGAAGAGGATGCAGAGAGTGATTTGTACTAAAGCGCGCCTAAGGCGCGTCGCGGAAGCATCGCGAACAATTCTCTAGAAATCGTCTCTTAAAAATTTATAATTGCTACTCTTTCGCTCTTAAATTGAGGTTAGAATCTTTTTCACCTAATTTTTATCCCCTTATCACAAATATGATGTTGGATTTTCGAAATTATGATTCTTAGATGTATGGAAATTAAAATCTGAGGCACATTTTTAGGCAATTTTCGGGGTCATTTCAATATCTACCCCTTGGGAACACTCATCCCTGAATGTAAAAGAGACATACGACATAGGAGTGATCATGAACAAATCATCCTTTGTAAGGATGCAACATAACATGTAAAACACCATTTTCGAATTCTCAACATAAGTGTAAAATCATCATAAGTTTACCAACTTAAACATGAATGTATATGACTGACATAGGGATACAATGTAGAACTTGTAATCACATATGAGACTTAGGATTAGTACCTTAGGCTTGAGTGGACTAAAAAAGATAAGGATATCACTTTTGCATGTCTACTTTGGCCTCCCAAGTAGCACTTTCGACTTGTTGGTTCCTCCAAAGGACCATAACGGATGCCACTTCTTTTTCCTCAATCTCTTTACTTGCCTATCCAAGATCTGAACCGGGATCTCCTCGTAAGTTAAATTTTCCTCCACATTACCCACTACATCAAGAGGGATAATGGGACTAAGATCACCAACAAATTTTCTCAACATAGGGACATGGAACACCGGATGGACCGAATTTATTTCACTAGGGAACTTCAACTCATAAGCTACCTTGTGAATCCTCTTAATCACCTCATAAGGACCAACACACCATGGAATCAACTTACCTTTTTTACTAAAATAGACTACACCTTTCATTGGAGAAACCTTCAAATAAACTAATCACCCACTACAATACTAGGTCTCTTCTTCTTACATTGACATAGGATTTTTGACATCTTTGGGCTGTCCTCCACCTTTCCCTGATAATATCAACCTTCTTAAGAGCTTCCATAACTAGATCTAGCCCCAAATAAGCCACCTCTCCAACCTCAAACCAACCTACCAGTGATCTGCAATGTCTCCCATAAAGAGCCTAAAATGGAGCCATACTGATGCTAGAGTGATAGCTATTGTTGTAGGCAAACTCAATTAATGGAATATGGTTATCCCAACCACTTTTAAGCTCCAAGACACAAGTCCTAAGCATATCGTCAAGTTTTTGAATCATCCATTCGGCTTGGCCATCCGTTTGAGGGTGGAAGGTCATACTAAGGTGAACTTTGGTGCTGAGAACCGTTTGATAAGATCTCAAAAAGTGTGAAGTAAATGGTGCACCCTGATCTGATATTATGGATAAAGGAACCCCATGTAAACTCACCAACTCATGGATGTACTACATTGCATACTCTTCAGCCCCATATGTAGTTTTAACTTGTAGAAAGTGAGTCTATTTCTTCATCCGATCAACCACCAGCTATATAGAATCAAAAACATTCCTAGTCTTAGGCAACCCAACAAAAAAAGCCATGTTATTCATCTGCCACTTTCAATTTGGAATCTCTATGTCTTGGATTAGGCCAACCTACCTTTGATGTTCGACCTTGAATTATTGGCATCTATGAAAACTGGAAACAAATTTAGCAATGTCCCTCTTCATGCCTCCTCACCAATACACATCCTTCAAGTCTCTATACATATTGGTGGAGGCAGGGTGGACAGAATAAGAGGAATTATGAGCTTCATCAAGAATTCTCTCCCTCAAACCATCAACACATGGCACACACATCCTACCTTGGTATATAAGGGTCCCATCTTCCCCTTGGGAGAAAACCTCTATTTTATCCTCTTTTACCAAGGCCTTCTTCAATTCAAGGAAGGAGGAGTCTAGTCTTGGTTTGCTATCACCTAATCAATCAAAGAAGATTTGGAACCATCAACAACAACCACACTACTACCCACATCTTCTAACCTCATCCCCAATCTAGCACACAACCCAAACCAACTATAGATGCATCACAATACACCACAAAACCCTCAAGCCCATCGATAGTGACAATATAGGAGCGATCACAAGTCTATCTTTCAATATTTGGAAACTTTTCTCAAATTCATCGGTCCACACAAACTTCACCTTCTTTTGAGTCAATTTTGTCATTGGAGAAGCAATGGAGGAGAACCCATTCACAAACCTTCTATAGTAACCCGCAAGGCCCAAGAAACTCCTAATGTCTAATGGGGTCAATTGTCTAGGTCAATTCCTAATCACATCAGTTTTCTTAGAGTCCACTTTTATACCATCCCCCGACACCACATGACCCAAAACTTCAACCTCCTACAACCATAATTCACACTAGTCATATTTATCATACAATCTCTCCTCCCTCATTCTTTGCAACACGACCCTCAAATGGTCCATATTCTCTTCCCTACTATGGGAAAAGATCAGAATATCATCAATGGAGACCATAACAAAGGAATCAAGGTAGAGTTTGAAGACCCTATCCATTAGGTCCATAAAGATGGCTAGCGCATTAGTCAATGCAAAGGACATCACCACAAATTTATAATGCCCATATCTAGTTTCATAGGCCGTCTTTGGAATATCATACTCCCTCACCCTCAGTTGATGGTACCCAGACCGAAGATCAATCATAGAGAAAAAGAAACCCCTTGCAATGGTCGAACAAGTCATCAATCCTTGGAAAAGGATACGTATTCTTTATTGTAACCCTATTAAGTTGTTGATAGTCAATGCACATTCTAAGTTACACATATTTTTTCTTTACAAATAACACCGGTGCATCCCGAGGTGATTGTCTAGGTCTAATAAATCTTTTTTCCAACAAATCTTTCAATTTCTTCTTTAACTCCTTCAATTCCACTGGGGCCATATGGTAAGGGGGAATGAAGATAGGTTGAGTGACGGGAAGGAAATCTGTGCCAAAATATATCTCCCTTTTGGGAGGGACACCAGGAAGGTCATTTGAAAAAACATTAAGAAACGTATTTACAACCGGGAGCAACTAAATGAAATGGACTTTGGACTCTAAATCTTTGACCCTTGCAAGATGATACAAACACCCCTTGGAAATCAACCTATGGACTTTAATGCATGAGATGAACTTACCCCTCACTACCACATCATGACTTTCCCATTAAAGGACATGTTCATTTGGGAATTGAAATTTGACCCTACGGATTCTACAATCAATAGTAGCATAGTAGGCATGCAACTAATACTTCCCGAGAGTAGCATCAAAATCGACCATATCCAATTCAATAAGATCACGAGGTAATAATTTATGCAGGATGCAAACGGAAAATTTCTATACACCCTCCTAGAAACAATAGATACCCAATAGGACTAGACACCTCATATAACCCATGCAACAACTCCGACTCAACATGGAACTTTTTAGTAACAAAGGTGGTAATAAAGGAAAGGGTAGCACCCAGATCAATCAAAGCACATCAATATCAAAGATTTTCAACATACCGGTAAAAACATCAAGGACTTGTCCATCCACTTGCCTTCCATATAGAGCATAGAATCGATTGTGCCTTGGGGAACCACCTTGCGAAAAACCTCTACCCAATGGGTCCACATTAGTACCCCGGACCTTGCCACGATTTCTGGGACAATCTACTTTCCTGTGACAAATCTCTCCACATTCATAGCGTGCATTAGAACCCCTCAAACATGGGCCTCCATGGCTTCTCCCACATTTAGGTCACACATCATTAGGAACCATCCCACCAGCACCTTGTGGCCTAGCGAGGTCATTGGCAAACCCCTTATTAGTAGCATAAGGAGGCCTTTGGCCTTGACAAAATATAGCACCCTTGTGGAACTTGCCCTCGAATCGGGATCTCTTGGCCTCATGGCCCCTCCTCTTTTTCAATTTCTCCTCTTCCATTTGCTCGACATAGGTCATCAACAGAGACAAATCCATATCACTAATAAGCAAGGCTGATCGACATTCTTCACTTACAAAGTTAGAAACCCCCACAACATACTTATTCATCCTTGACCTCGGACCGGTCACCAAGTGAGGAGCATACCTTGAATGTTGATTAAATTTATGGGTATACTCACTCATACTCATAGCATCTTGCTTCAAATTCATAAACTCAAACAACTTTGGTTCCCTAAGCTGAAGAGGGAAGAATCAATTAAGGAAGGACAATTTGAATTCCTCCTAAAGTATCACATAGCCATTATCCTTCTCTCCCTTCCATTGATCAAACCAAATTTGGGCCACCCCTTAGAGTTGGTACGCTGCCAACACCTTCTCATTTGGCCCAACACCCATGTTGGAAAAGATTTTTTGGATCTCATCAACAAACTCTTGTGGATCTTTATACACCTTTGACCCATGGAAAATCGTAGGATTCACCCTCATCAATTCTCTTACCCTAGCTCCTGGAGTATTAGCATGAGGGGTTTGGGCCCCTTGTTGGACTTGGTTGGCCATACTTGGACAACCATAGTAAGAGCATCCTGGAGCTCACCATTGGTATGTTGCTCCTCAGGAATTTGGGCCCGTCTTCCTCTAGTACTCAACATGATCTAGCATAGAAAAGAAAAATCATTAGGGGGAAAATGTATCACAACTCTATAGCACGACGTAGAATAAGAAGGGAAATATTTCTTAAAACATCTCATAGCCTCCTATTCATAGTCATGGTGCGCTTCACATCCATGAATAGGACTCTAATTGACGCAGTGTGTTGGACTCCGAGGATCAATCAACCTAGTACTCTGATACTGACTTTGTCACAACCCAAGCCTAGGCCTAGATGTGATGCGAATGGAGAATCTGAAGGAACCCCAAACAAGCCTCTTAACTTGTCATTCACATCCTTAGTTGCAGAAGCATATAAATGAAATTTAGAAAAGAATGGGGCATTGGGGCTAAGGGAAAGCTTTGCAACACATCAAGATCAAGAGATAAGGAGTCATAGCTCATATCGTAAATACATAACTTGTCCAACAAACACCTCTACATACATAGATAGAGTGGGGGCCAAGACGAAGTAACTAGGCTAACCCTTATAATCAAGTAGAACATAGGATAGTGTATCAATATGTAGATAAGAGGAAAACATAAACCAAAGTCCCCGAAATAGAGGACTCACCAACAAACTTGGAATTGCACCGTCTAGCCACGTGGAGGTGGAGGATTATCAACTTGGGCACTAGTTCCTACATGGTGATATCATGTAGGCAAGAGTATACATTAGTGTGTTTAATGTACTAAGTATCTGGGAAGCAATGAAAAAAACGATAAGCTTCATATTCAAAATGCATAGCAATAGGCAATATGCATGATATAGAAATATGACATGTATGATCAATGTATAAGTAAAACATGCTTAAGTAATCCATACTCATATAGAATATCATCTATGTAGAAGAGACTAAGCTAGTATTCAAGGTATAAACTCCTCGGTGGTTGTGTCATATAAACCCTTCACATGGTTGAGGGTAATCACACCTTATCAACATGATGACAAACATAAACCCCTCACATGGTTGATGAGCATAAACCCACAACATGGCTACCCGGGCTCTTTTCTCCCTGGATCGATCATTGTCTAATGCAACACTTTATATAAAACTTATCATAGGATCTAGTGAAATATTTCCTATATGAATAATAATAGACACAATATCATTTCATCATCATAACATCATTCATATCATATCTAATGCTTTGGACCTTCATTTCCTCATGAATCCATAACTAAACATTCTATCAAACACCTTGGGGGTGTGTAATGGGGGTAAAAGACCATGTAATTAGGACATGAAATTGTTCCAGAAAATCTGTAGTAAAATCATCAATCAACACCTTGCAACATCCCCAAGACATTCACATCAAAACCCCTCATTAGATACAAGATTTAGAGCTCAAAACATGCTAAAACAACCATACTTTCATAAGCTAAAATCACTATGCAGTAAATTTCTCAATATACAAGACCCATATGGAAAATCAACTTTACATCATACAACATTAGTAAAAAGGAGAGCTAGGCAACATGGGTGGAAGGACCCACTATTTCAATACCATATACCTTAGCTTTGGAAAAGTTCTTGGTGAAGGTTGACAATGGAGACTTGAAGCTTGAAGAGAATCCTTAAATGCGGATGAGGGTTTTGTGTCTTGGAATTTGGAGTGAAATTATAGATTAGTGTTTTGGGGTGTACTTGGAAATGATTAGGATGATATAAGTGTGATATTTGATAAGTACAGATAAAAACATGTTTGGGAAACTTGGGCCCAATACTTAGAATATTTTGGGCCGCATAAGCAAAATTGTTAGGCGAAAAAAAACATCTCCAAGTCGTGGAGAGGACATGGAGAGGGATTTGTAGTAAAGTGCACCTAAGATGTGTCGCTGAAGCATCGCAAACAACTCACTAGATATCGTCCCTTAAAAATTTATAATTGTTGTTCTTTCACTCTTAAATTGAGGTTAGACCCTTTTTCATCTAATTTTGACCTCCTGATAACAAATATGGTGTCGGATTTTTGAAATAACGAATGGATTTTTAGATATATGGAAATTAAAATTTTGATCATTTCGAGGAACGTTTTTGGGAACTTTTTGGGGTCCTTTCGTGGAAGATCTCCCCTACCAAGACCATCCCTGGTTAATAAGGGTTAAGCACCTCAAAAGCATATGGATGAGCCTATCTCTAATAGTGAACTCCATATGACCTTTGTTATGCTTGCCCAGGTTCTAACAACTCAAACTAGGCATAAAATTCTTCCTCGGGATCCTACTCTAGCCTCTTGGGTGAGGGATTTCACTTGGATGAATATTCCGCAGTTTTATGGGTCAAAGGCCGATGAGGATGATCAAAAGTTCATTGATGAGCTTACGAAGGTGTTGACTATCATGGGAGTCACTTTTGAGGAGAAAGTTGAGTTAGCAACTTATTAGTAGAAGTGTCGTACACTCAATGATCGATGGAGAGGGTTTAGGATAATTTTGTTAATTGGGAAGAGTTTAAGTATTCCTTTCTGGATCTCTTTTTACCACTTGAGCTTAAGGAAGCCAAGATGTCTTAGTTTATCAAACTCAAAAAGTATGGCATGAGTGTGAGGGATTATGTCCCTAAGTTCACTAAGCCCTCTATGTATGCTCTTATGCTTTTGGCTGCCCCCTATGCAAAAATGCACAAGTTCATCTCCAGTTTCACTACCTTAGTCGTGAAGGAATATCGTACGACTATGCTTGTAGAGGATATGGACATCTCCATGCTCATGGTATATGCTGAACAGATTGAAGGGGAAAAACTCAAGGAGAAAAGGGTACTTGATCCTAAGAGGGCCAATTATGATGTTGGGTTCTCCAACTCCAAGGGTGGTTGTTATGGTCGCTTCCAACAGTGCAAAAGTTGTAATGCTAGGATTATTATTGCTAGAGTGCCTCCTCCTAAAGCACCCGTTGGTGGTGGCCCAGGGTTTCCCCGGTGTGATAGGTGTGTGAAGCACCACACAGGTGTTTGTTGTAAGAATATGGGCGCCTAATTTGGGTATGGCGATAAGAGTCACAAGGTTTCTGATTGTCCTAAGAATGCTCGGACAGGTCAAGGTCAAGTGGCTCAAGGTAGTGAAGGCTAATAAAGAGCTCCCCAAGACATTGCTCCAAGAAACAACACGTTTTATGCTCTGCATCCCATAAAGATATTGAGGAGGCTCTGGATGTTGTGATTGGTATGTTAAAAGTCTTTGATTTTGATCCTAATACTTTGGTTGATCTAGGTGCAAATTTATATTTTGTGACTCCACTGTTGGCTATTAAGTTTTGTTTGACTCTCAAAATTATAAGGGAGCCCTTTTCAGTTTGTATTCCCATGGGTGAATCTGTTATTGCTCATAGAGTTTATCGAGGTTGTCCTACTTCTGTGTCACATAAAGTTTTAGCATGTGATCTTCTGGAACTTGAGATGTTTGACTTTGATGTGATTCTCAAGATGGAATGGTTGCATCCATGATACACCTCTATAGATTGTAGAAACTGGAAGTTCAAGTTTCAACTTTTGTACGAGCCCATTCTTGAATTAAAAGGTCATGATTCCATTAATAAAGGTCGGTTTGTTTCCTACCTCAAATCCTAGAAGATGATCTCCAAAGGGTGTATTTATCATATTGTACAAGTTAAGGATGTGGAGTTCGATTCACCTACTCTGGAATCATCCTCGATGGTGAATGAGTTTCTAGATGTGCTTCCCAAAGTCTTGTACCGTATTCCTCCCAAAAAGGAAGTAGACTTTGTCATAGATCTTCTCCTCAATACTCAACCTATTTTTATTACTTCTTATCATATAGCACTAGTTGAGTTAAAGGAGTTAAAGGATCAAGTGAAGGATTTGTTTTGAGAAAGGCTTCATTAGGCTAAGAATATCTCCATGGGGTGCTCCGATGTTGTTTGTGAGAAGTAAAGATGGATCTCCTCAGATGTGCACTGATTATAGGCAATTGAATAAGATAAACATCATGAATAAGTACTTGTTGCCTATAATCAATGACATGTTTGTTCAACTTCAAAGGGCTGCCTATTTCTCAAAGATTGACCTTCATTCTGGTTATCGTTAGTTGAAGATTGGGGAGTGTGATATTTCCAAGATGGCTTTTTGGACTAGGTAAAGACACTTTGAATTTGTGTTAATGTCATTTGGTTTAAGTAATGCTCCGACCATGTTTATGGATCTTATGAATTGGGTATTTAAGCCATTCCTTGATAGTTTTGTGGTTGTCTTCATTTATGATATTCTCATTTATTCCAGGAGTGAGCGGGAGCATATGGATCATTTGAGGTTAGTTCTTTACACTTTGGGATAGAAGAAGTTGTATGTAAATTTTAGCAAATGTGAGTTTTTGTTTGGTGAAATAGCTTTTCTTGACTGTGTGGTGTCCCGTGATGGTGTTAAGGTTGACCCCAAAAAGACTAAAGTTGTGAAGAATTGGCCTAGGCCATTGACACCTTCGGATATTTAGAGTTTTATTGGGTTGGTTGGCTATTATAGGAGGTTTATTGAATGGTTCTTTTCTATTGCATCTCTATTAACAAAGTTGACAGAAAAGAAGGTTAAATTTGTGTGGTCAGAGGAATACGAGAAGTGTTTTTAGAATTTGAAGGATCAACTTACATTGGCTCCTATTTTGACTTTACCAAATGTCTTAAATGGGTTCATGGTGTATTATGTTACTTCTCGAATTAGGTGGTTGTGTACTTATGGAACATGGTGAAGTGATAGCTTATGCATTAAGGTAACTAAAGGTGCATGAGCGTAGTTATCAGACTCATGATCTTGAGTTAGTGACAGTGATATTTGCTTTGAAAATTTAGAGACACTATTTGTATGGGTTTCATGTTGATGTCTTCACCGATCACTAGAGCTTGCAATATGTGTTAACTCAAATGGATCCTAACTTAAGGTCAAAGGGATTGTTGTAACTCCTTAAAGACTACAACATGAGTTGAAATGTCATCCCAGCAATGTTAATATTGTAGATGACTCTCTTAGTAGGTTATCCATGGGAAGTGTGGCCCATGTTGAGGAAGAGAAGAAGGAGTTGGCAAAGGATGTTCACCGAATAACTAGGGTGGATGTTAGGTTGGTAGAATATAGTGATGGTGGCATTCATGTTGAAAATAGGGCTAAATCTTCAGTGTTTGTTTATGTAAAAGCTAAGCAAGATCTAGATCCACCATTAGTTGAATTGAACTAATTTGCTGCCGAAAAGAAAATAGAGGTGTTCGCCAAAGGGAGAAATGGTGTGCTTCGCTATCAAGATCTGTTATGTGTTACAGATGTGGATGATCTTAGGAGGATGATCATGAGTGAAGCACATGACTCTCATTATTCTATTTATTCAGGATCTACTAAGGTGTATCAGGATTTGCGGAAGGTGTATTGGTTGCACGATATAAAGAAGGATATAGCCAAGTCCTTATCCGAATGCCCTAATTGTCAATATGTGATAGTAGAGCTCCAAAGGCCTGGTATTTTGACTCAAGGCATTGAGATTCCAACTTGTAAGTGGGAGGATATGAACATGGATTTTGTGGTTGGTTTGCCTCAGACCTTCACAGTGATTGGGTGTATGTGAAGGTCTCACCTATTAAGGGTGTGATGCATTTTGGTAAGAAGGGGAAGCTTAGTCCTTGATATGTAAGCTAGTATGAGATTGTTGAGCAAATTGAGTTCTATTCACCCGGTCTTCCATGTGTCTATGTTAAGAAAATTTGTTGGTGATCCTAGTACTATTTTACCTTTGGAGGGTGTTGAGGTTGAGAAAAACTTGTCCTATGAGGAAGTTCCAATGGAGATTTTGGATAGCCAAATATAATGGCTTTGTAACAAGAAAGTGGCTTCAATTAAGGTGCTTTAGAGGAATAAACATGTGGAGAGTGCTACACAGGAGCTGGAGTTGGACATGATGAAATGATATCCCCGTCTTTTACAATCTACTCGGTCCTAAGGTATTAGATTCTTCCTTTTTTCAAGTGGTCCTAACTCTTTCACTATCGAGTATCATGACATTACATGCATACATGTGCACCAAAATGATCTCTATGATGTTTTGAATACATTATGATATGAGTTTTAATGACTTTATTATTTTTCAAGCAATGAAAATGCATTGTATTTTGTGATTCAAATCCCCATAGGGAACATAATATAAGGACCTAAATGTTGTACGACCTTATTGGAGTTTGAAAATTTTGGTTTCAAAAAGTTTTAGATACAGACAACGTCCCATGGGAGCCTTCACAGTCTGTGTGAGGTCACAAGACTTGTGTGGGGCCTCTATGGCGTGACCCTTAGCCTTAAAAGGAGTGCTTGGCCTTAAATGTGGAGTTTTAAACTAAGGCACACTACACATAGACCCTTCAAGGTCCGTGTTACACCTTACGGACCATGTGGTGGCCTTAGTCTTGAAACACCACCATATAGGACCAATTATAGGGGTAAGAGCATGTATACAGTCCATACAAGGAGCTACGATCTATATGGCCTCCAATATGGCTATCAAAATGAAATTTTTCTAAGTATGGAATTTCTATCTTGGAAGTTTATCGTGGAACAATTTTTTAAGGAGGTGGTACGGGAAGTGGTACGGTCCATTTGGCCTTGTACGACTCATGTGGCCTTCCATAAGAATGATTTTGTTGAAAATTCTATTTATGGGATTACCGTTTTCAACTCATTTCATTAATGGCATTTTCATAAATATGATTTATTTTAAGGGTCTTTTGTGACTTCCTATGAAACCTAAAGACTTCCTAATGACCTAAATTTTATTCCTTTTATTTAAATTCATTCCTCACATTTAAAAATTTCTCTCAGGTCTTTCTCAAAGAACTCTGGTGGGAATTAAGCTTTGGGATCAAGGAAGGACTCTTTCTGCACCAAATTTCTTCTTGAATCTTGTCTAGTTGGTAAGGTATATGGGATTAGTTCATGGTCGATCTCAACCAAGAAGACCCAGAGTTTTTCACTTGAATTTTATGAAATTTTGCTTACTATAAATTTGGGTTTTCAGTATTATTGTTTAATAAATTCAATTGGTCTATGGGATTTGTTTATTTATTGATTTTAAAGTGAATTAAGCCCTAATATCATGAAATGCATTGATGTCATGAAGTCATGAAAGTGCATGTCCCCTTTAAATCTTGATTTGTGCATGGGTAATCTATGTTATTATTTATTGAACTTTACTTATATTTTTACTTGAATCTCATAATGAATTGTTTATTTAGGTTTGAATATATATTATCTGTGCTATTTTCATCTTATTCATAGCATATGCATTCATGAGCATTAGAATTTATGAAAACTATGAAGTGGGTTAAGTCCAGTTGTGCTTATGTATATGATTTTGATAATATATTGAATATGAAAAGATGTGATCACATAAACATCTATTCATATGGCTCTTTGAGCATTTTGGGTGATTGCACCATCTCGTATATATGAATGAGCTATTCGTATGCTTGAATATCATGATTATGAATTATGATTTGACTTTTGAGCCCAATTATTAATGTATGAGAAATATGTTTGACTCTTCAGCCTAAATGTGCATTGAAAGAATTTGAAATGACTATCCTTTCTTTGAAAGCATGTTTATGTATAAGTATTTAGCTGAGATGTTTTGACTTAACACTGATGGATTGGGGGCATCAGAGCTATCCCCAAGGGTCCTCTCCCTTTCCTTGAACTATATACCAACCATAGCTATATGTATTTGAAAATCCTATTTGAAATGAGGATGCCCGTAAGGAAAGTTCATTCTCCAAGATGGGGATGCCTGTAATGAGAAGAATGATACAATATGATATAATATGAAAATCCTATACGAAATGGGGATGTCTATAAGGAAGGTCGCTTCTAGAAAATGGGGATTCCCACAAGGTGAAGTATGGTTTACCTTTAGCAAGTAGACCACCTCTTTACCTGTGAGGAGATTTTATCGGGATTCCAAGTAATAGCTAGCTTGGTCTTACTCATGTTGGTTGAGATCACATCCCCATTATATATGAGATTTGTGCATTGCATGCATCATGAATTTCATGGCATATTGTTATGCTACCCTTCTTTTGATACATACTTCTTTCTATATTATGTGACCTTGTCATCTTACATTCAATGCAGGTTTGGTATGTAATATGCTTTGCATACCCACATACACAGCACATTCAAATGTACTAATGCATACTTTTCTCTACATGATTTAACCATGTAGGGGCTGACAACTACATTCATCCACCGTACAACGTCTAGCTTGGATCTTAAGATTTGCTTATTGTGGTGAGTCCAATCTTTCAAGGACAAACTACCATTCCTCTACATATGGTGGTTTATTTATGTCATTTACTTTGAGGGTAAGACCTGGTATGTCTTGGTCTCCTTCCTATCTTATGACAAGAGACATTGTTGGACATATTGTGGACTTCTTTACAATTATATGCTAAGTGTTGTGATTCGAGGTTATGCCTATAACTTTGTCTACCTTTTGGATATCGTTATGTAAATTGGTTATGAGCTTTAGGATATGATTATATGTATGATGTGATGGATTGTAAGTCCCGAATTGTACCCATAGTGTGATTTGTACTTACCCGCCCCTTAGTATTTATGTGCTACGTACTTTGTGAATCCATGTTACTCCTATTCTCTATGACATCCCCATACTGCGAGTCCTGTTGTCTCATCCCTTAGAATTATGTGGTTACTATTTATTTATGCTTCTGTACCGATGATGTGAGTATGGATACTATGAGGCTTGTTTGGGGACTCTCGTGTTCCCATTAGCCAAGTCACTCTTAGGCCGTACGTTCGGGTCATGACAAGCTTGGTATCAGAGCAATAGATTTGTAAATAATCCTCTCAGTCCAACATACTCAAGTAGAGTCCTATTCATGCTTGTGAAGTGCACCATGCCTATGAGTGGGACACTGTGATGATGTTGTAGGAAATGTCTCACTTCTCTATGTCTTATATTATTTTATGGATCATATGTTTAATTTCTTTATCTTGATGGTCTCATTTATCCACTACAGAAGATTCCTGAAGGAAGAGCTCCCCAACAAAGACTGGCCCTGGCCAATGAGGGTAATGCACCTCAAGGGCCTGTGGAAGAGCCTATCTCTAATGGTGAATTCTGGATGGCCTTTTCTAGGCTTGCCCATGTAGTGACTACAGACATGGTAGGCCAATCTTCCTCAGGATCCTACTCTGGCCTCTAGGGTGAGGGATTTCACTCAGATGAATACTATGGTGTTTTATGGGTCAAAGGATGATGAGGTTGCTCAACAGTTCATTGATGAGCTAACTAAGGTGTTGACTATCATGGGAGTCACTTCTGAGGAGAAAGCTGAGTTGGTTGTTTATTAGTTGAAGGTTGTGGCTCCGGTGTGGTACACTCAATGATTGATGGAGAGGGCTTATAGTAATGATTTTAACTGGGAAGGGTTCAAGTTTATCAACTTCAAATAGGGTGGCATGAGTGTGAGGGACTATGCCTTCAATTTTACTAAGCTCTCTAAGTATGCTCATATGCATGTGGCTGGGCCCCTTACAAGAATGCATAAGTTGATCTATGGTATCTTCCAACAAATGGTTGTGAAGGAATGTCATACGACTATGCTTATTCGGGATATGTACATCTCCAAGCTCATGGTATATGATGAATAGATTAAAGGGGAAACACTCAAATAGAAGAGAGTGCATGATTTGAAGAAGGCCCACAATGATGGTGTGTTCTCCAACTCCAAGGTGGTGGTTATGGTGGCTTCCAGTAGGGCCAAGATTCTAATGCTAGAGTGCCTCCTCCTAAGGCACCAGTGGCTGGTGGACCATGGTTTCCCTAGTGTGACAAGTGTAGGAAGCACCACATAGGTGCTTGTTGGAAGAATTTCGGCGCTTGCTTTGGGTGTGGTGATAAGTCTCAAAAAGGTTGCCGATAGTCCTAACAATGCTCAAGAGGTCAAGGTGAAGTGGCTCAAGGTGGTTAATGCTAACAAAGAGCTCCACAAGGTGTTGCTCCAACAAACAACTTATTTTATGCTCAGCATGCCCGTCAAGAAGTTGAGGAGGCTCCAGGTGCAAATTTATCTTTTGTGACTCTTCTTTTGGCTGTTATATTTGGTTTCTGTCCTGAAATTTTAAGGGAGTCCTTTTCAATTTCTACTCCTTTGTTTAATCTGTTGTTGCTCGTAGAGTTTATCGAGGTTGTCCTACTTCTGTGTTCCATAAAGTTTTCTCTTATGATTTTGTGAAACTTGAGATATTTAACTTTGATATGATACTTGGTATGGATCGGCTGCATGCATCATACGCCTCTATAGATTGTAGAACCCGAAATGTCAAGTTCCAACTTTCAGATGAGCCTGTTCTTAAATGGAAGGGTAATGACTCTGCTATTAAAGGTCAGTTTATTTCCTACCACAAAGCCCGAAATATGATGTCCAAGGGGATATATTTATAATATTGTGAGGGTCAAGGATGTGGGGTCCAAGTCACCTACTGTTGAATCAATCTTGGTGGTAAATGAGTTTCCTGATGTGTTTCCTGAAGTCTTGCATGGTATTCTCCCGAAAGGGAAGTAGACTTTGGCATAGATTTTCTCCCAGATATTTAACCTATTTCAATTCATCGTTATTGTATGACACTAGTTGAGTTGAAGGAGTTGAAGGATCAACTCAAGGATTTGTTGGATAAAGGATTTATTGCGCCAAGTATATTTCCTTGGGGTGCTCTGGTGTTATTTGTATGAAAGAAAGATGGATGTCTTTGGATGTGCATTGATTAAGGCAATTGAATAAAGTAATCATCAAGAATAAGTTCCTGTTGCCTAGAACCAATGACTTTTTTGAATAACTTCAAGGGGCTACCCATTTCTCAATGATTAACCTTCATTTCAGTTACCATCAGTTGAAGTTTAGGGAGTGTGATATTCCCAAGATGACTTTTCGGACTAGCGATGGGCACTTTGAATTAGTGGTGATGTCATTTGTTTTAAGTAATGCTTCGGCCGTGTTTATGGATCTTATGAATTGGGTGTTCAAGCCATTCTGTGGTTATTTTGTGGTTCTCATTTATTCTTAGAATAACCGAGAGTGTATGGATCATTTGAGGATAGTTCTTCAGACATTGATAGATAGGAAGTTATATGTGAAGTTTACCAAATATGAGTTTTGGTTGGGTGAAGTAGCTTTTCATGGGCATGTGGTGTCCGATGATGGTATTATGGTCGACCCAAAGAAGACCGAGGCCGTGAATAATTGGCCTAGACCATTGACTCCTTTGGTTATTCAGAATTATCTTGGGTAGGATAGCTACTATAGAAGATTTGTATAAGGGTTCTCATCTATTGCATCTCCGTTGACTAAGTCGATCCAATAGAAGGCTAAATTTATATTGTCGGAGGAATATGAGAAGAGTTTTTAGACTTTGAAGGATCGGTTTACATCATCTCCTATTTTGACTTTACCAGATGGCTTAAATGGGTTCAGTGGTTTATCGTAATGCTTCTCGAATTGGTTTAGGTTGTGTACTTATGCAACATAGTAAAGTGATAGCTCATGCATCAAGGCAATTGAAGTTACATTAGCGTAATTACCCAATTCATGATCTTAAGTTAATGAGGGTGGTGTTTACTTTGAAAATTGGTAGACATCATTTATATGGAGTGCATGTTGATGTTTTCACCAATCACGAGAGTTTGCAATATGTGTTCACTCAAAGGGATCTTAACTTGAGCCAAAGGATATGGTTGGCTCTCCTTAAGGAATACAACATGAGTGTACAATATCATCTCGAAAAGGCAAATATTGTAGATGCTGCTTTTAGTAGGTTTTCTATGGGAAGTGTGGCTCATGTTAAGGAAGAGGAGAAAGACTTGGCAAAGGATGTTCACCGACGAGCTAGGTTGGGTGTTAGGTTGGCCGACTGTAGCGATTATGGTATTCATGTTCAAAATGGGGCTGAATCTTCAATTGTTATTGATGTAACAACTAAGCAAGATTTAGATCCATCATTTTTTGAATTGAAGAAGTTTGTTTGCGAAAATAAAATGGAGGTGTTCTCCTAAGGGAGAGATGGTGTGCTTCGTTATAAAGATCTGTTATGTGTTTCTAATGTGGACGATCTTAGAAAGGTGCTTATTTTTGAAGCCCATAACTCTAATTACTCTATTTATCTGGGTTCTACTTAGATGTATCAGGATTTGCGGGAGGTGTATCGGTCGTATAGTATGAAGAAGGATTTAGACAAGTTTGTATCCGAATGCCCTAATTGTCAACAAGTGAAGGTAGAGCACCAAAGGCCCGTTGGTTTGACTAAAGACATTGAGATTCCTACTTGGAAGTAGGAGGATGTTTCA
Source organism: Solanum clarkiae (assembly GCA_011800125.2). Taxonomy (NCBI): domain Eukaryota; kingdom Viridiplantae; phylum Streptophyta; class Magnoliopsida; order Solanales; family Solanaceae; genus Solanum; species Solanum clarkiae. Next base: position 11,598,154 of record JAABOM020000012.1, read on the forward strand.
TGGATTTTGTGGTTGGTTTACCTAGGATTTGAAAGAAATTTAAATCCATTTAAGTTATTGTTCACCGGATGACTAAGTCGGCCTTTTTGATCATGGTACCCAAATTTGCTTCTAACTTTTGGAGATCATTTCAAAGCGGACTTGGTACGAAGGTGAAGATGAGTATCATTTTTCATCCTCAAACCAATAGACAAGTCGAGAGGAGAATTCAAACTTTGAGGATATGCTGAGGGCTTATGTGTTAGAATTTCAAAGGTTATTAGGATGACCATCTTCCACTCATTGAGTTTGCTTATAACAATAGCTTTTATGCTAGAATTGGTATGGCACAGTTGGAGGCTTTGTGTGATAGGATATATAGATCTCTGGTAGGGTGGTTTTAGTTGGAAGAGATGGCTTTGATTGGCCCTGATTTTGAATCGAAGGCTATGGAGAAAGTGAAGCTGATTAGGGAGAGGTTGAAGACAGTCCATAGTTGCCAAAAGTCCTATTCGGATGTTAGGAAGAGGGAGCTTGTATTGCATGTCAGTGATTAGGTGTAAGTGAAGATCTCACTTATGAAGGGTGTGATGTGTTTTGGCGAGAAGGGCCAGCTTACTCCCTGGTATAGTTCTGTATGAGATTGTTGAGAAAATTAGGAATGTGGCCTATGGGTTGAAGTTGCCTATGGATTTGAGTTCTATTCACCTAGTCTTCTTTGTGTCTATGTTGAGAAAGTTGGTTGGCGATCCTATTACTATTGTGCCTTTTGAAGGTGTTAAGGTTCAAGAGAATTTTTCCAATGACGAAGTTCTAATAGAGATTTTGGATATGCAAATAAATCAGCTTCATAACAAGGATTGGGCTTCTGTTAAGGTTCTTTGGAGGAATCAACATGTGCAGAGTGCTACATGAGAGGCGGTGTTGGACATGATGAAATGATATCCCATCTTTTCCAATCTACTCGAGCTTCTAGTATTAGGATCTTCTTTTTTCCTAGTGTTCCTAATTCTTTCACTCTTGAGTTTCATCACATGACATGCATGCATGTGCACGAAAATGATTTCTATGATGTTTCTAATTATTTGAATACGTTTTGATATGAATTTTAATGACTTTATGATTTTACAAGTAATGAAAATGCATTGTATCTTGTGATTCAAAGTCTCATGTTGGGAGCCCTCATGGTCCATGTGAGGTCACTCAGCCCATGTCAACATCCATGGAGTAACCCTTGTCCTTAAAAGGAGTGTTTGGCCTTAAATGTGGAGTTTAAAACTAAGGCACACTATACATAGACCCCTTACGATCTGCGTGACACCTCATGGATCATGTGGTGGGCTGTGTGGTGGCCTTAGTCTTGAAGAACCACTATTTGGGACCTATTATATGGGTATGTCCATGTATACAGTCCATACAAGGTGATATTGAAATTCCCCAAAAAGTTCTAGAAAATGTGCCTCGAAAATTCCTATAATCATAATTTCCATACATCAAAAAACCAGTACACGATATCAAAAATCCGACTTCATATTTGTGATCAGGGGGAAGAATTGAGTGGGAAATGAGTCTAACCCTGATTTTAGAGCTACTATATAAAAATTTCATTTTCTCAAAAATTCTTTATCGAGTGTTGATCTGCACCCTTGGCGCGACGCGGCTAGGCTGCCGAGACGTGTATTTTGTAGCCAATCCACTTTTCGGTCCAAGGTTTTGGGGCATTGGGTCTAAGCCTTCCTACACATAAAAACACCTATACTTAGTTATTTTTCAACCTCATATCATTCAAGACATTCCCCAAAACTCTCTCAAATACTTAGACAAATATTTAACCCAAATTCTAGCATTTCAAACTCATCCCGAATCTTAAGGAATTTACTCAAGCTTCATGTTCTCATTCCAATCATCATCAAGGGACTCTCCAAAGATGAGCTATGTGGGTTTCAACCAGTGGATCCTTTCACCCATGGTGCCCAACCTTCCTTTTTATACAAATTTCAAGTTTTCAAGTTGATTTACTTATGGGTATTCTTACTATGAACCTGATTATAAACTATGTTGGGGTTTTCATGAAATGTGGACTGTTTTAAACCTGTTTTGAGATATGAATCTATGTTCTATGATGAGATTTGATGAATGGTTTTTATGTATCTTGCATGAGGATGTTACCAAGTGTTTGTGTGTCGATTTACATTACGTTTTCTCACATGCTTTCACTCTTGAATTGCATGATTCTGAACTAGCATTATACACTCACCAAGTGTTTGATTAAATATCCGATTTAGGGTTCTTCAGATATTGATGATTTATTGCATTACCTATGATTTGAATGACATTATGATGATTAAAGAAAGGTATATATGTGTTGATTTCATGAAAAGTATCTATAGTGTTGCAAGTTGACCATACCTTGTTGAGGGGGTGCTATGCCTCAATCACCATGGATGGCAGGGTGTGACTACTATCAGCCAATTGAGGGATTGATACCTCAATCACCATGGATGGAAGTGTGTGACTATCATTAACCAATTGAGGGGTTGATACCTCAATCACCATAGATGGTAGGGTGTGAGAACCATCAACCATTTGAGAGGTTGATACCTCAATGGCCTCTCCAACGGGGTGGTAGGCTTTGGATTCCTTAATGATAGTCTCTTACTACACATGTAATATATGCTATATAAACATGTTTATTTCAAGGATCATTCATGCCTCTGATATTGTTATATGCTTATCCATTGCCTAATTATGTATTTTGACTATTTTTCTTATCTCTTATGGCATTGTATAAAACATACTTAGTACAATCAAATGTAGTAACACATACTCTATACTTATATGATGTTACTGTGTACAAACCGAGGCTCCTCTTGATCATCCTCCTCCTCCATATTGCGAGTACTATCTTTTGAAGTAAAGCTTGGTGAGTCCTCAACTCTGAGGATAATAGCTTTGGATCCCATGTTATCTAAAGACTCTTTTCATTGTTTAGATGCTTATGACTATGAGGGTGAGCGCCGAATGTTGTCTTGTCCCCCGCCCAATCTATGTTAGAGATATTGTTGGACAAGTTATGTATTTATTCTTTGAGCTTAGACTTTTTTGATGATTTATGCTATGAAGAACTCCCAAGTCCCTTTATCCTTATTTGTATTCTCTTATTGTTATTTAATTACTTCTGCAACAAAGGATGATTAAATGATATGCTAGGAGGCTTGTTTGGGGCCCTATTTAGGTCCCCATTTGCCGTGTCACTTCTAGGCCCTAGGCTTTGGTCATCACAAACTTAGAATCAGAGCACTAGTTTGTTAATGGTCCTCAGCATCAAACACACCACGTCGATTAGAGTCTTATTCATAGTTGTAAAGTGCATCACAACTATGGGTAAGAATCTATAAAGCATTTTAGGAAATGTTTCCTTTCTTCTTGATCCATGTCATGCTAAAGAAGTTAGGTAAGGCTTTCCCCTAACGAATACTATGATAGATCATACCTTTCCTAAGATGAAGAAGAACTTGTACATCTGAAGAACAGTCAGCTCATAAAGAGTTCTAGGATGCTACTGTCATGCTAGCTCAAGCTATGACTAATCAAATCAAGCAAAGGTCCCACGCCCCTAATGCTCCCACTCTAGGATATAGGGTTAGGGATTTCATGAAGATGAATCCACCAAAGATTCATGGGTTTAAGGTGTATGAGGACCCTTAAGAATTTATTAATGAGGTATACAAAGTGTTATCTATCTTGGGTGTAAGATCGGAGAAGAAAGTGGAGTTGGCAGCCTACCAACTCCAAGGGGTAGCCCAAATGTAGTTTACTTAATGGAAGGAGGAGAAGGGGAACGACAATGTGATCTTTTTGGAGGACTTTAAGGTGGCATTTCTCAACCAGTTCTTCCCTCTGGAGCTAAGGAAGGACAAAATGATGGAGTTCATGAATTTGAAGTAAGGGTCTTTGAGTGTGATGTAGTACGCCCTCAAGTTCAACAAACTCTCTAAATATGCTCCACAGATGGTGGCTGAGCCAAGGTCTAGAATGAACAAGTTTGTGATGGGTGTGTCTGACTTGGTAAATGATGAATGTCGTGTCGCCATGTTGATTGATTATACGGAATTGTCCTGTCTCATGACTTACGCCGAACAATTGGAGGGGAAAAAGTTGAGAAAGAGAAATGGTAATGAGGCGAAGAGGGCCTGTTTTGAAGGAATGTTCCAAGGTCCCAAAGATGGCCGATTTCATCAAGGACAAAGTTGTTCCAATGCTCCTAATAGAAGGTAATGGCCATAAGAGCCCATGTTTGAGGGACACTAATGTATGCTAGAGTTGTGTAAAAGTGCGTCACAAGAGGATCGATTGTCCTCGTAATCAAAACAAGGGTAGAGATGGTCATCCACAAGGTCAGGGAGCAAATGCAATTCCTTTGGGAAGGGGAAGTCAACAAGGTTATTCCCTAATGCACGATCGGTTCTATGCTCTTCAAGGGAGGCAAGGGGCAGATGAGTTGCCCGATATCATCACCGGTATGTTAAAAGTCTTTGATTTTGATATGTATGCATTGATAGACTCAGGTTCCACTCTTTCTTTTGTTACTCCTTTTGTTACCAGAAAGTTTCATATTGAACCCAAATTGTTATGTGAGCCATAAGAGGTGTCTACTCCCATTGGTGCAACCATTATTGCTAGAAGGGTCTATAGAAATTGTCTCATTTTCATTTTTGCGTAAAATATTGCTTCATGATTTTATTGAGTTGGATATGGTGGATTTGATGTCATTCTTGTGATAGATTGGCTACTTGCATATTATGCCTCAATTGATTGTAGAACCCGTGGGTCAAGTAACAATTCCCTAATGAACCCGTCCTTGTGTGGCAGAGTAATGATGTGGTGGTCAAGGGTAGACTCATTTATTGCATTAAAGCCTAGAAGGTGATTTCTAAGGGGTGTCTCTATCATCTTGTGAGGATTAGGGATATCGAGTCCAAAGTTATTCCTGTCGAGTCAGTTCCGGTGGTTAATGAGTTCCTAGATGTCTAACCTAGTGAGCTTTCCGATGTTAGTCCCGAAAGGGAAATAGATTTTAACATAAACCTCCTTCCTGATACTCAACCCATTTGTATTCTCCCTTATCGTATAGCCCAGTAGAGTTAAAGGTGTTGAAAGGAAATTAAGGACTTGTTGGAGAAGGGTTTTATTAGGCCTATCTAATCACCTTGGGGTGCACCTGTGTTGTTTGGAAAGAAGAAGGATTGTTCTCTTAGAATGTGCATTGATTACCGACAACTTAATAAAGTTACAATGAAGAATAAGTATCCTGTACCAAGGATTGATTATCATTTTGACCAACTTCGAAGGGCTAGTCACTTCTCTATGATTGATCTTCGATTCGAGTGTCAGCAAGTGAAAATGAGGGAGTGTGACATTCCCAATACAGCCTTCTGGACTTGGTATGGACACTATGAATTTGTGGTTATGTCTTTTGGGTTAACGACTGCACCAGCTATCTTCATGGATCTCATGAATAGTGTCTTCAAGACCTACCTTGATTTGTTAATGGTGGTATTCATTGATGATATTTTGAACTATTACTATAGTGAGGAGGAGTGTGTGGATTATTTGAGGGTGGTGCTACAAATATTGAAGGAAGAGAAGTCGTATGCTAAGTATAAGAAGTGTCAGTTTTTTTTACAAGAGGTTGCCTTTCTAGGTCATGTGGTGTTGGGGGATGGTGTTATGGTGGATCATAAAAAGACTGAAGTGATTAGAAATTGGCTTACACTTTGACTCCATAGGATATTAGAATCTTCTTAGGCTTAACGAGTTATTACCGGAGGTTTATGAATAGGTTCTCTTCTATTGCTTCTCCTATGACTAAGTTGACTTAAAAGAAGGCTAAATTTGTGTGGACCGATGAATGTGAAAAGAGTTTCCAAACCTTGAAAGATAAGTTTGTCTCTGCTCCTATCTAGTCACCACTGGAAGGGTTAGCAGGGTTTGTTGTGTATTGTGATGCCTCAAAAATTGGTTTGGGTTGTCTATTGATGCAAAATGGTAAGGTGATAGCCTATGCTTCTAGAAAACTTAAGGCGCGTGAAAAGAGTTATCTTACCCATGATCTTGACTTGGCCATCGTGGTATTTCATTTGAAACTTTGGCGTCCTTATTTGTATGCGATGCATGTTGATGTGTTTAGTGATCATAAGAGTCTCCAATATGTGTTCACCCAAAAAGGCCTTAAGTTGAAACAACAAAGGTGGTTAGGGCTTCTTAAGGATATGATATGAGTGTGCATTATCACCCCAGTAAGGCAAATGTTGTGGCCGATGCTTTGAGTAGGGTGTCTATGGGTAGCCTAGGTCATGTTTATGATAGTGGCAAAGAGGTGGCTAGAGAGGCTCATCGGTTAGCTAGATTGGGAGTTAGGTTGGACGAGGATGATAATGGTGGGGTTGTGGTTGCTGATGGTTCTAAATCTTTATTGGTTGAGGATGTGATGGCAAAGCAAGATCTTGACCCATCTTGTTAGAATTTAAGGCCTTGGTGAGAGATCGTAAGGTGGAGGTTTTCTCCCAAGTAGGAGATGGTGCCCTTAGGTACCATGGTGGATTGTGTGTGCATTGTGTTGACGACTTGAGAGAGAAGATTCTTAATAAGGCTCAAAATTCTTCCAATTTCATTCACCCCAGTACTACCAAGATGTATAGATATTTGAGGGCTATGTTTTGGTGGGGTGGCATGAAGAGAGATATTGCTAAGTTTCTATCTAGTTACCATAATTGCCAACAAGCCAAAGCCGAACATCATAAGTCGGCTGGCCTAACCCAAGATATCGAGATTCCTACTTGGAAGTGGAGGAAATTAACATGGATTTTTTGGTTGGGTTGCCTACGACAAGAAATGGTTTTGATTCTATTTGGGTCATGGTTGGTAGAATGACAAAGTCGGCTCATTTCCCACTGACTAAGACTACTTATGGTGTTGATGATTATGCTAAGTTGTACATTCATGAATTGGTTGGATTGCATGGGGTGCCCTTGTTTATCATATCGGATGGTGGTGCTCAATTCACTTCTCACTTTTTGTGATCCTTCCAAAGAAGTCTTGGTACCAGAGGAAGTCTTACTACGGCCTTTCACCTCAAACAGATGGCCAACCCAAAAGGACTATCCAAACTCTTGAGGATATGCTTAGAGCTTGTGTATTGGAGTTTAAGGGTAGTTGGGATGATCACCTTCCACTCATTGAGTTTGCATACAATAATAGATATAATTCTAGCGTTTGTATGACTCCTTTTGAGGCTCTCTATTGTGGATGTTGTAGGTTCCTAGTTAGATGGTTTGATGTAGGGGAGATGGATTTGTTGGGACCGGATCTAGTTATGCAGGCTAGGAGAAGGTAAGGTTCATAAGCGAAAGATTGAAAATTGTCCAAAGTCATCAAAAGTCCTATGTCGATGTGAGGAGAAACGATCTTGAATTTAAAGTTAGTGATTGGATCCATTTGAAGGTATTACCCATGAAGGGTGTGGTCGTTTCGTAAGGATAAATTGAATCCAAGATTTGCTAGTCCCTATAGAGTGTTAAGGAGAATTGGTAAAGGGTGCCTATGAGTTAGAGTTGCCCAATGATATGAATATGGTTCATCCGGTCTTTCATGTATCAACATTGAGGAAGTGTATGGGTGACCCAAGTGCCATTACTCCACTTGATGTTGTGGGTGTGGTTGAAGACAATTGACTTATGAAGAGGTTCCGGTAGAAATTTTGGATAGACAAGTCAATGAGGTTGAGGAACAAGGATGTTGCTTCCATCAAAGTCCTTCGGAGAAACCAACAAGTTTATAGTCCTACATGGGAAGCCAAGGCGGACATTCAAAAGCGATATCCCTATCTTTTCCATTCTACTCAAGCCTAAGGTATTAATTCAAGCGCCCTTTGTGATTTCAAGACTTACGTTTCAGCTCTAATGTCATTGTATGCATTCATGTTTATGTTGACAAGTGATGGTGATTTTGACACTTATGTTGAGATTTTGAAATGATGTTTAAGTGCATTGCTACATTCATGTGTTGGGCTGAACTCATATTGATTATTTTTCTCATATACGTTTCTTTGGCATTCGAGGATGAATATTCCCAAGGGGGAGATATTGAAACGCTCTAAAAATTGTCTGAAAATGTACCTAAAAAATGCCCATAATTGGAATTTCCATATATCTCAAAATCCTTGAATGATATCGAAAATCCGACTTCACGTTCTTGATAGGAGAAAAATTGAGTGAGAAATGGGTCTAACCGCGATTTTTGAGTAATCATATCAAAATTTCATTTTCCTAAAATTTCCTTATTCAGTGTCGATCTGCACCCCTTGCAGAATGCTGCCAGGGCAAGCAGACGTGTATTTTGTTTCCAGTTAATTGTTTCATTCCAAGGCTTTGATGACTTGGGCCTAAGTCATCCCATGCATAAAAACACATGTACATAGCCATATTTCAACCTCGTATCATTCAAGGCATTCCCAAAAACCCTCTCAAATACTTAGACAAATATTTCACCTAAATTCTACCATTTCAAACTCATCCCGGATCTTAAGGAATTCACTCAAGCTTCAAGTTCTCATTCCAATCTTGATCAAGGGAATCTCCAAAGTTGAGGTATGTTGGTTTCAATCATTGGGTCCTTTCACCCATGGTGCCCAACTTTCCTTTTTATACAAACTTCACTTTTCAAGTTTATCTACCTATGGGTATTCTTATTATGAATTTGATTATAAACTATGTTGGGTTTTCATGAAATATGGGCAGTTTATACATATTCTGAGCTATGAATCTATGTTCTATGGTGAGATTTGATGAAGGTTTTTAATATATCTTGCATGAGGATGTTATCAAGTGTTGGTGGGTTGATATACATTAAGGTATTCTCACATGATTTCTCTCTTCAATTACATGATATTGAAATAACATTATACACTCGGCAAGTGTTTGATAAAATATATGGTTTAAGATTCTTGAGTTATTGATGATCTATTACATTATCTATTATTTGAATGACTTTATGATGATGAAGTGAAGGTATATATGAGTTAATATCATGAAAACTATATATAGTGTTGCAAGTTGACCACACTTTGTTGAGGGGGTGCTATGCCTCAATCACCATGGATGGCAGGGTGTGACTACCATCAACCAATTTAGGGCTTGATACCTCAATCACCATGGATGGTAGGGTGTGACTACCATAGACCAATTGACGGGTTGATACTTCAATCAACATGGATGGTAGGGAATGACAACCATCAACTAATTAAGGGGTTGGTACCTCAATCAGCTCTCCAAGGTGGTGGTAGGTCTTGGATTCCATAATGATGGTCTCTTACTACACACGTAATATATTCTATATAAGCACGTTTACTTCAAGAATCATTCATGCATGCCATATTGTTTTATCCTCATCCATTTCCTAATTATGCCTTTTGACTATGCTGGTTATCTCTTATGGCATTGCATACTACATACTTAGTACCTTCAAACGTACTAATGCATACTTTACGCCTACATAATGTTACCATGTAGCCACTGGAGCTCCACTTGATCATCCTCCTCCTCCATGTGGCTAGTACTATCTCTTGAAGCAATGCTTGGTTAGTCCTCGACTCCGAGGACTATAGCTATTTATCCTATATTATGTGATAACACTTTTATTTCTTTAGATGCTTATGACTATGAGGTTGAGCCCGGAAAGTTCTCTTGGCCCACGTATAATCTATGTTAGAGGTGTTGTTGGACAAGTTATGTATTTATGCTTTGAGCTCTGACTCTTTTGATGATTTATGCTATGAAAGACTTCCCTAGTTCCTTTACCCTTATTTCTATTTTCTTATTATTGTTTAATTGTTCTGTGATCAAGAATGTGTAAATGATATGCCAAGAGGCTTGTTTAGGGCCCCCTTTTTATGCCAACTCGCTGTGTCATATCTAGGCAGTAGGCATGGGTCATGGCAAGTACGATCCATGTGGACTCCCATATGACTTTCGAAATGAAATTTTTCAAAGTATGGAATGAATGACTCGAAAATTTAATGTGGATAATTTTTTAAGTGAGGTGGTACGGGTAGTGGTACCGCCCGTGTGGCCTTTTATGGCCTGTGTGGACTTCTGTGAGTATGATTTCATTGAAAAATTCTATGTATGGAATTATTGTTTCCGACCTTCGTAAAGTGAATTTTTCTAAGTGCTGGTTCACGGGCAAGTATACGGCCTGCATACATATAACCATATCTTAAAGCTCATAACTAAATTATATAATGATGTATAAAAGGTAGCCAAAGCCATTGGCATAACCTCCAACCACAACACCTAGCAGATAATCATAAAAGAGTTTACAAAATGTCCAACAATTCCTCTAATCATAACATAGGAAGGGGCCTAAGACATATTTGTGCTCACGCTAAAAGTAAACAACATAAATGAAGCCCCATAGGTAGTGGAATAATGGTTTGTCCTTAGAAAATAGGACTCACCACAATAAGCAAATCTCAAGATCTAAGCTAGATGTCCTACAGTGGTTGAATGTTGTCGTTGTTCCCTACATGGTTAGATCATGTAAGCAAAAGTATGTGTTAGTACGTTTGGATGTTCTATGTATGTGGGCATTCAATGCACATGACTTACCAAACCTATATTCAATATTTGAGTACAATAACACACAATATAGAAGGAAGTATATATCCAAAGAAGAGTAGTGTAACAACATGCCATGAAATTCATGATGCATGAAATGAACAAATATTCATACATAGTGGGGATGTGACCTTAACCAACATGAGTATTAGATGGAATCCCAATGAAATCTCCTCACCAGTAAAGAGGTGGTCTAATTGTCAAAGGCAAACCATACTTCACCTTACAAACATCCTGATTTTGGAGAATCAGACTTCCTTATGGGCATCTCCATTTCGAATAGGATTTTCACATTATGTCATATCATATTATTCTTCTCATTATGGGCATCCCCATTTCAGAGAATTAACATTCCTTACATGCATCCTCATTTCAGATAGGATTTTCATTTACATATACCTATGGTTGGCACATAGTTCTGGGGAAGGGAAAGGACCATTGAGGAAAGCCCTGACGCCCCCAATCCATCAGTGCTAAGTGAAAACATCCCACATGAATACTTACACATATACATGCTTTCAAAGAGATGATAGTCATTTCTAATTATTTCAATGCACATTTAGGCTCAAAAGTCAAACATATTTCTCATACATTCATAATTTGGCTCAAAAGCCAAATCATAATTCATAATGATTATACTCATGCATAGAAATAGCTCATTCACATATACGAGATGGTGCAAGCACCCGAAATGCTTAAAGATCCATAACAATAAATATTTATATGATCACATTCTTGTTATAATCAATATCATATTAAAATCATATACATTAACATAATTGAGCTTAACCTACTTCATAGTTTTCATAAAATATGATGCTCGTAAGTGCACATGCTATGAATGAGATGAAAGATATATACTACGGATAATATATATTGCAACTTCAATCGACAATAAATTATGAGATTCAATTAAAAACATAAGTAAAGTTCATATTTAAAAAATAACATAGATTACCCATGCACAAATCATGCTTTAAAGGGGACATGCACTTTCATAACTTCATAAGCTCAATGCATTTCATGATATTAGGTCTTGATTCACTTTAAAATCAATAAATAAACATAGCCCATACATCAGTCGAATTTATTAAAAAGTAATATTGAAAACCCAAATTTAAAGTAAACAAAATTTCATGAAACTTAAGTGGAAAGAGTTTGGGTCAACTTTGTTTAACGGGACCTAGAATCAATCCCACATACCTTAGCTAATCGAGAAGATTCAAGAAGACATTTGGTGAAGAAAGAGTCCTTCCTTGATCCCCAAGCTTAATTCCCACAAGAGTTCTTTGAGAGAGACTTGAGAAATTTTTTTAAATATGAGTAATGAATTTGAATGAGATGAATAAAGTTTAGGTCATTAGGAAGTCTTTAGTTATCACAGGAAGTCACAAAAGACTCTTAGGATAAACCATATTTACAAAAATGCCGTTAATGAAACAAGTTGAAAATTGAATATTTCCGGCTCAAGGAGGGGGTATGGTTCATAAGGCCTGATGTGAAGGATCCTAATACCCAAATTCCCCAACAGAGTGAGTCATACTTACACGCCCCTTAGTATTTATGTGCTACGTGCTTTGTCAATCCATGTTACTCCTATTCGCTATGACATCCCCAAAACATGAGTCCTATTCTTCTTTCCCTTAGAATTATGTATTTGCTATTCCTTTATGCTTCCGAACCGATGATGTGAGTATGAATACCATGAGGTTTGTTGGGGAATCTTGGGTTCCCATTCTCCATATCACTCCTAGGTTCTAAACCCAGGTCGTGACAATTGCCAGGGAGTACTTCCTCGATGGAGATGCCAACAACTCTAAGTTATCATGGGCTATTGAATCCTCGAGTCCAGGGACAGTATCAAACCCAGAAGTGATGAACTGGGGATATTCAAATGGTATGAGCCTATCGGCGCTGCTTGTCATACAGGAAGTCATCCCTATAGACATGCTGCATACATTGCAGATGCACTACCTACTAGTCAATGCATCTAGGGGTGAAGGTGGTGTTGGAGGTGGTGAAGTAGAATCAGACTCGAACTTCTCCCCAGATCTACACTCGGATCCCTCTCTGGAGGAAGTAATTTGATAGAGCGGCTACCCCTATCGCCTTCATCATTAGATTGGGTAGAGAGGACCATTATGGATTGAGTCTCTGGTGGCACTTTCTATCTAGCAGTGACTCGTATGTGTGGTCACTTGATGTTTGCATCTGGCTGGATGTCGAGATCCTCAATGGGATCCCCACTCAGCATCTTTGTTGGGACCCCTATTCCTATCATTGTAGCCTCTTCGAATGTTATTTTTGAAAGTGTCATCTTTATTAAAGTTCCAACCTTTGTTTCCCGTACCTTGATGGCAATCGTCCTGATTGGCACCTTGAGCATTGGTCTAAACACCCCTATTTGATTAGTGGCAAAGAAACTATCCTCGTCATAGTAAGACTCCTCATACATAGGTGCTCGTAGAGGATGATGATTTATTGCATTCACGCGCTCACGCGCTCCTGATTCTGCTTCATTAACAAAACCAACATTAGTACTAATTTGAGCCAACATTTTCATCATTTCCTAATTTATTTTTTCCTGCTAGAAATTAATACATACTGAGAAAGAGCACTTAGTCATTGACTTGTCTCCCGTTCCGTGATGTTACCCAATTTACACCTCCTTTTTAAAGGATAAAGCGGCCGTTGTCAAGAAACAGAAACTAAACCAGGTTAGGGTCGAACCCACATGGAATACATAGACTTAAGGTAAATTTACAAATAAGCAATCCAAGTTGTTAATAGCTCAATTCCTCGAAGGGGGGTCGTTTAATATTCAATAAGAAAATAGATTAAACTAACTATCACAACAGACAATAAATAATAGAGAGCAACTAGGTTATTGTGTTCTCATGATTCCCCAACTTACTATCACCGGATAACCCAATTCTTATCAAGTTTTTAACATGCAGGACGGTAATTTAAGCTCACCAAGCCCTTTGGTAAAAGGTGAGAGGCGAATTTCACTATGCAACTTGGCCCATCTCCATATTGTGCATTGCTAACAATTACCTATAAGTCCCAGTGCAATCTTCCGTTGGCCTAGTTCGGTTGATTAGACGAGAAGGCATTAATCCAACCCTGCTAATCAATCTCTTTTCCTATTCATTGCTACCATGGTCCAGTCAGTAACACTAGGCGGGTTCTAATATTAGCCACCACTAGAAAACATGCAAATGAAACTAATAAATCAATACATGCATATGCCCAATCAAGAGTTGTACGTTGAAATGACCCCAAAAAGTGCCGAAAAATGTGCCTCAGAAGTGCCTGAAATCGTAATTTGCATATATCTCAAAATCCGTGCGTGATATCAAAAATTCTATTTCATATTCTTGTTCAGGAGGTCAAATTGCATGTAGATTAGGTCTAATCTCAATCTAAGAGCAACCCTATCAAAATTTAAAAATCATAAAAATCGATTTCTGGTGAGGTTTTCGTGCCCCTAGCGCGATGCCTAAATTCATTTTTGTGGCCAGTTTCCAATCTCAGTCTAAGACTTTTGGGTCCTTGGACTATGTGTTCCCATGAATGAAAATGCTCATACTTAGCCTTATTTCACCCTCATATCATTCAAGACATTCTCAAATACTTACTCAAACACTTAGCTAGCATTTCATCTCCTAAATACCAGTCTCAAACTCATCAAGATCCAAGGTTCTCACTCAAGCTTCAAGTCTCCATCTCCAATCTTCATCAAGCTATTATCCCAAGATATGATATATGGGTTTCATTCATGGGTTCCTTTCACCCATAATGTCCAAGAACTCTTATACCAAAGATTACATGATCTAAAGTTGCTTTACTCATGGGTATTATCTATTATGAATTTCACTGCACACTATGCTGGGGTTTCATGAAATCATGACTGTTTTTGCATGTTTGAGATATGAATCTAAGATCTAATGTGAGATTTGATGAAGGATTTTGATGTATATTGCTTGAGGGTTTTATGTAGAAATTTCTAGTATAATTTTCATTTTCTAGTATAATTTTACTCTTCAATTGCATGGGTTTACACTAGCACTACACACACACCAAGTGTTCGATAAAATATCCAATTATGGTTTTCTTGAGGAATTGAAGGTTCAATGCATATCTTATGGGTTAAATGCCTATATGATGATGAAAGGAGTGTATGTATATGATATTATCTCTATGATGTTGGGAAAAAGACCAAGCCTCGGCTCGAGAAGTTGTAGGCTTAGGTAACCTTGTTATGGAGTTTGTACCTCGATCGCCTTGCTCGAGAGGTGGCAAGCCCATGCAACCATGACGAGGGGTTTATACCTTGACAACCATGTTAGGGGGTCGGTACTCCATCAACCACGTTGGGGAGTTTGTACCTCATCAACCACATGATGGAGTTTGTACCTCATGCGCCTCTCCAAGGAGGTGGTAGGCGTTGGATTTGTACTAAAGTGGTCTCTCCTTACATAGGCATTATGTTCTATATAAGCATGTTTTACTTCAAGCATTATTCAAACATGTCATATTGTTATATGTTTACTCTTGATTATGGTGCTTATCACTTGTTTCATTGCATTCTACATACTTAGTATATACAAATATAATAACACATACTCTATGCCTACAGGATGTCACCATGTAGGAATCAGAGCCCTACTTGAGCATCCCCATCCACCTGGCTAGTACGATTCCACTCAAGCTTGTTGGTTAGTCCTCCGTTCTGGGGACGTTGCCTATTGTTTCATATTATGTTCTAAGATTACATTTCTTTCTTGGAAATGTTGACTATGAGGGTAAGTCGGTTGCCTTTCTAGGCCCCTGCTCTTATCTATGTAGTAGAGGTATTGTTGGACATGTCATGTGTAATGTTATGATATTTGAGTCTCTCTATCTCTCTCTTGACTCTTGTTGTTATCATATAAATTATGTCCCTTATCCCTGATTATCCCTATTTCTACTCTTGTTGCTATTTTATTGCTTTCACGATCAAGGATGTGTAATGATGTGCGAAAAGGCTTTTTTGAGGTCCCTTCAGGCTCCCATTCATCATGTCACGTCTAGGCCCTAGGCTTGGGTCATGAAATAAATTATACGGGTGTACATTATTAGTTTTTCATGGTTCCCACAACCCTACTTGTAGATTTAGCTACCCGTGATATGTGTGGATGAAGAAATTACGAATTGAATAAACATAATCAAATACTTACACAATTGAATTGAACCCAAGCAAATCAAAGATCAATAAAAATCATAAGATTGAACATCAAATTTACTCAAGTGTTTTCTCACAATTTTCTCTCTCAAGTATTGAGTTTTCCAAGTACAAATCCTAATAACTCTAAATGATGATGTCCTCCTTTAAAAAACAACCTAAAAGTATTATTTATTATGATTATAATTAAGTCCTAAAAAAATTAGGAAAACTAGTTGGCAAACTCCATGAAAGCTCTCTATAACTCGTAGTGTAATTTGTGGCTTATAGTCAGGGTCTCGTAATCAGCTCCTGGGATTTTGGACTTCTCTGACGAAACCAATTTATGACTCGTAAACAAATCCATAAGCACGTATTGCATGTTCATAAACTTCGACTTCATCATATTGTCCCTCATTGGAAATCTTCACGAATCCTATTAAATATGACTCATAGAATACTCTATGACTCATATAGATGTCTCAAAGCTCTGATCTTTAGAAATTATTCCTCGCTACAATTTATCACGAGATATCTTCTAAAACACCTGGAATGCTATATGATCTGTAAAGGGTCTCGTCAGTCATCAAAAACTAGCAACTTGTACAATTTTACCCCAATCATGGCCAACCTGTAATCTTGCAAACCTAAACACAAAGACACATAATTCCAACAAATATCAAATTGAGAACACACAAAATGCTAAGTTTTATGCATCAAAAGTGTTGTTATTTTGTAGAACATCAACACCCTGAACTTAAAATTGTTATTTTCCTCAAACGACGACTCAATATATATAGACAACACAGTTACACACAGACATCAACTCAATGGCACATATAATATACATCTCAAACTTAGATACCTACACCAGCTTTTCAAAACAGGATTAGATAACTATTTAGCAAACCAATGGAAATTGGTGTATGTGATAACATACCTATAACAAGCAAGGGCTATCAACATTCCACAATCACTAAACAAGTCAAATGCTAACAACACAATGCAAGTCCAACCCAAGATTATTAACTTTCAGTATTTGGCATATACTACTTGTACACCCTGTAAAGAAACAAACACAAAAAAATAAGTAAAATAAAGGTAATTAAGGATTAATGCTTAAATTACTTAATGAATATAACTAAGTCTAGCAGTATTCCCCACAATGGATCCATAATCTTGATCTTACCCAAGTTACACCTCTTTTTTTAGAGGATAAAGTGGTCACTATCAAGAAATAGAACATAACAAAGGATAGCGTCGAACTCGCAGGGAACACGTAGACTCAAGGCAAATTCACCATTAAGCAATCTAAGTAGATGACCAAGTCAATTCCCCGGGGGGGGGGGGTTGCAACATTCCATAAGAAAATAAACTAAACTAACTATCACTAGAGACAATAAATAATCGAGAGAAACTAGGGCATTGTGTTGATTCTCCTACGTAGTATCACCAAATAATCCAATTCTTATCTAGTATTCAGCATGCATGATGGTAATTTAAGTTCACCAAGCACTTTGGTCAAAGGTGAGAGGCGTATTCGACTATGCAACTTGGACCATCTCCATAGTGTGTATTACTAACCATTACCTATATGTTCTAGTAAAAACTCCACTTGGCCCATATCAATTGATTAGACGAGAACACATTAAT
The DNA here is from genome assembly GCA_011800125.2 of Solanum clarkiae. NCBI lineage: Eukaryota > Viridiplantae > Streptophyta > Magnoliopsida > Solanales > Solanaceae > Solanum > Solanum clarkiae. The sequence goes on from JAABOM020000012.1 coordinate 11,615,668, forward strand.
CGAATCCAATTAATCATTCTTTTTCCTATTCAATATTACCTTGGTCCAATCAGTGACATTAGGCGGGTTCTGATGTTGTTTGCCACTAAAAAACATGCAAAATGAAGAGAATAGATTAATACATACATATACCCAATCTAAGAATTATAAATTATCTGGGTTTACTTTGTTAGTTCTTCATGGTTTCCACAACCCTAGTTGTTGATTTAGCTACTCATACTACCTATAGATGAAGAAGTTATGAATTGAGAAAACAAAATTAAACACTTACACAATTGAATTGAACCCAAGCAAATCAAGATCAATGAGAATCATAAGATTGAAGATCAAATTTACCCACAGGTTTTTTCTCATAATTTTCTCTCTCAAGAATTGAGTTCTCCAAGTACAAACACTAATAATCCGAATAATGATGTCCTCCCTTGACAAAAACCTAAAAGAACTATTTATTGTAAAAGCACTACTCGGCAAACTCCACGAATGCTCTCTACGACTCATAGTGTAATTTAAGGCTTATAGTCGAGGTCTCATAATTAGCTGCTGGGATTTTTGGCTTCTCTTCTATACGTCAACACTTTACGACTTGTAAACGGATCCACGACTCATTCTTCATGTTCATAGACTTCAACTCAATATAATTATACCTCACTGGAAATCTTTACAAAACCTATCACTATGGATCATAGAATGTTCTATGACTCGTATAGATATCTCGTAGAGCTGATTTTAATAAATCATCCCTCACTAGAATTTATCACGAGATATCCTCTATGACTCGTAGAATGCTCTACTATCCATAGAGGGTCTCTTAAATCATCCAAAAAAAGAAAATTATATAATTTTACCCCAAATCATGGCCAACCTATAATCTTGCAAATTGAAACCACCCCAAAAAGTGCCCGAATATGCGCCTCGAAAGTGCTCAGAATCATAATTTCTATATATCTAAAAAACCATTCATTATTTCAAGCATTTGACTTCATATTCTTGTTTAAGATTTCAAATTGAGTGGTAAATGAGTCTAATCTGAATTTTAGAGCAACCGTATCAAAATGTGAAAATCGTAAAAATGTGATTTTGGAGGATCAAATTTGAAGGGTCATATCTCTTAGCACACAATAAAATGGGTGGCCCACGACATATCAAATTAAACCTCTTTGAGTTCTATTTCCAACGCGTTTGGTTTCATCTCATTGCGACTTCGGATGAAGGAGTTATGCTCATTTTAGTGGAAGTCATTTTTGCAGAAAATGCAATTCTAGTGAGTAGTCCGTTTGGTCCTATTTTCCCTTGAGTTCGGTTTAAAACTTTTAAATCTCGGGTCTAAGGGTTCCCATACTTAAAAATACATATACTTAGCCTTATTTCACCCTCATATCATCCTAAACATTCCCTAATACTCACTAATACACTAAGTCAAATATTTACTCCCAAATTCAAGTCCCAAAACTCAAGAACAATCGTAAGGATTTAATCGAGGATTTCACTCAACCTTCAAGTCCCCATTAAATCCTTCTTTAAGGTTTCTCCAAAAGTTATGGTATGTGATATTGAACTATTCGATCCTTCAACCCATAGTGCCAAAGCCTTCTTTTTACTAGTATTGCATGATTTAAAGTTGATTTTACATGAGGTTATGTTACACCCTATAAGCTTATGTTACTCTTTATGAGGTTATGCTACTCACTATGAGTTATTTTACTCTTTATGAGGTCATGCTACTCCCTATGAGGTTATGCTACTTCCTATGAGGTCATGTTACTCTTTAAAAGGTTATACTACTCCCTACGAGGTTTTGGTACTCTTTATGAGGTTATGCTACTCCCTATATAGTTATGCTACTCTTTATGAGGTTATGCTACTCCCTATGAGGTTATGTTACTCTTTATGAGGTTATGAACTATCATGTTCTCCTTACCATCATGTATGATTTGGGGTTATGAAGTCATACAATATCTCTCACCCTCTAGTATAAGGCAATTAGATAAGCTAATTAAGTTATCTTAATGGGTTAAGTAAGCTATGAAAGATTGGATAGTTTCAATCATGTTTTACTACAAGCATTGTCGATGCATGCCATATTATTATATTGTGCCTATTGCCTATTAATATTCATTTTGATTACATTGCCTATCTCTTGTCGCATTGCATCCAACCTACTTAATTACATTCTAATGTACTAATGCATACTCTATGCCTACATGATATGACCATGTAGGAACCGGAGCCCTGCTTGAGCATCTCTACCCACGTGGCTAGTATGGTTTCGCTCAAGCTTATTGGTAAGTCCTCCATTCTGAGGACATCGGTATATGTTTCTTATGTGATGTATTGATTCCTTCTTCGTTGTTGTTATTTTTACAGTGAGTGTGAGCCAGTTGCTTTGTCTTGGCCCCCGCTAAGTATCTATGTTTAGAAGTGCTGTTGAACAAGTTATGTATTACGTTTTAGCTTTGACTCATCTATGTTATTTAAGTATTAAACTCTCTCTTTCTCCCTAAGTTCTATTTCCATTTATTCATGTTTTTTATGATGTTTTATATTGCTTCTGTGACCAAGGATATGTGATGATATTCTATGACTCTTGTCTGGGGTTCCTTCTGGTTCCCCATTCGCCGATTACGTCTAGGCCCTATGCTTGGGTCGTGAAAAAGATGGTGTCAGAGAACTAGGTTGATAGATCCTTGTAGTCCAACATACTGTGTCGATTAGTGTCTTTTCCATAGTTGTGTTGTGCGCCACAACTATGAGTAGGAGGCTGTGAGACATTTTAGAAAATATTTCCCTTCTTCATGGTCTATGTCATGCTTTAGAAGTAAGATAGGGCTTTCCCCTCTAAAGAATGTTCTTTGCTCTTCTACTTTATTATGCTCTTCAAAAAGGAAGGCAAAGGAAGATAAGTTGAAGGTTTTGATGTTGATTGATCTGAGTTTCACTAATTCTTTCATTATAACTTTTGGTTGCATGTGGGCTTCTTATGTGTCATGAGTTGTGATGTGAACCTTTTGTGTTTATACCTTTGTTGAGTCTATTATTTCTAGAAGGTCATTGGTATTGTTCCATTTTCTTATTGTATTAGGTGTTGCCTTGTGACTTGTTGAATTCGATATGGTGGATTTTGATGACATTCTTGGGTTGGATTAGTTGCATGTATATTGTGCCTTCATTGATGGTGGGGCCCATCTTTAAGTGGTAGTGAAGGGGGTAAGTCGATTTCTTGTTTTAAGGTAAAATTAATCTCTAAGGGATTGCATTTTTATCTTGTAAGAGTTAGGGGTGTTGAACCTAAGTTATCTATTGAGTTGTTTCCGATGGTCAGTGAGTTCTTGAAAGTCCTTTTCGATATTTCGAATTTGAGATGGTGTCTTGTGATTTGACTTATGAACTAGTCATGTCTATAGGTTTCATGAATAGGGTCTTAATATCTTACCTTTATATGTTTGTGGTGGTCTCTACTGATGAGGTATTGATTTGTTTAGAGCTTGTGAATCATTTGGGAATGGTGTTGTAAGTCTTGGAGGATGACAGATTGTTTGCTAAGTATGATAGGTGTGGATTGTGGATAACAAGAAGGTGGTTATGATTCTTTAAGGATTATGAATGAGTGTGCATTACTTTTCCCCAGTAAGGAAAATGTTGTGGTCGGTGCTCTAGGTAGCCTAGCATGTGTAGATAGTGGTGGTACGAAGGAGACTAGTAGAATCCATCAGTTGGTTAGATTGAAAGTAGGTTGAAGGATGTTGAGAATGGTGGTATAGTGTTCTTGATGGTTCGAAATCTTCTTGGGTTAAGAGGACTAGATTAGGAATGGCCTTGATCTCTGCCATATTAGAGTTGGAAGTTTTGGGTGAGAGAATGATAGAGTGGAGGTTGTCTCCAAAGGGGGAGATGGTGGTTGGGGTACCAAGTTAGTTAGGTCTATTTAAGATTGAAAATTGATTTGAGGATTGTGAGTCCTTATAGAGCATACAGGGAGGTTGGTAAGGTTGCATAAGTTTGGGGATTGCCTATGGTAGGGGTATGGTTTTTTCTGTTTATCATGCTTCCAAGTTAAGGGGATGTGTTGGTGACTCTAGTGTTAAAGAAATCTTTGAAGTTGTGGCTAAGGTGAAGGATAAGTTGGCTTAGAAGAAAGTCCCAGTAGAGGTATTGGATGGATGATTGGAGAGGCTGATTAATGGGGATGTGGTGTTCATTAAGGCCCTTTGAAAGAGTCGTCTATTCGTATGTGTCTCCTGGGAAGGCGGAGAGGGCATGGAGGAGCAGTATCTGTATTTCTTCCATTCTATTAAACCTTATGATGACATGTCAAGTCCTTTTTATGATTCCAAGTCTTACGTTTCAGCCCCTATGTCATTCATATGCATTCATGTTTAAGTTGGCAAGATTATGATGATTTTACACTTGTGCCGTGGTTTTTAAAATGGTGTTTTCAAGTGTATTGTTGTATTTTTGTTTGGGCTAATCTCTTTATGATTACTCTTCTCTTGTACGTTTCTTTGACATTCGGGGACGAATGTTCCCAAGAGGGGGATATTGAAACAACCCCAAAAAGTGCCCGAAAATGCATCTCAAAAGTGCACGGAATCGTAATTTTCATATACCTAAAAATCCGTTTGTCATTTCAAAAATCCGACTTCATATTCTTGTTTAGGGGGTCCAATTTAGTGGGGAATGGGTCTAAACCTTATTTTAGAGCAACCGTATCAAAATTCAAAAAACGCAAAATGCTATTTTGGAGGGTAAACTTTGAAGGGGCATATCTCTTTGTGCACAAAGAACTGGGTAGACCACAAACTATCAAATTAAAGCTCTTCAAATTATCCTTCCAAAGCACTTAGTTTCACCTCATTTTGAGTTTGGATAGAAGAGTTATGCCAATTTTTGTGGAACTCATTTGTGCAGAAAATGCAATTCCAGTGAGCAGTCCATTTTGGTCCTATTTTATCTTGACTTCAGTCCACGACTTTTAAGTCTTGGGCCTAAGGGTTCCCACACTTAAAAATACATATACTTAGCCTTATTTCACCCTCATATCATCCTAAACATTCCCCAATACTCACCAGAACACTTAGCCTAATATTTACTCCCAAATTCATGTCCCAAAACTCAAGACAAATATTAAGTATTTCATCAAGGATTTCACTCAATCTTCAAGTCCCCATTAAAGCCTTCTTCAAGGTTTCTCCAAAAGAAAAGGTATGTGGTGTTGACCCATTAGGTCCTTCAACTCATGGTTCCTAGCCGCCTTTTTACTAATATTGCATGATTTAAAGTTGATTTTACATGTGGGTCTTGTATATTGAGAAATTTACTGCACAGTGATTTTAGTTCATGAAATTATAGTTGTTTTAGCATGTTTTGATCTCTAAATCTTGGATCTAATGTTGGATTTGATAAGGGGTTTTGATGTGTACGTCTTGCGGGTGTTGCAAGATGTTGATTGATGATTTTGCAATGGATTTTCTTGCATGATTTTATCTCTAAATTGCATGGTCTTTTACCCCCATTACACACCTGCCAAGTGTTTGTATAATGTCCGACTAGGGTTTCTTGAGGAATAGTGGGTCCAATGAATATTTCATGAGTTGAATGATGTTATGAGGATTATATGATGATGAAATAATAATGAAATGATGTACGTGTATGATGACCAATTGATGATAGTAAGGGAAGAAATGTACATAACGATGAAAGGAATGAATATATGTGTTCGAATTATGTAAAGCACCTTTTGTATTGCAAGGGAATTGTTTGATTCCTAAGATAAATTATATGCTCTTCTCAATTGTGAAAGCCTACTAAGAGGGGTTATGAACTATGTTACATACTTTACCCTCTAGTGCAAGGCCAATTCTTCATGTAGGGGTTATAAGCTATGTCATACACCTTACCCTCATGTACGAATGCAATCTACTCCTTATGAGGTTATACTACTCCCCATGAGGTTATGTTACTCTTTATGAGGTTATGCTACTCCCGATGAGGTTATGTTACTCTTTATGAGGTTATGCTACTCCCTATGAGGTTATGTTACTCTTTATGAGGTTATGTTATTCTTTATAAGTTTATGCTACTCCCTATGAGGTTATGTTATTCTTTATGAGGTTATGCTACTCCCTGTGAGGTTATGTTACTCTTTATGAGGTTATGCTACTCCCTATGAGCTTATGTTACTCTTTATGAGGTTATGCTACTCCCTACGAGGTTACGTTACTCTTTATGAGGTTATGCTACTCCCTACGAGGTTATATTACTCTTTATGAGGTTATGGTACTCCCTATGAGGTTATGTTACTCTCTACGAGATTATGAACTATTATGTACTTCTCACCCTCGTGTAAGATTTGGCTTTACGAACTCATGCTATATCTCTCACTGTGTAGTATAAGGTAATTGGATAAGCTAGTTATGTTATATTATCTTAATTGGTTATGTAAGCTGTGAAAGAATGGATATTTTTAAGCATGTTTTACTACAAGCATTGTCTATCCATGCCATATTGTTATATTACTCTTGTTGCCTATTGTTATACATTTTTATTACATTGGCTCTCTCTTGTTGCATTGCACCCCACATATTTAGTACATTCCAACTTACTAACACATACGCTATGCCTACATTAAATAACCATATAGGAACCAGAGCCCCGCTTGAGCGTCTCCTTCCATATGGCTAGTATGGTTTGACTCAAGCTTATTGGTGAGTCCTCCATTCTAGGGACGTTAGTCTATGTTTCTTATGTTACGTATTGATTCCTTCTTCTTTATTGCTATTTTTACTACGAGGGTGAGAGCCGTGTTGCTTTGTCATGGCCCCCACTAAGTATCTATGTTTGGAAGTATTGTTGGACAAGTTATCTATTACGTTTGAGCTTTGACTCACCTACGTTATTTAAGTATTAAATTCTCTATTTCTCCCTTAGTCCCATTTCCCCTTGTTCATGTTTTGTATGTTGTTTTATATTGTTTCCACGACAAAGGATGTGTAATGATATGTTATGAGACTTATTTGGGGTTCCTTCGTGTTTCCCATTCGTTGGTCACGTCTAGGCCCTAGGCTTGGATCGTGACACAAATATACACACAAAAAATTCATAATACAAATATTATTGTATTGAGAACACGTAAAATCCCAAAGTTTATACAGATCCTCTGATGGTAACCTAGCAAACAGCCCTCTAATATGTAGCATTTGAAGTAACCCACTCGAAACAATAAATTTTTTGTCTTATGATAATGGTGGTAACAAATAGTTCTCCTGACATCCATCACCACAGGATTAAGCATGTATTGATTTTATGTGTTAGCTACTACTTGAAGATCCTTTGGTGGTGGATTCATATCCTAAAGTAGTGGTGGGTTATTATTATTATTTGCGTCCAGTGCTGCATTCACGTCATCATTTGCAATGTTGTTCGCATTGTTCTAGGCTATTCTTCTTTCTGTCCTTTGGATCTCAAGGTCAAACAGAGTCAAGGGATTGCCTGGACTATGAGTGTGGTGCATACACTACACTTATATACTGAAACAAAACAAAAACAACAAGATACATGTAATGAGAAAAATAAGGATTAATTCATGAATTAATCAAATTAAGCCAGTCTAAAAGCCGTATTCCATTGCAATGGCACCAAAATTTTCATGTTACCCAAACTACACCTTAATTTTGAAGAGATAAGAGGTCGTTGTCAAATATATAAGATAACAAAGATTTAGGTCGATCCCACAAGGAATATGGTCTAGTCCTAGAGTAATTATGAGCAAGTTGAATGAATTAACCTACTTATCTCCTAAAAAGGGAAGGATTCGTAATTGCAGTAAATAAACCTATACTAGAAGAAAGTGTTGCTAAACCTGTATGAGAAGTAACTATGGTATTATGTTCACCATGAATTCCTAACTTACTATCACTAGATAATCGCAATTGTTTCGAGTGCGTAACATGCAGAATTAGTAAGTTATGTTTGACAAACCCTTTGACCAGGCTCGATGTAAATTCAAGACATGATTTAATCCATCCCTATAGTGTGACATTACTACCCTTACTCTTTTTTCCAGTAGAACCTCCCCTTGATCCAGTTTGGTTGATTAGATGAGAGGGATCAGATCGAATCCTATTGATTAATCTTTTTTCATTACTACATTGATCCAGCTAGTAAGAATTAGGCGATTTCTAACGTTCGCCAATATTTAAAAACATTCGTAACAAAGTGAATTAGTTGACACATACATGCACACATCCCAAGAAATATGGTATTATCTGATTTTACCTTGTTAGTTCTTCATGGTTTTCACAACCCTAGTTGTGGATTTAGCTATATGTAATTATTATATATGAAAGAATCATATTATGGAATAACATAATTGAACACTTACAATGATGAAATTAAGAACAAGAAATCCAAAGTTCTCCACAAGAAATCATAATATAATGTTTTTAGTGTAAAATTAAATCAAGATGAAGTCTTAAAAGTGTTTCTCTATTCTCTCATGTGTCTCTCTACTAAAAAGACCTAAAAATACCTATTTATAATAAGTAAATTACAAATCTAAAATGAAATAGAAAAACTGAATTCAATACCTTCTACGAATGGGGTGACGAGATGTAGAAGGATCCATGGCTTGTACTAGGGCTTTGTACTCTACATCTTCCAAAATTGACTTCAATTCGATGAGACATTCATATAGGCTATGTTCGCAATTAGGGCCTACGGAAGGTTCCATCTGAAAGTGTTTTTGAAACTCTTTAAACTCTGATCCTCAAGGCACAAAACTAACCCATGAATTATGAAAACTTCTATGGCTTACTTGACAGTTCGTGGATGCAACATCTGGAACTTGGTCCTTCACTAGATCTTGTTTATGAAACAACTCTAGAACTTGTAGAAGCAACCACGACCTGTGAGTAGCCCATAAGTCCTCAAAAATTGCAATTCTACAGAACGTTGCCCAAAATCATTCCTAATCCTATAATCCTATAAAATAAATATAAAACACATCAAACCCACTAATATTTCTTTGACAACACAAATTCTATAATTTAAGCATCAAAAGTGTTGTATTTTAGGTAGCACATCATTAGGTTATAAAATGCTCCTAAAAAATCCAAGATACCATATCGAATAGAGTCTTGTTCATAGTTGTGAATCATGCCACAACTATGAATTGGAGGCTATAACATGTTTAGGAAATGATTCACTTCTTTAATACTCTATGGCATGCCTTAGAACTTGTCCTAAGATTCTCTACTTATTACTATATGGTCTTTGAATTTCAATATCATACCTCCGAGAAAAAAACCTCCACCAAGGGCTCTTGTCGTCAATGAGGACCATGCTCCTATGGTTTGATAATTTCCCAAGAAGAAGGGTTCGCTCGTGCTGACGACCGAAATGTCATCACCATGTTGGCCTAAGCTATGGCCAAGCAAGTTTTACAAGGAGTCCAAGATATTCATACTCCTACATTGACTTCATGGGTGAGGGATTGGTCTGGGATAAATACTTGGGAGTTTCATTGTTCAAAAGTGGAGGACGAGCCTCAACTATTCATTGACGAAGTATACAAAGTCTTGGCCATTATGGGAGTAAATGTTTAGAAGAAAGTGGAGTTGGAGACTTACAAAGTCAAGGGCATTGTATAAATATGTTTGATCGAATGAAATATAGTGAGAGTTTATGATGTTTCCATTCATTCAGAGGAATTGAAAGCTGTCTTCCTTGACTTCTTTTTCCTATTTGAGATAAGGGAAGCAAATATCATGGAGTTCATGAATTTAAAATAATATTCCATGAGTATGAGGGAGTATTCTCTCATGATTTCCAATATGTCAAAGTATGCTCCTAGCTTTGTTGCCGATCTGAGGCTAGGGTGAATAAATTTTGTTGGGGATGTTAGACTTGATTAATAATTAATGTTATACTACCATGCTTGTAAGGGAAATGGACATATCTAAGATTATGATTTATGCCAAGCTAATTGAGGGAGAGAATTTTAGGATGAAGATAATGCGAGAGTCTAAGAGGGACTGTTTAGAAGGTGGGTTTTAAGGTGCTAAGAGTAGCAGAAGTAGTCATTTTCAAGGACGCAAAAAAATTTCAAAGCCAAGGGTCATCTCATGCTCTACCTCAAAACTTTACTACTGATATGTTGGCAAACCCTAAGCTTCACAGTGGTAGTGCTAGTGGAGGACCGATATTCCCTAGGTGTTCTAAGTGTTGGAAAAACCATGGTGGTAAATGCTTTTGGGATTCATGGTCTTACGATAGGTGTGGCAACATGGGACACAAGCTTGTCAATTGTCCAAGTGTTTTAAATAGAGTAGAGATGTTCTTCCCCAAGGACATGGTACTTTTGAAGGCCAAGTGTCTCCAGGTGGTACTCTATGTTGCAACTACTTGTATGCTCTTCGAGGGAGGCAACGGGTGGATGAGGTGCCCAATGTTGTCATTGGTATGTTAAATGTTTTTTTACTATGATATGTATGATTTTTTGGATTTAGCTACCACCATATCTTTCATTAATCCATTCCTTTCTAATAGGTTTGATGTACGTATTGAGATATTGTATGAAATGTTTTTGGTGTCTACCCTAAATGGTGAGTCTATTGTTGCTAGAAGAGTCTATAGGGGTTTCCACATGTCCATTCTACATAAAATCTTGCCTTGTGATTTTGTTGAACTTGACATGATGATTATTCTTGGAATGTATTGGTTGTATGCATCTCATTCCTCTATTGAATATAGAACCCATAGGGTTAGGTTCCAATATCCTAATAAACTTGTTCTTGAGAGGACATGCCATGATTTGGTTGTTAAGAGTAGGTTCATTTATTGTCAAAAAGATCACGAATTAATAAATAAGGGTTGTGTCTATCACCTTATGAGGATTAGGGATGTTGATTGTGAAATTCCTTCCATTGAGTCGGTCCCTGTGGTTATTGAGTTTTTCAATGTCTTTTTCAATGACCATCCTAGAGTTCCTCCTAAAAGAGAAATTAATTTTTGCATAGATCTTCTCTTCAATACCTAACCTATCTCCATTCCTCCATATCATATAACCCTATCAGAGTCAGATGATCTAAAGGAACAATTGAAGGATTTGTTGGAAAGGGTTTCATACTGCCTAGCAAGAAACCTTGGGGTTGTTGATTATGTTTGTAATGAAAAAGGATGGTTTGCTTAGAATTTTCATTGAATATCGATAACTCAATAAGGCCACCGTAAAGAATAAGTATCAACGTCTATGGATATATGATTTGGTTGACCAATTATAAGGGGCTAGTCACTTCTCTAAGATTGAACATTGGTCAGAATATCATCAATTGAAGGTAAGGGAGTGTTACACTCCCATGATTGCCTTTTGAACAAGGTATATGCATTTAATTTATGGTGATTCCTTTTTGTTTGGCTAATGCACCGAAAATATTTATGAATCTCATGAATAGTGTATTCAACCCTACCTTGATATGTTTGTTTCATTATTCATTTCTATGATATTTTGATCTATTCGTGAAGTGAGAAAGATCATATGAGACATTTGAGGGTGGTATTACAAACCTTGAGGGAGGAAAGGTTGTTTGCCAAGTTTAGCAAATGCGAGTTTTGGTTGAGTCAAATTTCTCTTCTTGGGCAAGTAGTGTCGAGTGATGGGATTAAAGTAGGTCCTAAGATGATGGAAGCGGTAAGGAATTGGCATAGGCTCTTGACTCCTTCTGATATTAGGAGCTTCATAGGCTTAGAGGTGTAGTACAATAGATTGGGATTTCTGCCATTAGATTTCCTTTGATAAAATTGACATAAAAAAGGTAAAGTTTCATTAGACCAATGAACGTGGGAAAAATGTTCAAACCTTAAAGGATAGGCTTACCTCTGCTCCTTTGTTGACTTTACTAGAAGGGTTATAAGGATTCATTGTCTATTGTGATGCTTCAAGGACCAGATTAGGGTGTGTGTTAATTCAAAGTGGCAAGGTCATCATCGCCTATGCTTCTAGGAAACTAAAGGTGCATGAGAGTAATTACCCTATACATTATCATGAGTTAGCGAATGTAGTATTTGCATAGAAGATTTTGCATCACTACATGAATGGGGTTCATATATCTTCACCGATCACAAAAGCCTCCAACATGTGGTCACTCAAAAGTATTTCAAATTGAGGCAAAGAACGCAATTGGATATCACTAAAGACTATGATATGAGTGAGCACCACCACTCGAGCAAAGCCAGTGTTGGGGTTGACACACTTAGTAGGGTGTCCATTAGAAGTGTGGCTAACATTGACTTGTCAGGTTTGATGTTAGAATGAGTGATGCCAAACATAATGGTATGATGGTGTTAAATGGTTTCAAATTTCCATTGGTTGTAGCTGTCAAATCTAAGCAAAATCCTGATATGACTTTGGTTGACTTGAAAACATTTGCAAAAAAAGGTAAAGTAGAGTTTTTTTCCTAATGGGTAGATGGTGTCCTTAGATATCAAGGTAGATCATATGTGGCAAATGTTAATAGTGAAATGGTGACAAAAAGTGTCCAAAAATGTTCCTCGGAAGTTTTTAGAATCGTAATTTCCACATATCTAAAACTCCATGCGTGATATCGAAAATCCGACTTCATATTCTTAATCTTGGGATAAATGTTAGTGGGAAATGGGTCTAAACCTCAATTTTAGATCCAACAAATTGTAATTTTATTTTTCAAAAATCCCTTATCCAGTGTTTGTCCATGATGGTGTGGCGACACACACGTCAATTGCGGACCTATATAAAATGGCCTCTGCTATACGTCTGCATCATGGATCGAACACAGACCTATCCATATTTGTTACCAGTGATTTTATCTCAGTCCGAGAGTTTTGGGGTCTTGGGCCTAAGTTTTCCCACGCATGAAAATACCTATACTTAGCCATATTTCACCTTCATATCATACAAGACATTCCCAAATACTCTCTCAAACCTTTAGACTAATATTTCTCTCAAAATTCAAGTGTCCAAATGTCTTCCGGATCCGAAGAAATTCATCCAAGTTTCAAGTCTCCATTTCCAATCATCATCAGGAATTCCCCAATGTCAAGGTATGCGAGTTTCAACCATTGGGTTCTTTCACCCATAGTGCCCAAGTTTCCCTTTTACCTAAATTGCATGATTTTAAGTTGATTTACTTATGGGTCATATTTATTATGAATTAGTCTATGAATTATGTTGGGTTTCATAAACTTGTGACTGTTTGAGCATGTTTTGAGCTATGAATCTATGGTTTATTGTTTAATTTGATGAAGGGTTTTGATGTATATGACCTGAGGTCATTACTAAGTGTTGGGAAGTTGCTTTACATTGGATTTTTTAGCATGATTTCACTCTTGAATTGCATAATCTTAAACAAGCATTACACCCCCCAAGTGTTTCATAAAATGTCCGATTTTGGATTCTTGAACTTTGATGATCCATTACATGACCTATGACTTGAATGACTCTATGATGATTAAAAGAATGTATTTATATAATGATTTCAGGAATGTATCTATTGCAATAAGAGTTGACCAATTGCCTAGTTCAGGAGGTTGTAGGCCCGAACTACCACATTGAGGGTTATATGCCTCATTCACCTAGCGCGACGGGTGGTAGGCCTTTGCTACCTGGTTGAGGGGTATATACCTCAATCTTCTATCTTGGAGGTTGTAGGCTCATGATGTCGAATTGGGTGGTATATACCTCACACGCCTAGGTCGGGGGCTGGTAGGCTCGTGCTACCACATTGGGGGTATATATCTCAATTGCCTCACAAAGGAGGTATTAGACCTTGGTTATATAATGATGGTCACCTTCTTCACACGTAATATGTTCTATATAAGCTTGTTTTGCTTCAAGTATCGTTCATTCATGTCATGTTATTAATATGCTATCTCTTGTTTACTATATTGCATTTTGCCATATGCCCATCTCTTGTTGAATTACATCCTACATACTTAGTACATTCAAACATACTAAAGCATACTCTATGCCTAGAAGATGTTACCATGTAGGGACCGGAGCACCGATTGACCATCGTCCTCCTCGTGGCTAGCACTTTTATCCAAAGCTAGTTGGTGAATCCTCAATTCCGAGGACAATAACTTGATCTTATGATATATATAAAACTCTCTTTTATTTATTGTATACTTATATCTATGAGGGTGAGCCCGGTTGCTTGTCTTTGCTCCCCTCTTAACTATTTAGTAGAGGTGTTGTTGGACAAGTTATGTGTCATGACCCAAGCATAGGGCCTAGAGGTGACACTGCACATGGGGAATGCGAAGGGACCCCAAGTGCCACGACCCAAGCCTAGGACCTAGACGTGATCGGTTAATGGGGAACCCAAAGGAACCCCAAACAAGCCTCATAGCATATCATTACACATCCTTGGTCACGAAAGCAATTAAAAATGACAAGTAGAGATAAGCATAAATAAGGGGAATTGTGATTAAGGGAGTGAGAGAGAAAGAGAGAGTAATACTTAAATATCATAAGTGACTGGAAGCTCACGTATAATACCCAAGTTATCGAACAATACCTCTAAACATAGATACTTAATGGGGGCCAAGACAAGCAACTGGGCTCACCCTCATAATCAATGTAGTATGAAGAAGAGAGTATCAATACATAGTATAAGAAATATAGACCAACATCCCTGAAATGGAAGACTCACCAACTAGCTTGCGAGATAATCAAACTAGCCACGTGGAGGAGGAGGATGGCAAAATAGAGCTATGGTTCCTAAATGGTAACATCATATAAGCATAAAGTATGCATTAGCACATTTGAATATGCTAAGTATGTAGGACGCAATGCAAAAAGAGATAGGCAACATAGTCGAAATGCATAAGCATATGCAATAAATAACATAATAACAATATGACATGTATAAATGATGCTTGAAGTAAAATATGATTGCAATCCAAATCAACTTGTATAGATCATGACACGTAAGTGTGGGAAGAGAACTCAACCGACATAAGATAAGACCAAGCAACTACAACTTGGTATCCTTATGTCAACCCTTACATCAGAAGAAAGGGGGTTGTTACCTGCAAAGGTGAATATCCTAATGCCTAAGTGGATCCACTAAGCCTTATGTGAACCAGGTGCTCGCCTCTAATTCTTGAACTCGGGTATTCACCTCAAGCCCAAACTAGGGTACTCTCCTCAAGCCCTCATATTTAGGGTACTCACCTCTTAGAGATTTGGGGACTCGCCTCTAATCCCTTCACCAATGGTGGCTCATAGTTCTAAGACTTGGGACTCTCCTCTAGTCCACTCGATGTTAAGTCTAATCCCACAGAATATATAAGATAATCATACTTTAATAAATTGCAATAAACATAGAGACATGGTACGAGTATCTCTTAACATCTTTGACCTCAAATGATGAGCCTAACTTCAAATATAAGAATCGGTCATCATTAACATTACCCTTTCATTAACGTTAACATCAAAGGCTTACAATAGGTAAAATCTTAAAGAAACAAGGGGGTTTAATCCAGCCCTACAATATCATCAACAATTTCATGATTTAAACATATCTTTAGAAACTCATGATCATCATAGTGTCACCTGAATCATAAATCAACCAATAGATTATCAAAACTTAAAGAATCCTTAAAAAAGCATTTTATCAAACACTTGCTGGTATGTAATGCTAGTGTAAAACCATGCAATTTAGAGGTGAAATCATGCAAGGAAATCCAAGGTAAAACAATGAAGAAACACTTAGTAACACCTTCAAGCAATATAAATCAATATCCTTCATCAAATCTCACAATAGATCTTAGATTCATAGCTCAAAATATAGTAAAATAGTCACAATTTTGTACTCCCCAACATAGTGTGCAGTAAGATTCATAATAGATAAGACCCATGTGTTATGCAACTTTAAATCTTGCAATTTTAGGTAAAATAAAGATTTGGTATCATGGGTGAAAGGAACCCATGAAAATAACCCACATACCTTGACTTTGGAAAATCCTTGAAGAAGATTGGAGATAGAGACTTGAAGCTTGAGTGAGAACCTTGAAATCCAGATGAGTTTTGAGACTTGAATTTAGGAGATGAAATGTTGGCTAAGTGTTTGAATGAGTATTTGGGAACGTCTTGGATGATATGAGGATGAAATAAGGATAATTATAGGTATTTTTATGCATGAGAAGGCTTAGGCCTAAGAACCAAATGTCTTATACTGAACTGAAAAACTAGACAACAAAATACACTGGGGCGTGTCACACCCCAAATGTAGATTAACACTGTTTTTCGTCAAACTTTGAAATTTCAAAATTTGCTATGGTTGCTCTAAAATTGGGGTTAGACCCATTTGCCAGTCAATTTGACCCCCTGATCAAGATCATAAAGTCGAATTTTCAAAATAACGCACTAATTTTGAGATACGTAAAAATTATAATTTTGGGCATTTTCGAGGCACATTTTCGGGCACTTTTCGGGTCGTTTCTTTATTATATATTTTGACTATTAGGGTGAGCCCGGTTACTTTTCTTGATCCCTGCTAAGTTCTATAGTTAGAGGTGTTGTTGGACAAGTTATGTATAATGCTATGAGCTTTTACTCTCTCTTGACTCTTGATGTTTATGACATGAAAGATGTCCCTTAGCCCCAATTATCCCTATTTACTATCTCTTTTTGTCTTTTTACTGCTTCTTCGACCAAGGATGTGTAATAATATGCTAAGAGGTTTTCTTGGTGAAACGACCTCAAAAGTGCCAAAAAATGTGCCTTAAGGATGGTCAATCTATTTGGTCATCTATAATGGATTAGTCACTTCTCTAAGCTTGATCTTTGGTTCGGGTCTTGTCCCCAAGTGAGGATGAGGATATTGTGATATTTCTAAGTGTCTTTCCGGGCTAGAGGTAAGCATTTGAGTATTGTTGGAGTTGTTTGGTTGATTTATGCACCGGTTACATTTGTGGATTTAAGAATAGGACCTTAAAACCCTACCTTGACATGTTTGTGGTGGCCCCTTGTGGTGGAACATTGATTTATTTAGAGCTTGTGAACCTTTTTGGAGGTAGTGTTGCAAGTCTTGGGAGATGGGGGGTTGTTTGCTGAATATGGTAGGTGGGAGTCGAGGATAACAAGATGTTGGTTTGAACTCCTTAAGGATTATGATATGAGTATGCATTACTTTTCTTGGTGGGGGTAATATTGTGGTTGGTTCTCTAAGTAGCGTAGCATGTTTTGATAAAGGTGGCAAAGAGGGGACTTGAGGGTTCCATCGTTTGGCTAGATCACGGATTAGGTTCAAGGAAGTTGAGCATGGTGGTGTAGTATTCTTGATGGTTCCAAATATTCTTTGGTTGGAAAGGTCTAGTTTAAGGAAAGACTTGTTTCCGCCTCATTATAGTTGGAGGTTTTGTGTGAAAGGGGGTAGAGTATAGGTTGTCTCCTAAGGGGGAGATGGTGGTTTATGGTACAAAGTGGGCAATTTGTAATTAAGGTTGACAAATGAGTTTAGGGATTGTGAGTTCTTATAGAATGTAGAGGGAGGTTGGTAAACTTGCATAAGGGTGGAATGACATAGGGATGTGGTTTTGATTTGTCCAGTTCTTCATGCTTTTAGGTTCAGGGGATATGTTGGTGACTCTAGTGTCGTAAAACTCTTTGAGGTTGTGGGCGTTATGGAGGATAAGTTGTCTAAGGGGAAGGTCCCAATGGAGGTATTAGATGGAAGGGTGGAAAGTTGATTAAAAAGGATGTGGTGGTCATCAAGGCCAATTGGTAGAATCATCAAATCGAAAGTGTTTCTCGGGAAACGAAGCGGGAATGGAAAAGAGATATCCGTACCTCTTTCATTCTATTCAAGCTTATGATAACATGTCAAACTCCTTTTTTTGATTCCATGTCTCACGTTCCATACCTAAGACAGTTGCATGCATTCATGTTTACATAGAAAAGGTTCATGGTGATGTTACACTTATGTTGAGATTTTTAAAATGGTGTTTTAAAGTGCATTGTTGCATTCTTGTTCGGGCTGTCCTCTTTATGATTTATAATCTCTTGTACATTTCTTTGACATGCGAGGAAGAATATTCCGAAGGGGGAGATATTGAAACGACTGTAAAAGTGCCCGAAAATGTGCTTCAGAAGTGCCCGAAATCGTAATTTCCATATATCTCAAAATCTGTTATTTATTTCAAAAATCCAACTTCATATTCTTGTTCTGGGGTCAAATTTTAGAACAATCATAGCGAATTTCAAAATTTCGAATTTTGATGAAAACAGTGTTCAGGCAGGTCCCTTCCACAACGCCCCTCAGTGTATTTTGTGGCCAGTTATTTTATTCCGGTCCAAGGCTTTTGGGTCCTAGGCCATTCCCATGTGTTATAATGCCTATACTTAATCTTATTTCACCTTTATATCATCCAAGACATTCCCCAATAATCATTCAAACACTTAGCCAATATTTATTCTCCTAAATTCGAGTCATAAAACTCATCCGAATTTCAAGGTTCTCTCTCAAGCATATATTGTTATATGCTTATCATTGCCTAACTATGCATTTTGACTATGTTGCCTATCTTGTGTTGCATTTCATCTTATGTACTTAGTAAATTCCAACGTACTAACACGCACTCTACGCCTACATGATGTCACAATGTAGGAACTAGTGCTCCACTTGATCATCCACCTCCTCGCAGCTGGTACGACTTCTCAAGCTTGTTGGTGAGTCCTCCATTCCAGGGATGTTTCTATGATATCATGTTATGTTATAGAACTATATTTCTTTTATGCGAGGGTGAGCCCAATTGTTTGTTCTGTCCCCCGCTCTTATCTATGTAGTAGAGGTGTTGTTGGACATGTCATATGTAATGTTATAAGCTTGACTCTCTCTTTGCTTTTGTTGTTATGATTTGACTGATGTCCCTTAGCCCCAGTTATTCCTATTTCTACTCTTGTTGCTATTTTACTATTTGTGCGACCAAGGATGTGTAATGATGCTTTAAGAGGCTTGCTTGGGGTCCCTTTGGGTTCTCCTTGCGCCGTGTCATATCCAGGCCCTAGGCTTTGGTCATGATAATAGACATTGTCCTCGAAATGAACTCACCAACTATCTTGAGAGAAGTCGTACTAGCCACATGGAGGTGGATTATCAAGTGGGGCCCTTGTCCCTACATAGTAACATCATGTAGGCAAGAGTATTCGATAGTACATTTGAATGCACTAAGTACGTAGGATGCAATGCAACAATAAATAGGCAACTTAGTTAAAATGCTTAGTTAGGCAATACATAAACATATAACAATAAGGCACGCATGGTAGATTCTTGAAGTAAATCATGCTTAGATTGAACATTATACATGTGTAAGCAGACCATCATTGTAGATCCCAAAGTTTACAAAGGTACAAAAAACTTTTGTTGGTTGTTGGATTGTCGCACCCTACCACCCATGGTGATTGAGGTACTAATCCCTCAACCCGATTACCAAGGTTCTAACTCCTTGATTGGTTGGTAGATAATCATACCCTTCCACCCATGGTGATTTAGGTACTAACCCCTCAACGCAGATATAAAGGCACAACCCCTTGATTAGTATCAAGGTACAAACCCCTCGACAAGGTTACCTGGGTTCTTATCCCCCAGAGTAGGGCATGGTCACTTTCCAACAATATATAGTAGAATATCATATACATACATTACTTTCATCATCATAAAGTCATTCAACTCATAGGACATGCATTGGACCTTCAATTCCTCAAGAAACTATAACCAAACATATTATCAAAGACTTGGCTGGTGTGTAGGGCTAGTGTAGAGCCATGCAATTGAGGGATGAAATCATGCAAGATAATCCATTGTTAAACTATCCATCAATAGTTTGTAACACCCTCAAGCAATATACATCAAAACCCTTTATAAAATCCCATCATGGGTCATAGATTCATAGCTCAAAATATGGATAAAATAGTCACAATTTCATGAAACCCCAACATAGTTCATAGTCTAATTCATAATAAGTAAGATCCATAAGTAAATCAACTTGGAAACATACAATTTAAGTAAAAAGGGAGCTTGGGCATCATGGTCAAAGGAACCCATGTATGAAACTCACATACAGTACTTTGGAGAATTCTTGAAGAAGATTGGAGATAGAGTCTTGAAGCTTGAATGTGAACCTTAAGATCCGAATGAGTTTTGGGACTTGATATTTGGAGTGAAATATGATCAAAGTATTTAAGAGAATATTAGGGAATTTCTTGAATGATATGAGGGTAAAATATAGTTAAGCATAGGTATTTTCACACATGGGAACGCTTAGGCCCATGACCCAAAAGACTTAGGCCAAAGTGAATAATTGCACAAAAAATTACACTGAGGCACATCCTTGGCGTGTCACGCCGGTGGCACGGAAACCTCACAGGAATTTGATTTTGGGAAAAAGAAATTGTGATTTCTTTGCTCTAAAATCAGGGTTAGGCCCATCCCCTAATCAATTTGACCTCCGAAACAAGAATATGAAGTCAGATTTTCTATATCTCGCACGAATTTTGAGATATATGGAAATTACGATTCCAAGAACTTCCAAGGCACATTTTCGGGCACTTTTTGGGGTAGTTTCAATATCTCCCACTTGGGAACATTCATCCCCGAATGTCAACGAAAGGTATATGAGAGATGTAAACATGACAATCTCAGCAAACATGAGGATGCAACAACGCACATAAATATTATTTCAAAAATCTCAACATAAGTGTAAAATCATCATGAACTTGTCAATTTAAACATGAATGCATGCAAATGTCATGGGCTGAACATAGACTTATAATCACTTAGTGGGCTTAGAGTTACTACCTTAGGCTTTAATATAATGGAATAGATAAGGATATCACTTTTCCATGTCCGCTTCGGCTTCCCAAGTAGAACTTTCAACTTGTTGATTCTTCCAAAAGACCTTAACGGAAGCCACATCCTTGTTCCTCAACCTCTTCGCTTGTCTATCAATAATCTGAACAGGAACCTCTTCATAAGTCATTGTTTTCAATAAAACCAATAACAAGAAGAGGCATAATAGTATTAGGGTCTCCCACATATTTCCTCAACATTGATACATGAAAGACTGGATGAACCAAATCCATCTTACTAGGCAACTCCAACTAATATATTCCCTTTTCAATCCTCCTCATTACCCTATAAGGACCCACAAATCTTGGACTCAACTTTCCCTTCCTAACACAATGAACCACAACCTACATAAGTGACACCTTCAAATAAAGCCAACTACCAACTTTGAATTCAAGATCCCTTCTCCTCACATAGGCATAGGACATTTGGTGACTTTGGGCCGTCTTCAACCTTTATCTAATCATCCTAATCTTTTCAAGAGCCTCCATAACTAGATCTAATTCCAACAAATCCACCTCCCAAACCTCAACCACTCAATCCGTGACCTACAATGTCTACCATAGAGAGCCTCAAAAGGAGTCATACCACTACTAGAATGGTAGCTATTGTTATAGGAAAACTCAATTAATGGATGATGATCATCCCAAATACTATTAAGCTCTAATACACAAGCGGTAAGCATATCCTCAAGTATTTGGATAGTTCTATCGACTTGGCCATCCGTTTGAAGGTAAAAGGTCGTACTAAGTTTAACTCTTATACCAAGATCCCTTTGGAAGGTCCTCAAAAAATGTGAAGTAAATTGAGAACCACGATCCGATATAGTGGAAAAAGGAACCCCATGCAACCTCACCAAGTCATGAATGTACAACTTAGCATAATCTTCAGTCCCATATGTGGTCTTAAGCGGTAGAAAGTGAGCTGATTTCGTCATCCTATCAACCACAACCCAAAACGAATCAAAACCCTTTCTATTCTCGGGCAGCCTAACAAAAAAATACATATTAATCTCTTCCCACTTCCAAGTAGGAATCTATGTGTCTTAAGCTAGGCCACCCTACCTTTGATATTCGTCCTTGACTTGTTGGCAACTATGCCAACCAGATATAAATTTAGTGATGTCCCTCTTCACGCCTCCCCACCAATACACATCCCTTAAATATCCATACATTTTAGTAGACCCGGGGTGAATAGAGTTGGAAGAACCATGAGCCTCATCAAGAATATCTCTTCTCAAGCCATCAACACAAGGCACAGATAACTTAACTTTTTATCTAAGGACACTATCTCCCCCTTAGGAGAAATCCTCCACCTTAACATCTTTTAGCAATGCCTTCAATTCTAACAAAGCGGGGTCAAGATCTAGTTTAGCTTTCACCTCCTCAACCAATGAAGATTAAGATCCATCAATGACCATAACACCACCATTATTAACCTTTTCCAACCTAACTCCTAATCTAGCCAACTGATGGACCCCCCTAGTCACCCTTTTTCCACCATCATCAACATGTGATAGGCTACCCATGGACACCCTACTCAAAGCATCGGTCATCACATTGGCATTATCGGGATGATAATCCACACTCATATCATAGTCCTTATAAGTTCTAACACCCTTCTTTGTCTCAAGTTGAGATCTTTTTGAGTAAAGACATATTGGAGACTCTTATGATTGGTGAACACATCAACATGCACCACATACAAATAGTGTCACCAAATCTTTAGTGCAAATGCCACGGCGTCTAGTTCAAGATCATGAGTAGGATAATTTTTTTCATGCATATTGAGTTTCCTAGAAGCATAGGCTATCACCTTACCATTTTGCAACAATACACAACCCAAACCAACTCTACATGCATCATAATACACGACAAATCTTTCTATCCCTTCTGGTAGTGACAATATAGAAGTGGACACAAGCTTATCTTTCAATGTTTGGAAACTCTGTTCACACTCATCGGATCACACAAATTTGGTTTTCTTTTGAGTCAACTTGGTCATAGGAGAAGCAATTGAAGAGAAGCAATTCACAAACCTCCAATAGTAACCCGCTAAGCCCAAGAGGCTTCTCATATCCAATGGGGTCAACGATATAGGCCAATTTTTAATAACATCCATCTTTTTAGGATCCACCTTAGTACTATCCCCCGACACCACATGGCCTAGGAAGGCAACATCTTTTAACCTTAATTCAATTTTTTTATACTTGGCTTACAACTTCTTTTCGCTTAATCTTTGTAGCACTACCCTTAAATGACCCATATGCTGCTTCTCACCATGCGAATAGATTAAAATATCACGAACAAAGACTACAACAAATGAATTAATGTAGGGTTTAAAGACCTTATTCATAAGACCAATGAAGATGGGTGGTGCATTGGTCAACCCAAAGGATATCACAGAAAACTCATAATGCCCATGCCTAGTCTGAAAGGCTGTATTAGGAATATCACACTCTCTCACCTTCACTTGATGGTAACCAGACTAAAGTTCAATCTTAGAGAAGTGGCTAGCCCCTTGCAGTTGGTCAAACAAATCATCAATTCTTGGAAGAGGATACTTATTCTTTATTGTGACCCTATTAAGTTACCGGCAGTTAATACACATTCCAAGGGACCCATTCTTCTTCTTCATAAACAATATCGGTACACCACAAGGTAATTTGCTAGGCCTAGTAAAACCCTTCTCCAACAACTCCCTCAATTGCTCCATTAACTCCTTTAACTCCACCGGGGCCTTACGGTAAGGGTATATAGAAAAGGATTGAGTATCCGGGAGGAGGTCTATACTAAAATCTATATCTCTTTCAGGAGGAACACCGGGAATGTCACTAGGGAAGACAGCAAGGAACCCATTTACCATGGAACTGACTCTATGGGAATGAATTCGGACTCCACATCCCTAACACTCACAAAATGATAAAGACACCCCATAGAGATCAACTTACGGGTCTTAATGCAAGTGATGAATCTACCTTTGACCACCACATCATGACTCTCCCACTCAAGAATGAGTTCATTTGGGAATTGAAATTTGATCCTATGGGGTCTACAATCAATAGAGGTATGGTACGCATAAAACCAATCAATCCCAAGAATGACATCGAAATCAATGATAGCCAACTCAACAAGATCACAAGGCAAAATCTTATGAAAAATGCAAATGGGAAAATTTCTATACACCTTTCTAGCAACAATAGATGCACCAATAGGAGTAGACACCTCATACGACTCACACAACAATTCGAGTTAAATATAAAACATTTTGGCAACAAAGGGGGTAGCAAAAGAAAGAGTGGCACCCAGATTAATCAGTGTATACACATCAAAATCAAATACTTTTAACATACCAGTGATGACATCAGGCACCTCATTAACCCCTTTCTTCCATGTAAAGCATATAACTTATTGTGCCTTAGGACACCACCTTTTTTACCACTCTCCCTACAGGAACCGCATTTGCACTTTGTGGCTGAACCTCCTTACCCTTGTTGCGGTTATGACGACAACCAATCTTTTTGTGACCAACTTCCCACATCCAAAACATGCATTTGTGTCTGTCAAACATGGGCCACCATGATCCCTACTATATTTTGAACACACATTACTAGGAACCACACCACCAACACCTTGGGCTTTTGGGAAGTCATTGGCAAATCCTCTATTAGAAACATGAGAAGACCTTTGGGGTTGATGGAATCAGCCACCCTTTTGACTTTGGAACCTACCCTCAAAATGGTCCCTCTTGGCCTCATTACTCCTCTTCTTCCTCAACTTTTCCTCCTCCATTTGTTCGGCATAGGTCATCAAATAGGACAAATACATGTCACTAATCAACATAGAAGACCGGCATTCCCCACTCACCAAATCGGACACGCCCATCATGAACTTGTTCATTGTAGACCTTTGATCGACAACCAAGTGGAGAGAATATTTAGAAAGTTGATTGAACTTGAGGGCGTACTCCATCACACTAATAGACCCCTGTCTCAAATTTATAAACTCCACAAATTTGGCTTCCCTAAGCTCAAGAGGAAAGAACCGGTTAAGAAAACCCACCTTGAATTCCTCCCAAAGCACCACATTATTGATTCCCTTATCCTCCTTCCATTTATTAAACCATATTTGTGCCCCCCTTGAGTTGGTTAGCCTCCAACTATGTCTTTTCTTTCCATCTAATACCCATAATAGCCAAAACCTTGTAGACCTCATCAATGAAACTCTTGAGAGTCCTCATCCACCTTTGAACCATAAAATTCCGGGAGATTCATCCTTATGAAGTCTCCTACTCGAGATGCCGGTGTAGGAGCATGAGGGGCTTGGTTATCCATAACTTGATTAAGCAAAGTGAGAGCATCCCGAATCTCGCCATGAGCCGATTGTTCTTCGGGAGTGTGGGCTCTCCTTCCTCTTATGTTAGGTATGATCTATTATAGCGAGAAACAATCGTTAGGGGGGAAAAGATTACCTCAACTTCTATAACATGACATAGAGTAAGAAGATGAAAAACATTTCCTAAAACATCCCATAGCCTCTTAAACATAGTTATGGTGGACAAAGCAAACATGCATAAGACTTTAATCAATGCGGTATGTTAGATGCTGAGGACCTTTAACAACCTACTACTCTGATACCAAGTTTTTCATGACCCAAGCCTAGAGCCCAAAGGTGATATCGTGCATGGGGAACCCGAAGGGACCCTAAGCAAGCCTCTTAGCACATCATTATATGTCCTTAGTTGCGAAAGCAATAAAATGACCACAGGAGATAGTAAATAGGGATAACCGGGACTAAAGGACATCTTTCATATCATAAACATCACGAGTCAAGAGAGTGTGAAAGCTCATAGCATTATACATAACATGTCCAATAACATCTCTAACCATAGAACTTAGCGAGGGCTAAGACAAGCAATTGGGCTCACACTCATAGTCAAAATATATGATAAGGAAAGATAGTTCTAATATATAGCATAAGAACATAGACATTGTCCCCAAAATGGAGGACTCACCAACTATCTTGAGAGAAGTCGCACTAGGAATGTGGAGGTGGATGATCAAGTGGGGCTCCGATCCATACATGGTAACATAATGTATGCAGAGAGTATGTTGTAGTACATTTGCATATACTAAGTATGTAGGATGCAATGCAATAATAGATAGGAAAATTAGTCAAAATGCATAATTAGGCAATAGATAAGCATATAACAATATGGCATGCATAGTAGATGCTTGAAGCAAATCTTGCTTACATAGAACATAATATATGTGTAAGAAGAGACCATCATAGTAAATCCCAAAGTTTGCAAAGATACAAACCACTTTGGTTTGTTGGTGGATTGTCGCACCCTACCACCCATGGTGATTGAGGTATTAACCGCTCAACTCGGTTACCAAGATACGAACCCATTGATTGGTTAGTGGATAGTCGCATCCTACCACCCTTGGTGATTGAGGTATTAACCCCTCCACCCGGTTATCAAGGCATAACCCCTTCATTAGTATCAAGATACAAAGCCCTCGACATGGTTACTCGAGCTCTTATCCCCTCGAGTAAGGCATGGTCACATTCCAACACTATATAGTAGAATATCATATACATTTATTCCATTCATTATCATGAATACATTTAACTCATAAGGAATACATTGGACCTTCAATTCCTCAAGAAACTATAGTTAGAAATTTTATCAAATACTTGGCAAGTGTGTAGAGCTAGTGTAAAACCCTAAAATTTTGGGATGAAATCAAGCAAGAAAATCCATTGTAAAACCCTCCATCAATACTTGGTAACACCCTCAAGCAATATACATCAAAACCCTTCATCAAATCCCATAATGGCTCATAGGTTTATAACTCAAATCATGATAAAATAGTCACAATTTCATGAAACCCCAACATAGTTCATAGTCTAATTCATAATAAATAAGACCTATAAGTAAACAAACTTGGAATCATGCAATTTAAGTAAAAAGGGAGCTTGGCTATAGTGGTGAAAGGAATTCATGAATGAAACCCACATACCTTAGCTTTGGAGAATTCTTGAAGAAGATTTGAGATGGAGATTTGAAGCTTGAATGAGAACCTTAACATCTTGATGAGTTTTGGGACTTGAAATTTTGAGTGAAATATGAATCTAAGTGTTTGAGAGAATATTGGAGAATGTCTTGAATGATATAAGGGTGAAATATGGATAAGTTTAGGTACTTTCACGCATGGAAACACTTATTCCCAAGATCAAAAAGCCTTGGGCCTAAGTGAAAAACTACACAAATACTACACTGAGGCGTACTCTTGGCACATCACACCATGGGCGCGATAATCTCATTGGAATTCGATTTTTGGGAAAATGAAATTGCGATTTGTTTGCTCTATAATTGGGGTTAGACCCATCTCACACTCAATTTGACTTCCTAAACTAGAATATGAAGTCAAATTTTCGATATCATGTACGGATTTTGAGATATATGAAAATTATGATTCCGGCCACTTTCGAGGCACATTTTCGGGGACTTTTTAGGGTAATTTCATTATGCAATTATGCTATTCTATTTATTCAGTGATGTCTTATGTTACGAAAGGCTTTCCCTTTAGCCCCTTTTATCCCTTATTTCTACACTTATTCATGTTGTTTAATGCTTCTGTGACCAAAGATATGTGATGATATGTAAAGAGGCCTGTTTCACGTCTATGCCCTAGGCTTAAGTCGTGAAACACTTGGTATCAGAGTACTAGGTTGTTTATAGTCCTCGGCATTCCACACACCTCATCGATTAGAGTCTTTTTTATGATTGTGTTGTGCACCACAACTATGAGCAAGAGGCTAAGAGGAATTTTAGGAAATGTTTATCTTCTTTATGTTTTAAGTCGTTCTATAAAGTTAAAGTAAGGTTCGCCCCATAATGATTGTTCTTTGCTATGCTAGATAATGCCTAACATAAGAGGAAGAAGGGCCCGCATTCTCGTGTAACAGGATCTAGGGTGAGGGACTTCATGAGGATGAACTCAGTGGAATTCTAAGTGTCAAAAGAGAATGAGGATCCTCAAGAGTTCATTAATGAGGTTTACAAAGTTTTGCCTATCATGGGTGTGAAGTCGGAAGAAAAGGCTGAGTTGGTGGCTTACCAACTCAAGGGGTTGGCACAAATATTGTATACTCAATCGAAGGAAGAGAAGGGGAACAATGATGTGATGCTATGGGAGGAGTTTGTGGTGAGTTTTCTTAATCGATTCTTCCATCTTGAACTTAGGGAGGCCAAGATGATGGAGTTCATAAATTTGAGGCAAACGACAATGAGTGTGAGGGAATATTCCCCCATGTTCAACAAATTCTCTAAATATGCTCTTCACTTAGTTGTTGACCCAAGGGTTAGAATGAACAAGTTTGTGATGGGTGTCTCTAACTTAGTGAATTAGCAGTGCCGGGCCACTATGTTGATTAATGACATGGAAATATCTCGCTTGATGACCTATGCTGAACAATTGGAGGGGGAAAATTTAGGAAGAGAAGGGGTAATGATGCTAAGAGGGCGCGTTTTGATGGTAGGTTCTAAAGTCCCAAAGGTGGCCAGTTTTATCAAGTCCAAGGTTCCTCTAATGCTACTAGAGGAAGGCTTGCTAATGACACCCCAAGGGCCCAAGGTGATGGTCGTGTGGTTCCTAATTTTGTGTGTGACAAATGTGGTAAGGGTCATAGTGGCCTATGCTTGAGGTATTCCAGTGCTTGTTATGGTTGTGGGGAAATGGGGCATAAGATAATGGATTGGCCCACATAACTGGGATAAGGGCGATGATGTTCGTCCCTAAAGGCCGGGGTGCTAATGCGGTCCCTTTTGGGAGGGTTGGTCAACAAGGTGGTGCCTTAAGGCATTATCGGTTTTATGCACTCCAAGGGACGCAAGGGGTTGATGACATTCTCAATGTCATCACCGGCATGTTAAAAGTCTTTGATTGTGACGTGTATACATTGATTGATCCGGGCGCCATTCTTTCTTTTGTTATCCCCTTTGTTGTCAAAAGGTTTCATGTTTAACCTGAATTGTTATGTGATCCATATGAGGTGTCTATTCTCGTTGGTGAATCCATTGTCGCTAGTAGAGTCTATAAAAATTTCCTTGTTTGCTTTTTGCATAAATTGTTGCCATGTGACTTTGTTGAGTTAGACATGTTAGATTTGTACATTATTCTTGGATGGATTGGTTGCATACTATGCCTTTATTTATTGTAGAACCCATAGAGTCAAATTTCGATTCCCAAATCAACTTGTATTTTAGTGGGAGAGTCATGACGTTGTCATCAAGGGTAGATTCATCTCTTGCGTTAAAGCCTATATCTTGATCTCTAAAGGGTTTCTGTATCATCTTGTGAGGGTCAGGGATGTGGAGTCCAAGGCCCTTCCTATTGAGTTGGTTCTAGTGGTAAATGAGTTCCTAGATGTCTTCCTAAATGTCCTTCCTAGTGTTCCTCCCAAAAGAGAAATAGATTTTTGTATACCTCCTTTACGATACTCAACCCATTTCTATTCCCCCTTACTGTATGACCCCGACAGAGTTAAAGGAGTTCAAGAAGCAATTGAGAAATTTGTTGGAGGAAGGTATTATTAGGCCTAGCCAATCACCATGGGGTGCATTAGTGATGCTTGTGAAGAAGAGACATAGGTCCCTTAGAATGTATATTTACTATCGGCAACTTAATAGGGTCACCATATAGGATAGGTATCCTCTTCCAAGGATTGATGATTTGTTTGACCAACTTCAAGGGGCTAGTCACTTCTCTAAGATTGATCTTCGATCCGGGTACCATCAAGTGAAGGTGAGGGAGTGTGATATTCGTAAGACGGCCTTCCGGACTATATATGGGCATTATGAATTTCTTGTGATGTCTTTTGGGTTGACCAATACACCGACCATCTTCATGGATCTTATGTATAGGGTATGGAAACCCTACCTTAATTCATTTGTTGTGGTCTTTATTGATGGTATTTGATCTATTCCTATATTGACAAGGAACATAGGGGTCATTTGAGGGTGGTGCTACAAAGATTGAGGGAAGAGAAGATGTATGCTAAGTACGAGAAATGTAAATTTTAGTTGCAAAAAGGTTTCCCTTCTAGGTCATGCGGTGTTAGGGGATGGTATTAAGAGGATCCTAAAAAGACAGATGTGATTAGGAATTGACCTAGATAATTGAGCAGTTAGATATTAGAACCTTCTTGGGCCTAGCAGGTTATTACCAGAGGTTTGTGAATGGGTTCTCTTCTATTGCTTCTCCTATGACCAAATCAACTCGAAAGAAGGCCAAATTTTTGTCGACTGACGAGTGTGAAAAGAGTTTCCAAAATATTTAAAGATAAGCTTATGTCTGCTGCTACGTTATCACTATCGAAAGGGCTACAAGGGTTTGTTGTGTATTGCGATGCTTCAAGGGTTAATTTGGGTTGTGTGTTGATGCAAAATGGTAAGGTGATAGCCTATGCTTCTAGACAACTCAAAGTGCATGAGAAGAATTATCCTACCAATGATCTTTAATTAGCCGCCGTGGTCTTTGATTTTGAAATTTGGCATCACTATTTGTATGGATTGCATGTTGATGTGTCTACCGATCATAAGAGTCTCCAATATATCTTCACACAAAATGATCTAAACTTGAGACAAAGAAGGTGGTTAGAACTTCTTAAGGACTATCATATGAGTGTGCATTATCATCTCGGTAAGGTAATATGGTGGCAGATGCTTTGAGTAGGGTGTCTATCGGTATCATAGCTCATATTGATGATGGTGGCAAAAGGGTGGCTAAGGAGGTCCATCGGTTGGCTAGATAGGGATTTAGGTTGGAAGAGGTGGGTAATAGGGTGGTGTAGTAGTTAATGGCTCTAAATCTTCATTGGTTGAGGAGGTGAAAGCTAAGCATGATCTTGACCCCACTTTGTTAGAATTGAAGGCATTGGTAAAGGGTGGTAAGGTAAAGGTTTCCTCCCAAGGGGGAGATGGTGCTCTTAGGTACCAAGGTCATTTGTGTGTGCCTTGTGTTGATAACTTGAGGGAGAAGATCCTTGATAAGGTTCATGGTTCTTCCTATTCTATTTACCCCGGTTCCACTAAGATGTACACAGATTTGAGAGAGGTGTATTGGTAGGGAGGTATAAAAATAGACATTGCTAAATTTGTATCCGGTTGTCATAGTTGTCAATAAGTCAAAGTTGAGCACCAAAGACTAGGTGGCCTAGAAAAATACCTAGAAATTCCTAGTTAGAAGTGAGAAGAGATTAGTATGGATTTTGTGCATGGGATACCAATGACTTGAAAAGATTTTGATTCCATTTGGGTTATGATTGATAAGATGACAAAATCGTCTCATTTTCTACCAGTTAAGACCATATAAGGGGCTGAAGACTATGCTAGGTTTGACATTCATGAATTGGTGAGTTTGCATGGGGTTCATTTGTCCATAATATCGGATCATCGCGCTCAATTTACTTCACATTTTTGGAGGTCCTTCCAAAAGGGTCTTGGTACAAAAGTTAAACTTAGTATGGCCCTTCACACTCAAATCATTGACCAAGCCAAAAGAACTGTCCAAACACTTAAGGATATGCTTAGGTCTTGTGTATTGGAGTCTAAGGGTAGTTATGATGATCATCTTCCGTTGATTGTGTTTTCCTATAACAATAACTATCATTCTAGCATTGGTATGGCTCCTTTTGAGGCCCTCTATGGTACACGTTGTAGACTACGTTGGGTGGTTTGAGGTTGGAAAGGTGGTTTTTTTGTGTACAGATCTACTTATGGAGGCCCTTGTAAAGGTCACGATGATTAGAGAAAGGTAGAAGATGGCCCAAAGTCTTCAAAGGTCCTATGCCGATGTGAGAAGAAGGGAGCTTGAATTTAGGGTAAGTAATTGGATATATTTGAAGGTGTCACCCATTAGTGTTGTGACTCGTTTTGGTAAGAAGGGAAAGTTGATCCCAACATATTGGACCCCTATAAGGTAATGAGGAGGATTGGCAAGGTAGCTTATGAGTTAGAATTGCCTAGTGAGATGGATTTGGTTTATCCGATCTTTCATGTATCCATGTTGAGAAAAAAATGTGGGAGACCCTAATGCTATTGTGCTTCTTGATGTTTTGGGTGTTGTTGAATACTATATGACGTATAAAAGGGTCCTGTGTTAGAATTTTGATAGACAACTGAAGAGGTTGAGAAACAAGGATGTGGCTTCCGTTAAGGTTCTTTCGAGGAATCAAGAAGTTAAAAGTGCTGCATGGGAGGCTAAAGCGGACATGCAAAAGCAATATCCTTATCTTTTTAACTCAATTCAAGCCTAAGGTAATAATCTAAGTCCCTTATGTGATTTCAAATTTGAGTTTAAGCCTATGACATTTGCATACATTCATGTTTAAATTGAAGAGTTCATGATGATTTTTACAATTATGTTGACATTTTTGAAATGATGTTTAAGTGCATTGTTGCAATATTATGTGGGCTGAAATTATCTTGTTTATGTCTCTCATATGCACTTCTTTGATATTTAGGGATGAATATTCCCACGAGGGAAATATGGAAAGGACCCTAGAAAGTGCCAAAAAATGTGTCTCGAAAGTTCCCAAAATCGTAATTTCAATATATCTCAAAATCCGTGCATGATATCAAAAATCTGACATCATATTCTTGATTAGGGGGCAAAATTGGGAGGGAAATGGGTCTAACCCCGATTTTAGAGAAAACAAATCATAATTTAAATTTTCCAAATATCCCTTATCTAGTGTATATCCGCGATGGTGCCGCGACATTCCTCCATCGCTAACAAGTGTAGAATTACCTCTGCGATAGCTCCGCGTTGCCAAGCAGATGCAGACTTTTGTATTTTTGTTGTCAATGATTTTATCTCGGTCCGAGGCTTTTGGGTCTTGGGCCTAAGTCTTCCCATGTGTGAAAATACCCATACTTAGCCATAATTCACCTTCATATCATACAAGTCATTCCCCAATAGTCTCTCAAACGCTTAGCCTAATATTTCCCTCAGAATTCAAGTGTCCAAATCTCTTCCAGATCTTAAGGAATTCATTTAAGCTTCAAGTCTCCATTTCCAATCTTCATTAACAATTCTCCAAAGTCATGGTATGTAGGTTTCAACCATTGGGTTGTTTCACCCATGGTTCCTAAGCTTCCCTTTTACCTAATTTTCATGATTTCAGGTTGATTTACTTATGGGTCATACTTATTATGAATTAGACTATGAATTATGTTGGTATTTCATAAAGTTGTGACTGTTTGAAAATGTTTTGAGCTAAGAATCTATGGTCTATTATTTGATTTGATGAAGCGTTCTTGATATATATTGCATGAGGGTATTACTAAGTGTTGGTGGTAGTTTTACATTTTATTTTATTGCATGATTTAACTCATGAATTTAATGATCTTACACTAGCTTTACACACCCACCAAGTGTATGTTAAAATGTCCAGTTTTGGATTCTTGAACTATTGATGATCCATTGCATGATCTATGACTTGAGTGACTCTATGTTGATGAAAGGAAGGTATTTATAGGATGACTTCATGAAGGTATCTATTTGTGATGAAAGTTGACCAATTGCCTAATTTAGGCCCGAACAACCACATTGAGGGGTATATACCTCATTCGCCTATCTCGGGGGTGGTATGCCCGTGCTACCATGTTGAGGGATATATACCTCGATTGCCTAGCTTGGGGGGTTGTAGGCCTGTGCTACCACATTGGGGGGTATATACATCACATGCCTAGCTCGTTGGGTGGTAGGCCCATGCTACCATATTGGGGGGTATATACCTCAATTGCCTCACCAAGGAGGTAGTAAGCCTTGGTTATGTAATCATGGTCTTGGTTATGCAATCATGTTCACCTTTTTCACATGTAAAATATGTTATATATAAGCATGTTTTACTTCAAGTATCATTCATTCATGTCATATTGTTAATATGATATCGCTTGCTTACGATATTGCCTTTTGCCATATGCCTATCTCTTGTTGCATTGCATCCTACATGCTTAGTATATTCAAATATACTAACGTATACTCTATGCCTACACGATGTTACCATGTAGGGACCAGAGCACCAATTGATCGTCCTCCTCCTCGTGGCTAGTACTTCCACCAAAAGCTAGTTGGTGAGTCCTCAATTCTGGGGACTTGATCTTATGATATGCATTAAGAATCTCTTTTTCTTATTATATGCTTATGACTATGAGGGTGAGCCCAGTTTCTTATGTTGGCCCCCGCTCTTATGTATGTAGTAGTGGTATTATTGGACAAGTTATGTAATTATGTTATGTCTTGACCCTCTTGATTTAATGACGTCTTATGTTATGAAGGGCTTTCGCTTATCCCCCTTTTCCCTTATTTCTACTCTTGTTAATGTTATTTAGTGTGTCATCGACCAAGAATGTGTAATGATATGTAAAGAGTCTTTTTTGGGGTCCCCTAAGGTTCCCCATTCATCGTGTCACATCTATGCCCTAGGCTTGGATCGTCACAGATGGTTTGCGAAGTTTGATTTTGAAAGAGACTAATAATTCGACCTATTCTGTTTATTTCGGTGCCACAAAGATGTATAGAGATTTGAAGTAAGTATATTGTAAAGGTGGTATGAAGAAAGGAATTGCAAAGTTTGTCCGAATATCGTCAACAAGTCAAAGTGGAATATCAAAGGCCAGGTGGCAAAGCCCATGACATAGATATCCCTACTTGGAAATGGGAAAAGATCAACATGGATTTTTGTCACAACTCAAGCTTAGGGCATAGACATGACATGGGGCATGGGGAACCCGAAGGGGCCCCAAGCAAGCCTCTTAGCAAATCATTACATATCCTTGGTCATGAAAGAAATAAAATACAATAAGAGTATTTAAAGGGAAAACTTTCATATCATAAACATCAAGAGTCAAGTGAGAGTGAAAGCTCATAGCATAATACAAAACATGTCCAACAAAACCTCTAAAACTTAGATACTTAGCGGGGGCCAAGACAAACAATCGTGCTTACCCTCATAATGAATATATACATAAAAGAAAGACAGTGTTAGAACATAATATGAGATCATAAACATTATCCCCCAAATGGAGGACTCACCAAAGAGATTGAGAGATATCATACTAGCCACATGGAGGAGGATGATCAAGCGGGCTTCAAGTCCCTTCATGGTGACATCATGTAGGCATAGAGTAAATGTTAGTACGTTCTAATGTACTAAGTATATAGGAGGCAAAGCAATAAGAGATAGGCAACATAATAAAAATACATAATAATAAGCAATAGAAAGCATAATGATAATATGGCATGTATGATCAATGCTTAAGCAAAACATGCTTTCATATAATATAATACATGTGTAAGAAGAGAACAACATTATAGAACCCACAGTTTACCAGGGTACAAACCCCTTTGGTTGGTTGGTGGATCATCGCACCCTGCCACCCATGGTAATTGAGGTACTAATCCCTCAATTCAGTTACCAAGGTATGAACTACTAGATTGGTTGGGGGATAGTTGCACCTTACACCCTGGTGATTGAGGTACTAACCCTTCAACCCAGTTATCAAGGCACAACCCCTTGATAGGTATCAAGGTACAAACCCCTCGACATTGTCACCTGGGCTCTTAACCCCTTGAGTAAGGCATGGTGACTTTCAAACACTATATAGGAGAATATCATATTCATCCATTCCTTTCATCTTCATGAAGTCGTTCAACTCATAACACATGCGTTGGACGTTCAATTTCTTAAGAAATCATAACGAGGCATTTTATCAAAACTTGGTGGGTGTGCAGTGCTAGTGTAAAATCATGCATTTCAAGAGTGGAATCATGCTAGAAAATTCAACATAAAACCATCAGTAGATTATTGGTAACACCCACAAGCAATATACATCAAAACCCT
The DNA here is from genome assembly GCA_011800125.2 of Solanum clarkiae. Classification (NCBI taxonomy): domain Eukaryota; kingdom Viridiplantae; phylum Streptophyta; class Magnoliopsida; order Solanales; family Solanaceae; genus Solanum; species Solanum clarkiae. Next base: position 11,651,462 of record JAABOM020000012.1, read on the forward strand.
TCATAAAATCTCACAATAGGCCTTAGCTTCATAGCTCAAAAGATGCTAAAACAATCACAATATCATATAACCCCAACTTAGTATGCAGTGAAATTCATAATAAGTAAGACCTATGAATAAATCAACCTTAAATCCTGCAAGTTTAGGTAAAAGAAAGCTTGGGCATCATTGGTGAAAGGAACCCCCAAAAGAAACCCGCATACCTTGACGTTAGAGAATCCTTGAAGAAGATTGGAGATGGAGACTTGAAGCTTGAATAGAACCATATGATCTATATGGGTTTTGGGACTTGAAATTTGGAGGTGAAATATTGTCTAAGTGCTTGAGAGAGTATTTGGGAATGTCTTGAATGATATGAGGGTGAAATAAGGCTAAGTATAGATATTTTCACGCATGGGAACACATTGTTCCAACACCCAAGTATCTTGGACCGAGATAGAAAAATAGTGCAAAAGAATACATAGCAGCGCACTGTTTGCGCGTCGCTCAAGGGGCACGAATCGTCATTGGAAATCGCATTTTAATGATTTTCAAATTTTTCTATAGTTTCTCTTAAATCATGCTTAGACTAATTTTCCACTCAAGTTGACCCCCTGAATAAGAATATGAAGTCAGATTTTTTATACCATGCACGAATTTTGAGATATATGGAAATTACGATTTCAGGCACTTCAGATGCCTATTTTCGAGCACTTTTTGGGATCGTTTCAATATCTCCCCCTTGGGCACATTCGTCCCAGATTGTAAAAGTGACATAGATGAGAAGAGTAAATATAAAGATTTATGCCACAATAAGAATGCATCAACACACTCAACATATCATTTTCAAAATCTCAACATAAGTGTAAAATCACCATGACCTTGACAATGTAAACATAAATGCATACAAATGACTTAGGAGTTGGAACATGAGACATGAAATCACATAGAAGACTTAGAATTAGTACCTTAGATGGAGTGAAATGGAAGAGATAAGGATATCATTTTTGCATGTCCGCCTCAGTCTCCCATGTAGTACTTTTGAATTGTTGATTCCTCCAAAGGATCTTAACAGAAGCAACATCCTTGTTTCTCATCCTCTTCACTTGTCTATCAAAGATCTCTACTAAAACATTTTCATATGTCAAGTTATCTACAACTACCCCCACAACAAGAGGCACAATAGCATTAGGGTCACCAACACACTTTCTCAACATAGACACATGGTAGACCGGATAAACCATTGCCAATTTGCTAGGCAGTTCCAACTCATAGGCCACCTTACCAATCCTTACAATCACCGTATAAGGACCCACATATCTAGGACTTTACATACCCTTCTTATGAAAATGAACCACACCCTTCATGGGTGAATCATTGAAATAAACCCAACCACTAACTTTGAATTCAAGATCCCTTCTCCTCTCACTGGCATAGGACTTTTTGTGACTTCGGCTCATCTTCAACCTTTCTCTAATCACCGTAAACTTTTCAAGAGCCTCCAAAACAAAATCAGGTCCCAACAAAGCCACCTCTCTAACTTCAAACCACCTAACTGATGATCTACAATGTCTACCATAGAGAGCCTCAAAAAGAGCCACACCGATGCTAAAATGATAGATATTTGTTAAAAGCGAACTCAATCAACAGGAGATGATCATCCCAACTACCCCTAAACTCTAATAGATAACCCTAAGCATGTCCTGAAGAGTTTGGATAGTCCTCCCGGCTTAGCCATCTATTTGAGGGTGGGAGGTCGTACTAAGTCTAACCTTTGTACCAAGACCCCTTTGGAAGGACCTCCAAATGTGTGAAGTGAATTGTGCACCACGATCCAATATAATGCCACAACAGAACCCCATGCAACCTTACCAAGTCATGAATGTACAACCTAGCATAATCTTCAGCCCCACATGTAGTCTTTACCAGTAGAAAGTGAGCCGATTTCGTCATCCTATCAACCCCAACCTAATGGACTCAAAACTCTTTATAGAATTAGGCAACCTAATTACGAAATCCATATTAATATCTTCCCACTTCCAAGTAGGAAAATCTATATCTTTGGCTAGGCCACCTTGCATTTGGCAACCAGAAACAAATTTGGTAATGTCCCTCTTGATGTCTCCCACCAATAAACCTCCCTCAAATCTCTATACATCTATGTAGACCAGGGGTGAATATAGTCAGAAGAACCACGAGCCTCATCAAGAATCTTTTCTCTCGAGCCATCAACACAAGGCTCACAAACAACACCAGTGCATCCTAAGGGGATTAACTAGTAATAGTAAAACCCTTCTCCAACCCCAATCTCTCATTTTGTCCTTCAACTCCTTTAAATCAATCGGAGTCATACAGTAAGGAGGAATAGAAATGGGTTGAGTATCGAGATGGATATCTACACCAAAATATATATTCCTTTCGGGAGGGACACCGGGAAGGTCATTTGCAAAGAGATACAGGAACTCATTTACAACCAAAAATGACTCTATGGGAAAGACGTTGGACTCCACAACCCTAACCCTCACAAATTGATAAAGGCACCCCTTAGAGATCAACTTACGAGCTTTAATGCAAGAGATGAATCTACCCTTGACGACCACATCATGACTCCCACTCAAGAATGGGTTCATTTGGGAATTGGAATTTGACCCTAAGGGTCCTACAATGATTGGAGGCATAGAATTCATGCAACCAATCCATCCCAAGATTGACATCAAAATCGACCATATCCAACTCAATAAGATCACAAGGCAATATTTTATGCAAGATGCAAATGGGACAATTTCTATAGACCATCCTAGCAATAGTAGATGCACAAATAGGACTAGACACCTCATATAATTCACACAATAATTCGGGCTCAATATTGAACTTTTTGGCAACAAAAGGGGTAACAAAAGAAAGAGTGGCAACCGCATTAACCAATGCATACACATTAAAATCAACGACATTTAACATACCAGTGATGACATGGGGCAACTCATCAACCCCTTGCCTCCCATGCAAATCATAAAACTGATTGTGCCTTGGGGTACCACCTTATTGACCAACTCTCCCAAAAGTAAATGCATTTGCAACTTATGGATGAATCTCCTTACCCTTGTTGCGGTTACGAGGATAGTCAATCTTCTTGTGACCAACTTGTCCACATCCATAACCTGAATTTGTGTCTCTCAAACATGGGCCCCCATAACCCCTACCTTAATTTGAACACACATTATTAGGAAGCACACCACCAATACCTTAGTCCCTTGGGATGTCATTAGCAAATCCCCTATTAGAAGCATGAGAAGACCCTTGGCCATGATAAAACTGACCACCCTTTTGACTTTGGAACTTATTATCAAAGCGGGGCCACTTGGCCTCATTACCCCTCCTCTTCCTCAACTTTTCCTCCTCCGTTCGTTTAGCATAGGTCATCGAACAAGACTAATCCATGTCACTAATCAACATAGTGGATCGGCACACATCACTCACCTAGTTGGATACCTCCATCACAAATTTATTCATTCTAGACCTTGTGTCGGGCACCAAATGTGGTGCATATTTTAAAGTTGGTTGAACTTGAGGGCATACTCCCTCACACTCATAGACCTTGTCTCAAATTCATAAATTCCACCAATTTGGCTTCCCTAAGCTCAAGAGGGAAGAACTGGTTAAGAAATGTTGCCTTGAACTCCTCCCAAAACACCATATTATTGATTCCTTTCTCCTTCTTCCATTGATTATGCCTTATTTATGCTACCCCTTTGAGTTGGTAAGCTGCCAACCTCGCGTTTTCCTCCGACCTAACAACTATGATAGCCAAAATCTTGTAGAACTCATCAATGAATTATATGAGGGTCCTCATTCACCATTAACCCATAGAATTCAAGAGGGTTCGTCCTCATGAAGTCTTTCAGCCGAGATGCTGGTAAAGGAGCATGACAGGCTTGAGCCCCTTTGTTGGATTGATTATCCACAACTTGTGCAAGCAACGTGAGAGCATCTTAGAGCTAGCCATGAGCTGGTTGTTCCTCAAGTGTGCAGTATCTTTTTCCTCTTGTGTTATGCATAGTCTAGCATAACAAAGAATAATCATTATGGGAGAAAAATTTACATTAACATCTAAAGAGCGACATGGATTAAAAAGAAGGGATACATTTCCTAAAGGGTCTCATAACCTCCTACTCATAATTATGGTGCCCAACATAACAATGAATAAGACTCTAATTGATGCGGTATATTTGATGCCATAGACCATTAACAACCTGGTGCTCTGACACCAACTTTTTCATTACCCAAACATAGGGCCTAGACATGACACGGTTCATAAGGAACCCAAAGGAACCCCAAACAAGACTTGTAGCATATCATTACATATCCTTGGTCATGGAAGCAACGTAAAACAATACAGAAAACATAAATAAAGGGGAAATTAGGACTACGGGAGAAATTAATACTTAAGTAATCATGCAAAAGTTTGGAAAACGAGGGCAAGGGACTAAGGGAAAGCTTGTGTAAAATCATAGTTGAGAGACAAAAGAGTCAACGCTCCTAACATAGATACATATCTTGTCCAAGACCACTTCTACTACACAGATAAGAGGGCGGCCAAGACAAAGTAACTGGGCTCACCCTCATAGTAAAAATCAATAATAAAGATGAATGTCTCATTACATAATAGAAGAATCATATACTAGGTCCCCAAAGTGGAGGACTCACCAACTATCTCTGATAGCACTGAACTAGCCACGTGGAGGAGAGGAATGATCAACTTGGGCTTCGGTCCCTACATGGTGATATCATGTAGGCAAGCGTATGCGTTAGTACATATAAATGTACTAAGTATGCAGGATGCAATACAACAATAAGTAGACATCATAATCAAAATGCATAATATTAAACAATAGACATAATATACAATATGACATGTAAGTTCAATGCTTAAGTAAGACATGCTTAAATAAATCATGCTCATATAGGATATCATATGTGAATAAGAGACCAAAATAGTTGTTCAATGCATAAAACTCTTGGTGGTTGTGTGCTATAAACCCCTCACATGGTTGATGGTAATCATACCTTACCATCACGGTGACAAAGTGTAAACCCCTCGCATGGTTGATGAGTATAAACCCTCAACATGGTTACCCCAACTCTTGTTCCCCCGGATCGGGTATGGTGTAATACAACCAAGCTAGCTATTCAAGGTATAAACCCCTTAGTGATTGTGTGGTGTAAACACCTCACATGGTTGATAGTAATCACACCTTAACAACACGGTGACGAAGTATAAACCCCGCGCATAGTTGATGAGTATAAACCCTCAATATGGTTAAGGTATAAAACCTTGGTGGTTGTGTGGCATAAACCCCTCACATGATTGATTGTAATCACATCTTACCAAAACGGTGACGAAGTATACACCCATTGCATGATTGATGAGTATAAACACCCAACATGGTTACCCAGGCTCTTGTCCCCCTGGATCGAGTATGGTCTAATGCAATACTTTAAATAGAGTATATACTATACATAAGCTCGTTTCATCATCATATAGTCATTCAGATCATATCACATACTTTAGACCTTTAAATCCTCAAGAAACCAAACCTGGACATTTTATCAAACACTTGGCGGGTGCGTAATGCTAGTGTAAAGTCATGCTATTTATAGATGAAATCATGCAAGAAAATCCATTGTAAAATCATCAATCAACAACTTGCAACACCCTAAAGCAATATACATAAAAACCCCTCTTCAAATGTTACAATATATCCAAGATTTATAGCTCAAAATGGAGCAAAACAATTAGAACTTTATATAGTTATAACATAGTTCAAAGACATGTTGATAATAGTAAACCCATTTGTAAAACCAACTTTAAGTCATGCAAATTGATTATAAAGGAGATTAGGGCACTATGGGTGGAAGAACCCAATGGCTAAAACCTACATATCTTGACTTTGGAGCATTTCTTGAAGAAGATTTGAAATGAAGGCTTGAAGCTTTAATGAAATCCTTAGACTCGAATGATTTTTGGGACTCTTGAATCTTGAGGAGGACTTCGGGCTTGACTTGGTTTCCCTGAATTCCAATATGACTTATTGAAAACCTTGAGAATGAGTGGAGAATTTGATGAAGATTAGAGAGGATTTTGAGAGGTTTTTAGTTGGTTTTTAGGGCTCAAAATGGCTGGACAATGAGGGATTTTTGTGTATATAGATAAAATGTTATTACCCAATTGCCTTGGTGTAAAAAAGAGCAAACTTCGAAAATTTTTGAACTGGTCCACGTCAAGTCTGCATCGCGAATCTTTCGCAGACAACTACTATTTTCACAAAGTTTCACCAATAATTATTTTTCTTGGCACAGACAAAGTATACCTTATCGGTACTCATTTTCCCACACAATTTTTCCATCTTAACTAGAATATGCAGTCGGATATACAAAATTCTACAATGATTTTAGGATATTGAAGAAAAATGCATCATAGGGTCTTTCTGAGCTACGTGGAGGGATGTTTAAATATTCTCGATTTGAGATATGAGGGAATTGTGTTTGTGGGGGCATTCGTAGGAAGTGCGGGGTGTGACAATATCTCCCTTGGGAACATTCATCCCTGAATGTCAAAGAAACGTATATGAGAAGAGTAATCATGAAAAAATCTTCCAAACAAGAATGCAACAATACATTTAAAACACCATTTTCAAAACACCAACATAAATGTCAAAAATTGTCATGAACTTGTTAACATAAACATGGATACATGCAAATGACATAGGGGATGAAACATAAGACTTGAAATCACATGAAGGGGTTCAACATGTTATCATAAGCTTGAATAGAATGAAAGATGTACAGATAACGCCTTTCCATGCCCGCTCCAGCTCCTTGAGAGACACTTTCGACGTGATGATTCTTTCAAAGGGCCTTTACACTACATCCTTATCAATCAACTTCTCCACTCATCAATCCAACAGCTCCATGGGGACCTCCTTCTAAGCCAACTTATCCTCAACATCACCCACAACTTCAAAGAGTTCTATAGCACTAGAGTCACCAAGACATCCCATCAACCTAGAAGCATGACAAACCGAATAAACGATACCCATACTATAGGCAATTCTCAAACATAGGAAACCTTACCAACCTCCTTTTACACTTTATAAGGAGTAACAATCTTGAACTCAATTATCAACCTTAAATACACCTAACCCACTTGGTACCATAATCACTATCTCCCCCTTGGAAGACAACCTCCAGTATATTATCTTCTCACACAAAACATCCAACTCAAATAAGGTGGAATCAAGGCCTTTCCTAATATAGACCTCTTAACCCAAGAAGATTTGGGACCACCAAGAATGCTACACCACCATGCTCAATTTCCCTCAACTTAACTTTCAATCTAACCAACCGATAGACCCCACTAGTGTCCTCCTTGCCACAACCAACAACACATGCCAATCCAACTAGAGCACCGACCACAGCGTTAGCCTTACCATGAAAAATAATACACACCCATTTCTTAATCCTTAATAATGCTAACCACATTCTTGCTATCCACAATGCACACCTGTCATATTTAGCAAACAACCTCTCTTTTCCCAAGGCTTGCAACACTACCCCAAATGATTCCCAAGCTCTAAACAAATCAATACATTATCACTAGAGACCACCACAAAAATACCAAGGTAGGGTTTTAAGACCGTATTCATGAAACTCAATAGACACAACTGGTGAACAAGCCCACCTAACAACTTCACCAATGATCAAAATGCTCATTCCTAGTTCAATAGGGCACTTAGGGATATCATTTACCTTCTTCCACACTTGAGAAAAAAACCCGAACCTCAAATTGACCTTAGGGAAGTAACTACCTTATTGGAGTTGACCAAATAGATCGACTATCCTTAACTATCATACTACAACCTTATGTGTTCTACACTCATTAGAATCATGTGTTGCAAGTATCCAGAACTACCACAAGACTTCTAAACCATCAAACTAAGCTCAACCAAGATCACAAGAGAAGGCTCTGTCTAACTAGAACATAGGGCAACCCTTATAGACCCCCTCTATATCCATCGGTGCTAAGTCGTCATCCCAAAAGAATAATTATAACAAGAACATGGGGAAACCCATATAGACCCCTCCTCAAGCATTATACATCAAAAACCATCATTAAATCTTATAATAGATCCAAACTTTATAGCTCAAAACCTAGCAAAAGAATCATAAATTTACATAGCGTTAACATAGTTCATAGACATGTTCATAATAGTAAACCCATTTTTAAAATCAACTTTAAATCATGCAAATCGAGTAAAAAAGAGATTAGGGAACCATGGATGGAAGAACCCAATAGCCAAAACCTACATACCTTGACTTTGGAGGGTTTCTTGAAGAAGATTTGAAATAGAGGCTTGAAGCATGAATGAAATCCTTAGATCCGAATGAGTTTTGGGACTCTTGACTCTTGAGGAGGATTTTAGGCTTGACTTGGTTTCCTTAAATTCATATAACAGTTCTTGAAAACCATGAGAATGAGTGCAGAATTAAATGAAGATTAGAGAGCATTTCGATAGGTTTTTGGTTGGTTTTTAGGGCTCAAAATGGGTAGAGAGTGAAGGATATTTGTGTGTATAGATAAATAGTTCTTACCCAATTGCCCTAGAGTGAAAAAGAGAAAACTTTGGAACTTTTTGAACTAGTTCCCGTCAAGTCAGCGTCACGGAGAGCTACTATTTTTGCAAAGTTTCACCAAAAGTTATTTTTCTTGGCAGGGACAAAGTATACCTTGTAGGTACTCATTTTCCCACTCAATTTTGCCTTTGAACGAGAATATGCAATCACATATGCGAAATTCCCCGGATTTTGAGATATTGAAGTAAAATACATCATAGAGTCTTTTTGAGCTACGTGGAGGGATGTTTAAATATCACCGATTCAAGATATGACGGGATTGTGATTATGGGGGCATTCCTAGGAAAGTGTCCGGCGTTATATGCATATAACATAATACATATGTAAGAAGAGGCCATCATTATAGAACCCATAGTTTACTAAGGCACCATACTCTTTGATTGGTTGGTGGATCGTTACACCGTACCACCCATGGTGATTGAGGTACTAACCCCTCAACCTGGTTACTAAGGTATGAACTCCTTAATTGGTTGGTGAATAGTCGCACTACACCATCCCTAATGATTGAGGAACTAACCCCTCAACCTGTTTATTAAGGCACAACCCCTTGATTGGTGTGAAGGTACAAACCCCTCGACATGGTTACCCAGGCTATTCACCCCCCGAGTAAGGCATGGTTACTTTCCAACACTATATAGGAGAATATCATATACATATATCCTCAAGAAATCATAATCGGACATTTTATTAAACACTTGGCAGGTGTGTAGTTCTAGGGTAAAATCATGCATTTCAAGAGTAGAATCATGCAGGAAAATTCAATTAAAACCATCAACATATGTTTGGTAAAACCGTCAAGCAATATAGATCAAAACCCTTGATAAAATCAAATAATAGACCTTAGCTTCGTAGCTCAAAACATACTAACACAATCACAATTTCACGTAATCCCAACTTAGTGTGTAGTGAAATTCATAATAAGTGAGAGTAATGAATAAATCAACCTTAAATCATGCAATTTTAGGTAAAAGAAAGCTTGGGAATCATGTGTGAAAGTAACCCACTAAAGAAACCCACATACCTTGACTTTGGAGAATCCTTGAAAAAGAATGGAGATGGAGACTTGAAGCATGAATAGAACCATAAGATACGGATGAGTTTTGAGACTTCAAATATGTAGGTGAAATATTATCTAAGTTCTTGAGAGAGTATTTGGGAATATCTTGAATGATATGAGGGTAAAATAAGGCTAAGTATAGGTATTTTCACGCATGGGAACACTTAGTCCAAGACCCAAATGTCTTGGACGAGGTAGAAAAATAGTGCACAAAAATACATAGTAGCGCGCCCTTGGCGTGTCGCACTAGAGGTAAGGATCCTCACTTGAAATAGCATTTTTGTGGTTTCTAAATTTTGTTATGGTTACTCTTACGTTGTGGTTAGACCCATTTTTCACTCAATATGACCCTCTGAACAAGAATATAAAGTTGGATTTTCGATATCAAGCACTAATTTTGAGATGTATAAAAATTATAATTTCGGGTACTTCCGAGAAACATTTTCATGAACTTTTTGGCGTCGTTTCAATTTTGTAGTTGGTTTACCTAAGACTAAGAAGCATTTTTACAACATTTGGGTTATTGTTGATAAAATATCAAAGTCATCTTACTTCCTACCAGTCGAGATAACCTATGGTGCCAAAGGTTGTGCTATATTGTACATCCATGAGTTGGTTAGGTTGCATGGGTACCTTTCTCAATAATTTTAGATCGCAGTACTATATTTGGATCCTACTTTTGGAAATGCTTCCAAAGAGGTCTTTGTACTAAAGTCAAGCTTAGCACGACAATTTACAAACAAATGGATGGTCAATCTAAGAGGACCATTCAAACCTTTAAGGATATTCTTAGGGCTTGTGTGTTAGAGTTTAAGGGTAGATAGGATAATCAACTCCCACTCGTTGAGTTTGCTTCCAATAAAAGTTACCACTCCATTATCGAGTGGCACTATTTGAGGATTCTTATGGGAGGTGTTATAGATACCTAATTGGTTGGTTTGAAGTATAGTAGATGGCTTTGATATGTCTGAATTCAATTTTGGAAGATTTGGAAAAAGGTGTAGTTGAAAAGGGAGAGATTAAAGATGGGACACAGTCAAGAAAAGTATTATTCTGTCATTAGGGAAAGTTATCTTAAGTTCAAGGTTAATGATTGTTCATAGTTGGAGGTCTAATCCATGATATATGTGGTCGTCTTGGAAAAAAGGGAAAGTTGAACCGTAGGTATATGGGGCCTTAAAGGATTTTGAGACAGGTTGGCTAGCTTTCATATGAGTTAGAGTTGCTCATGGAGATGACTATGGTTGATTCAATTTTTTCATGTGTCCACGTTGAGGAAGTGTGTAGGTGACCCAAGTTCCATTGTGGAAGTGTAGGTTGTAAATGTTGAAGAAAACGTGACTTATGAAAAAGTCCCAATTTAAATATTCGGTAGGTAATTCCAAAGATTAAGGAACAAAACTGTTGCATCCACCAAGGTCCTTTGGAGGAATCATATAGTTCAATTTTTCAGATGGGAAGTAGAAACAGATATGAAGAAGCAATACCCTTATCTCTATCATTCTACCCAAGCCTAATGTTTTAAGATACTCTAGCTAAAAATCACAAAACTCCTTCATTTTTCATTTTAATGCATAATTATCATGACCCAGACCAAGAGTCTAGGAGTGATATGGTGAATGGGAACCCAAGAGTCCCCAAACAAGCCTCAAGTATCCGTATTCACATCATTGGTTCAGAAGCGTAAATATAAACAGTAAACACATAGTTCTAAGGGACATGAAAATAGGATTCATGCTGTTGGGATGTCATAGGGACAAGGGATTATAATGGATTCAGATAGCACATAGCACATAAGAACTAAGGCGCCAGTAAGTATGACTCATTCTATAGGGAAATACGGGACTTAAGATCTTTCACATTTCCATATCAAACATACATGCTTATCATAATTCTCATAATACATGTGTAATAGCCATATCTAGTAGATAACCATAATGAGAAACACCTATTACAACATATAACATATACATCCAACAAGAGTCTACAAGATGTCCAACAATGCCTCTAGTCATAAGATAGTATAGAGGCCAAGACATGTCCGGGACTCACCCTCAAAGTTAATAGCAAAAAGGAAGAAACATAAGGTAGATAGGTGGTGGATTTTCCTTAGAAGATAGGACTCACCACAACACTTTCTTAATAAGGTCTAACTTTCATACAATATATGAAGGTAGTCTCCAGTCCCTACATGGTTAGATCATGTAGTCAAAAGTATGTGTTAGTACATTTAAATGCACTAAGTATGCGGCCATGCAATGCATATGATGTATCAAATCTGCATTCATTGTTAGATAATAAGGGCACATAATGTTGAGAGATATATATAGCAATGAAGAGTGATATTACAATATGCCATGAAATCTATGATGCATGGAGTGCCATAATGCTCATATATAGTGGCTTTGTAACCTCAACTAACATATATAAGGCCAAGAGAGCTATTACTTGGAATTCCAATGTAATCCCCACTCCGGTAAAGAGGTGGTCTACCTTCCAAAGGTAAATCATACTTTACCTTATGGTCACCCCCATTTGGGAGAAGCAACCTCCCTTACAGGCACACCCATTTTCAAATAGGTTATTCAGATCATATCATAATATACTTCTCCTTACGGACACCCCCATTTAAGAGAGTTAATCTTCCCTACGGGCACTCCTATTTCGGATAGAATTTTCATAAATATATATCTATGGTTGGCATATAGTTCAAGAAAAGGGAGAGGGCCCTTGGGGATATCCCTAACACTCCTAATCCGTCAGTGCTAAATCATTATCCCACTAGAATACGTAAATGTGTATATGATTTCAAAGAGATGAAAGTCTTAAAAAATCATTTCAATGTGCACTTGGGCTTAAAAGTCAACATCATTCATAATAACTCATACTTGAGCTCAAATCCCAAATCACATTTCATATCATATATTTCATGAATACGAATAGCCCATTCAAATTATAAATGAGGTGTAAACACCTAATATACTAAAAGAGCCAATATCATAGACATTTATGTGATCACATTCTTGTCATAACTGTAATCTTATCAAATAATATACATAAACGTAATTGGGCTTAACCTACTTCTTAATTTACATAAAATCCAATGCTTATGAATACATATGCCATGAATGATTTGAGATAAGAATGAGCAATATAGATTCATACTAAAATCAACAATATATAATGAAATTCAAGAAAATCGATACGTAAAATCAATACTCAAATCATAATATTGATTATCCATGCTTAGATCAAATTTTAAAGGGAAAATACATATTCAAATCTTCATAATGCTCATGTAATTCAACATAGTATGGCTTCAATCAAGTTCAAATAAACAAAAAAGCATAGCTCATACTTCAAATAAATTTGATAAACTATAATCTTCAAGTCCCATAATTAAAGTAAGATTATATTCTATAAATAAAGAATAAAAAGAGTTTGGGTAATCTTAGTTTAAAGTGGCTAAGAATTAATCCCACATACCTTAGCTAATTGAGAAGATTCAAGAAGAAATTTGATGAAGAAAAGAGTGTTATCTTGATTCCCATTCATAGTCTTCACAAGAGTCTTTGAGATGTTTCTTAAGAGAGAGTTGAAATAATTCTAAGTGTAAGAGTGAATTTGAATGAGAGAAATAAGGTATAGCTCATTTGGAGGTCTTAGTATAGCATAGGAAGTCACAAAAGTCCCTTAGGAGTAGCCATAATTACGAAGAAACTATTAATGAAGTGGAATAAAATTTCTTACTAGGGTCCCGTAAGAAGGTCCCACAGTCCGTACGAGGTCCCACAAAATCATCAACCATCTCGTGAGACCATCGTTAGCAAATTCACAAGAAACTCAACACGGTTGGGCTTTACGAAAATAGGCATAACTCTTGACCGAACTCAGAATGAGGTGAAACCAAATGAGATGGAAAGATAATTCAAAAAGATTTAATTTGGTAGGTAGTGGGCCACCTAGTTCTTTTTGTGCTTAGAGATACGACTATTTAAATGTTGATCCTTCTATCGATTTTTGAGAAAAGCTTAGCGAATGGAATTGCTTTGAACTTGGCTTGACGAAGGAGACCCATGATGACCCTAAACCACATAAATATGCTTGCGTAGAGGGATAGAAAGTGAACTTAGCTTGACCTTGAAGATTCTATACATAGAAATATTGCACGCCAACACCCATACGATGGGCTTCACAACTTGTGAGAGGTCACATAGACCATGTGGCCTTTAGTGAAGCTTTAATTGGAAAAATTCTCCATCAATGAAGTTCTAAGACGGTGATCCCATAATTAGAAAATTATCACTCCAACGCTGATATAGAGGGCCTTACGGACCGTGAAGGACCACACAGTCCGTGAGAGGGTTCATGTGAAATGCCTTGGATAAAAAATATGGATTTTCAAGGCTAATGCTACCAAATAGTCCACCACGCGGACCGTGTGGAGTCTATGAGTTGTGTGCCTTAGTCTTATACTTCTATGTCAAAGCTAATACTTCCTACACAAGGTGAAAGGCCACTTTAAGGAGCCTCCACACAATCCATATAGCTTCACATGGATTGTGAAGGGTCTCATGAAGCGTCACCTTGGTCCAAAATTTTTTGGAACCAAATTTTTAAACTCTATTAAGGTTGTACAAAGTCCAGGTCCTTGCATTATCTCCTTTTTGGGAATATTAGTCTCGAATATGCTAGAACAAGGGTTGAAACGCTTGACATAGAAAATGAAACATCCAAACACAAGGTACTATGCATATTTCATCATTTGAAATTCATTGAAAACATTTTTGTTCACATGTATGCATGTCATGCCAGGAAACTCAAAAGTAGAAGAATTAGGACCAGTTGGGAAATGAATGAGCCTAATACCTTAGCCTTGAGTAGATTCGAAAAGATGGGGTTATCATTGCATCATACGTGATCCCACTTTCCACGTAGCACTTTCAGCATGTTGATTTCTCCAAAGTGTCTTAAATAAAGTCATATCCTCGTTGCGAATCCACTTCACTTGCCTATCAAAAATCGCAACTAGAATTTCCACACAAGACAAGTTCCCCCCCTCCCCGAACCTCAATGCCTTCCAAAGGCATAATTGTGCTAGAATCATCAAGAAACTTCCTCAACATAAACAAACGAAAAACTGAGTGAATAGAACTCAAATCTGGAGGCAAATCCAATCTATAGGCCACATTCCCAGTCCACTCAATAATCTCAGAAGGACCTACTTACTAGGGGCTTAATTTGCTTCTTTTTACCAAAACACATAACATCCTTCATAGGTAAAATTTCATATACACCCAATCACTAATATGAAACTCAAGATCCTTTTTCCTAACATTTCAATAGGACTTTTTGCGACTTTGGGCCATCTTCAACCTCTCTCTACTCAACTTTACTCTCTTAATATCCTCTAACACAAAATTCGAGCTAATCAAAGTCATCTCTCCCAACTTAAACTACCCCACTGGAGATCTACACCTCCTACTATACAAAGATTCAAATGGTACCACACCAATCCTAGCATGAAAGCTATTATTATAAGCAAACTCAATGCGTGGAAAATGGTCATACCAATTACCCTTGAATTCCAACTCATAAGTCCTCAACATTTCCACCAAATTTTATATTGTCCTCTTTGCTTGTCCATCAATTTGATGAAAAGCAGTACTCAATTTCACCTTAGTATCAACTCCTCTTTGAAAAGACTTCCAAAAGTAAAGAAGATTGGGTGCCACGATCTGATATAATAGACATAGGAAGACCATGCAAGATCTCCAACTCTTGGATATACAACCTTGCTTAATCTTCAACAATAAAGGTAGTCTTGACTGGTAGGAAATGAGCCAACTTAGTTATTCGATCAACAATAACCCAAATTGAGTAAAATTGCCTTATGGTCCGAGGCAAACCAACTAGAAAATCCATGTTCACATCTTCCCATTTCCAAGTAGGAATTTCAATATCTTGAGTCAAACTGATGGGCCTTTGGTGCACAACCTTCACTTGTTGACAATTAGAGCGTTCAGATACAAACTTCGCTGTGTCCTTCTTCATACCATGCCACCAATACATTTCCCTTAAATCCCGATACATCTTAATAGAGCCTAGGTAAGTAGAATATTGAGAGTTACGGGCCTGATTCATGATCACCCTTCTATGATCTTCAACATCTGGAACACACAACTAATCTTGGTATCGAATTATACCATGTCTCCCTTGGAAGAAAGCCTTTATCTTATTTTTGGCAGCCAACCTCCTCAACAAAACCAATGACGGGTTTAAGTCTTGCTTTGCCTTGACATCAACAACAACAGAATATTCAGCCCTATTCTAAACATGAAGGAAAACATCATTACATTCACTCAACCCAATTCCTTAATCTTGTCAAATAATACAAACCCTTCACCATCTCTCTTTTTACCTTACCTGTAAGATCAACTACAATATCTTCCTTGCCTGGATCGAATCACGAGCCTAAAGTGACTCTCTTTATTTGGTAGGGAGGGATGGTGATAGGAAATCTTAAGACACATCCGATGGCACGATATGAGTAAAAAGAAAGTAAAATATTTCCTAAAATGCCTTGTAGCCTCCTATACATAGATGTGGTGCATTTCACATCTATGAATAACACTATACATGATGCATTATGTTAGACTACGAGGACCATTTGTTAACCTAGTGCTCTTGTACCATCTCTGTCATCAACCAGACCTATGATCTAAGAGTGATATGGCGAATGGGAACTTGAGAGTACCCAAACAAGCCTCAAGTATCAATATTCATATCAACGGTTGAAAGCATAAATATAAACAGTAAACAATTAGTTCTAAGGGATAGGAAAGCAGGACTCATGCTATGGGGATATCATAGGGATAAAGAATTAACATCGATTCACATAGGATAAAGCACATAACAGATAAGAACTAAGGGGCAGATAAGTATGACTCACTCTATCGGGGCAATATAGGACTTAGGATCTTCGACATTTCTACATCAAACATATATGCTTATCATAATTATCAAAATCAATCCATAATAGTCATATCCAATAGATAACCATAATCATAAGCTCTAGTTGCAACACATAACATATAGATCCAACAAGAGTCTATAAGATGTCCAACAATGCCTCTAATCATAAGATACGACAAGGGCCAAGACAGGTCTCATGCTCAACCTCAAAGTAAATTGTAAAACAGAAGCAGCATAAGGTAGATACATGGTGGCATGTCCTTGGAAGATAGAACTCATCACATCACTTTCTCAAATCTAATCTAACCATCAAATAGTGGATGAAGGTAGTCTTAGGTCCCCACATGGTTAGAGCATGTAGGCAAAAATATACGTTAATATGTTTGAATGAACTAAAAATATTGGCATGCAATGCGTATGACTTGCCAAACCTACATTCAATGATAGATAACAAGGGCTCATAATATAGAAATAGATATATAGAAATAAATAGTGATCTAACAATATGCCATGAAGTCCATAATGCATGAAATGCCACAATGCTCATATATAGTGGGGATGTGACGCCAACAGACATAAGACCAAACAAGCTATTACTTGGAATCCTGATGTAATTCCCAACTGGTGAAAAGGTGGTATATTTGTCGAAGGTAAACTATACTTCACCTTATAGGCACCCCCATTTCAGAGATGCAACATTCCTTAAGGGTACCCCTATTTCCAATAGAATTTTCACATCATATCATATTATACTTCTCCCTATGGGAACCCTTATTTCAGATATTTAACCTTCCTTATAGGAACCCCTATTTCGAATAGGATTTTAATAAACATATACATATTTGACATATAGTTCAAAGAAAAGGAGAGGGCCCTTGGGGATAGTCTAACACCCCCAATCCATTGGTGCTAAATCATCATCCCACAAGAATACATATACGTATACATGATTTCAAGGAGATGCAAGGGTTATCAAATCATTTCAACGCACACTTGGGTTTAAAAAAAAACATTATACATAATAAGTCATACTTGGGTTCAAATGCCAAATCACATTTCATATCATACTTTTCATGTGTAGGAATAACCTATTCACATTATAAAATGGGGTGTAAAAACCTAATATGATCAAAGAGCCAATATCATAGATATTTATATGATCACATTCATGTCATAACCATAATCATATCAAAATCATATACATAAACATATTGTTCTTAAGACACTTCATAATTTTCATAAAATTCAATTATCATGAATGCATATGCCATGAATAATGTGAGATTAGCATGGGAAATATAGATTTCATCTAAAATCAACAATAAAATATGAAATTCAAGTAAATATATAAGTAAAATCCACATTCAAATCATAATATGGATTACCCATGCTTAAATCAAACTTCAAAGGGACAATACATTTCGGATCTTCATAATACTCATGTAATTCATCATATTAGGGCTTAAATCAAGTTAAAATAAATAATAAAACATAGCCCATACTTCATTTGAATTTGATAAACAATAATCTTCAAAACCCATAATGAAAGTAACCTTAAATTCCATAAGTAAAGAATAAAAAGAGTTTGAGTCTTCTTAGTTAAAAGGGGTCAAGAATCAATCCCACGTACCATAGCTAATTGAGAAGATTAAAGAAGAAATATGATGAAGAAAAGAGTCTTCCTTAATTCCCAAGCTTAGTCTTCTCAAGAGTCTTTGAGAGATTTCTTAAGACAAAGTTTGAAATAGTTTTAAGTGTAAGACTGAATTTGAATAAGGAAAATAGAGTATATATCATTTGGAGGTCTTAGGATAGCATAGCAAGTCACAAAAATCCCTTAGGAGTAGCAAAAATTACAGAAAAATCCTTAATGAAGTGGAATAAAATTTCTTGCCAAGGGTTCCGTGAGAAGGTCTTACGATCTATACAAGGTCCTGCGGACCGTGAACCCACTCGTGGGACCATACATAGCCAATTCATAGGAAATTCTACATGGATGACTTTTACAAAAATAAGCGTAACATCTTGATTCGAACTTGGAATTAGGTGAAACCAGATGTATTAGAAAGCTAATATGAAGAGATTTAATTTGGTAAGTAATGGTCCACCCATTTCTTTTTGTGCTAAGAGATATGACCATTTAAAGCTTGCCCTTTTATCGATTCTTTTGAAAAGCTTAGCCAATGAAATTACTTTGAACTTGGCTTGATGAAGGAGGCCCATGATGACCCTAAACCACAAAATAAGCATGAAGTAGGGTTTGAAAGTGAACTTATCTTGACCTTGAAGCACCCATACGGAGGGCTTCATGGCCCATGAGAGGTTACACGGATCGTATGGCCTTTCATGAAGATTTACTTAGAAAAATTCTCCATCAATGAAATTCCGAGACATTAATCCCATGCTTAGTAAATTTTAACTCCAACACCCACATAGAAGGCCTCATGGATGATGAAGGACAATATGGTCCGTGAGAGGGTCCATCTAAAATGCCTTGGATAAAAAATTTGGAATTTAAGGGCCAAGGCTACCATAAGGTCCACCGCAGGGACCATGAAGCCTCATATGGACCGTATGAGGTAAATGTGTTGTATGCCTTAGTATCAAACTTCCATATCAAGGCTAATACTTACCACACAAGGCAAAGGGCCACTTCAAGGAGCCTTCACATGATCCGTATAGCCTCATATGGTCCTTGAAGGCATGACGCATCACCTTGGTCCAAAGTTTTTTGGAACCAAATTTCCAAGCTCCATTAAGGTCATAGAAAGTTCGTGTTCTTACAATAATACATGCGTGGATGCCTATGGTTGGTTTTGAATTAAAATTTATGCACATGTTTAAAAATTTCACGAAATCGACATTTAAATTGCATTATTGCATTCATGAAAGGTTTTTATATGTCATTCAACTCTATTCGTGCTAGCTCAATTCTAATTCGAGGATTAATTTTCCCGAGGGGAGATATTGTGACACCTTAAATTATTGAGCTAAGACCTAATTCATTCCCCATATATGTATAGGCCAAACATAATAACTTATAATATGATAGGAAAAATTGATATTTATTCAAAGTGTATTACATGTGATTTAGGGTCTTCAAGAGATCTCCATGTTGAGGCTACTCCATAGAATCCTTATCGATTATGTTTTGGTATGAGTTCATGTAAGAGTCAACTTCAAATAGTCATATCTCTTAACATATAGAGATCTAGGTGACCCATTACCTATCAAATTAAAAATCTTTGAATTATCTTACCAATACACCCAATTTTGGCTTATTCGAGATTGGAGTAAAAACTTATAATCATTTTACTGAGGCATGTATGGGGTCTGTAATTTGGCAAGCTAAATGTCGATTCACTGACTTAGTGATTGCATTCTCCACATTTCCAAATGGTTCTAGAAATCCTTAGAAACACTTACATTAGGCGATCTGAAGATCCCATTCAACGATTCACCAAATGTTTCGATAATGGGATATTTGGATCACTGTTTTGGTCGATCAAACTCATTAAAATGTCATTTTTTAACTTTTGATTATCATTTACATTACGAGAAAGGTACTTTTACTCATTTACCATAGATTCACTTCCGTAAGCCTATTTCATACCCTAATAGCTTTCCCTTTTACTCATTTCAAATTTACCTCTCAAGGAAGAAGAAGACTCGAGGTCCTCCATTAAAGAACAAGCTCAAATATCTTCCAAGCTCTTCAACTAGTTCAAGACTTCTTCAACCTTATTCTCTATTTTGCTCTAAGATATAAGGGTCATCTTTCTTCCATGAAGCCTAAGTTTTCTCCATTGATTTCTCCCAATTTATGTCATGTAATTTCATGGGTTTTCTTATTGTATCTCTAAATGCATAGATTGTGAGATCATTGATGTTTAATTACATATTTTGATACAAATTGACTCTTAATTGCATGAATTGTTTTCTACCTATTATTCCTATATCAGGCTACATTGAATCTTTGAAATGCATGGTGGGTTGTGTTGGATTGTGGATTAAATTTATAAATTCATGGTGTTTATGTTTAATCTCATTGAAATATATGATTTAATGATGGTTTGACTAGAACCCACCTAATTTATTCTATTTTCCATGAAAGCATGATTTGAATGTCCAAGGCAATAATTAAATATTTATGAAATCTATTGTTTATTTATATGGGAGTCCTTTGAATGAAAAGTAAAAGTTGGTTAAAGATTTTCTCACCCTACATGAAGGCTTTTAGTGAGCTACTTTATATGCATGAAAGCTTGGCATGTTTTGAACAATAATTAATATTGAAATTATGAATGCATGACTAGCATATTTTAATGATATTTATCCCATTGAACTTTACTTAGCACTAACTGAGCCTTGAGTGGGGGATTATTGCTAAAGATCCTTATATAAATCTTTTTGCATCACAACTATATGTCATCTTAGGAAATTATGATTTGTCGTTATGGTTCGCTAGTGGATTCACATAGCTCATGACACCCACAGCATGGAGTAGAGTTCTACATTGGCAAGTAGACTACACTTTCTCTAGTGTATAGGAAACATTGGGATTTAATTTTATAGCTCGCATTGTCTTGTTGTTAGTTATGGTCCCTACCCACATATGTTTAATAATTGAAGTTATTACTTGCCTTACTCATTCGCTCACTCATTATGTTCTTATTTTATAAATAATATAAGTGCTTTATTTCATTTCATTGCATGCTTACATACTTAGTATATTTTATAGTATGAACGTATATATTACCTACACTATATCAAAATGTTCGGTCTGGCCATCATCCTCCTCCTCATACCTATGGTTGACTTTTGGATTGAATACTTTTCATAATTGGTGAGACCTCTAGCCCGAGGATAATAGCCTTAGTATCTATCTTGCTACTTTGAGAATATGGCATCTTGTTGGTGTGCTGCTAAAGTACAACACTTTTGATGCTTAAAATTTGGAATTTTGTGAGTTTACAAAGCGATGTTAGCAAGTTTGATGTGTTTTTGTGTTTGTTTTTTAGGATTTTAGGAATTGGGATGATTTTTGTAAGTTCTACAAAATATATGATTTTGAGGATATATAGAGCTTTCTATGGGTCGTGATTTACTCCATGAGCGGTAGAATGAGTTGTGGATTAGATCTAGTGAAAGGACAATTTTCAGATGCTGAATGTATGAGTTGTCAGAGGAGCCGTAGAATCATTCACAGCTCGTATGTTAATTCATATGGCAAAGATTAGAAAATATGTTGAGTGCTAAACTATTATCATATGAAGGCCTTTATGAGTCGTAACTCAGATGATGGGTCATGGACAAAATCTAGCATGGAGGATCAAAATTTTGAAGAGGAGTTGTTGGAAAGTTTGTAGGCAAAACCCCTTAGAGGTCGTAAGTCAGAAGAGAACTCATAAGAGGATTTTGTAGGTTGAAAAAGGATTTTTCTCAATGTCGGATATGAACCCCAAGTACGATTTCTGATTCCATCTACGGCCCGTAACCTTGTCAATTAAACTTGCTGATTGTAGTTTTTTATTTCATTTTTTATTTGGTTTCTACTTACAGAAATGAACCCAAAAAGTGCCCAAAATGTGCCTCGGAAGTGCCATAATCTCCATATATCTTAAAATTGATGCGTGTATCAAAAATTCAACTTCATATCCTTGTTCAGCGGGTCAAAATTATGGGAAGAAGATTCTAACCCCGATTTCAGAGCAACCGTATAAAAATTTAAATTTTCCAAAATGCAAATCCAGAGAGCTTTTCGCACCCCTGGACGCGACGCGCCAAGGGTGCGCACTAGTGTAAATTTCTTGCCAGTGTTGACATTGGTCCAAAACTTTATGTCTTGGGCTTAAGTGTTCCCAAAAGTGAGAAAGCCTATACTTGACAATTTTTCTCCCTCATATCATTCTAAATATTTCCCAATACTCCTAAACTCAAGTCTCAAAACCCTCTCCAGATCAAAGAATTTTCCCTCAAGCTTCAAGTCTCCATCTCGAATCTTCATCAAGATCATCTCTAAATCTAAAATATGTCAGTTTCTTTCATGGGTTCCCTTCACCCATGATACCTAAGCTCTTTTACTCAAAATTGCCTGATTTAAAGTTGATTTACTCATGGGTCTTATTCATTATCGAATTCACTTCATACTATAATGAGTTTATGAAAATTTGACTGTTTTACTATGTTTAGAGCTATGAATCTAAGGTCTATGGTGAGAATTGATGAAGGCTCTTGTTGTATATTGTTTGAGGGTGTTACCAAGTATCTATTGATGGCTTTATACTAATTTTTGTATCATGATTTCACTCTTGAATTGCATAGCTTTACACTAGCATTAAACTCCCTCTATGTATTTGATAAATTGTTCAGTTATGGATACTTGAGGAGTTGAAGGTCCAATGTATGTCTTATGAGTTGAATCACTATATGATGGTATAATGATGATAAGACGATGATGAAATGATGATGGTATGATGTTGGAAAAGGAATGTATGTGTATGATGATGAAAGTAGTGTACATATATATGATATTATCTCTATATAGTGTTGGGGATGACCAAGCCTATCTCGGGGTTTAGAGGCCTAGGTAACCTATCGAGGAGTTGGTACCTTAGTCGGCTAGCTTAGGGGTGGTAGGCCTGGGTAACCCTTTTGGGGGTTGGTACCCATCAACCTTATTGGGGGGTTTGTACTCTGTTATCCTCGATGGGGGGTTCGTACTCAGTCAACTTCGGTTGTGGGTTTGTACTCCATCAACCTCATGAAGGGGTTTGTAGCTCATATGCCTATCCAAGGGGGTTGTAAGCCTTGGCTTGCACTATAATGTTTACTCCTTAAACTCGTATTGTTATCTATATAAGCATGGTTTTACTTCTAGCATCATCCATACATGCCATTTTGTTAATATGCTATTCATTACTTATGATTATTCATTTTGCCTATAATACCTACATCTTGTTGCATTGCATCTCATACTCTATGCTAACATGATTTCACCATGTAGGAACTAGTGTATCCTTGAACATCCTCCTCCACATGGCTAGTAGACTTCTATCAAGCTTGCCGGTGAGTCCTCTATTCTTGGGACATCACTTGTGGTCTATTGCTATATATTAAGACTTTCTCTCTTTGACACATGTATTGACTATGAGGGTGAGCTCGGTTACTTTATCTTGGTCCCCGCTCTTATCTATGTAGTAAAGGTATTGTTGGACATGTTATGTATCTATGCTATGAGCTTGACTCTATTGACTCTTGATGTTTATGACACGGAAGTTTATCCTTAGTCCCAATTACCCCTTTTTTACATGTATCTCTTATTAGAATTCTAATTATTTCCATGACCAAGGATGTGTGATGATATGCTTTGAGGCTTGTTTGGGCTTCCTTCGGGTTCCCCATTCGTCAGTCACGTCTTGGCCCTAGGCTTGGGTCGTGACACTTATTATAAATAGGTTTTGTTACAAGTAGGACATACCAGAGTAGTTAGAACATTGATACTTTGTTACTTGTGATTATTTTACATTACATTAGACTTATTACATTGTGATTTCTTGAGGACATTTCAGATTTATTATTCTTCAATTCATCATTGTAAGTGCTTAATTATGATGTTACATAACATGCTTTTTCTCATCTACAATGATCATGCATAGCTAAATCCATAACTAGGTTTGTGGGAACCATGAAGAACTAATGAAGTAAATCATATAATCCATAATACTTGGAAAGTGTGCGGGTGTGTATGGAATAGCTCTTCATTTAGAATACTTTTTAATAGCGGCCAACATTAGAACTCTCCCAAATTCTTACTTATTGGATCAAGGGAGGTAATGAATGGGATAGGGGATAACTAACAGGATGTAATGTTACCCCTGAAATCTAATCAACCTAACTAGATTAAGGGATGGTTGTACTAGAACACAAGGTAAGGATTAGTAATACAACACTACTGAGATGGATCAAATCATATAGTAAAATTTCTGTCTCACCTGCATCAAAGGTTTAGGTAAATATAACTTACCTGTTCTGCATGATACACACTGGAAAAGGTTACGATTATCTTGTTACACTAGTTAGAAATTTATAGGGAACACAATACCCTTGTTACTTCTCTCGTTGATTTTACAACACTTTCACTTATCATTAGGATTCTAGTGTAGGTTTAATTATTGTATTTTACAAACCCCTTTGTTTAGAAGATAAGTAGATTAATTCATCGTTGCTTAGAAATACTCCAGGTGTAGACGTTATTCCCTGTGGGATCCACCCTAACCACGGTAACGTTCTATATTTTGATAGCGATCTCTTATAACTTCATTAAAGTTGTACTTTGGGCTACATCACTTGTTCCACTTCATGAATATTTGACGGTGAGCTTGGGACATATCTAAGATCTTGCCTTTTGTGTAACTAAAAGATATTATTGTATATTACCTATGGCTATAGTTCTTGTGTTTATGTTGATTATCCCTTGAACCCTATTCCTTAGTATTAGAGCTCTAGGTTGTTTGATCCTAGGAGTATTAGAGTCTTATTCATGGTTGTGTTGGGCACAAAAACTATGAGTAAGAAGCTATTAGACGTTATAGGAAATGTTTCCCTTCTTCAGGTTCTAAGTCATGCTATAGAGTCGAAGTAAGCTTTTCCCATAGTGATTGTTCTTTTTTTATGCTAGATCATGGCTAATAGAGGGGAAGATGAGGTTGCATTCCCGAGGATCAATCGACTAATGGAGAGCTTAGTGATGCTCTCACCTTGCGTACATAAGTGGTGGCTAATCAAGCCAACCAAGTGGCCCAAGCTCCTCATGCTCCTGCACTGGCCTTTCGGGTATGAGACTTCATGAGAATGAATCCCCCAAAATTCCATGGGTTAAAGGTGAGTGAAGACCCCCAAGGGTTTATTGATGAGGTCTACAAAATTTTGTCAATCTTGGGTGTGAGGCTAGAGGAAAACGCAGAGTTGGCTACCTACAAAATCAAAGGGATAGTGTAAATATTGTACAAGCAATGGAAGGAGGAAAACGGAGTCAAGTTTATAGTGTTTTGGGAGGAGTTCAAGGTGGTCTTCCTTAAATGGTTCCTCCCTCTTGAACTTAGGGAAGCTAAGCTGGTGGAATTGATTAATTTGAGACAAGGGTTCGTGAGTGTGAGGGAGTATGCCTTCAAGTTCACCTAATTTTCAATGTTTGCTCCTCAATTGATAGCTGACTCAAGGTCAAGAATAAACAAATTTATTATGGGTTTGTCCGACTTGGCTAGTGAAGAATGTTGGTCCACCATGTTGATTGATGATATGGACTTTTCATGTTTGATGACCTATGCCGAACAAATGGAAGAGGAAAAATTAAGGAAGATAGGGGGGCATAGGATCAAGAGGCCTCGTTTTAAGGGTAAGTTCCAAAGGAATAGACGGTTCTACTAAGGCCAAAGGCCTACTCATGCATTTGATAAGAGGGTTGCAAATAATCTTCTAAGCACCCAAGGTGTAAAGGGTATTACTCCTATTGATGTATATTTGAAATGTGGTAAGGGTCATGGTGGCCGATGTTTAAGGAATATCGGTGCTCATTATGGTTATGCGGAGATGGGGCAGAAGGTGATAGATTGCCCTAAAAACCTCAACAAGGGCAAGGAGGTTCATCCACAAGGTGCTAATGCGGTCCCAGTAGGGAGATGCGACCGAAGAGATGGTGCCCCAAGGTACAAACGGTTTAATGCTTTTCCTGGAAGGTAAGGGATTGATGAAGTCCCCGATGTTGTTACGGGTATGTTGAAAATCTTTGACTTTGATTTGTATGCTTTGATCGATCCGGATGCCATTCTTTCTTTTATTAACCCCTTTGTTGACCAAAAGTTCCGTGTTGACCCTGATTTGTCGCATGAGGCATATGAGGTGTATATTCCTATAGGTGTGTCTATTATTGCTAGAAAAGTTTATAGAAGTTGTCCTATGTACATCTTGTATAAAATAATGCATAGTGACCTTGTGGAGTTAGACATGGTTGATTTTGATATTATTCTTGGGATGGATTTATTGCATGCATACTATGTTTCTATTGATTATGGAACCCGTAGGGTCAAATTCAAATTTCCAAATGAACCTATCCTTGAGTGGGAAAGTCAAGATGGTGGTCAAGTATAAATTCATCTCTTGCATTAGATCCCGTAAGTTGATCTCCAAGGGGTGTCTTTACCATCTTGTAAGGGTTAGGGATGCGGAGTCTAAAGTCCTTCCCATAGAGTCGGTTTCAGTTGTAAATGAGTTTCTTGATGTCTTTCCAAATACCCTTCCCATTGTTCCTCCCAAAAGGGAAATAGACATTGGCATAGACCTCCTCGCTAATACTCAACCCATTTATATTCCCCCTTACCGTATTGCCCCGACGGAGTTGAAGGAGTTGAAGGAACAATTGAGGGACTTGCTGGAGAAGGGATTTATTAGACCTAACCAATGACCATAGGGTGCACCGGTGTTGTTTATGAAAAAGAAGGATAGGTCCCTTAAGATGTTCATGACTACCGATGACTCAATAGGGTCACCATCAAGAATAGGTATCCTCTTCCAATGATTGATGATTTGTTTGACCAATTGCAAGGGGCTAGTCATTTCTCTAAGATTTGTCTTCAGTTTGTGTATCATTATGTGAAAGTGAGGGAGTATGATCTTCCCAAGATGGACTTCCAGACTAGGTATGGGCATTATGAGTTTGTTGTGATGTCTTTTGGGTTGACCAATATACCGGCCATCTTCATGGACCTTATGAATAGGATTTTCAAACCCTAATTTGATTCCTTTGTTTTGGCCTTCATTAATGACATTTTGATCTATTCTCGTGGTGAGGAGGATCATAGGGATCATTCGAGGGTTGTGTTACAAAGATTGAGGGAGGAGAAATTTTATGCTAAATACGAAAAGTATGAATTTTGGTTGAGGGAGGTTTCCTTCCCAGGATTTGTGATATTGGGGGATATTATAAAGGTGGACCCTAGATAGACTGATGTGATTAGAAATTGGCCTAGACCATTGATCCCGTCAGACATCAAGAGTTCCTTCGGCTTAGCGGGCTATTATTGGAGGCTTGTGAATGGTTATCTTCTATTGCTTCCCCTATGAAAAAATAAACTCGAAAGAAGGACATGTTTGTGTGGCCCAATGAAAGTGAAAGGATTTTCAAAACATTGAAAGATAGACTTGTGTCTGCTCCTATATTGTCACTATCGGATGGGCTTGAAAATTTGTGGTATATTGTGATGGTTCCCGAGTTGGTTTGGATTATGTATTGATGCGAAATGGTAAGGTCATAACTTATGCTTCTATATAACTCAGAGTACACGAAAGAAACCACCCTACCCATGATCTAGAGTTAGCCACCATTGTGTTTGCATTAAAGATTTGGCATCACTACTTGTATAGGGTGAATGTTGATGTGTTCACCGATCAGAAGAGCCTCCAATATCTCTTCACTCAAAAAGATCTCAACTTGAGGAAATGGAAATGGTTGAAACTTCATAAGGACTGTGATATGAGTGTGCATTATCATCCCTGTAAGGCAAATGTGGTGGCGGAAGCTTTGAGTAGGATGCCCATGGATAGCCTAGCACATGTTGATAGTGGTTATAAGGAAATGGATAGGCAGGTGCATCGGTTGGCTTGAATAGGAGTTAGGTTAGAGGAGGCTGGTACTAATGGTGTGGTTGTTGTTGATGGTTCTAAGTCTTCTTTGGTTGATGAGGTGATGACAAAAGAAGATCTTGATACATCCTTGTTAGAATTGAAGGCCTTGGTGAAAGAGGGCAAGGTGGAGGTTTTCTCCCAAAAGGGACATGGTTCCCTTAGGTACCAAGGTAGGTTATGCGTATCATGTGTTGATGGTTTGATAGAAAAGATTCTTGATGAGGCACATATCTCTTCTTATTTTATCCACCCCGGTTCCACCAAAATGTATAGGTACTTGAGGGATGTGTATTGGTGGCGAGACATGAAAAGGGACGTTACCAAATCCGTGTTTGGTTGTCATACTTATCAACAAGTCAAAGACAAACATCAAAGGCAGGGTGGCCTAACCCAAGACATTGAGGTTACGACTTGGAAGTGGGAAGAGATTAATATAGACTTTGTTGTTGGGTTGCCCAAGACTATAAAGGATTTTGATTCCATTTTTGTTGTGATTAATGGGATGATAAAATTGGCTCATTTCCTACCAGTTAAGACCACATTTGGGGCTGAAGATTATGCAAGTTTGTATATTCATGTCTTGGTAAGGTTGCATGGGGTTCCTTTGTCAATCATCTCAGATCGTGGGGCACAATTCACTTCACACTTTTGGAGGTCCTTTCAAAGGAGTCTTGGTACTAAAGTTACTCTTTCTACAGCCTTCCACCCTTAAATGGATAGCTAAGCTGAGAGGACCATCCAAACGCTTGAGGATATGCTTAGGGGATGTGCGTTGGAGCATAAAGGTAGTTGGGATGATTATCTTCTGTTGATTGAGTTTGCCTATAACAATAGCTATCATTCTATCATTGGTATGGCTCCTTTTGAAGCTCTCTATGGTAAACGTTGTAGATCACTGGTGGGGTGGTTTGAGTTTTGTGAGGTGGCCTTGTTAGGACTGAATCTTGTTATGGAGGTCCTTGAAAAGGTTAAAATGATTAGAGAAAATTTAAAGACGGCTGAAAGTCGTCAAAAATCCTATGCCGATGTGAGAAGAAGAGACCTTGAATTCAAAGTTGGTAATTGGGTCTACGTAAAGGTTTCACAATGAACGGTGTAGTCCATTTTTGTAAGAAGGTCAAGTTGAGACCAAGATATGTTGGTCCTTATTAGGTCATGAAGAGGATTGGTAAGGTAGCTTATGAGTTGAGGTTGCCCAGTGATATGGAATTGGTTCATCCAGTGTTTCATGTGTCCATATTGAGGAAATGTGTGGGTGATCCAAATACCATTATGCCTCATGATGTTATGGGTGTTATTGAGGATAACATTACATATGAATAGGTTCCGGTTCAGATTTTAGATAGGCATGTGAAGAGGTTGAGAAACAAAGAGGTGGCTTCCGTTAAGGTTCTTTGGAGGAATCAACAGGTTGAGAGCGCTACTTGGGAGGCCGAAGCGGACATGCGAAGGCGATATCTTTATGTTTTCCACTCCACTCAAGCCTAAGGTGTTTTTATAAGTCCTTTATATGATCTCAAGTCTTAAGTTCAGCCCTCACGTCATTGCATATGTTCATGTTTAAATTGACTAAGTTCATGATGATTTTACACTTATGATGAAGTTTTTGGAATGATGTTTATGTGCATTGCTGCATCTCTATGTGGGCTAAAATTGTCATGTTTGTGCATCTCATATATGTCTCTTTGACATTCGGGGATGAATGTTCCCAAAGAAAAAATATTGAAACGACCCAAACAAGTGCCCGAAAATGTGCCTCGGAAGTGCTTGGAATTGTGATTTCTATATATCATGAAATTCGTGCGTGATATCGAAAATCCAATTTCACATTCTTGTTTAGGGGGTCAAAATTAGCGCAAAAAGGGTCTATCCCCAATGTTAGAGCTACCGTATCAAAATTCAAAATTTCGAAAATACAAATTCCATAGAGTTTCCCGTGCACCTCGTGTGACGCGCCAAGGGCACACGCTAGTGTAAATTTTTGGCCAGTTTTGACTTCAGTCCAAGACTTCAAAGTCATGCGCCTAAGTGTTCCCAAACGTGAAAATTCCTATACGTAACCATATTTCACCCTCATATCATTCCTAAACTCAAGTCTCAAAACTGTCACGACCCAGGCCCAGGGACTAGATGTGACACGGCGAATGGGGAACCCGAAGGAACTCCAAACAAGCCTCTTAACTTGTCATTACACATCATTGATCGCAAAAGTATATAAACAACATAAAAAAGTAAGAATACAGGCAACTGGACTAAGGAAGAGCATTTATGACATCATAATCAAGAGACAAGAGCCAATTTCATATTATAGATACATAACATGTCCAACAAACACCTCCAATACATACATAAGAGCGGGGCTCAAGACAAAGCAATCGAGCTCACCCTAGTAGACTAAGTAGAACATAAGGAAAAATGTCTCAATACACATAGAAAAAGGTCCCCAATGTGGAGGACTCACCAACTAGATTGAGTAGTATCGAACTAGCCACATGGAGAAGGATGAACAACTTTGGCACTGATTCTTACATGGTGATATCATGTAGGCA
This sequence comes from Solanum clarkiae, assembly GCA_011800125.2. NCBI lineage: Eukaryota > Viridiplantae > Streptophyta > Magnoliopsida > Solanales > Solanaceae > Solanum > Solanum clarkiae. Next base: position 11,682,395 of record JAABOM020000012.1, read on the forward strand.
AGAGTTTGCATTAGTATATTTGAATGAACTAAGTATGTAGGATGCAATGCAATAAGAGAGGGACATCACAATCAAAATATATAACAACATGCAATAGACATCATATAATAATATGGAATGTATGATCAATGCATAAGTAAAACATGCTTAAGTAACTCATGCTCATCAAGGATACCCCCACCATGGTTACTCGAGTTCTTATCCCCCCGGATTGGGCATGGTCTAATACAACACTTTATATAGAGTATATCATATGGATAAGCTTATTAATCATTATATATGCATTCATATCATATCTAATGCTTTGGACCGTCAACTACTAAAGAAAATCCATTGTAAAACCATGCAAGAAAATCCATTGTAAAACCATCAATCAACACCTTGTAACACTATGAAGCAATACACATCAAAATCTCTCATCAAATATTACATTAGATCCAAGATTTATAACTCAAAACATAGCAAAATAGTCCAAACTTTACATAGTTTTAACATAATGTGCAGTGAATTTCGTAATAAGCAAGAATCATTTATAAATCCACTATAAATAATGTAATTTGAGTAAAAGGAGGCTTGGGTATCATGAGTGAAAGGAACCCATGAAAGAAACCTACACACATTATCTTAGAGATGAACTTTCTGAAGATTGGAAATGAAGACTTGAATCTTGAGGAAGAACCTTGAAGGAGAACCTTAGCTTGGGAGGATCACTTAGGACTTGAATTCAGGAGTTAAAATAAGGCAAAGTATTTTAGTGAGTATTGGGGAATGTTTTGGATGATATGAGGGTAAAATAAGGCTAAGTATAGGTAAAAACACATTTAGGAACACTTAGGCCTAAGCCCGAAAAGTCTTGGACCAAGATAGAAATCACTGGCAACAAAATACATAGGTCTGCGATACAGACCTATCATGGAGGCCAAATTAACACATGTCCGCGACGCGCAGCTGTCGCAGATCGTCAATGAAAATAGAAATTTTTGAAATTTGAAGTTGTGATCTGATTTCTCTAAAATCAGGGTTAGATCCTCTCCCCCTTAATTTTGACCCCACAACAAGAATATGAAGTCGTATTTTTGATATCGTGCAAAGATTTTGAGATATATATAATTTAAAATTCTAGGCATTACGAGGCATACTATCAGGCATTTCTTGGGTTATTTCAGTATCTCTCCCTTCGAAAAATTCGTCCCAGAATGTAAACGAGACGTACAGGACAAGAGTAATCATGAAAAAATCAGCCCCAACAAGAATGCGACATTACGTTTAGAATACCATTTTGAAAATCTCAACATAAGTATAGAATCATCATAAACTTGCCAACATAAACATGAGTGCATATGAATGACATAGGGGCTGAAGCATAAGATTTATGATTACATAGGTGACTTAGAATTAGTACCTTAGGTTTGAGTGGAGTGAGAAAGACAAGGATACCACTTTTGTATGTCCGCCTCGACCTCCCAAGTAGCACTCTCAACTTGTTGGTTCCTTCAGAAGACCTTAACGAACGCCACCTCCTTGTTCCTCAATCTCTTCACTTGCCTATCCTAAATTTGAAATGCAAAGTCTCCCCATATGTCAAGTTATCCTCAAAAATACCCACAACATCAAGAGGCATAATAGCTTTAGTATCACAACACATTTCCAATAGAGAGACATGGAACACCGGATGAAACAAATTCATTTCACTAGGCAACTTCAATTCATAAGCTACTTTGCCAACCCTCATCAATACCTCATAAGAACCAACATATCTTGGACTCAACTTTCCCTTTTTACAAACATGGACCACGCCTTTCATTGGAGAAACCTTCAAAAAAAACCAATCACCCACTTTAAATTCAAGGTCTCTTCTTCTCACATCGGCATAGGTTTTTTTATGACTTTGGGTTGTCTTTAATCCCTCCCTAATCATCCTAAACTTCTCAGGAGCCTCCATAACATGATCTGGTCTAATAAATCCACTTCTCCAACCTTAAAACAACCAACCGATGATCTGCAATTTATCCCATAAAGAGCCTCAAAAGGAGTCATACCGACGCTAAAGTGATAGCTATTGTTTTTGGCAATCTCAATCAAAGGAAGATGGTCAACCAATTACCCCTAAATTTCAATACACATTCCCTAAGCATATCTTCAAGGGTTTGAATGGTTCTTTTGGCTTGGTCATCTGTTTGAGGGTGGAAGGCAGTACTAAGGTGAACTTTTGTACCAAAACCCCTTTCAAATGATGTCCAAAAGTGTGAAGTGAGTTGTGAAACACAATACAATATGATGGACAAAGAAACCCCATGCAACCTTACTAACTCATGGATGTACAACCTTGCATACTCTTTAGCCCCATATGTGGTCTTAACCGGTAGAAAGTGAGCCGATTTCCTATCAACCACAACCCAAATGGAATCAAAATATTTTCTAGTCCTGGGCAACCCAACCACAAAATCCATACTGATCACCTGCTACTTCCAAGTGGGAATCTCTTTGTCTTGAGTTAGGTCACCCGACATTTGATGTTCGGCTTTGACTTGTTGGCAACTATGGCAATCGGAAATGAACTTGGCAATATCCCTCTTCACGCCTCGCCACCAATACACATCCCTCAAGTCTATACATTTTTTGGAACTGGGGTGGATGTAATAAGAATAATTATGGGCCTCATCAAGGATTTTCTCCCTCAAACCATCAAGAAAAGGCGTACACAACCTACCTTCATACCTAAGGACCCCATCTCCCCCTTGGGAGAAAACCTCTACATTGTCCTCTTTCACCAAGGCCTTCAATTTAAGCAAGGAGGAACCAAGATCTTGCTTCAGTATCACCTCGTCAACCAAAGAAGACTTAGACCCATTAACAACCACAACAACATCATCACGAACCTCTTCCAACCTAACCCCCAATCTAGTCAACTAATGCACCTCCCTAGCCATCTCCTTACCACCATCATCAACATGGGCTAGGCTACCCATAGACACCCTACACAATGCATCCACCACCACATGTGCATAAGCTGGATGATAATGCAATAGCCTTTAAGAAGTTCCAACCATCTCCTTTGCTTCTAGTTGAGATCCTTTAAAGTGAAGACACATTAGAGGCTCTTATGGTCGGTGAACATATCCATGCACCCCATACAAGTACTGATGCCAAATCTTTAATGCAAACACAACGGCGGCTAACTCTAGATTATGGTTAGGGTAGTTCCTTTGATGTACCTTGAGTTGTCTAGAAGCATAAGCTATGATATTACCATTTTGCATCAACACACAACCCAAAGAAAATCGGGAAGAATCACAATACACCATAAATCCCTCAAGCCCATCTGGTAGTGAAAATATAGGAGCAGACACAAGCTTGTCTTTAAATGTTTGGAAGCTCCTTTCACATTCATTGGTCCACACAAACTTTGCTTTTCTTTTGAGTCAATTTTATCATAGGGGAAGCAATGGAGGATAATGCATTCACAATCCTTCTATAATAACCCGCTAGGCCCAAGAAGAACTAAGTATCCGACGGGTTCAATGGTCTAGGCCAATTTCTAATCACATCAGTTTTCTTTGGATTCACTTTTATACCATTCCTCGACACCACATGACCCAAGAATGCAACCTCCTTTAACCAAAATTCACACTTTCATATTTCTCATATGAATTCTCCTCCTTTAACCTTTGCAACACAACCCTCAAATGCCGCATATGCTCCTCCCTACAATGTGAATAGATTAAAATATCATCAATGAAGACCACAACAAAGGAATCAAGGTAAGGTTTGAAGATCTTATTCATTAGGTCCATGAAGATGGCCGGTGCATTGGTCAACCAAAACGGCATCACCACAAATTCATAATGCCAATATCTTGTCCGGAAAGTCATCTTAGGAATATCACATTGCCTCACCCTTACTTGATGAAACCCAGATCGAAGATCAATCTTAGAGAAGAAGCTAGACCCTTTAATTGGTCCAACAAGCCATCAATCCTTACAAGGGATACCTATTCTTGATGGTGCCCCTATTGAGTTGTTGATAGTCCATAGACATTCTAAGGGACCCATCCTTCTTTTTCACAAAAAATACCATAGCACCCATCCTACTTTTTCACAAACAATACCATAGCACCTCAAGGTGATTGACTAGGTCTAATTAATCCATTCTCCAACAAATCTTTCAATTGATCTTTTAACTCCTTCAACTCCGTCGGCGCCATACAGTAAAGGGGAACGGAGATAGGTCGAGCATTGGGGAAGAAGTCTATGTTAAAATCCATCTCCCTTTTGAGACCGACACCAGAAAGGTCATTTGGTAAGACATCATGAAACTCATTTACAATTAGAACCAACTCTATAGTACGGACTTTGGACTCCACATCTTTAATTCTCACAAGATGGTAAAGACACCCTTTAGAGCATGGATGAAATGAATCTACCCTTGACCACCACATCTTGACTTTTCCGCTTAAGCACAGGCTCATTAGGAAATTGAAACTTGATCCTATGGGTTCTACAATCAATAGAAGCATAGTACGCATTTAATCAATCCATCCCAAGAATGACATTAAAATCTACCATGTCTAATTCAACAAGATCACAAAGCAACAACTTCTGCAAAATGCCAATAGGACAACTTCTATAAACTTTTCTAGTAACAATAGAGGCACCAATAGGAGTAGACACTTTGCATGACTCATGAAACAACTTTGGGACAACATGGAACTTTTTAGCTACAAAAGGGGTAACAAAGGAAAGAGTGGCATCCGAATCAATCAAAGCATATACATTAATGTCAAAGATTTTCAACATACTAGTAATAACATCGGGAACCTCAACAATCCCTTTCCTCCCATGTAGAGCATAAAATCGATTGTGCCTTGGGGCACCACGTTGAGGACCACATTGAGGACCACATCTAGCTAATGGAATCGCATTTTCACCCTGTCCCTTGCCACGGTTTCTTGGACATTCTACCTTCTTGCGACCAAGATCCCCACATTCATAGTATGCATTAGAACTCTTCAAACATGGGTCTCCATGATACCTTCCACATTTAGGTTACACATTATTAGGAGCCACATGAACAACACCTTGAGGCTTAGGGAAGTCATTGGAAAACCCCCTATTAGTAGCATGAGTTCCTTGAAGAAATCTAGCACCCTTATGGAATTTACCCTCAAATCTGGCACTCTTGGCCTCATGCTCCCTTCTCTTCCTCAACTTTTCTTCTCCATTTTCTCAATATATGTCATCAACTGAGACAAGTCCATGTCACTAATTACCATGGTAGACCGATATTCTTCACTTACCAAGTCGGAGACCTCCATCATGAAAATATTCATCCTAGATCTAGGATCGGCCACCAAATGGGGAGCATACTTTGACAGTTAATTAAACTTGAGTGCATACTCCCTTACACTCATAGAACTATTTTTCAAGTTCATGAACTTTACCATCTTAGCTTCCCTAAGCTCAAGAGAGAAAAACCGATTATGGAATGCCAATTTGAACTCTTCCCAAAGCACCACATTACCAATCCCCTTCTCACCCTTGCATTGGTCGTACCATATTTGAGCTACCCCTTTTAGTTGGTATGCCGCCAACTCCACCTTTTCTTTTGGCCCAAAACCTATAACATTCAAGATTTTGTAGACCTCATCAATGAACTCTAGTGGATCTCCATCCACCTTTAACCCATAAAATACCAGAGGATTCATCCTCATGAAGACCCATACCCTAGCTCTCGAGTAGTATCATGAGGGTCTTGGGCCCTTTTACTGACTTGGTTGGCCAATACTTGGACAAGCATAGTGAGAGCAGGTTAGAGCTCACCATTGTTAGATTGCTCCTCGGGAGTTCACGTCCTTCTTCCTCTAGTGTTTGGCATGATCTAGTATATAAAAGAATAATCTTTAGGGGAGAAAATTTACCACAATACTATAGCGTGACTTAGAATATGAAGAAGGGAAACATTTTCTAAAACATCTCATAGCTTCATACTCATAGTCATGACATGCTTCACAACCATAAATAGTACTATAATCGATGTAATGTGTTTTACTCCGAGGATCTATCAACATAGTTTCCTGATACAAAGTTTATCACGACCCAGGCCTAGGGCCTGGATGTGACATGGTGAATAGGGAACTCTAAGGAACCCCAAACAAGCCTCTTAACTTTTCATTACACATCATTGGTCCTAGAAGCATATAAAAAACATAAAAAAGTAAGAATAGGGGGAAATGGGACTAAGGGAAGAGCTTGTATGACATCATAATCAAGAGACAAGAGTCAAGCTGATATATAGATACATAACGTATCCAACAAACACCTCTAAAATACATAGATTAAAGCGGGGGCCAAGACAAAGCATCCGGGCTCACCCTCAGAGTCAATACATAAATCAAAGACAGAAAGTATTAATACATAGAAATAGACCATACGTAACATGCCCGGAATGGAAGACTCACCGACATTCATGGGTCTTATTCATGGGTCTTATTCATTATGGAATTCATTGCACATTATAATGGGTTTATGAAATTGTGATTATTTTACTATGTTTCGAGCTATGAATCTAAGGTCTATGGTGAGAATTGATGAAGGGTCATAATGTATATTCTTTGGGAGTGTTATCAAGTATCGATTGATGGTTTTACACTGATTTTTCTAGCATGATTTCACTCTTGAGTTGCATGATTTTACACTAGCATTAGACAACCTCTAAGTGTTTGAGAAAATGCCTGGTTATGGATTATTAAGGAATCGAAGGTCCAATATATGTCCTATGAGTTGAATGACTATATAATGAAGAAATGATGATGAGATGATGATGGTATGATGATGGAAATAGAATGTATGTTTATGATGATGAATGTAGTTTACATATATAAGATATTATCTCAATATAGTTTTAGGGATGACCAAGCCTAGCTCAGGGGATTATAGGCCAGGGTAATCTATCAAGGGGTTAGTAGCTTGGTCGCCTAGCTCGATGGGTGGTAGGCTCGGGTAACCTTGTTAAAGGTTGGTACCCATCAACCTTGATGGAGGGTTTGTACTCTATCAACCTCAATAGGGGGTTTGTACTCCGTCAACCTTAGTGTGGGGGAGGGGGGGTTTCGTACTCCGTCAACCTCATGAAGGGGTTCATACCTCATATGCCTGTCCAAGGGGGTGGTAGGTCTTGGCTTGCACTATAATGGTCACTCCTTATACTCGTATTATGATCTATATAATCATTGTCTTACTTCAAGCGTCATCCATAAATGCCATACTGTTAGTATGCTAGTCATTGCTTATGATTATGCATTTTTCCTATGATACCTACCTCTTGTTGCATTGTGTCCTACACACTTATTACATTCAAACATACTGACACATACTCTATGCCCATATGATGTCATCATGTAGGAATCGGTATACCGCTTGATCATCCTCCTCCACGTGGCTAGTATAACTTCTATCAAGCATGTCGGTGAGTCTTCCATTCCGGGCATGTTACGTATGGTCTATTTCTATGTATTAATACTTTCTGTCTTTGATTTATGTATTGACTCTGAGGGTGAGCCCGGTTGCTTTGTCTTGGCCCCCGCCTTATCTATGTAGTAGTGGTGTTGTTGGACATGTTATGTATCTATGTTATGAGCTTGACTCTATTGACTCTTGATGTTTATGATGTGGAAGTTTATCCTTAGTGCCAATTCTCCGTTGTTTACATTTATCTCATATTGACATTCTAATTATTTCTGTGACCAAGGATGTGTAGTAATATGCTATATGACTTATTTGGGGTTCCTTCGGGTTCCCCATTTGCCGGTCACGTCTGGGCCCCAGGTTTGGATTGTGACACTTATTATAAATACTTCGTTTAGAAGTAGGGTATTCCAGAGAGTAGTTAAGATCATTGATAATTTGTTACTTGTGATTATTTTACATTACATTAGACTTATTAAATTGTTATTTCTTGTGGATATTTCAGATTTATTGCTCTTTAATTTATCATTGTAAGTGCATAATTATGTTATTACATAGCATTATTTTTTTCATCTACAATGATTATGCATAGCTACATCCACAACTAGGGTTATTGGAACCATGAAGAACTAACAAAGTAAACCAAAAAATCTGTAATCCTTGGAAAGTGTACACATGTGTATTGAATATATCATCATTTAGAAGACTTTTTAATGGTGGCCAACGTTAAAACTCATAAACATTCTTACTTGTTGGATCAAGGGGGGTAACGAAAGGGATAAGGGATAATTAATAGGATTCAATGTGATCCCTAACATCTAATGATCCTAACCAGATCAAGGGATGGATATACTGGAACACAAGGTAAGGGTTACTAGTGGAGAACTGCGGGGATAGATCAAATCATGTTGTAAAATTTTCCTCTCACCTGCATCAAAGGGTTAGGTAAACATAACTTACCAGTTCTGCATGCAATACACTAGAAAAGATTATGATTATCTAGTTATACTATGTTAAGAATTCATGGGGAACACAATACCCTAGTTATTTCTCTAATTGATTTCACAACACTTTCACTTGTCATTTGGATTCTAGTTTAGGTTTAATTACTACAGTCTACAAACCCCTTTTTTTGGGGGATAAGCAGATTAATTCATCATAATTTCTTAGAATTACTCCAGGTCTAGACCTTATTCCCTGTGGTATCCACCCTTACAATAATTAGGTTCTATATTTTGACAGCAATATCTTATACCTTCATTGAGATATGTAGTTTGGGCTACATCAGTTGTTCCACTTCATGAATATTTGAGGGTGAGCTTGGGACATATGTAAGCTCCTGCCCTATTTAAGACTTAGCAATATTGTTGTATATTATCTTCGACTATAGTTCTTGTGTTTATGTGAATTATCCCTTGGACCTTATCCCTTAGTTTCTTCTTATTTTATTGTAAGGACTCAAAAGTAGGAAGTTTGAAAATGCAAGAAAGAAGGGCAATTTAAAAAGTTGTAGGGGCAATTTATGAGCCACATCTACGATATGTGGCATGAAGTAAGAGTTGTAGATAATTCTAATGGATTGAGCTTCAGAGAGTGAAAAATTAGCCATGTGTGTGAATGGTGTATGACAGCCAATTATGGTATGTATATGGAACAACAGATCTTACAATATATGTGGATTCAGGGATTGGGTTGGTCATATTTGGAGATTCTGAACCTAGGATTATGAACTAATAGGACGAATTATACTCCTATTTACAGTACATACATGGGATCATAGATTGATCCCTTAAGCTAGAAAATTATCCATATGTTGGGCTATTTTACGAATGGGTTCTATGACCCATATCACTGTCTGTGAGTCATAAAATGGGCTCGTAGATGGGGATTCAAAGAAGATTTCAGAGGGTCAAAAATGAGATAGGACAAAATCCTCTTACTATAAATCGTATTCTATTTGATGACTTATAGATGGGTCTCATAGTCTAGGTCCCAACGTATAGACTCAAACCTAGGGGCTAGTCATGAAATGACAAATGTGACACCCAAAGGCCTCCCTCCAAGCCTCATGTTCATATAATAAGCATTCATAAGGTAAAACAAACATACATAAAAAAATAAACAAGTGGAAATACATAAAACTAGGACATCATAAATTCCCTTAGGGTAATACACATCAATCCATAATGTCCATAATGTGCCTCTACATCATAAAATTTTGCTCTGATCAATAGCATAGCTTGTTAGCTCACCCTCAAGATATACACCAAAAGAAAATGATAAGGTCTCAACATATAGAGTCATGAAAATGGGCTCGTTCCCAAAGCATAGGAACTCACTATCAATCATCAAGCTTAGAATGAAAATCTAGCCACATAATGGAAGAGTAACCTCGTTGTCTATCCCTATATGGTTAGATTATATATGACATAGAAGTATACCGTGGATCAAAGGAGATCACAATATAATATCAATATTCATAATCATAATTAATGGGATAAGAATACAATGTGCATGAGCAATGTGAGTTGTAAAATCATAAGAAGAACAATTGTCCTATCCATTCATAACCTTCCCATACATATGTGGTAATAAGACCATAAAAGACATATAAGACTATGCTGACTATCACATGGGATCTTGATATTCCCTCTTCACAAAGCATATAGGAGTCTACTTGCTAAGGTAGACTGAATTCTCAGCCTATAGGCTCTGCCCTAGCATGGTAAAAACCTATCATTTGACCTCACACTTTAGGCTCTATCCTAGAGTGGTGAGTGTCCATTAAAAGCTACATGAATCCGTTAACACAACTTTAAGTAATGAAAACATGAAAATCCTTCCTAGGAACATAATTATTAGACTACGTAATCTACCAGATCCATATCATGGCTAAGTCATATTGATGGAATGCATAAAACATGAATATTCATAGCTTTCTACATAGTTCATAACTCATTTAAATCCTACTTTCATAGTTCATAAAATAATCATCATAACATTTCATTAAAACATCTCATGTCATAAGAATAATCCATCTAGTTTACTTTTTAGCATAATATGGGTAGACATTCCCACCACAACATCATCATCATAGACATTAGGGTTATCATTACCCTAATTGTTATAGCATCATCATTATCTTTGTCATAACATTATCACTGTTATAAAATATGCTTTTACATACTTGACATCATGATCATGAAAATTCATAGATTTATCATAAGAGACTAGGGATAAGTGTGCTTCCATAGGAAATTGAGTAAAACTGATTCAATTGGATGAGATTCATAGAGAAAACATGCAATTAAAACCAATTTCGATCATTAGTATAGAAATCCACATCAATTCATCAGGCCTTAATCATAAATACTTGAAATCACATAATTTAGCTTAAAAATTATATAAATCATATAATTCTTTAGAATCCATACATATTTATATATGATCATTGTGGAAGAATGATAATCCCTGCAGTTGGAATCGTATCTAAAATCCCATAGAAAATCATAATAACACTTTGATTAAAAAGAGATTTTGGGTTAGGCTTTATTTACGAAACTAATACATGAATGAAGCCCTACATACCTCAAGTAAGAATCCTTAGAATTGAAGAGGAAATTTTTGAAATCCTTAATCAAACCTTCAAACCCTAGCTTCAATAGAATTCTTGTCTTAGAGAGAAAAATAATTGAGAACCTTCGAGAGAATTTTTTGGAAGAATAACTTTGAATGAATTAGGAAAAGAACTTATAAGGTTTAGGTCAGTTAAGGTAATTAAGAGGGCCAAAACAATGTAGTTTAGGTCCCAAAATGTCATGGTTCAACCTACGGTTCATTCCTTTGCTTGTAGATCTTCATGTCACAAAAGTTCAACTACTGAAATTTTCATCTTGGAACCATGAGACCATTCCTACAAGCTGTATTTCATTTTACTTGTCGTGTACCCCCTCGTAGATTACCTTACAGACTTAAGACAAATCTCAACCTTTAGGGTCATTTGGACAATGCGAACCACTGATTGTGGTCCCTTTTACGGACCATCCTGTTATCATAAGGTGACTTCTAGAAACTCCCATTTTTTCCATCTTTTTGGACTCAAGTCCACAAACATGCTTATGACCCGTGCTAGCTTCTACAAGCCGTAGACTAGCTCATCTGACCAAGGTAGTCTAGAAATTTCTTAAATTTTCATTTTCCATGATAACAACATGGAGGGAGTTACACAACCATGTCAATAAAGGGAATTTTTGACCTTTCTTCATTCCCTCAGTCGAAAATTGTGTCCATTTAAGCCCTACAATACCTGTATTAGACCTATCCTTTCTCGAATACTCTCATTCACTCTCTACTCACCCTCTCAAAATATTTTCTATGGCGAAGATATGCTCCATCAAGACCAAGGAAGAGAGGTAGGTTTCATAAGCTTTAATCCTTAAGTTCAACCCTTCTCTCTTAGCCATCTTATCAAGGTGTGTGAGTTTGATTTGTGGATACTCTCCACTCATAAAGCTCAAGAATTCTTCTTATTTTACTTGGCTCAAACTTTGTGAATTTTGTGAAATTTTATGGAAAAGGATTTAAACATGGATTTTATGATGTATTTACGGTTATATGAAGCATATTAACACAATGTCATGACAAGCTATGATTTATGATGTTAGTTAAGATGAAATTGATAATTTTCTCTATGTTGGGTTTCGTAATGATAATGGCGGGATGTTTGAGAATCATTCTAATTGATAAATTTCCTTTATGCTTATGCATGTTACACTTGGACTAATGTAATAAAAGATAATGTGCATTGACCAATCATGCTTTCAATAAAAGTCATGTGGTGAAGTATGTTATGAATTTTGAAAGGTTTTTCTGCATGTTATACAACTTTATGAAAGTTATGATATGATCTATGAAGCACCATTTATGATTTTCTTATAATACATCTTCTTGTATAAGGAAAATTATCACTTAAAAGGTTTATGAAGTAAATGAGTTATTCCTATCATGATATGTTTATATTGATAAGCTTATAAATGTGTGGTTACGTTTATGTATTTCGTAGAACTAGACTTAACACTGAATTAGTCCAAAGGTGAGGGACTATCCCCAAGGGTCCTTATATAAAGTATTTTATCTCGTAACTATATGTCACCATAGATCTATGTATTATCTAGTAGATCCACATATAGCACTATTTTCATGACAGCCACAGAGAGGGTATAGTCTACCTTGGCAAGAAGACTACTCCTTCTGCAATATGGAGGCTACATTAAAATTCTATGTGGTAACATGCATGGTGTTAGTGTCCGTTAAAGTATCCTCTCACATAGTTATGTATATGGCATATTGTGATGTTTATGTTTCATCAAGCATGTTTTAAACATGGCATTGATCATTCATTGCATATTGAGTTTATTATACTAGTTATTGTTATGAATCTGGTTTATTGTGGCATATGAATATTATTGTATTGCACCCCCCTTACTCAGTATATTCCGTCATACTAATTGATATTTTCCAACATGATGTCACCATGTGGGGTCTAGTGATGCATCTCCTCCTCATACTCGCGGTTGACTTTGGATCATAGACTTTTCTTATTGGTGTGTCCTCTAGCTCAAGGACGATAGCCTAGTTATCTAGCTTTCCATTTTGGGACCAAGATGTTCTATTCTACTTTATGTATCCTTGATGGTGAGCTTATGATATATCTAAGCCTACCGCCCTATCTATGTTTTAGAGGTTCTATTGGATACTTGGTTATGCATGTACTGATTTGACTTTATCTCTTTCATTAATGTTGATTGACCCTTAGTCCCTATCTCCTCATTTCCATTTATTTTAAAAGATTATACCCAAACAATGAACAAGGTTGAAGCCTCCAACAAAGTCTTAAAGAAGATGAAGTTTGATTTTTCATAGTTGAGTCAAATAGCAACGTCACATTCAACTTTTATAAAGCACTTGGATACTCAACTTGGCAATATATCGGCCTATCTCACCCAGCGATGAAAAGGTGGTTTGAGTAGTGACATGGTAGCCAATTCTAAGGCCACTGATCAATAATCTTTAGTTATCACTACCACACAGTAGAAGATGGTAGAAGGTATTAAGTCCTCACTTGCTATTGGAAAAGGCCAGAATGAAGTAGGAGAAGATAAAAGTGCAGTAAATGACATCGATGAAAGTGTACTTAATGATGGAAGTGGTGATTCTCTTGGCAATCCCAAGAGTGGTGAAAAACAAAAGGTTCGGATGATGTCGTGAATGTTAAGAAAACCTTCCACAAAAATCCAAGTTTGGTTGTGAAGTTGAAAGCACCTCAAGTTAAGATTGATCATCCATTTCCTCAACGATTGAAGTAGAAAGAGGATGATGCCAAATTCCAAAAATTTCTTTCTATGTTTACTTCTCTCTCCATAAATATTCCATTGTTTGAGACACTGACTAAAATGCTAGGAATTCCAAATTTGTGAAATAATTGATGTCAAAGAAATCGACCTTACAGTGTGAGATGATTGAGGTGTCTTACAATTGCAATACTATCTTAATAAAAGCTTTAGTTGTGAAGAAAGAGTACCCTAGTGCATTCATGATACCTTGCACCATTGGAGTTTATAAATTCAAGGAAGTGCTATGTGATTTGGGCAAAAACATAAATTTTATGCCCTTACCTATATTCGAGGAATTGGGGTTGGAAACCCCTTCACCAGCCACTAAGCGTCTTCTTATGGCTGATTTGTCCATCAAAGACTAGTGAGGATTCTTCATGATGTGATGGTGAAGGTAGAAAAGTTCATTTTTTTTGTTGACTTTGTGATCCTTGATTGTGAGGTGGATACCGATGTATCCATTTTTGTAGGGAGGCCATTCTTAGCCACCGAAAGGGCAATTTCGGATGTTGAAAGAGGAGACCTGAAGTTTATGGTTTGTTATGAGGAGATATTGTTCAACATCTGCAAGACTTTGAACAAGGTAAAGATCTCCAGGTGATATCAGAGATCGACCGCTCATAGGTGACTTTAGGAAGCGGAAGGACTATGTCGTGCGACAGCATTAACTACGGCACTGCTTAAGAGGCAAGCCAAGATATTTAGGTAAGCTTTTCTCTAATGGTTAGTGATTTTTATAGGTTTGAAGAGGGAGAATATGAAGTGAAAGATAAAAAGGCGACCTGATGGATCTGTTCGGTGAATCGTTGAATTGAGAGGGTAATAGCAAGTTTGAATTTCATTGGAGTCATTCAAGGATGCTTAAAGTGCTGTAAAATTTGGCACTCTTACTTGAAAATTGGTGGATCGTTGAACCTGTTGGAGCGATTGTCATTGCCATCTCCGTTTGTGACTGAAGATAAGATTTTGACTTTGTTAAAACTAGTGATATTAAGAACAATAGCATACTACTGAACGTGCTTGGCGGGGAGAGTCAATTTCACTGACTTATAATGCTTGAGCAACCAATTAAAGGATTTTCAAATGCATTGACCTTTTAACTTTTCATATTCCCTCCTTTTCACTTTCTTCACAAGCCAATCCTTCAGTTTAGTCGTTTACTTAAAAATTCTCTCTTGGTGTGCGGAAATTCATCAACAAGATTTGACACGAGGTTCTCATTTATCTCTACACCATTACAGAGGTATGTTTTTTCCCTTATCTTTAATATCTTCATGGGTATGATTCCCTTGAGATCAAGAAGGTTGATCAAGGTTTTTGTTAGTTGATAATAATGTTTCATGACTAATAAATTGATAGAAATCATGTAGTTGATGCATTGTGATGATTCTAAAACCCTCTGATGTATATAAAGGTGACTTATTTGGGTGTTTGATTTATTCAAAAGATATCAACATTTGTGGTACTTATAACGTGGGCTAGGGCTAAATTGATTGATTTATTGACAAAATATTGAACGTTAGTATGTACTGTCTCAATTTTGTCCATAGTACCCTGTTGAATGCTTTGACTTGAGATAGTACCATGATCATGACAATGCTTGAATGAATAAGCATGCTTGTTGTGTTGATTGCTCATGTTTCCTATGGTGAAGCTTGAGTAGCCCCAAAACCTTCTGATCAAAATGAACTTCCCCAATGATAGATTGGGTGACGTCATTCTTAAGGATAAGTTGCCACTTTAAGAAGCTTCGAGCCATGATGAACATGATAATAAATAAATGAATGAATGAGCATGTATTGGTGATTGAATACAGATTACTGTGTGATTATCCTCATTAATTCTTGTGAAGAGTGATCAAATTTTGAATGCATGGGGAGTTGGCCTTCCCAATCATCATTGATGATGGTCATTTTAGCTGCCAAATTGTATTTGGTGATGCATCAAAGGGTCATACAGATTGCTTTGTTTGATTGTTGTTGAGCTTTGTGACTTTTTGTTATGGTATCTTCTATCACTAAATATGTCCGGCATATCACCGAAAGTATCAATGAGAAAAAGTCTAAAAAATTGTGCAAAAAGGTGAGGCCGATTTGACTGCTGAACTAATTCGATTACTCAACGAACATGTTTTGCAGTCAAATAAGCTTGTCCATCAAAAATTATTTTATTCTGAATAAATGTTGAGCCTAATGTCCTTGTGATTGATACTCTGATCATGTTTGGAGTTTGTTATGAAGAAATGGGAAATCGAAGGAATCTGTTAACCAAGGAGGATCCAGGGCCAGTTGGGAAGTTGTTATACCCCTTGACCAGGCGGGACAAAGATCATAGAGGCCTCATAGGGAGATGCCAGGGAAAGGTAAAAGAAAGGTAGCTGAGCACCTGGGATCTGACAGTGATTAGGAAGGGATGTGACTTGGACTAGCTTAGAAGAAGAGGATGAGGGGTCTAATACTTCGATTAGGAAGCCCACTTCGGAGTAAAGTCTAGAAAGGAATCAAAGCGAGGCCAGGTCTAAGGCCATTCATGATTCTCTACTCAAACATCATAGAAAATTCAAGAAACAATAGCCCTTATACATTAGAAAAGGCTTAGAGAAGAGATGCACAGAACTATTTTAGAAGAACAGTACTTGTCAACAGATAGGGTGCTTGATCAATACCCTGAGGTTTGGGTGGTTCTTCAATTCCACCAATTCGTAGCTTTCACCAAACCTCAGGATCAATATGGTCGCGCTGTTCTATGATGCTTATTAGGCCATTACAAAAAGCAAAAGTTGGGTCAGGACAATTCTCAAACCTCTTGATGTTGTAGAGGTTAGGGTTGTTCAATTCCCATGTGGTGAAACTGAAATTAATGATATTCTAGGATGCACATTTCGGAGCTAAAACTACATGAAAGATATAATATACCTCAAGACATTTGAGGATGTGAAAGCATGGTTAGCCCCATTGATTAGAATTCTAGCTCCCTCATGGTTAGAGGATGGCACAATCACTGAAAAGAAGGAAATCAATATAAAAACACGATTTTGGTTCTTATTCATCAGCAACAACTTGATGCCTTCAAAGAATGAGTTGGTAATTGGACATGCGAAAGCTAGATTAGTTGGTTGCATTATTGATATAAAAGAGTTGAATCTTAGTGCAATCATCGCTCCAAAAATCCTCACTAGGGTAAAACAAGAGCAGACCTAATTGTCGTTTCCAAGCCACATCACCAACCTATGTAAGGAAGTTGGAGTTCCTAGAAAGATGAAGACTGATATGGAGGTAACTCCATCAACATCTATTAAAATCCGAAGGATTGAGATTGAATTTCTAAGGGATGAGGAAGATAGGGCAAGGAAGAAGCCGGTTGACAAAACGTAGGTGGTTGATGTTAAGGTCCTCGAGTACAAAGCTGCAGAGCTAGGTCCTAAGGTACGTATAAGTTGTTCCACCCATTCGTTAAATTCATCTTATTCTCCTATTCGCACTAGTGAGGCATAGGCATAGAAAAAGGCCAAAGATAACCAACCTCCACTCACTAGGGTTGCAATTTACGGCATTGGCCGATAGCAAAAATAGCCAATCTTCATGCTACTCGAGTTGAGTCATTTGTGCCTAAGTTGTTTGAGGCAGTGTCATGAACCAATCTTAGGTCCTAGGAGTGACCTGACAAATGGGAAAAGGAGTCCCCAGATAGGTCTCATAGCATCTACATACACGTCATTGGTTCAAAAGTGCATAATAAAGCAATAAACACATAGTTCTAAGCGATGGGAAAGTATGACTCATGCTATGGGGATGACATAGAGATAGAGATTAGTATGATCTACATATTACATAGCACATAAGAACTAAAAGGTAGGTAAGTATGACTCACACTACAGGGATAAAAGGAACTTAGGACTTTCCATATTACATATCTCATCAAGATCATATCATCATCTCATCTACACCAATAGATAGCCCCAATCATAATCGCTATAAGCAAATAGCATAACATAACATAGCATAGACTAGGACTAGGCCAAGACATATCCCGGGCTCACCCTCAAAGTAAACACATGAGTTGAAACAACATAATAGGTAGATAGAAGGTGGCATGTCCTTGGATGATAGGACTCACCACAAGAAATCTCTCACAATCCAAGCTAATCGTCAATAAATAGATGAGGATAGTCACCAATACAGACATTGTTAGATAATGTAGGCAAAAAGAATGAGTTAGTATATATTGATGTACTAAGTTTATGTTTATCCAACGCGCATGAACTCACTAAACCTGCATTAAATGATAGATGAAAAGGGCACATACATAGAAAAAAGTATATACACAAGGAATAGTAATATATCAATATGTCATGAAATCCATGATGCATGAAAATCCATAATACTTTAAATATAATAGAGATGTGACCTCAATCAACATAAAAAAGATCAAGCAAGCTATTACTTGGATTTCTGATGTACACCGTACATCGAAGAAAGGTGGATTTACTTCCCAAAAGGTAGATACTACTTCTCCTTACGAGCCTCCCATTTTGGAGACGTAAGCTTACCTTACAGGACACACCATTTTGGCAAGGAGTTTTCATCATCATAACATAATCATCCACAAAGCGGCATAAACATGAATCTATGTTTGGCACATAGTTAATGAGAAAGAGTAAAGGCCCTTGAGGATAGCCCTCCCATCTTCAATCTCATCATTATAAAGTCATCATCCCATGGAAATACATATACATAGACTTGATTTTAACGAGGCTTAAGTATTTTTAAATCATCTCAATGCATACTCAGGCTTAATAGTCAAACCTACTTCATAATCATGCATACTTGTGCTACAAAGTTAAATAATACTTCATATCATACTTTCATGCATAAGAATAGCTCATCATACTTGTACATGTTGGTGTAAACATATGTAATTTCTCAAAAAGCCATATCATAGAACTTACATGATCACATGTCATGTTATAACCATACTTTCCTTAAAATTCATATTTATAAACATAACCGTGTCTTAACCCACTTCATAATCTTCGTGAAAACCAATACTCATGTATGCATATACCATGAATGATGAGAGAATAACATATGCAATAGAGATTTAAACTTCAATAAAAAATATAATACAAATCCAAGTACATGCATGAAGAAATTCACATTAAAATCATATTCGAGATTGCCTATGCCTAAATCAACATTTGAAGGGGACATGTATATTTGAATCATCATAATATCAATGCAATTCAACATATGAGGGCTTAAATTACTTTTAAAATATCAAATAAACATAGCACGTAACTCAATTGAATCAAATAAACAATAACTTAGAAGACTCATATTCAAAGTAACTTTGAAATTCATAAATCATGGAGTAGAAGTGTTAGGGGTCATCATTGTTGAAAGAAACCTTCAACTCTGACAAATCTTTCAATCGCTCTTTTAACTCCGTCGAGGCCGTACGGTAAAGAGGAATAGAGATAGGTTGAGTATCGGGGAGGAGGTCTATTCAAGAATCTTATTCCTTTTCGAGAGGAACACCGGGAAGGTCATTTCAGAAGACATCAAGAAACTCAGTTACAACTGGAACAGACTCTATGGAAGGAACTTTGCACTCCACATCTTTAACCCTCACAAGATGGTAAAGGAACCCTTAGAGATCAACTTACGAGCTTTAGTGCGTGAAATGAATCTACCCTTGATCACCACATCTTGACTCTCCCACTCAAGGATGAGTTCTTTTCGAAATTAAAAGTTTACGCTACAGGTTCTACAATAAATAGAAACATAGTAGGCATTCAATCAATCTATCCCAAGAATGACATCGAAATGTACAATATCTAATTCAACAAGATCACAATGAAACAACTATTCAAAATGCAAATAGGGCTTCTATAAACTTTCCTAGCAACAATAGAGGCACCAATAGAAGTATACACTTCATATGAATCATGCAACAACTCGTACTCAATATGGAACTTTTTAGCAACAAAAGTGGTAACAAAGGAAAGAGTAGCAGCTATATCAATCAAATCATACAAATCAAAGTCAAAGATTTTCAACATACCCATGACAACATCGGCAACCTCACCAACCTCTTACCTCCCATGTGGAGTATAAAATTGATTATGCCTTGGGGTACCACCTTGAACACCACCTTGAGGACCAGCTCTACCCAATGGAATTGCATTAGCACCTTGGCCCTTGCCACGATTTCTCGGACAATCAACCCTTTTATGGCCAAGCTCCCCATAATCGAAGCATGCATTAGAACCCTTCAAACATGGGCCCCTATTACTCTTCCCACCTGTAGGACACACATCAAGGGGAGCCAAAACACCAATACCTTGAGGCCTAGGGAGGTAATTGGTAAACCCCCTATTAGTAGTATAATTAGACTCTTGGCCTTGAGGTGACCGGCCACCCCTTTAGAACTTAGCCCCAAGATGGGCCCTCTTGTCCTCATGCCCCTTTCTCTTTCTCAATTTCTCCTCCTTAATTTTCTCGGCATAGGTCATCAATTGAGACAACTCCATGTCACTAATTAGCTTAACGGACCGGCATTCTTCACTTACCAAGTCGGAGACCCCCATCATGAACTTATTCATCCTAGATCTAAGATCAGCCACCAGATGAGGAGCATACTTTGAAAGTTGATTAAACCTGAGGGTATACTCCATCACACTCATAGCACCTTGTGTCAAGTACATGAACTCTACCAAATTAGCTTCCCTAAGCTCAATAGGGAAAAATTGATTAAGGAAAACTAATTTGAACTTCTCCCAAAGCACCACATTACTAATTCCCTTCACACCCTTCCATTGATCACACCATATTTGGTATACCCTTTGAGTTGGTATGCCACCAATTCCGCCTTTTTATTCGGGCCAACACCCATGTTAATCAAGATTTTGTAGACCTCATCAATGAACTCTTGTGGATCTTCATCCACCTTTGACCTGTAGAATACCAGAGGATTCATCCTCATGAAATCCCTTACCCTAGCTCCTAGAGTAGTAGCATGAGGGGCTTGGGAAACTTGATTGACTTGGTTGACCACAACTTAGGCAAGTATAGTGAGAGCATCCTGGAGCTCACCATTGGTAGGTTACTCTTAGGGAGTTTGGGCCCTTTTTCCTCCAGTGTTTTGCATGATCTATCATAATAAAGAACAATCATTAGGGTGAAAAACTTACCACAACTCTATAGCACAACTTAGAACTGAAGAAGGGAAACATTTCCTAAAACGCCTTATAGTCTCCTATTCATAGTCACTATGTGCTTCACAACTATGAATAGGACTCTAATCGACGCGGTGTTTTAGACTCTAAGGATCTATCAACCTTGTGCTATGATACCAAGTTTATCACGACCCAAGCATAGGTCCTAATCAAGACTCGACAAATAGGGAAACCGAAGGAACCCAAAACAAGCCTCTTAACTTGTCATTACACATCATTGGTTGTGGAAGCATATAATAGACATTAAAGAGCAAGATAGGGGCAAAGAGGCTCATGGAAAAGCTCGCACAATATCATAATTAAGATACAAGAGTCAAAACTTATATTATAGGTACATAACATGTCCAACAACCATCTCTAATAAATAGATACGAGCGGGGGATAAGACAAAATAACCGGGCTTACCCTTATAGTCAAATAGAACATAATGAAGAGTGTCTCAATACATAACAAGAGAGCATAGTCTAAGGTCCACAAATTGGAGAGCTCACCAACTAGCTTGAATAGCACGAACTAGCCATGTGGAGGAGTATGGTCAACTTGGGCTCCGGTTCGTACATGGTGATATCATGTAGGAAAGAGTATGCGTTAGTACGTTTGAATGTACTAAGTATGTCAAATGCAATGAAACAAAAATTCGGCATCGTAATCAAAATGCATAACAATAGGCAAAAGCCATAATATAACAATATGGCATGTATGAACAATGTATAAGTAAATTATGCATAAATAGTTCATGCTAATATAGGAAATCTCATGTGTAGAAGAGATCAAGCAAGATTTCCAAAGTATAAACCCCTTGGTAGGATAGTGAGGATAACGCCCAATCACTTAGGTGTTGAAATACAAACCGCTCACTATGTTGGTGATGATGCTGCCGTATCACCTGGTGGAGAAGTACAAACCCTTCCCTAGGTTGATGAGTACAAAACCCCATCTAGGTTATCCGAATTCATAGTCTCCCCATATTGGGGTATGGTCTAATGCAACACTTCATATAGAGTATATCATATACATAAGTTCATCTCATCATCATATAGTCAGTAATATCATATTTCATGCTTTGGACCTTCAACTCCTCAAGAAACCACATCCAAAAATTTTATCAAACACTTAGAGGGTGTGTAATGCTAGTACAAAACAATGAAATATAGAGTTGAAATCATGCAAAAAAATCCATTGTAAAACCATAAATTAACACCTTGCAACACCCTCAAGCAATATACATCAAAATCCCTTATTAAATCTTACAATATATCAAAGATGTTTAGCTCAAAACATAGTAAAACAATCACAATTTCACATAGCTTTAACATAGTGCAGTGAATTTTATAATAATCAAGACCCATTTGTAAATGAACATTAAATCATTCAATTTGAGTAAAAGGAGCCTTGGGTATCAGGGATGAAAGGAACCCATGAAAGAAAGCCACATACCTTAGCTTAGAGATGAACTTGGTGAAGATTCGAGATGGATACTTGAATCTTGTAGAAGAACCTTGAAGGAGAATCTTAGCTTAGGATGAGGGTTTGGGACTTGAATTTATGAGTGAAAATATGGCTAAGTGTTTCAGTGAGTATTGGAAAAAGTTTTGGGTAATATGAGGGTGAAATTTGGCTAAGTGTAGGTAAAAACACGTTTGGGAACACTTAGGCCCAAGACTTAGAATTGTTGGACCGAACTTAAAAAAATAGACACTTTCTAACATAGAGGCACGTCGCGAGGGGGTCGCGGATTCCTCTCTAGAATTTGTACTGTGATAATTATAATTTCTAACTTTTGCTCTTAAATCGGGGTTAGACCCTTTTCCTCCAAATTTTGACTCCCTGAACAAGAATATGAAGTCGAATTTTTTAAATAGCAACCACATTTTGAGATATATGGAATTTAGAATTTTGGGCATTCCAAAGCATATTTTTAGGCAGTCTTTGGGATTGTTTCAAGTGCGCGCCCTTGGCACGTTGCACCAGAGTCATGAAAAGCTCTCTGGAATTTGACATTTGAAAAATTAAAATTGATAATTGTTTATTCTAAAATTGGGGTTAGAGCCTTTTTCCCCTAATTTTGATCCCCTGAATAAGAATATGAAGTCGAATTTTTGATAGTACGCACGAATTTTGAGATATATGAAAAATACAATTCCGCGCACTTTCGAAGCACATTGTTGGGCATTTATTGGGGCAGTTTCATTTAGATGATCATACCAATTACCCTTTAATTCCAACACACAAAGCCTCAACATTTCTTCCAAAGTTTGAATTGTCCTTTTGGCTTGTCCATCGATTTGAAGATGGAAAGCAATACTTAACATCACCTGAGTGCAAAGCCCTTTTTGAAACAATTTTCAAAAGTGAGAAGTAAATTTGGTACCACAATGCGATATGATAGACATAGAAATTTAGACAACTAGGGCATTTAGACACAAACTTGGCTATGTCTTTCTTCATACCATGTCACCAGTACACTTCCCTGAAATCCTAATACAATTTGGTAGATCCCGAATGTATGAAATACTGAGAGTTGTGGGCTTCACTAATGATCACCTCTCTAAGACCACCAACATACCAAATACACAATCGATCTAGATACCGGAGCACACTATCTCCCTCTTGAAATAAAACCTTTATCTTCTTTTCCTCTACCAATTTCTTCAACTCAACCAAAGATGGGTCTAAGTCTTGTTTTTCCTTAACATCAACAAACATAAAAGAATCCCTACCATTCTAAACATTAATACCACTATCATTAGAGTCATCCAATCTAATACCCACTCTAGCCAAATGGTGAACATCATATACCAATTCCTTCTTTCTTTCATTGACATGGGCCACACTACCCATAGATAGCCTACTAAGAGCATTGGCCACAATATTTTCCTTGTTGGGATGATATTGAGCAATCATATTGTAATCTTTAAGAAGTTCCAACCACCTTCTTTGCCTCAAGTTAAGATCCTTTAGGTGAACACATATTGCAAGCTCATGTAATCAGTGAATACATCAACGTGAACCCTATATAGATTGTGTCTCCAAATTTTCAAAGCAACCACCACAGCTGCTAACTCAAGATCATGAGTCGGATAATTTTGTTCATGAACCTTTAACTACCTTTATACATAATCTATTACTTTACCATGTTGAATGAGCATACAACCCAACCCAATATAAGAAGCATCAATCTACACAATAAACCCATCAAACCCATATGGTAAAGTCAAAACATGAGCATATGTAAGTTGATCTTTCAATGTCTAAAAACTCTTCTTACACTTATTTGATCTTATAAACATGGACTTCTTTTGGGTCAAATTTTCAAATGGAGATGCAATGGATGAGAAGCCCATGACAAATCCCCTGTAATAATAGCCAACACAAGAAAACTTCCAATATTGGAAGGTGTCCATGGTCTAGGCCAATTCATCATGGCCTCGGTCTTTTTTGGGTCAGCCTTAATGCTATCATCGGATATCACATAACCAAGAGAAGCTACTTTACTCAACCAAAACTCATATTTGGTGAACTTAGCATACAATTACTTCCCCCTCAAAGTGTAGAGAATTAACCTCAAATGATCCATATGCTCTCGCTCACTTTGGGAATAAATTAAAATATCATCAATGAAGACAACTTAAAAACTATCAACAAATGGATTGAACAACTGATTCATAAGATCCATAAATATAGTTGGAGTATAGTCAAACAAAATAAATCACTACAAATTTAAAATACTTGTATCTAGTTTTGAAGGCTATTTTGGGAATATCACACTCCCTCGCACTCAATTGATGATAACTAGAATAGAGGTCAATCTTTGATAAATTGGTAGCTACATGAAGTTGATCAAAGTAGTTATCAATCCTTGGTCAAGGATTTTATTCACGATTGTTACTTTATTCAATTGTAATAATCAATGCACGTCTGAAGAGACCACTATTTCATTCTCAAGAGTAACACTAGAGCACCCAATGGTGATATACATGGTCTAATAAAGCCTTTCTCCAATAAGTCATTCAATTGATCATTCAACTCCTTTAATTCAGTAGGTACCATACGATAAGGAGAAATGAAAATAGATTAAGTATCTTTAAATAGATCTATGCCAATTTCTACTTTCCTTTCGGGAGGAATATCGGGCAAATCTTAAGAGAAAATATCTGGAATCTCATTAACCACCAAAATCGGTTCATAAGTAGGTGACTTAGACTCCACAACTCTAACTCTCATAATATGATAGATGCGCGCCATAGATATCATCTACTGGACTTTGAGATAAGAGATAAACTAATCCTTAATAGTAGAATCGCTACCCTTCCACTCAATCCAAAAATTAGAATTTGACTTTTCGAGTCCTACAATCTATAGAGGCATATGAAGCATGCAACAAATCCATGCTGAGAATAATATCAAAATAAAACATCTCTAGTTCCTCAAGATCATACAGAAGAATTATATACAAAATAGTGACATGACAACCTCGATAAACTCATTAGGCAACAATAGATTCACCCATGGGAGTATAGACTAAAAAGGACTCCCACAAGATTTCATGACTCAAACAGAACTTAACAGCCAAAAGTGGAGCAACAAAAGATTAATTTACACTTGTTTCAAGCAAAGCATAAGCATAAAAATGAAATCCTTTTAACATACCAATCACTACATCCGGAGTTTCCACTATTTCTTGCCGGGCATGCAAAACATAGAACCTTGTGTTTCTAGGGTGCAATCTTGAGGAACACTTAGTTCGACCTGGACACCCTGAACCATTTTTCCCTGACCCATCTTGGTAGCTTTAGAATAGTTAGCAACCTTGTGTCCCATATCACCACACCAAAAACAAGCACCTACATCTTACAAACATGCACCCGAGTGATTCTTCCCACACTTGTCATACCAAGGAGGCATTGTCCAACCTCCAACTTGTGCATTGGGAGGGGGAACCCTAGCATTGGAAACATTTGAATATTAGAACCTAGGTCCTATTGGTAGTGGCGATAACCACCACCACCCTTGGAATTGGAGAAGCCACCATCACAACAGACTCTCCTAGAATCATTTGTCACGACCCAGGCCAAGGGCTTAGACATGACACGATTAATGAGATGTCCAGAGACAACCCAAACAAGCATCTTGATCGCAACATGCGCACATTCGTTTTTGCAGAAGTAAAATAAACATATACAAGATTTGAATATAAAAGAGGAGATTGGGACTAAGGGAAAATCCTTCATAAGTGCAGAAAACATAAGACAAGTCAATCCTAAAACATGAATACATAATATCATACAACACCTCTACATTTAGAATGGAGATGGGGCAAAGACACTCCGCGGGAAAAATATAGCATAAAATAAGTTGATATTGTCCTCCAAATTGATGACTCACCAAAGCTTTCTTCAATGGACCGAACTAGAAATTTGGAGGAGGAGAATGACCAAATGGAGCTCCGGTCATAACATGGTGATATCATGTAGGCATAAATTATGCGTTAGTACGTTTTAATGTACTAGGTATGCGAGATGAAATGCAACAAAGGTATACTCCCATATAATCAAAATGCATAAGATATAAACAATAGGTACAATCTCAATATGTCATGAATGATCAATACTTAAAGTAGACATACTTGATAAACATTTAGCTTGCATGAGGCATACACCACATATACTATGGGAGGAGGCCTTAACTGATATAGACCAAGTAGCTATAACTTGGAATCCAAGGCATGGCACCCCTCGGTCAAGTGGACGGCATGACACCCCCCCGTCTAGGTGTGGTCTACTTGCCAAGGCAAACAAAACATGATAACATGACTAGATGGATCCACTAGTATAGCAAGAGTATAATAAATCATCCTATGGTGGGACGTAGTTTAGAGACAAAAGACATTATATAAGGACCCCTTCAGTTGGGCCCCTATTTTTAGCCTCATCGGTGCTAAATTGACTCCTATGGGATACTTAAAATCATGATATCTTGTATAACTTGTACTAAACATGGCAACATGACATGAGTAGCACTGGAAACATGCATGAACTCTTGTTTGTGAGCCTAAATTGAACATGAGAGTAAATAATCATACATGAACACTTTCTTTAGCATGAATAACTCACAAGAGGTGAAAATCTTGTATTAGGGCTTAACTTGCGATTTGTAAAATCATAGATATTTCATGCATCTAATACATTCTTGAAAGCTCACAATCACCTTGAAATCATTTGACATGTAAAATCTTGCAATAGCCCATCAATGGCTTAAGAATTCTTGTTATGACATTTTAGCAAAAACATGGTAGGCCCATAAGCACACATGCTCCATGTCTTGCAAATTCAAGTGTACGGATTGTGAAATAGTAATATCAATGCATTTCAAAATCATTAAAATTAGCCTCCCATAATCATAGTAAAACCCATCTTGCGTCATAAATTACACATCAAAACTTCACGATAAAACATACTTTTCACAGTTTGAATCATGCATAATCTCAATACACATAGATCAACTCATGGGGTAACTTAAAAATAGATATTCATGCATATTCAATCGATACGTGATAAAACTCCAATATGCTTTAGCTGATAATTGAAAATAAGAGGTAGCCATAAGTAATAATCCTCGAAATCATACAATTTTTTTGAAATAGGAAAGTTGGACTCAATAGGTGAAAGGACCAAAGGATGAAACCTAAATACCTTAAACCTTGAATTCTTAGAGGTGAACTTGAAGTAGACTTATAGCTTGAAATGAATCCTTGATTTCCAAATTGAGCTTGTAATCTTTTGATTTGGATGGGAATTTTGATGAAGTGTTGGAGATGTTTTAGAGTGGGTTTTGTGAGTTATGGATTTAAAAAATGGCTAAGCAGGGGTGATTTCACATTTAAATGGGCACTGGGCTATTACTATAATACCCTTGGATGAAATAATAAAACTTAGGAAGATTTTGTACTGGTCCACGTATAGTCCTCGACGTGAATCCATTGTGGAGGCATTTTTATATTGATCCGTTCCCAGTCCGCATCATAGCATTGTTAAGGATGCACACTATAAATTAAAAAATTAGAAAAAAATTCACTATAGGTCTTCTGAAATCAGGATTATACCCATTTCCTAGTCAACTTTGCCTCCTGATCAAGAATAGAAAGTCAGATTTTCAAGATCAGGCATAGATTTTTGGATATATGGAAAGTACGATTATGCGCATTTCGAAGCACACTTTGGGGCGTTTTAATATCTCCCCCTTGGGAATATTTATCCTCGAATGTCAAGGAACTATGCATAAGAGAAGTAATTATGAATATTTCAGCACGACATTAATGGAACAAATGCATTTAAGCATCATTTTCTAAAATGTCAACAAGAATATAAAAAATCACCATGAACTTAGTACCATAGATGTGAATTCATGTAAAATAACATGAGGACTAAATCTTACAACTTAAAACATATAGGGGTTAAATTATTATCTTTCTCTTGAGTAGAGTAGAAAAGATATGGGTATTGCCATTTCATGTCTGGCTCGGCTTCTCATGTTGCACTTTCAACTTGTTGGTTCCTCCAAAGGACTTTGGTGAAAGCTACATCTTTGTTTCTCAACCGCTTCACTTGTATATCCAAAATCCCCATCGAGACCTCATAGGTCAAGTTATCTTCTATAACACCCACACTATCCAAGGTCACTATAGTACTTGGGTCACCCACGCACTTTCTCAACATGGACACATGGAAGACCGGATGAACCATATTCATCTCCATAGGCAACTCCAACTTATATGCGACCTTAAAAACTTTTCACAACACTTTATAAGGACCCATAAACCTTGGACTCAATTTTACTCTCTTTTTGAAACGGACCACACCGATCATGGTGAGACTTACATGTAAACCCAATAACCAACCTTAAACTTAAGATCTCTTCTCCTCATATCAGGGCAGGACTTTTGTGTATTTTTGGCTATTCTCAGTCTCTCCCTTATCAACCTCACCTTGTCCAAGGCCCCTATGACAAAATTCGGACCTAGCAAATCTGTCTCTCTCACTTCAAACCACCCAACCGAGGATGTACAACATCTACCATAAAAAGCTTCAATGGGAGCCGTACCAATGCTTGAGTGGTAGCTATTGTTGTAAGCAAACTCAATAAGTGGAAGATGTTCATCCCGACTACCCTTAAACTCCAAATCACAAGCTTTAAGTGTATCCTCAAGAGTTTGGATAGTTCTCTTGGCTGAAGCATTTGTTTGAGGATTAAAAATCGTGCTTAGATTAACCTTAGTACCAAGACCTCTTCGGAAGGAACTCCAAAAGTGAGAAGTGAATTGAGCACCACGAACTGAAATGATAGACAAGGGCACCATATACAATCTAATTAACTCATGTATATACAACTTGGCATAATCTTCAGTACAATAAGTGGTTTTGACCGGTAGAAAGTGAGTCGACTTTGTCATTCTATCCACAACAACCCAAATAGAGTCAAAGTATTTTCTAGCCTTAGGCAACCTAACTACAAAACCTATATTGATCTCTTCCCATTTCCAAGTAGGAATCTCTACGTATTGGGCTAGGCCATCAGGCCTTTGATGTTCGAATTTCACTTGTTGGCAATTGTGACATTTGGATATGAACTTGGCAACATCTCTCTTCATACCACCCTACAAATACACCTCTCTCAAGTGTCTATACATCTTTTTAAAACTGGGTGAATAGAATAAGATGAATTATGGGCCTCTTTCAAGATCAACTCCCTAAAGTCATTAACATTAGGCACATACAACCTAACTTGGTACCTAAGGGAACCATCTCCCCCTTGGGAGAAAACCTCCACTTTACCATCTTTCACCAGGGCCTTCAACTCTAACAAAGCTAGATAAAGATCTTGTTTTAACATACTTCCTCATTCAAAGAAGATTTAGAACCATCAACAATCACTATACCACCATTTTCAACTTCATCCAACCTAACCCCGAGTCTAGCTAGCCGGTGAACTTCTCTAGCCACCTCTTTGCCAAAATCAACAATATGAGCTGGACTGCTCATAGACACTCTATTTAGAGCATCAGCCATAACATTAGCTTTGTCGGAATGATAATACATACTTATATCATAATCTTTAAGGATCTTTGACCATTTTCTTTGTCTCAAGTTAAGATCTTTTTGGGTGAACACATATTGGAGACTCTTGTAGTCGATAAACACATCAACATGAACTCCATACAAATCATGACACCAAATTTTCAAAGAAAACACCATCACCGCCAATTCAAGGTCATGGGTGGAATAATTCTTCTCATGCACTTTAAGTTGCCTAGAGGCATGTGTTATTACGTTGCCATTTTACATTAAAACACACCCCAAACCATTTCTTGAGGCATTACAATGTACCACAAACCCTTCTGACCCTTCCAGTAGAGACAAGATAGGAGTAGAGACAAGCTTATCTTTCAAGGTTTGAAAACTCTTTTCACATTCATTGGTCCGCATGAATTTTTCCTTCTTTTGGGTCAACTATGTCGTAGGGGGAGCACTAGAAGAAAAACCATTCATAAACCTCCGGTAGTAACCTGTCAAACCCAAGAAACTCCAAATATCCAATGGATTCAAGGGTCTAGGCCAATTTCTAATCACCTCCCTCTTATTAGGATCCACGTTAATGCCATCACCCAATACCACATGCCTTAGAAAAGCAACCTCTCTCAACCAAATTTCACATTTCTTATATTTTGCAAACAATTTTTCTTTCCTTAGGATTTGAAACACCACTCTCAAGTGATTCACATGCTCTTCCTCACTCCACGAATAAATAAATATATTATCAATAAAGACAACCACAAACATATCATGGTAGGGTTTCATGACCCTATTCATGAGATTCATAAATATAGGCGGTGCATTAGTCAACACAAAAGACATAGCCACAAATTCAAAATGCTCATACCTAGTCTGAAAAGCCATATTAGGAATGTCACACTCCCTCACCTTTACTTAGTGGTACTCGGACCAATGATCGATCTTAGAAAAGTGACTTTTCCCTTGAAGTTGATCAAAAATGTCATCAATCCTTGGTAGAGGGTACTTGTTTTGTATGGTAATCCCATTAAGTTGCTTGTAATCAATGTACATTCTACGAGAACCATCCTTTTTCTTCACAAATAACACCGATGCACCCCAAGGTCACTTACTAGGCTTATGAAACCCTTTTCCAACAATTCTTTTAATTAATCCTTCAACTCCTTTAACTTCGATGGGGCTATACGATAAGAGGGAATAGAAATGGATTGAGTATCAGGAAGGAGGTCTATATCAAAGTCTGTTTCCCTTTGGGGAGGAACATTGGAAGCTTATCGGGGAAAGACATCAAGAAACTCATTAACTACTGGAACTGACTCCTAGGAAGGACTTTGGACTCAACATCCCTAACCCTCACAACATAATAATGGAAACCCTTTTTATAGGGAAAAGACCTATGCCAAAGGTTCTCCACTTCTTTTGGATGGTTAAGGGTTGAGCTGCACACCCCCAAGCCTTATTATAGATGGAAAAAGAAATATTTTACAAGGAGGAGGGCATAAATCATACCTTCTAACCTATAATGGTCCATAAACAATTTATTCAAAAGCAAATAACTTTTCAACAATACTACACTGATGCAATCCAAAAAATTCCTGTAAGAGGACTCCTCTTGATGCAAGTAATTCTAAGAATGCATGAAATTAGGGAGACTCTCCCTTTACAATCATAAAAAGAAAAGAAATGCCTAAAATACTAGAATAACTAGATTATAGAGGTACTTTGATCTTTTTTAGCTTTTGTCTTCTAACGTTGATCATACCCATTTCCTCCATCAAGTATGAACCTTCAATCATTGAGGGTAGGTGTTGATATACATGGAAATGTTGAATTTCTTCCAATGTATGACTCCATTTTGCCAACAAATTTGATCTAGTGTTTTCTTCCCAAGTGTCATCCAATGCTTCCCCATTTTGCCAACAAATGCATGTTGCACTTCCATCTGTATCCAATTTCATGTTTTTTCAGATTCAGGAGGATACCATTTTAATGGAATTATCCTCATTTCATGTGAACATCTTTCAACCATAGCAACCAAATTAGTCCATGTTTTAGGCCAAGTAATATGAGGATGGCTAGAAATGAGCATGTGAGTGATATCCTTAAAAACATGGTATTTCACTCTTGTCATACTTGACCTCTTACTAGCATATTTAGCTGAACACCTATTTTTCCAAAAATTCCATCAAATGAAAATCGGAAGTAGCTAAGTAAAGATTTTGTGAACATAATTGTTAGTCTTGAATTGCCACTAGTAAACTAGTAAGTTACTTAGTGACATTGATTGTGGACTGCACTTGCAAAACAAGAAAAATGTTGCCAAATATAATTTTTAAATGTACCTGTAACAAAAATATGATCAATGTTACCCATTCCAGGTCTTCTGCGGCAAGAACATTCCTTAGCTTCGACTCCAAATGTGCTGCTTGTATCATTAGTAGGAAGTTTACTTCTCACAGGCCTCCACACAAAGGAAGAGATTCTAAAGGAGATGTGTTTATGCCAAAGCTGAGATTCAATGTAAATCCTCTAATTCTTTTGTCTTATAAATTTCCAGGCAGAAGTTATGGTGAAGTTACCCTTCTCATTCAATTTCCTAATGACTTTATCAGGAGTATGTGCATTAATATGAATCTTAGTCTTCAAGATTGTAGGAATGGGCAGAGAGAGCATGCAGCCTCAGTCTAACTTCATTCCAGTGGCCAATAGATATGAATTATGAAACCTTAATGTTGTTAAGCTTGTAGCTTCCCTCAGAGTAATCAGAAAGTGGTCCTATGCCTGACCAAACATCCCATTAAAAGGGGCCAGTACCATAATGTATCCTCCAAGTCATTGGCTTCTCCACATCTTTTTTGTTCCTTCTTTGATACTTCCAAACCAGAAACTGACTTGTGTCCCATTTTTTAGCAATTGGATTTGCCCTTTGACAATACTTGGCTCTCAAGAACTGAATCCATAATGAATTATCAGTCCTAAACATCCATAATTGCTTATATTGGAATGCATTACTAACTTCAGATAAGTTTCTCATTCCAATGCCCCCTTCAACCTGTGGAAAACTGTGAGTTTCCCATGATGCCCAGTGATGTTTCTTTCTTTCTTTATCCCATCCCCAAAAGAAATCAGCTACCATAATCATGATGTATCTAAGAGTAGTCTTAGGTAGGGAAATGGAAGATAAGGTATGTATGGTGGTAGTATGGGCCAAATAGTAGCATCTTGGACCACATGTTAGGCCACTCCCCCATCGTGAGGAGCTTAAGGAAGGGGAGGGACCGATTTCTCCTCTGCTGTACGGGCTCTCCTTAGTCTTCCTCTTGGAATCGACATGATCTAGAATAACGAAGAGTATTTGCTAGAGGAAAATCATTATCCATACTCCTAAAGCATGACCAGATCATGAAGAAGGGAAACCTATCCTAAGATGCCTCATAGCCGCTTACTCATAGTTGTGATGCACTTCATAACCATGATTGAAACTCTAATCAACGAGGTGTGTTAGATTTTCGAGGACTATTAATAACCTCGTACTCTAATACAAAGTTTGTCCTTACCCAAGCCTAGGGCTTAGACATGACATGGCTAATAAGAAGTCCGGAGACAGCCCTAACAAGCCACTTGATCGTAACATGCATACATCCTTGGTTGCGGAAGTAAAATAAGCATATACAAGATTCAAATATAAAAGAGGAGATGAATACTAAGGGAAAATCCTTCATAAACGTAGAAAACATAAGAAAAGTCAATTCAAAAGCATGATTACATAATATCGAAAAACACCTCTATATTTAGAATGGAGCAGCGGCCAAGAAACTCCCCGGACTAACCCTCATAATAATAAGTATTCAACATAGAGAAAGTTTTTCAACATAGCATTAAATAAGTAGATATTGTCCTCAAAATTGAGAGCTCACCAAAGCTTACTTCAATGGACCGAACTAGCCACCTTGAGGAAGAAGATGATCAAATAGAGCTCCGGTCCTTATATGGTGATATCATGTAGGCATAAAGTTTGTGTAAGTAAGTTTGAATATAACTAAGAATGCAGGATGCAATGTAACAAACATATACGCCCATATAATCAAAATGTATAAGATATAGGCAATAGGTACAATCTCAATATGTCATGTATGATCAATGCTTGAAGTAAATATGCTTGTAAAACATTTATCTTGCATTAGCATACACCATACATACATGCGGGAGGAGACCTTAACTGACCTAGACCAAGTAGCAACTAGGATACCAAGGAATGACACCCCCTCGGTTAGGTAGACGGGCATGACACCCCTTGGCTAGGTATGGTCTACTTCTCAAGGCAAACCAAACATGATAACATGACAAGATGAATCCACTAGTATAGCAAGGGTATAATAGATCAACCAATGGTTGCACATAGTTTATAGACAAAATACATTATATAAGGACTCCTTGGGTCGAGCCCCCATCTTAAGAATCAATCAGTGCTAAATCGACTCCCACGGAATACTTGAAATCATCAAATCTTGTATAACTTGTAAGAAACATGGAAACATGACACAAGTAGTTCTTAAAACATGCTTGACCTCTTATTTTTGAGCCTAACTTGAACATGAGAGTAAATAGTCATACATGAACCCATGCTTTAATATGAATAGCTCACAAAAGGTGAAAATCTTGAAATAGGGCTTAACTTATAACTTGTAAAATCATAGATATTTCATGTAAAAGCTTGCAAAAGCCCATCAATGGCTTAAGTATTCTTTTCATGATTTTTTATAAAATGTTTGGTGGGCACATTAGGACACATGCTCTAACTAATGCAAATTTAGGTGTATGGATCATGAAATTATAAGATTAATACATTTTAAAATCATTAAAATCAGCCCACCAATATCATAGTAAACCCCCATCTTGGGTATCATGAATTTCATATTAACACTTCACAATAATTCATAGTTTTCATAGCTTGAATCGTGCATAATCCCATAAGTAATACAACTCAAAATCATGCAATTTTTATGAAATAAGAAGGTTGGACTCCATGGGTGAAAGGACCCAATGGATGAAATCCACATACCTTAAACATTGAATTCTTAGAGGTGAACTTGAAGTAGACTTAGAACTTGAAATGAATCCTTGAGTTCCAAAGTGAGCTTTAAATCTTTGAATTTGGATGGGGAATTTTAATGAAGTATTGTAGAGGTTTCAGGGAGGGTTTTGTGAGTTATGGAGTTGAAAATGGCTTAGCACGGGTGATTTTCACGTCTAAATGGGCACTGGACTACCCCAATGCCCTTGGGCAAATGAATAAAACTGCAGAAGATTTTGTACTGGTCTGCGATGCAGACCAATAGCGGAGGCATTTTTGTGTTGATCCGCTCCCAATTTGCGTCACAGCCTAGTCATAGATGTACATTGGAAATCAAAAAATTATCAATAATTATTTTTCAGTGTCTTCTAAAATCCAGGTCATATCCGTTCCCAACTAAAATTTGCCCCCTAATAACAGATACAAAGTCGGATTATCGAGATCACACACAGATTTTGAGATATATGAAAATTAAGGTTATGGACATTTCGAAGTACATTTTGGGGGTTTCATCGTTCACCATCCTTTCCTTGATCTTTTCCCCTTCAATTTATTTAGCATAAATCATGACCCTGGTGATGTCCGTATCCCATATAACAATAGCCATAGACATTCTTTCTGTACCAAATCGTTGATCCTAGAAATAAACTTGTGCATTCTTGCACGGGGGTCAGCCACTAGCATAAGGTTAAACATTGAGAGCTTTGTGAATTTAAGGGAATATTTCATCACACTCATACCACCTAACTTGAATTGATAAATTTTGTCATTTTGGCCTCCCTAAGCTCAGGAGGAAAAAAAAGTCCATAAAGGAAAACTTGAACTCTTCCCGACTAACCCCATCATTACCAATCCTCTGCATCAATGATCAAGTGTATCATAACTGAGCAACATCCTTCAATTGATAGGTAGCTAGCTCATCTTTCTCTTCTGAAGTCACTCCCATGATAGTCAATACTTTAGAGAGTTCATCAATGAAGTATTGAGTATCCTCATTAGTTTTTGACCCATAGAACTCTGGAGGATTCATTTGGGTAAAATATCTCACTCTAGCAGCCGGAGTTGGAACATGAGAAGGAGGATTGGCCTGCCTAGCCAGGTTGGTCACCACTTGGGAAAGTAGGTGAAAGGTGGTCTGGAATTCATCTTTAGTAACTGGCTATCGGCTCTTGAGGCTCTTGGTCCTCATTAATCGGGCCTGCCTTTGTAGAGGGGATCCTTTTGGAGGCATATTCTAAAAGGCATCATGGACATTGTCAAAGTTAGAATGTCTTAAGACACGGTCCAAAGCATGACATAAGATATTAAGAAGTGAGACAATTCCAAAAATGTCATTATAACCTCCCACGAATAGGTATAGTGCACCTCACACCCATGAATAGGACTCTACTCGATGTGACATGTAGGACTCCAAGGATCATCTATAAACCTAGAGCCTTGATACCAAGCTTGCCATGAACCGGGCCTAGGGCCTTCGAGTGACATGGCAAATGGGAACTCGAGAGCCCCCAAACAAGCTTCATAGTATCTACATACACATCAGTGGTTCAAAAGAACATAATAAAGCAATAAATATATAGTTCTAAGAACAAATAGGTATGATTCACGCTATGGGAATGTCATAGGGATAGGGATTAGCATGATCCATATAGCACATGAGAACTTAGGGGACGGTAAATATGACTTGCGCTCTGGGGATAGAAGGGACATACGACTTTCCACATCTCATCAAGAACATATCATCATCTCATTAACATCAATAGATAGCCACAATCATAATCTCCATAAGAAAATAGAACAAAAAACATAAATTCGTACATGGAGTTTACATGTTATCCAACAATGCCTCTGAGTCATAGAATAGGACGGGGGCAGGATATGTGCTGGGTTTACCCTAAATGTAAAGACATAAGTGGATATAGAATAATAGGTAGATAAAAGGTGGCTTGTCCTTGGATTATTAGACTTACAACAAGAAATCACTCACAATCCAAGCTAACTGTAAATAGGTGGATGAGGATAGTCATCGGTCCCTATATGGTCAGATCATGTAGGCAAAGAGTGTTAGTACATTTAAATGTTCTAAGTATATGAGCATGCAATGTGTATGAACTTATTAAACCTGCATTCAATGTATGATGACAAGGGCACATACATATAGAAAAACTATATATGCAAGGTAGAGTAGTATATCAATATGCCATGAAATCCACGATGCACGAAATGGCATAATACTTTAAACATAACAGGGGTGTGAGCTCAAGTGATATAAAAAAGACAAAATGAGCTACTACTTGGAATTTTGGTGTACACCCTACATCGAAGAAAGGGGGATCCACTTGCCAAGGATAGGCCCTACTTCTCCTTATGGGCCTCCCATTTTGGGGAAGCAGCCTACCTTACGGGACACACCATTTTGGCAAGGATTTTTCGTCACCACAACATAATAATCCACAAGGGGGAATAAACGTGAACCTATTTTTGACACATAGTTAATGAGAAAGAATAAGGGCTCTTGGGGATACCCTCCCGCCTATGATCCCATTCGATGCCAAGTCATCATCCCCCGGGAGTCATATACATATATGTGCTTTTAAAAGAGGCATATGTC
This sequence comes from Solanum clarkiae, assembly GCA_011800125.2. Classification (NCBI taxonomy): domain Eukaryota; kingdom Viridiplantae; phylum Streptophyta; class Magnoliopsida; order Solanales; family Solanaceae; genus Solanum; species Solanum clarkiae. The sequence continues at coordinate 11,720,240 of JAABOM020000012.1, forward strand.
TTTTCAAATAGTATTAATGCATACTTAGACTTAAAAGTTGAGCATACTTCATAAACATGCATACCCGGGCTACAAAGTCAAATCATAATTCATATCATACTTTCATGCTTAGGAATAGCTCATCATACTTGTAAATGTTAGTGTAAACACCCATAATTACTTCAAGAGCAATATCATAGACATTATGTAATCACATGCCATGTCATAACTATACTTTTCTTAAAAATCATATTAATAAATATAATTGGGTCTAACCGACTTCATAATCTTCATGAAAACCAATATTCGTGTATGCATATGCCATGAATGATGAGAGAATAACATGGGAAATAAATATTCATACTTAAATTAACAATATAATATAATTCCACGTACATCTATGAAGAAATTAATATTTAAATCATTTTTGAAATTACCCATGCTTGAATCAACATTTATGTCACGGCCTAAAATAGATTGCAACTAAAGAAAGATAAATAAGTAGAGACAACCTCATAAGATATAAGAAATCTTCCAAAGACTAGAGTCATGAGTACAAGAGTATCTAAAACAGAATTGAAGAGTGAATATAACTGCCTCAAAAGCAATCACAACACTGTCTCAATATCTGATATATAGTTTGAAAGATACGAACATAAAAAGGAGGATCCAAAGATCCACAACGACTCGGATTCTAAGCCTCACCACTGAGATTTTGATGGTAACAATTTCACTTGGATGGAAAGATCGATTACCCTATCTTGTACCCTGTGCACGATTCGTAGGGAGAAACAAAGTAGGGGTGATTACACTGAAATGCACCCAGTAGGTTCAATAGACTAGTTAAGAGAATCGAACAAGCATGTAATAACAAAGAACCCTATACGTGCATCTGAAAAGTTTAGCACAAAATGATATTACATATACCACAGTAATGAGCTAAAATGTTCTCAAGGATCCATGATGTCAGATAACCATAATAAGGAATATAACGTACAACTAATCATGCCAAACACTAAGGGTGTTACAATCTTGCCATCCACCCATGGTCAACATCAGTATGCGACAATCTTGCCACCATCCTTTACTTTAATATGATGTAAAGTTCTTGCCACCCGCTCATGGTCAAGATATGAGAATTATAAGTCTCATCCTTTCCCCCTACTTGGGTCAAGGGGTGGTTCCAACATGCTTCATAAGGCCCTTGCATGCCCGGGTCAGGGATTTATTCTAACATGAATCGTAGTGCCCTTGCCTGCTACTTGGGTCAAGGAATGTCACAAGCCACACACAATAGATATGAATCAACAATGCAACTTTATGATGCATGTAGACATGTAAATAGCACCACAATAGAGATACTAAAGCAAGAAGCTCATATAGATCATATGCCCCAATGAATAATATCAAGTGTAGCAGATAATGCCCAAACCATCATCATATTTAAGATCATCATAATTACATCACTAATTAAGAATATAAATCGTATCGGACTGATCTCATCCCTAGTAAGTAAAAACATCAATATTATGGACCTAATATGTCCCAAATATATACCGAAACTATCTCGTCCCATGTATGCAAGTATAACCATGATATCGAACATATCTCGACCTAACTATAAAGTATATCAATAATACTGGACTATACTCCTCCTAATTGATCTCACAAGACTCATTTAATCGCATCCTATCTCAAGACCACGTCAATTCTTCATAATTCAACTCAATCCATCAACAGGATTAAGATTATACCACAATTCGACTCAATTAGGACCACCTTCCATCATCAATTCAACACAACAACTCAACAGCACAATTGTCAATCTAAATCTAACATTTACCACATGACAAGATATATAACTGAAATTCAGACCAAAAAAGGTTAGCCAAACCTTCCTCAATGTCGTAACCGCACTCAAATAAGCTTTTAACCAACTTAAATCTTCCAATTGAGCTTCTAATTTGGTCAACCATTATCAACAATAATTACTACTCATCAAAGGAAGCATTTTGATACCCATATTGGCATAGTTTAGACTTAAGGAGAAAATAGTCAGAATTAGGGCTGAAATTCAAAAGTCTCAAATCTTGAAAATGAATTCGGAATCATATTCTACTTGAAAAAATTGAGTTCAAGGGTGAAAATCTCATCAAAATTAAGCTTAAATTGAATAACAACTCAATGGTTAATGTTTGGAAAGCATGGTCTAAAAACCCCAATTTTGAGTTTTTGAATTTATGAAATCAAAGCTAACATCAAGATAAAACTCAGAGAAAATGCTTAGTTTAGGGTTAGAAACACTTACCCAGGGCAAATTTTTGAAAACCCTTCTTCAATATTGCCTCAGAAAGCTAAGAAATTTGAAAATGGATTAAAAATAGTGTTTCCCAAATTAAAAACCATTTAGATATGTAAAGTGCTCTATGTACACGGTGCCCATCCCATGATCACGGAGTGCAAAATCCCAAAACCTGCAGGAATGCAGATGCTCTTTTGCTAACATAGAGAAGAGAGTGACCCTACACCAGATATCAGCAAAATGATCTACTTAAGTCCAATTTCCCTACTCGGAATGGACCTCCGAAACTCATTCAAATTTAGAATTTAACAAATTTTAGTATATCCATATTAGAAACAGCGATCCAGACGCAGAATCATCATAAATCAATTTTAAGGCCTTCTCGACACATTCACCTATTCAACTCAATAATACTAGTATAAGGTATCAAAATACCAAAATTGCCCTCAAAAACTGTAAAAAATTTGACGAGACCCTTTTAGCATTAGTTTCACTATCCAGAACTATTAAAATTATTAGAAGTCCAATCCGACCTTTCGAACCAAGAATATTGACCAAAGTCAAACTTTGATTCTATAAACCACTAAAATCACAACTTTAGCCTTAAAAACCTCAATTTAACTTCAAATTTTAGTTTTGTAGCTTTCTTCGTTCAGTTTTGACATTCTGAAGCTAATGGAATCGACGGATCCCAATATGACCTCCAAAACTCATAATGACACAAAAACTCACTTTTTCAACAACTTAAGCATTCAAGAAAATCAAACTCACATTTTTCAATTTTTAAAACTTCGAATTTTAGTTCAAACCATTCAAATAGTTCAAAGTAGGCCCAAAGAATCTTTCAAAAGTGCAAAATAATAACTTTGCATAGATAAAGTCTAAAATGACCAACCAGGTCATTACATCATTCACCACTAAAAGGAATATTCGTCCTTGAACATAAGGGAAAAGAGGAGTACCTAAAGCCTCAAAAAATTGGGATATCGAGCTCGCATGTCAAAATCCAACTCCCATGTGGCCTCATCAATAGAACGGTGCCACCACTGAACCTTCACAGAAGGTATACCTTTGGATTTGAATATATGGACTTGCCTGTCTAATATAGCTATAGGATCCTCTTTAAAGGAAAAATTTGTCCCAACTTAACAAAGTCACAATAAATCACATATGGCTCACCTTGAAGTACTGGTGAAGCATTAAAACATGAAAAATGAGATGAACAGATGATAATGTTGGTGGTAAACCCAACTTATAGACTACCTCACCATCTCTCCTCAAAATCTCAAAAGGGCCAATGAATCTAGGACTAAGATCACCCCTCTTTCTGAATCTCATCACACCATTCAGGGATGTAACCTTTAGCTAAACACTATCACCAACCAAGAACTCAAAAGTCCTAACTCTCCTATCAGCACAACTCTTCTGGCTTCTCTGGGATATCAAAAAATTACTCTGAATTTGTTAGACCTAGTCAATGGCATCCTAATGTAAATCAACACCTAACACCTCAGCCAAACCTGAATCAAACCAACCAATGGGTAATCTACATCTCCGGCCATATAAGGCCTCAAATGGTGCCATCTGGATGCTGGAACGATAAATATTGCTATATGCAAATTTTTCCAATGTTTGGCGCTAATCCCATCAGGCCCCAAAATTAGTAACACAAGCCATGAGTATTTCCTAGAAACTTGAATGGTGTGCTCTGACTGACAATTAGTTTGAGGGAAAAGAGTTGAACTAAAATCCACTCTAGTACCCAAACCACGCTGTAAAGCCTGCCAAATGTGAGAAGTAAACACAGATCCACTGTCTGACGCTACAAACACTAGTTCACTATGCAACCTTAGAACATCTCAAAGGGGTGTTTATATCATCTTGTGAGGGTTAAAGATGTGGAGTCCAAAGTCCCTTCAATCGAGTCAGTTCTGGTAGTATGTGAGTTTCTTGATTTCTTCCCAAATGACCTTCTTGGTGTCCCTCCCGAAAAGGAAATAGATTTTGGCATATGTCTCCTTCTTGACACTCAACCTATCTCTATTCCCCCTTACAGTATGTCCCCGATGGAGTTAAAGGAGTTAAAGGAATAATTTGAAAGATTTATTGGAGAAAGTATTTATTAGACCTAGCCAATCACCTTAGGGTGCACCAATGTTGTTTGTAATGAAGAGATATGGGTCAATTAGAATTTGCATTGACTACCGACAACTCAATAAGGTCACTATTAAAGAATAAATATCCTCTTCCAAGAATTGATGACATGTTTGACCAATAGCAAGGGGCTAGCTTTTTCTATAAGATTGATCTTTGGTCTGGGCATCATCAGGTGTGGGTGAGGGAGTATAATAAGCACAGGATGGCCTTCCAAACTAGATACGAACATTATGAATTTGTGGTGATCTCTTTTTGGTTGACTAATGCATCGGCCATCTTCATGGACCTAATGAATAGGGTCTTCAAACTCTACCTTGATTCCTTTGTTGTGGTCTTCATTAATGATATTTGATCTATTCACATAGTAGGGAGGAGCATATGCCCATTTGAGGGTTGTGTTGCAAAGGTTGAGGGAGGAGAGATTGTATGCTAAATATGACAAGTGTGAGTTTTGGCTGGAGGAGGTTGCATTCTTTGGTCATGTGGTGTCGGGAGATGGTATTAAGGTGGATCCTAAGAAAATCGATGTGATTTAGGAATTGGCCTAGACCATTGACCCCGTCGGATATTAGGTGTTTCTTAGGCCTTGCGGTTTACTGTAGAAGGTTTGTGGATGGGTTCTCCTCCAATGCTTCCCCTATGAACAAATTGATTCAAATGAAGGTTAGGTTTGCGTGGACTGATGAATGTGAGAAGAGCTTCCAAACATTAAAAGATAGACTTGTGTCTGCTCCTATATTGTCACTAGCAGATGGGCTTGAGGGTTTTGTTGTGTGTTGTGATGCATCTAGAGTTGGTTTGGGTTGTGTGATAAGGCATAATGGTAAGGTCATGGCCTATGCTTCTAGGCAACTCAAAGTGCATGAAAGGCAATACCCTACCCATGATCTCTAATTGTCCGTTGTGGTGTTTGCATTAGAGATTTGGCGTCATTATTTGTATGGGTGCATGATGATGACTTCACTGATCATAAGAGCCTCCAATATGTCTTCACACAAAAAAATTTCAACTTGAGACAAAGAAGGTGGCTAAAACTTCTTGAGGACTATGACATGAGTGTGCATTACCATCTGGGTAAGGCAAATGTTATGGCAGATGCTTTGAGTTAGGTGTCTATGGGTAGCCAAGCTTATGTGGATGGTGGTGATAGAGAGATGGCTAGGGAGATACACAGATTGGCTAGACTAGGGGTGAGGTTGGAAGGTGTGGGTAATGGAGTGGGTGTTGTTGATGGTGGTAAATCTTCTTTGGTTGATAAGGTGATAGCAAAATAAGATCTAGACTCCTCCTTCCTTGAAGTGAAGGCCTTGGTGAAAGAGGGTAAAATAGAGGTTTTCTCCCAAGGGGGAGATGGGACCCTTAGGTACCAAGGAAGATTGTGTGTACCACGTGTTGATAAAGTGAGGGAGAAAATTCTTGATGAGGCCCATAACTCTTCGTATTCTATCCACCTCGGTTCCACCATAATGTATAGAGACTTGAGGGATATGTATTGGTGGGGAGGAATGAAAAGGGACATTACTAAATTTGTTTCTGATTGCTATAGTTGTCAATAAGTCAAAGCCGAACATCAATGGTTGGGTGGCCTAACCCAAGATATAGAGATTCTTACTTGGAAATGGGAGGTGATTAATATATATTTTGTGATTGGGTTACCCAAGACTAAAAAAGGTTTTGATTCCATATGGGTGGTGGTTGATAGGATGACGAAATCGGCTCACTTTATACTAGTCAAGAGTACATATGGGGATGAGGAGTATGCAAGGTTGTACATCCATGAGTTAGTAAGGTTACATAGGGTTCCTTTATCCATCATATCAGATCGGGGTACCCAATTGACTTCACATTTTTGCAGGTATTTTCAAGAGGTCTTGGTACCAAAGTTCACCTTAGTACAACCCTCCACCCTCAAATGGATGGCCAAGCTAAAAGGACAATTCAAATACTTGACGATATGCTTAGGGCTTGGTGTTGGAGCTTAAAGGTAGTTGGAATGGCTATCTTCCATTGGTAGAGTATGCCTACAACAATAGCTATGACTCTAGCATCGGCATGGCTCCTTTTGAGGCTCTCTATAGGAGATAGTGTAGATCACCGGTGGGTTGTTTTGAGGTTGGAGAGGTGGATTTGTTAGGATCGGATTTGGTTATGAAGGCTATTGATAAGGGTAAGATGATTAGGGAAAGATTGAGAACAACCCAATGTCATCAAAAATCCTATGCCGATATAGGAAGAAGAGACCTAGAATTTCAAGTGGGTGATTGGGTCTATTTGAAGGTTTCTCCAATGAAAGGTTTGGCTCATTTTGGTAAAAATGGGAAATTGAGTCCGAGATATATTGTCCCTTATGAGGGGATAAAGATGTTTGGCAAGGTAGCTTATGAGATGAAGTTGCCTAATGAAATGAATTGGTTCATGTGGTGTTCCATGTCTCTATATTGAGAAAATGTATTGGTGATCCTAATGCCATTGTGCCTCTTGATGTTGTGGGTGTTATTAAGGATAACTTATGAGGAGGTTCTGGTTTATATCTTAGATAGTCAAGTAAAGAGATTGAGCAATAAGGAGGTGGCATCTGTTAAGGTCCTTTGGAGGAATCAACAAGTCGAAAGTGCTACTTGGGAGGCCGAAGTGGATAGGAAAAAGTGGTATCCCTATCTTTTCCACTTTACTAAAGCCTAAGGTACTAATTCTAAGTCCCCTATGTGATAACAAGTCTTATATGTCAGCCACTATATCATTCATATGCATTCATGCTTAAGTTGGAAAATCATGATGATTTTACACATATGTTGAGATTTTTAAAGTGATGTTTTAAATGAAATGTTGCATCCTTGTTGGGGCCGATTTTTTCATGATTAATCTTGTCTCGTATGTTTTTTATACATTCAGGGATGAATGTTCCCAAGGAGGAGATATTGAAGCTACCCCAAAAAAGTGCCTAAAAACGTGCCTTGGAAGTGCCCAGAATCTTGTTTACCATATATCTAAAAATGGGTTTCTTATTTTGAAAATTCAACTTCATATTCTTGTTCAGGGGGTCCAAATTAGGGGGACAGGGGTTTGACATCAATTTTGAAGAAAAGGAATCAATTTACGAAATTTACACTTGGTGCAATTTCCGATGAGGGTCCGCGACCTCTCCTTGACGCGATTAGGTGTAAAGTATGCACTGTTTTTCTTAGTCCGTCTAGATTTTTCTGAGTGTTGGGCCTAAATTTTTCTAAACATGTTTTTACCTATACTTATCCTTATTTTACCCTCATATCATCCTAAAAATTCCCCAATAATCACCAAAACACTTAGTCAAATATTTGCTCCTAAATTCAAGTCGCAAACTCAAGACTAATCTTAAGGATTTCATCAAGGATCTCAATTAAGCTTCAAGTCTCTATTTTCAATCTTCTTCAAGGGTTCTCCAATGTTAAGGTATATGGTGTTGCACCATTGCATCCTTCTACCCATGCTGTCTAAACCCTCTTTTGACTAACATTGCATGATTTAAACTGGATTTTACATGTGAGTCTTGTATATTGAGAAATTTACTGCATAGTGATTTTAGTTCTTGAAAGTATGGTTGATTTAGCATGTTTTGAGCTCTAGATCTTGAATCTAGTGTTTGGATTTGATGAGGGATTTTGAAGTGAATGTCTTGGGGGTGTTGAAAGTTGTTGATTGATTATTTTACAACATATTTTCTTGCATGATTTCTTCTCTAAATTGCATGGTCTTTAACACCCATTATACACACCCCAAGGTGTTTGATAAAATGTCCGGATGTTCTTTCTTGTGGAGTTAAATGTCCAAAGGATGATATATGATGTGATTGATGTTATTATGATGAAATGAGCTTATATTCATGATGAATTCTATATAAGGTGTTGCATTAGACCATGCCCAATCTGGGGGGTCTAAGAACCCAGATAACTGATATGGGGGTTTGTACCCATTAATCGAGGGAAGGGTTAGTACTTCTCCACCTAATGATGGGGCATCATCATCACTAACTGATTTAGGGGTTTATACTCATCAACCGAGGGAAGGGTTAGTACTTATCCATCTAGGTTATAGGGCGGTATTATCATGAACCAAGTGAAGGGTTAGTACTTCACCACCTAAGTGATGGGGCCGGCATCATCACTATGCTCAAGGGCTTATGCCTTGAAAATCTAGCTTGGTCTATTCTTCACATATGATATCTTATATGAGCATAAGTTATTTAAGCATTCTTTACCCTAGCATTGACCCTAAATGTCATATTGCTATGATATGCTTATTTCCTATTGTTATGTATTTTGATTATGATGTCTATTCCTTGTTGCATTGCATCTCACATACTAGTACATTCAAACGTACTAACGCATAATCTTGACTGCATGATATCACCATGTAGGAACCGGTGCCCAAGTCGATCATCCTCCCCCTCCACGTGGCTAGGCGGTTCTATTTCAAGCTATTGGGTGAGTCCTCTATATCAGGGACCTTGGTCTATCCTTTCCTTTTCTTGCTTTTTATTGAGACAATCTATCTTATGTTCTATTTTGACTATGACGGTGAGCATGGTTACTTTGTCTTGGCCCCTGCTCTATCTATGTATTTAGAGGTGTTTGTTGGACAAGTTATGTATCTATGGTATGAGCTTTGATTCCTTGTATCTTGATGATGTCGTTTTTCAAGCTATATCTTAGCCCCTTCTACCTTAATATTATTCTATGACTTTTACATACTTTCGCGACCAATGATATGTAATGATAAGTTGAGAGGCTAGATTGGGGTTCCATCGGGTTCCCTATTCGTTGTGTCACATCTAGGCCCTAGGGTTGGGTCATGACAGCATCACAATTTACTACAAATGGAACTCCCTCTTCAGATAAAGCAAGAATAGGTGTTGAAGTCAACAAATCCTTGAGATTTCGGAAGCTCAACTCACAACCATATGACCATTGGAATGTAATAGCCTTTCGAGTTAATCTGGTCAATGGGGCTACTATAGATGAGAAACCCTGAACATAACGCCGATAATGCCCCATTAGACCAAGGAAACTTCGAACCTCAGTCACCGATGTAGGCCTAGCCCACTAACGAATAGTTGCTACCTTAGTCATATTTACCATAATACCCTCTTTTGACATAATCCAACAAAGAAATGCAACAATCTCAAGCCAAAACTTGCACTTTAAGAATTTAGTATAAAACTTCTCTTTCCATCAATCTCTGAACCACATTCCTCAAGTGTTGAACATCATCAGTCTCACTCTTAGAATAAAAAAAGATATCATCTATGAACACAATCACAAAACTATCTAAATATGGCCGACACATTCTGTTCATCAACTCCATAAAAGCAGCCAGTGCATTACTCAATCAAAATGATATAATCACGAACTCATAATGCCTGTAATGGATCCTAAAGCTGAACCCTCTTTTGATGGTAAATGGGCCTCAAGTCAATCTTAGAGAACATTGAGGCACGCTGCAACTAGTATAAAAGAACATCAGTATGAGGAAAGGGATATTTATTTTTGATGATCACTCTATTAAGCTGGCGATAATCAATACACATATGCATAGTGCCATCCTTCTTCTTTACAGATAATACAAGAGCACCCTAGGGAGATACACTCTGATGAATAAAGCTTTTCTTTAACAAATCTTCCAGTTGTTCCTTCAAATCCTTACATTCAGCTTGAGTAATCCAAAAAAGAGTAATAGACATGGGCTTAGTGCCTAGCTCTACATCAATAGCAAAGTCAATATCACGATTCAGAGGAACACCAAGCAAATCAATCAAAAATATATCCATAAACTCTCTAGCAATGCTTGTAGACTCTAATGATAGGAACTCCTAAGAAATAGCCCAAACATGAGCTAAATATGCCAAGCACCTGTTCCCCATCAATTGACAAAAATGCATATAAGAAATAAATCCCTTAAGATAGGAGTCAGGTGCTCCAGAGCACATCAATTGAGGAAAGTCAGGGCAAGATAAGGTCACAATCTCTGGATGACAGTCAAGAATAACATGATAAGGTGACAACCAATCCATAACTAATATCACATCAAAATCTACCATGCTCTAAAAATATCAGGTTAACAACAGTATCTCTCCCCATAAAAGTCACAACATAAACCTAATAAACTGATTCACCACTAAAGATCCACCTATCGGGGTGGTAAAACAAATTGGCTGAACAAGCAGCTCAAACATAATATCAATATCAGAAGCAAAATACGCTGATCCATATGAGTAAGTAGAGCCTAGATCAAATAAAACTAAATTTGAATGGTGGCGTACCAAAACCAGACCTGTGATAACTGCACCAAAAGCCTCTGCGTCGGCCTTAGTAGGAACATCATAGCAAACTCTATGACCACCGCTACCCTATAGGTCTCCATGAGCACAAATCCTCCCTATACCATGACCTTCTTGAGGACCACCCTTCATGCCCTTAGAGGTGTCTCTAGCTGCTACCTGAAGTCCTGAAGCAAGAGTAGGAAATAACCAATATGGACAATGACTGGCGAAGTTCCTAACCTCATAATAAACATAAAAATCCTTAGGGTCTCGCTTTTGAGATGACTGCGCCGAAGAACCACCACGTGGGGGTGCACTATCATATGAGTAGATCTGGGTCTACAACACTATCTGATGCTGGTAGAGGTGCCTGAATATCCCAACCATGATACCTCCACCTCTGAATCTCTCGGTTCTATGAGGGGTGCCCACTAAACTATCTATGTTGCTATGTCCTCTTCCCGCCACCCTATCTATCCTGCCTGATTTGCTCTATCACATGAGCATGATCCATAACTTATAGCATCATTACACAACTAATCTAATAACACCTCTAAACTTAGAATTGAGAGGGGGCCAAGACAACTTTTCGGGTTCACCTTATAGTCAAAAGCATACAATAAGATAAAGAGAGTCTTTGCATAAATAGGAACAAAAGATATCAGCCTCGGAGTTGATGACTCACCAAGCATGCTTGAAGAGATAGTACTAGCCATTGGGAGGAATATGATCAAGTGGAGCTCCGGTTCCTACATGAAAACATCATGTAGGCATAAACTATGCATTAGTACATTTGAGCATACTAAGTATGTAAGATGCAATGCAACAAGAGATAGGTCACATAATTAAAATGCATAATTGTAAGCAAGAGATAGTATATTAGCAACATAGCATGCATGAACAATGCGTGAAGTAAAAAATTATTATATAGAATATATTACATGTGTAAAAAGAGACCATCATCATAGACCAAGCAACTTAGTAGTTGGAATCTAAGGCATGCCACCTGCTTGGAAGGTGGATGAGGTACATATGGCTCATCTATGGTAGTATGGAATTTCCACTACATGACAAGGTGGATGAGGTACATACCCCTCATCTATGGTAATACGGGATTGCCACCACCCGACAACGTGGATAAGGTACATATCGTCATCTATGGTAGTATGCGATTGCCACCACCTGACAAGGTGGATGAGGTACATACCCCTCATCTTTGGTATGGTCACTTTAAACACTATAGATACTTTCCACGATAACAACTCGTATATACACTCCTTTCATCATAATGAAGTCATTAAGTCATAGGTCATGGAATGGATCATGAATAGCTCAAGAATAAAAAATTGGACATTATATGAAACACCTAGCGGGTGTGTAATGCTAGTGGAAAACAATGCAATTCAAGAGTGTATTCATGCAAGAAAACTTGAAGTAAATAAACCCACCAACACTTAGTAATACCCTAATGCAATATATATTGAAACCCTTCATCAAATTTCAAATTAGATCATAGATGTATAGTTCAAAATATGCTTAAACAATCACAATTTTATGAAACCCCAACATAGTTCATAGTCAAATACATAATACGTTAGACCTATAAGTAAATGAACTTAGAAACATACAATTTATGTAAAAAGGATGGTTGAGCACCATGGGTGAAAGGACCCATTGGTTGAAACCCACATGCCTCAACTTTGGAGAATTAGTTGATGAGGATTTGATTGACAACTTGAAGCATGAGTGAATTCCTTATGATCCGGATTGAGTGTGATACCCTTGATTTTGAGTGAAATATTTGTGTAAGTGTTTGAGAAGGTTTTGGGAAATGTCTTGTGTTATATGGGATTGAAAAATGACTAAGTATAGGTGTTTTTATCCATGGGGATACTTAGGCCCAAGGCCTTAAACCCTTGGACTGAACAAGAAATAGCTGGCAAAAATTACACTGATCAGCACCCTGGCTGTGTCGTGCCAGGTGGACGGATCGTCTATGGAAATTGCATTTTTTAGAATTTCAATTTTAATACTGTTACTCTAAAATTGGGGTTAGACCCATTCCCCACTCAATATTCTCCATCACCATAAATATGAAGTCGGATTTTCGATATCACGCACGAATTTTGAGATATGTGGAAATTACGATTATGGGCATTTTCGAGGCATATTTTAAGGCACTTTTTTGGGGTTGTTTCAATATCTCTCCCTTGGGAATATTCCTCCCCGAATGTCGAAGAAACATAGAATAAGAAGGATAATCATGAAGAGAACAGCCCCAACAAGAATGCAATAATGCAATTAAACATCATTTCAAAATATCAACGTAAGTGTCAAAATCACTAAGAACTTGTCAACATAAACATGAATGCATGAAAGGACATAGATACATAAGACATGAAATCACATAGGGTACTTAAATTAGTACCATAGGATTGAGTAGAATGGAAGAGATAGGGATATTGCTTTTGCATGTTTGCCTTAGCTTCCTATGTAGCACTCCAAACTTGTTAGTTTCTCTAAAGAACCTTGACGGAAGCAACATCCTTGTTTCTTAACCTCTTCACTTGCCTATCCAAAATTTCTACCATAGCCTCTTCATAAATCAATTTGTCTTCAACAATACCCAAAACGTAAAGAATCACAATAGCACTAGGATCACCCACACACTTCCTCAACATAGACACATGGAAGACAGGATGAACCATATTCATATCATTGGGCAACTCCAACTTATAGGCCACTCTACCAATCCTCCTCGACACTCTATAAGCACCACCAAATCATGGACTCAACTTACTCTTTCTACTAAAATGAACCACACCATTCATGGATAAGACCTTCAAATAGACCCAATTACCAACCTTAATTCATGCTCACTTCTCCTTATATCGGCGTATGAATTTTGGTGACTTTGTACTGTCTTCAATCTTTCTCTAATCAACCTTACCTTCTCCATAGCCTATATGACTAGATATAGACCTAATAAAGCCATTTCCCATACCAAAAATCATCTAACCAGGGACCTACAATGTCTACTATAGAGAGCCTCAAAAGGAGCCATAGCAATGATAGAATGATAGCTATTATTGTAGGCAAACTTGATCAATTGAAGATGATCATCCCAACTACCCATAAACTCCAATACACAAGCTCTAAGCATATTCACAAGAGTTTGGATAGTTCTTTCGGCTTGGCCATCTATTTCAGGGTGGAAGAGGTTGTACTAAGCTTTATCTTGGTACCAAGACCTCATTGGAAGAACCCCTAAAAGTCTGAAGTGAATTGAGCACCACAATCCGATATGATAGAGAAAGGTACACCATGCAATCTAAAAAACTCATGAATGTACAACTTAGCATAAACTTTGGCACCATAAGTAGCCTTAACCGATAGGAAATGAGCTAACTTTGTCATTCTATCATCCACAACCCAAATAGAGTAAAAATTATTTCAAGTCTTAGGCAACCCAACCATAAAATCCATGTGAATTTCATCCCACATCCAAGTAGGAATCTCTATGTCTTGGCCTAAGCTACCCAACTTTTGATGCTTGTATTTGACTTGTTGGCAATTATGGCAACCAGACACAAATTTAGCAATATCTCTCTTCATACCAGCCCACCAATATACTTCTCTCAAAATATCTGTACATTTTTGTGGAACCGAGGTGAATGGGATAGAAAGAATTATGATCCTTATCAAGAATCTTCTTTCTCAAGTCATCGACACGAGGAAACATAACCTACCTTGGTATCTAAGGGCACCATCTCCCCCTTGGGAGAAAACCTCCCCTTACCGTCTTTCACCAAGACCTTAAATTCTAACAAGGAGGGGGTCAAGATCTTGCTTTGCTTTTACCTCATCTATCAAGGAATATTTTGAACCATAAACAACCACAATACTACCATTACCAACCTTTTCCAACGTAACCCCCAATCTAGACAACTGATGATGTTCACACTTCAATAAAAAAATGATCATTGTGAGCAATTAACCAAACTGAGGTTAGGATCAAATCCACAGGGAATACATCAACCGAATTCTGTCATCTATTTCCCTTTTCCTATTTGTCACTACCTTGGTCTAGATCGTGATAGTAAGCGGGGTTTGGTGTTGGCCACCACCAAACAACTACAAAAATGAAGGGAAATAGATAATACATGCAAAACCCCAATCATGGAAATACAAGTAACCTAGGTCAACTCAAATCAACTACCCATGGTTCCCATGGGTAGCTACTCATGGCTAAGGAAAACCATCCAAGAATGCAAATAATAGACATAGTTGAGAGCTTTACCAATTCCAATGAAGAAAATAGCTACCACAAGTTGCAAACCCACAAGCTTGATTGATCAACAATGAATACAAGGCAAGATTTGCAATCCCCAAAATGGGTTTTCCAAGAGAGAACAATAAACCCCTCTAAAATAACTAAGAAAAGATTCAAAATATGATTCTCTAATTTCTACTGGTCGAACTCTTTCTAAAACCTAACTAAAAATATATATAGTATTTACAAAACAACCTTAGAATTTACAGAGAAAAGATAGCTGGCAGCTGATAAGTTCCACAAGTACGACGCGTAGGATGACCTATGAGTCATAGACGGGGTCTCGTATTAGGTTCTTAGCATCTTGGACTAAATTGGTATGACTCATAGGTATGAGTCGTTGCTTGAGCTATGACTGGTATGTTGCTCTCATAGACTGGGTATTTAGTTTTTGGTCTAAAATTTTGGCTCTGTGATTATTACTACGAGTCCACCTATACGAGTCGTAGTGTGTCTTAAAACTCGTAGGATGTCTTCACGGGAGTGACCTTCACTTGGCAGATTTCTGAATTTTTGGTCTCTGGTTCTTTTTACGACACACCCTATGACTTGTAGCTTCAGCTACGACTCGTAGATGGGCTCGTATGGCCTACACTTCAGCAAAATCTTCAACTTTTGTTCAAAATCATGCCAACCTAACTTTTTTGTAGGATTAAGACAAAAACATATCAAAACCATAAGAAGTCATTTTAACAACTCACAAAATCCGATGTATCAAGCACTATATATGTTGTATTTTGACAGAACGTCAACACCCTCAACTTAGAATTATTGCTTGTCCTCAAGCGATGACTCAATCTACCCAGACAAAAAGAAACATAGAGAAACTATACTAATGGCATGTACAACAACTCTTTTGATTCAGGTACCCAACTACTATGTTCAAAATGGGCTTGCAAAGTTATTAAGTAAACAAGAACATAATAAGATATATGGAAATCCAACTAAGACAATTCAAGGGGCATCAACCGTCCATAATCGCTGGTATAGTCATATGATATTCAAGTAGTGCAAATTCCCTCATTGGAAAGAATTCCCTCATACTCACTCAAAAGCATTTAGAAGTCCAGGACCGAGGAAGCATTTTCACTCTCACAATTGAAAATCAAGCATACTGACTAACATCATCGGCTTGCCTCTATACTCATCTTCTGGCTTGGTGATAGAGTGGAGTTGGATCACTTTAGGACGTATAGGTTTGTAACATAGGCTCAAGGTCCTTTGGTGTTGTATTTTGGGCAAATAGTGACCAAAAACTATCTATGAACCATGTTTACCAACTCTTTTTGCTTTCATAGTCAACCCTTTCTAATCACTCCACCCTTATTCTCTTATTTTGAACTTTTCTCGAGTTCTTTCTTTCTCTTTTTCAACTGTACCTCAATTTCAAACTCATTTTTCTACTTTTTCTCAATTCAAGACACTTTTCTTCTTCTCTTTCTTCACTCGGTTCATGCATTTTCTTTTCTTTCTTGATTTCCCAACTGACCACCTTATTATTATTACTTTACTAACATAAGTCCCACCCTCAACTCGGGCTTTTAGCCTCAGGTGAAGTGCACAATATCTATGACTCTTTGGTCTGCCTATCTAATTTGGTGATGCAGCTAAATAGTCTTTATATCGCCTTTCAATCAGTGTTTTGGGGCTTTGGGTGCTACAACTTTAGGCCATCACTTGTGCAATTTGGCATATCACTGAGTATGCTTTGCAACATCGATTCTGACCACACTCTTTACTTGACCTAGAATCTTAATTACTTCCTAGTTGGGTGATCTCACGGAGCATTCGGTGCATCACCGAGAATATTGACAACATCACTTTGCACGTGTTTTGCACTTTTGCTCACTTTCCAAGATTTCACCAAGTTTTTCCCTTTTGCACGTTTGTAACTCCATTTTGTGTTATAGCGTGCAGTTGAAATTGTTAACACACTAAGGCCAAGGTTTCCTTGTAATTGAACCCAAAATAAGTCCAAAATATGGACTCATCAACATCCCCCAACTTAAGCCTTTGCTTTCCCTCAAGCAAATTAAACATTGATCTACCCAAATCAGAGCTTCCAAATAGGGCCACTGGGAGCAACACAGAGAGTTTCACCTTTTTCATCCCTTATCGAGCTTCCAGAAAATACTTATGTGACCTTGAAGACTCTACAGATGGATAAGGAGAAATCAAAATATGGTTGTACTCATAATTGCTCATGTAGATGCTAATCGCTTCCAAAAAACATCACCATTCTCCCACATGCCAAAGAAGATCTTAAACACTCAAGATTATATCATTGCTTTATAGATGATCTCTTCAACTCTCACTCTCTCAAATAAGAAATAGCATGTAAGCTTCAACCCATATGCTTGCCCTTATTCTCAATCAGAGTTTACTTGATTTTCTTTCGGACTAGGGTTCCAAAGAACTTTGCTAGGACTGTAATGTAGGGGAAAGGTTGGGTAGGATAGCATACAGTCAATAGTGGCCCATCCCTCCTTAAACTGCACATGTTCTTTTTAGGCAAAAAGGTTCTTTTCGTTCACTTTTCCTTCATCTCATTCTTGACATTTTTTTTGATTCATCATCCCAAGTGTCTCCCCTTTGCATTCTCTTTCACAAAAAGACTTTTTTTCCTTTTTTGGAGGGTCCTCAATTTTCAAACTTTTGTTTCTAACTTTTTCTTTTAATTTTCTTCTAGGACTCCTCAATATATTTCTTTAATTCTTACCCTTCTTTTTTCGACTCTTTCATGGGGGACACTTCTTTCTTCCTACTAACACCCCCCAACTTTGCCTTTGGCCATTGCTCTACTTTCCAGCTCAAGAAGGGATCAGTAAGGAACAAAAAGGAATTGTCTTTAAAAAACATGAGTCAAGGTTACAAGGTTTCCAAAGAAGGAATCAAGGCTCAAAAGTGGTTCATTAAGGATTCAATTCGCTGCGAAGAGATATCACTATGGTCAAATTGGTCTAATGGAACCAAAAAATACTAAGATCCTCTACTAATGCAGAATTTACCAAGATACTCTTCAAGATAAACCGGGGCAAGTTCTAGATGATGCAATACAAACATTTCAACAAAATAAATGATCCCACATTGGAAAAATGGTTTTGCTTTCAAACTATGACAATACACTTACAATTTTTGATCATCGCATATCCAAGATCAATTGCTTTAGCCAACCCGAGATTCCTCAAATCTATTCGGGGATTGATTTATCAAGAAAGGACTATTTGGTGAGTTCATGCTCCTCATCCATGCCACTATCTGAATCAAAGATATGGATCATCATTGCTTGGATTGTTAAGGACTAGAGACACGATGTTAAATTGGCACTCTTGTCATTTATGCACGGGGTTTGCCAAAAAAATTGTAATCATTTATCCATTCAAGGAGGAAAACAAAAGAAATAACAAAAATAACATTATTGTATTACAACCTAAATTAAAATTTATATACAACCCAAAAAGTTAAAAATTTGCTAAATATCCATCAATAGCACCATTATCAAAATAAAATACCATCATTGTCTCATAAAAAATAAGAACATCCATTAGACATGGAATTCCTCTAAATCACCCCTCCTAACAAAATAAACATTACCCTCAATGTGCAAGAGACAACAAAGAGTAAGCATGAGAGAAAGTAGTGAGCATGATAATCCACCTGTCAAGTCAATCTTATTGTGGTGGTGGTGGAGGTAAAGAAGATGTCATGGGGTCATCAATGCCCTCTTATGCTTATGTACTCTCAAGATCAATGCCAATGCTAGCATGCTCAAGTGCACTCACATTGGATATGCCAATCACAGACTGATCTAGAATAGAAGCTATAGTCATTGCTTCAACCATCTCGTTCTCCAATCGATCTAGCTCCTCCTAGTCCCCTTGTCTCTGCTCCACTCCCAATGTCTCCTCATCAGTCTCTGGGATGCTCACCTCCTGGTTCTCTTCACTGTTATCACTTAGAACCTCTATATTTAGCCCTTTATTTGGGGTCAAAGCAATATCAACTTCGCGTGGTCGATCCTCCAGCCCATCAAAAAATATGCTCAAGTCAGTGGACTAGAGGGATGTAACCTCCTTATTCAAATTATCAATATCATCTTTCAAAGTTGATGTGTATGGACCACCACCACTGGTCTTCTCAACTTCTATCATTTTGCTTTTCAAAGTAGATAGCTCCTTACCATGTTCGTCAATCAAAGCCTCAAGCCTATCCGTCCTAAGCTTGTCAGCCTCTATTAACTCACAGTGTTTTACCTTAGCCTCTATATATCGCATCAAAGACTTGGATGTGGTTGCCTCAACTAACTTTGGAACAAATGACTCAATCTTAGTGGCCCGAAGATCAGTGACTTTAGCTAGGTGGCCAATCGTAAAAATAGTGGTCGTAGTGAGTGGGGCTTGATCATTTGTTCCTCTGTCTATGTAGATAAGACACAGTCAGAGAGGAATATGTAGTCAAGGTGGAAGAAAATACACTCGCATCGGTGCCCAGCTCTATAGCTTTGCACTCAAAGGCCTCAACATCCACCATCGTCGTTGCGTCAATTGACTTCTTCCTATCGTAGTCCTCCTCATCCCTCAGGTACTCAAGCAGAATCCATCAAATATTAGTGGTCATCCATCGAGTCACCCCTGTGTCACTGTTTTGTTCTTTTGGACTCTGGCTTGCTTCCAAAGGGCTATAATGTGAGTTGAGAATGGAAAAGCAGTTTCCTTCTTCTTTGCTCTGTATAGTATCTCTAAGGTGATGATTTCTCCAAGATTTAACTCTTCTTTGTCCATGATACAAACACCTAACACGACTTTGGCATGGAATAGTACAGACTCATTCTGAGAAGGCATCAAATTACATCTAAGATTGATAATGTTCATGCTCTAATAAAAAAGCAGTCATTATCAGTAATTAACCTAACCGAGGTTAAGGTCGAATCGACAGAGAATATAGGGCTTGACTACAAGACTTTACCACTAATCATTTCTAGTATTTATGACTACAATCTCTAAATGGGGGGAGGGGGTTTGTGATTCAAGAATAAAATAAAACTACCACTAACTATAACGTGAGGAAACACTCAAGTTATCTATTCCGCATGGTTCATCTACTAGATTACCCTAGATAACATAACTACGTTTGCTGATTTGCATGCTGGATGGTAACTTAGATTCTTCAATCCCTCTTGTGAAGGTAAAGGTCGAATTTCACCATGGCTCTTGGTTGGCAACCATGGGGTGCCAACTATCATTACCTGTTGTCCCAGTAAACCTCCCTTTGGTCAGGATAGGTTGATTAGATGAGAACACATCAATCGAATTCTGTCATCTTTTTCCCTTTTCCTATTCGTCTCTACCTTGGTCGAGATTGTGATAGTATGTGGGATTTGTTGTTGGCCACCACCAAACAACAATTAAAATGAAGGGAAATAGATAATACATGAAAAACCCCAATCATATAAATGTAAGAAACCTAGGTCATCTCAAGTCAACTACCGATGGTTCCCACAACCCCAAGTGCATGGCTAAGCCAGAACATACATTAATGCAAATAATAGACATATTTGAGAGCTTTACCAATATTAATGAAGAAAATAGGCACCACAAGTTGCAAACCCACAAGCTTGATTGATCAATAATAAGTACAAGGCAAGATTTACAATCCCCATGATATGTTTTCCAAGAGAGAACAGCAAAGTACTCTAAAAAACTAAAAAAAGATTCAAAATGTGATTCTCTATTGTCTACGACTCGTATGTTGCTCTCGTAGACTTGGTATTTAGTTTTTGGTCCAATATTTTTGCTGTGTGATTATTACTACGAGTCCACCTATAGGAGTCATAGTGTTTCTTAAGACTCGTAGGATGTCTTCACAGGAGTGACCTTCACTTGGCAGATTTCTAAAGTTTTGGTCTCTGGTTCTTGCTATGACAAACTCTATGACCTGTAGCTTAAGCTACGACTCATAGGTGGGCTCGTATGGCCTACACTTCAGCAAAATCTTGAACTTTTCTTCAAAATCGTGCTAACCTAACTTTTCTATAGGATTAACACAAAAACATATCAACATCATAAAAAGTCACTTTAAGAACTCACAAAGTCCCATGTATCGGGCACCAAATATGTTGTATTTTGACAGAACATAAACACCCTCAACTTAGAATTGTTGCTTGTCCTCAAGTGATGACTCAATCTACCCAGACAAAAAGAAATAAAGAGCAACTATACTAATGGCGTGTACAACAACTCTTTTGATTCAGGTACCCAACTACTATGTTAAAAATAGGCTTGGAAAGGTATTAAGTAAACAAGAACATAATGAGATACGTGGAAATCCAACTAATACAAACTAAGAGGCATCAACCGTCCACAATCGCTGGTATAGTCATATGATATTCAAGTAGTGCAAATTCCCTCACTGGAAAGAAGTCCCTCATACTCACTCAAAAGCATTTAGAAGTCAGGGACTGAGGAAGCATTCTCACTCTCATAATTGAAATTCAAGCATACTGACTAACATCATAGGCTTGCCTCTATACTCATCTTCTGGCTTGGTGATAAAGTGGAGTTGTATCACTTTAGGACGTATAGGCTTGTAACATAGGCTTAGGGTGCTTTGGTGTGGTATTTTGGGAAAATAGTGACCAAAAGCTATCTATAAACTATGTTTACCAACTTTTTTTGCTTTCATAGTCAACCCTTTCTATTTACTCCACCTTTATTCTCTTGTTTTGAACTTTTCTCGAGTGCTTTCTTTCTCTTTTTCAATTGTACCTCAATTTCAAACTCATTTTTTCTACTTTTTCTTAATTCAAGACACTTTACTTTTCTCTTTCTTCACTTGGTTCATGCGTTTTCATTTTTTTCTTGATTTCCCCACTGACCGTCTTATTATTATTACTTTACCAACATAAGTGCCACCCTCAACTAAGGCTTTTAACCTCAGGTGAAGTGCACAATATCTGTGACTCTTTGCTCCGCCTATCCTATTTGGTGATACAGCTAAATATTCTTCATATCGCCTTTCAATCAGTGCTTTAGGGCTTTATGTGTTATAACTTTAGGTTATCACTTGTGCAATTTGGCATATCGCTGAGTATGCTTTGCAATATCGATTCTAACCACACTCTTTACTTGACCTAGAATTTTAATTACAGCATAGTTGGGTGATCTCATGGAGCATTCGGTGCATCACCGAGAATATTGACAACATCACTTTGCACATTTTTTTGCACTTCTACTCACTGTCCAAGATTTCACCAAGTTTTTCCCTTTTGCACGTTTGTAAGTCCATTTCGTGTTATAGCATGCAGTTGGAATTGTTAACACACTAAGGCCAATGTTTCCTTTTAGTTTAACCCCAAAATGAGTCAAAAATATGGACACATCAACATCCCCCAACTTAAGCCTTTGCTTTCCACCAAGCAAATTAAACATAAATCTAGCCAAATCAGAGCTTCCAAATAGGGCCACTGGGAGAAGCACAGACACTTTCACCTTTTTCATCCCTTCTCGAGCTTCAACAAACCACTTATGTGACCTTGAAGCCTCTGGAGATGACTAAGGAGTAATAAAAATATAGTTCTACTCATAATTGCTCATATAGCTGCTAATCGCTTCCAAAAAACATCACCATTCACCCTCATGCCAAAGAAGATCTTAAACACTCAAGATTACGTCATTGCTTTATAGAGGATCTCTTCAACTCTCACTCTTCCAAACAAGAAATAGCATGCAAACTTCAACCCATAGTCTTGCCCTTATTCTCAATCAGAGTTTACTTGATTTTCTTTCGGACTAGGATTCCAAAGAACTTTGCTAGGAATTTAATGTAGGGGCATGGTTGGGTAGGACAACATATAGTCAATAGTGGCCCATCCCTCCTTAAACTGTACATGTTCTTTTTAGGCAAAAAGGTTCTTTTCTCTCCCTTTTAATTCATCTCATTCTTGATATTTTTTTTATTCATCATCCCAAGTGTCTCCCTTTTGCATTTTCTTTCACAAAAAGACTTTTTTTTCCTTTTTTGGAGGGTCCTCAATTTTCAAAGTTTTATTTCTCACTTTTTCTTTTCATTTTCTTGTAGGACTCCTCAATGTATTTCTTTAATTCTTACCCTTCTTTTTCTGACTCTTTAATGGGGGACACTTCTTTCTTCCTACTAACACCCCCAACTTTTCCTTTGGTCACTACTCTACTTTCAAGCTCAAGAAGGGATCAGTAAGGAACAAAAAGGACTTGTCTTTCAAACACATGAGTAAAGGTTACAAGTTTGCCAAAGAAGGAATCAAGGCTCAAAAGTGGTTCACTAAGGATTCAATTCGCTGCCAAGGGATTTCACTATGGTCATAGTCTAAAAAAGGCTAAGCTCTTATCCTAATGGAGAATTTACCAAGATACTCTGCAAGATAAACTGGGCAAGTTCTAGATGATGCAATACAAACATTTCAACAAAATAAATGATCCCATATTGGAAAAATGGATTTGCTTTCAAACAATGACAACACACTTACAATTTTTCAATCATCGCATATCCAAGCTCAATTGCTTGAATAGTCAACTCGAGATTCCTCAAATCTATTCATCGATTGATTTATCAAGAAAGGACTATTTAGTGAGTTGATGATCCTCGTCAATGCTACTATCTGAATCAAAGATAATGGATTATCATTGCTTGGA
Source organism: Solanum clarkiae (assembly GCA_011800125.2). NCBI lineage: Eukaryota > Viridiplantae > Streptophyta > Magnoliopsida > Solanales > Solanaceae > Solanum > Solanum clarkiae. The sequence goes on from JAABOM020000012.1 coordinate 11,743,975, forward strand.
TTTTTAAGGACTAGAGACACGATGTTAAATTAGTACTCTTGTCATCTATGCACGGGTTTTACCAAAAAAGTTGCAATCATTCATCCATTCAACAAGGAAAACAAAAGAAATAACAAAAATGACATTACTGTATTACAACCTAAATTAAAATTTATATACAACCCAAAAAGCTAAAAATTGCTAACTATCCATCAATAGCACCATTATCAAAATAAAATACCATCATTGTCTCACAAAAAATAAGAATATTCAGAAGACACGGAATTCCTCAAGCTCACCCCCTCCTAACAAAATAAAAATTGCCCTCAATGTGCAAGGGACAACAAAGAGTAAGCATGACAGAAAGTAGTGAGCATGATAATCCACCTGTCAAGTCAATCTTATTTTGGTGGTGGTGGTGGTGGAGCTAAAGAAAGTTGTCATGGGTTCATCAATGCCCTCTTCTTCTTGTGTACTCTCAAGATCAATGCCGACCCTAGCATGCTCAAGTGGACTCACATCGGATGTGCCAGTCATGGACTGATCTAGAATAGAAGCTACAGTCATTACTTCAACTATCTCATTCCTCCTAGTCCCTTGGCTCTGCTCCACTCCCAATGTTTCTCATCAGTCTCTGGGATGCTCACCTCCTGGTTCTCTTTACTGCTATCACCTAGAACCTCTATATTTAGCCATTCATTTGGGATCAAAGCAACATCTACTTTGCGTGGTGGATCCTCCAGCCTATCAAAAAATATGCTCAAGTCAGTGGACTAGAGGGATATAACCTGCTTATTCAAACTATCAATATTAGCTTTCAAAGTTGATGTGTCTGTACTACCACCACCGGTCTTTTCAACTTCTACCATTTTATTTTTCAAAGTAGATAGCTCCTCACCATGGTTATCAGTCGTAGCCTCAAGCCTATCCGTCCTCAGCTTGTGAGCCTTTGTTAGCTCACAGTGTTTTACCATAGCCTCCACATATGCAATCAAAGGCTTGGATATGGTTACCTCAACTAACTTGGGAACAAATGACTCAATCTTAGTGGCCCGAAGATCAGTGACTTTAGCTAGGCGGCCAATCGCAAAAACAGTGGACGTAGTGAGTGGGGGTTGATCATCTGTTCCCTCTATCTATGTAGATAGGACAGACGTACAGAGGAATATATAGTCGGGGTGTAAGAAAATATACTCGCATCGGTACCCATCTCTATAGATCTGGACTCAAAGGCCTCAATATCAACCACCGACATTGTGTCAATTGACTTTTTCCTATCTTAGTCCTCCTCATCCCTCAGGTACTAAAGATGAATCCATCGAATATTAGTGGTCGCCGATCGAGTCACCTCCATGTCACTATTTTGTTCTTTGGGACTCTGGCTTACTTCCAAAGGGCTGTAATGTGAGTTGAGAATAGAAAAGCGGTTTGCTTCTACTTTGCTCTGTAAAGGATTTCTAAGACGATGATTGCTCCAAGATTTAACTCTTCTTTGTCCATGATACAACCACCTAACGCGGATTTGGCATGGCATAGTACAGACTCATTCTGAGAACGCATCAAATTACATCTAAGAATGATGATGTTCACGCTCTAATAAGAAAGCGGTCACTATCAGCAATTAACCTAACCGAGGTTAAGGTCGATCCACAGGGAATATAGGGCTTGACTACAAGACTTTAGCACTAATCATTTCTAGTATTTATGACTACAATATCTAATTTGGGAGGGGGGTTGTGATTCAAAAATGAAATAAAACTACCACTAACTATAACGTGAGGAAACACTCAAGTTGTCTGTTCCCTATGGTTCATCAACTTGATTACCCTAGATAACATAACTACATTTGGTGATTTGCATGCAGGATGGTAACTTAGATTCTTCTAGCCCTCTTGTGAAGGTGAAGGTCGAATTTCACCATGGCTCTTAGTTGGCAACCATGGAGTGCCCACTAACCATTACCTGTTGTCCCTGTAAACCTCCTCTTAGTCAGGCTCAGTTGATTAGATGAGAACACATCAATCGAATTCTACCATCTACTTCCCTTTTCCTATTCGTCTCTACCTACGTCGGGATCATGATAGTATGCGGGATTTGTTGTTGGCCACCACCAAAAATTAATTAAGATGAAGGGAAATAGATGAATACATGCAAAACCCCAACCATAGAAATGCAAGAAATCTAGGTTATCTCAAGTCAACTACCGATGGTTCCCATAACCCCTAGTTCATGGCTAAGGCAGAACACACATGAATGCAAATAATAGACATAGTTGAGAGCTTTACCAATACTAATGAAGAAATTAGGCACCACAAGTTGCAAACCCACAAGCTTGATTGATCAATAATGAGAACAAGATAAGATTTACTATCCCTATAATGTGTTTTCCAAGAGAGAACAGTAAACTACTCTAAAAAACTAAAAAAATATTCAAAATGTGATTCTCTATTGTCTACTAGTCGAACTCTTTCTAAAACCAAACTTAAACTGTTTAAAATCCCTTGTTTCAGGCACCACATGCGTTGTATTTTGATAGGGCATCACCAGGAGATGAACCTCTTTAGCCACTTCCTTTCCCTCACTATCAACATGAGCTAGCTACCTATAGACATTCTATTGAAAGCATTAACTACAATATTAGCCTTACCGGGGTGATAATGCACACTCATATCATAGTCCTTAAGAAGCCCTAACCACCTTTGTTGCCTCTAGTTAATATCTTTTTGAGTGAACACATATTGGTGACTCTTATGATTGGTAAACAAATCAATATGCACCCCATAAAAAATGATGATGCCAAATTTTTGTAGCAAACACCACGACGGCCAACTCAAGATCATGAGTAGGATAATTCTTTTCATGCAATTTGAGTTGGCTAGAAGCATAGGCTATCACCTTACTATTTTGCATCAAAACACAACCCAAAAAAATTCGTGAGGCATCATAATACATAACAAAGCCTTCCAACCCTTCCTGAGGAGAGAAGATAGGAGCAGAGACAAGCTTATCCTTCAAGGTTTGGAAACTCTTTTCACACTCATTGGTCCACACAAATTAGCCTTCTTTTGGGTCAACGTATTAATAGGAGAAGCAAACGAAAATAACCCATTCATGAATATTAGGTAGTAACCCACTAAGCCTAAGAAATTTCTAAGGTCCTATAGAGCAAAGGTATAGACTAATTTCTAATCACCTCCGTCTTTTTAGGGCCCACCTTAATATCAACACCCGACACCACATGACTTAGTAAGGCAACCTCTTGCAACCAAAACTCCCATTTATTATATTTTGCAAACAACTTCTCATCCCTCAATTTTTATAACACCACCCTCAAATGACTCACATGATCCTCCTCACTATGGGAATAGATCAAAATACAATCAATTCTAACAACCACAAACTAATCAAGGTAGGATTTATAGACCCTATTCATAAGATCCGAAGATAGTCGATACATTGATCAATCCATAAGGCATTACCACAAATTCATAACGCCCATATCTAGTCTGGAAAACTGTCTTGGGAAGGTCAAACTCCCTCACTTTTACTTGGTGATACCCGAACTGAAGATCAATCTTAGAGAAGTGAGTAGCCCTTTGAAATTTATCAAAGAGGTCATCAATCTTTGGTAGGGGGTACTTATTATTGATAGTGATTCTATTGAGTTGACAGTAATCAATAGACATTCTAAGAGAACCATCTTTCTTCTTCACAAACAATATTGGTGCACCCTAAGGTGATTTGCTAGCCTAATAAAACCCTTCTCCAACAAATCCCTCAATTGCTCCACCGTGGCTATACCATAAGGGGGAATAGAAATAGGTTAAGTATCAGGAAGGAGATCTGTACCAAAGTTTATTTCCCTTTTGGGAGGAACACCGGGAAGATCATTTGGAAAGACATCAAGGAACTCATTAACCACTGGAATCTACTCTATAGGAATGACTTGGACATAACATCCCTAACCCTCACATTATGGTAGATAAACCCCTTAGAAATCAACTTTTGGGGCTTTAATGCAAGAGATAAACCTACCGTTGACCACCACGTCATGACTCTCCTACTCAAGGATGGGTTCATTTGGGAATTGGAATTTGACCTTATAGATTCAACAATCTATAGAGATATAATAGGCATGAAACGAACCCATCCCAAGAATGACATCAAAATCCACCATATTCAACTCAACAAGATCACAATGCAAACTTTTATGCAAATTGCAAATGGGAAAATCTCTATAGATCTTTCTAGATACAATAGATACACCAAGGGTAGTAGACACCTCATAAGACTCATAAAACATTTCAGGCTCAATATGAAACCTTTTAGTAATAAAAGGAGTAACAAAAGAAAGAGTGACACCCGAGTCTATCAATCGATACTCATCAAAATCAAAGACTTTTAATATACCAGTAATGGTATCAGGAACCTCATCTACCACTTTCCTCCCTTGAAGAGCATAGAACCGATTATGCCTTGGGGCACCACCTTGATGGTCTCCTCTCCCCAAAGGTACTGCATTTTCACCCCGGACTTATGGACGAACAATTTTATCTGTGTTGCGAGTACGTGGAGAATCAATCATTTTGTGTCCTACTTCCCCATAACCAAAAAAAAGCATTAGCATCCTTCAATCATTGGCCACTTTGTCCCCTACCACATTTAGGACACATAGCACTAGGCACCATACCGGCATCACCTTGGGTAATCATTGACAAACCTTCTATTGGGAGCATGAGAACACCCTTGGCCTTGATGAAAGTGGCTACCTTTGGAAGTTTGGAGCTTATCATCAAAATGAGCCCTCTTAGCCTTATTACCCCTCCTCTTTCTCAACTTCTCCCCCTTCAATTGTTTGGCATATGTCATAAGGTGGGACAAGTACATGTCACTGATTAACATGGCAATACAACATTCTTCATTCACAAAATGATATACACCCATCACAAAATTATTCATTATAGACCTTGGGTTGGCCACTAATTGTGGAGCATATTTAGAGAGTTGGTTGAACTTGAGGGCATACTCCCTCACACTCATCAACCCTTCAAATTCATGAACTCCATCATTTTGTCCTCCCTTAGCTCAAGAGGGAAGAATCAATTGAGAAAAGCTACCTTAAGCTTCTCCCAAGGTATCACATGGTTGATCCCCTTCTCCTCCTTCCATTAAGAATACCATATTTTGGCCACCCCTTTGAGTTGGTAAGCCACCAACTCTGCCGTCTCTTCCAATCTAACACACATAATAGACAACACTTGTAGCCCTCATCAATAAATTCTTGAGGTCCCTCATCTACTTTAGACCTATTGAACTCTGGTGGGTTCATCTTCATGAAATACCTTATCCTTGATTATGGAGTAGGAGCATGAGGGGCTTAGGCCCATTGGTTGATTTGATTGGCTATGGCTAGGGCTAGCACAATAGTAGCATCCTGGAGCTCTTCATGAGCCAGTTGTTCTTCGGGTGTGTAGACTCTTCTTCCTCTTGGGATAGGCATGATTTAGCATAGAAATGAATATTCATTAGAAGGGAAACCTTACATAACTTCTATAGCACGACATAGATCATGAAAAAGGGAAACATTTCCTAAAACGTCTCATAGCCTCTTACTCATAGTCGTGTTGCACAACACAACCATGAATAAGACCCTAATCAACATGGTGTGTTGATACCAAGGATGATTAACAACATATTACTCTAATAGAAAGTTTGTCACGACCCAAGCCTATAGTTTAGATGTGATACAGCGAATAGGGAAACCAAAGGGACCCAAAACGAGCCTTTTAACATATCATTATACCTCGTTACTAATGAAAGCAATTAAAAAACAATAAGAGAATAAAAATAATGGCAAAAGTACGAAGGGAATCTTTCACAACTTAAAAAATACAAGAGTCAAGAGAGTCAAAGCTCATAGAATTATTACACAACTTGTCCAACAACACCTCTAAACATAGAATTGGGTGGGGACCAAGACAACTTTCTTGGCTAGCCTTCATAGTCAAAAGCATACAATAAGATAAAGAGAGTATTTGCATACATAGGAGCAGAAGATATCATCCTTTGAGTTGAGGACTCACCAAGCTTTCTTGAAGAGACAATATTAGCCAAATGGAGGAAGATGATCAAGTAGAGCTCCAATTCTTACATGGTAACATCAAGTAAGCGTAAAGTATGCGTCCGTAAGTTTGAATATAATAAGTTCTTAAGATGCAAAAGAAACAAGAGAGAGGCCACATAATTGAAATGCATAATCATACGCAACAGTTTGTATATTATCAACTAGGATAAATAAACAATGCTTGAAGTAAAATATGATTACATAGAACATATTATATGTTTAGAAAGAGACCATAATCATAGACTAAGCAACTTAGTACCTGGAAGCCAAGGCATGCCACCCGTTTGGAAGGTGGATGAGGTACATAACCCTCATCTATAGTAGTACGAGATTGCCACCACCTGACAAGTTGGATGACGTACATACCCCTGATCTATGGTAGTACGGGATTTCCACCACCCGACAAGGTTGATGAGGTTTATACCTCTAATCTATGGTAGTATGGGATTGCCACCACCCGACAAGGTGGATGAGGTACGTACCCCTCACCCATGGTAGTACGGGATTGACACCACCCAACAAGATGGATGAGGTACACACCCCTCATCTTTGGTATGGTCACGTGCAACACTAAAACTATTTTCCATGATAACAACTCGTATATACAGTACTTTCATCGTAATAAAGTCATTAAAGACATAGGTCATACAATGAATCATCAATATCTCAAGAATAAAAAATCGGACATTTTATCAAACACTTGGCAGGTATATAATGCTTGTGTAAAACCATGTAATTCAAGAGTGTATTAATGCAAGAAAACATGAAATAAATCTACCCACCAACATTTGGTAATACCCTCATCCTATTACATTAAACCCTTAATCGAATGTTAAAATTGATCATAGATTTATAGTTCAAAACATGCTTAAACAGATACACTTTTATGAACCCCCAACAAAGTTCATAGTAAAATTCATAATTATAAGACCCATAAGTAAATCAACTTAGAAACGTACAATTTATGTAAAAAGGAATGTTGAGCACGATGGGTGAAAGGACCCATTGGTTGAAATCCACATACCTCAACTTTGGAGAGTTACTTGATGAGGATCATATTGATAACATGAATCTTGAGTGAATTCATTAAAATTCGGATTAAGTTCGGGACCTTTTAGTTTGAGTGAAATATCTGTCTAAGTGTTTTAGAAGGTGTCAGGGAATGTCTTCTACGACATCGGTTGAACAATAACTAAGTATAGGTGTTTTCACTCATGGGGAGTTTTTGATCCAAGGCCTCAACGCCTTGGACCGAACAAGAAATAATAGGCAAAAATTACATGATCCCCGCCCTGGCCGCGTCACCCCAGGGGCGCGGATCGTCTCTGGAAATTACATCTTTTAGAATTTCAAATTTTTTTACAGTTGCTCTAAGATCTAAGTTGGACCCATTACCCACTAAATTTTGCCCCCTAATCACGAATATGAAGTCAAATTTTCTATATCATACACGGATCTTGAGATATATGAAAATTACGATTATGGGCATTTTCGAGGAACATTTTAAGGAACTTTTTGGAGTCGTTCAACCATCATCATAGACAAGCAACTTAGTACTTGGAATCCAAGGCATGCCACCCGCTAAGAAGGTAGATGAGGTACATACCACTCATCTATGATAGTACAAGATTTCCACCACGCGGCAAGATGGATGAGGTACATTACCCTCATCTATGGTAGTACGGAATTATACCACCTGACAAGGTGGATAAGGTACATGATGTGCTACAAAATTACAGCACATTTGATGCCTTAAACAAGGGATTTTGTAAGTTCTTGAAGCGTCTTTTTATAGTTTTTATGTGTTTTTGTGTTGATATTGCATTAAAGTTAGGTTGGCATGATTTTGAAGAAAAGTTGCAGATTTTGCTGAAGCATAGGACATATGATCCAACCTACAAGTCGTAGCCAAAGCTACGAGTTGTAGGGTGGTGTCATAGCAGGAATCAGAGACCAAAAGTTCAGAAATCTGCCAAGAAAGGGCCACTTCTACAAGCCCAACCTATGAGTGGTAAGATACATTACGACTCATACAAATGGACTTTTAATAAGAATCAGAGAACCAAAGTGTTGGACCAAAAACTGAAGACCAAGACTACGAGACCAATATATAAATTGTAGATCAAGTAATGACTCGTACCAATGGGTCGTTCCATTTCAATCCAAGATGCCAAGATCCTGATACGAGACCCCTACTACGACTCATAGGCCGTCCTATGAGTCGTAACAACAAAGTTTATCTGATGCAATCTATCTTTTCTGCATAATTTTTAGGGTTGTTTTGTATATACTATATATAGTGAAAGATTAGGTTTTAGAAGAGGAGGAGAAAAAACATGAGTTAACACTTGAAAAAGGAGCTTTAGTGTTTGAGCCATAGAGATTCTCCCAAGAATATTTTAGGGTTTCAACTTATATTATTGTTTTCCCTTTTGGAAACCCATTTTCGGGGATTGCAAATCTTGTACTACAAACTTTGGAAGTTATCAAGCCTGTAGTTTTGCAATTTGGGTGTCTTCACTTTCATTGGAGTTGGTCAAATTCTCAACTATGCCTATTACTTGTATTTTTTTGGTGTTTTATCTTAGCCATCAATAGCTAAGCACCCACAACTTGGTGTTGTGGGAACCATGGGTAGTTGATTTTAAATGACCTAGGTTTTGTGCATTTCTATGATTGGGGTTTTGCATGTATTGTTTATTTCCCTTCGTTATTAATGTTGTTTGGCGGTGGCCAACACCAAACCTTTCCTACTATCACGATCCCGACCAAGGTAGTGACGAACAGGAAAAGGAGAGTAGATGACATGATTCGATTGATGTGTTGTTGTCTAATCGATGAAACCTGACAAAGAGGAGGTTGACTGGGACAATAGGTAATGGTTTGTTGGCAAGCCACGGTAGCCGACTAAGCCCCATGGTTAAATTCGATCTTCACCTTCACAAGGGGGCTGGAAGAACCTAAGTTACCGTGAGACATGTGATTCATCAGTTGTAGATATGTTATCTAGGGTATTTGAGTCAACAAGCCATGGTGAGCACCTAAACCCCCTATTTGGAGATTATACTTATAGACACTAGAAATCATTAGCGGTGAATACTTGTAGTTAAGCCCTGTATTTCCTATGGATTCGACCCTAACCTAGGTTAGGTTAATTATTGATAGAGACCGCTTTCTTATTGGAGTGTAATAATCAACATAAAAAATTATGGCGCCATTGCCAAGGAATACAACTATGTTTTGACTTGACTTCACAATTAGTTAACTCTAGTGTTGATTTCTAGAGTCTCTTGTACTTTACTTTTTGTTTTTTTTTTGTTGTTTGATTTCTATTACAGGGTGTACTAGGTTTAATGCCTAACACAAGGAGCCAAAACAATCCTTTAGCTCCACTAAATTTGAAGATCCATCAACTATCAAAAAGGATAGCTTGAGTGAATGAGGACATTGAGTTTGAGGAGGATATGCATGCGAATGAGGAAGACTTAAGAAGAGAGGAGAATACACCACCAAGTGTTAACCAACCACAACTTAAAGATTTCCATGAAATGCTTATGGTTGGAACCAACACTGATTGAACCCTACGGCGATAGATGTGACTGGCTTTATAGTAATGCCCCCTCTATCAGCAGATGCTAATTTCATAGTCGCAAGTAGATTACTCTAGATGCTCCAAAATCGCGGTCTATTCACAGGGCTACCATCAGAGGATCCCGATCGTCATTTACAAAATGTTGTCTTTGTGTGCAAAAGTGTCATGGGGACACAAAATATTTCTATTGACGCTGTTGGATTAAGGGTGTCTCCATTGTTATTGACTAGCAATGCAGCTATATGGTTGTATGAGCTTCCTCTGGTACAATTACGAGTTGGACTGAGCTACAGAGGGTGTTCCTCGAAAGATATTTCTGAAGGTCGAAGAAACTGAAACTTAAGAACCAAATTAAAAACTTTGAGCAATTGCCTGGAGACTCTCTTAGCACTACATGGGAGAGATTAATCAAAGGCTTGAGAATGGTCCCTAATCATAAGATTGTTGATGATGCTTTGGTTGAAATCTTTTATAGAGCACTTGATGATAATAGCAAAGCATGTGCCAACACGATCATGAGAGGTGTTTTTCTTGATCAACCATTTAAACTTGTCGCTGAAAGAACGGAACAAGGGGTTAAAACCAACCGAGCATGGGGCCAAATTGAGAGGGGTACAACAAAGATCTCTTGTGCATTTACCACAAATAATGGGCAAACAAAGGTGAATGAAGAAATTATGGAACAACTTAGTCAACTCCGTAAGAGCATGGACTTGGTTTTAAAATAAAGTCAAGCAAGTGTGCAAGTGGTAACCCGTCATCTCCCAAGGACTCCGGTTTATGATGATTAATTCTTTGATAAGGATGCATACTTTGTGAGCAACCAAGCGGCAGGTTTGCAGAACAACCCCCAAGGATCCAACTTAGATTATTGGAGGCAAGGTTCCCGGAATCAAGGTCGAAACTTCAATCGAGAAGAAGCATACAGAGATAATAGGGGTGGATGCTATGAAAGAGATAAAATGCCAGACGCAGAATGGGGTAGAAGAGAAGGCTACAGGAATGGTCCCTATGTGCCACCACATAACTATGATGCCGGATTAAATAGTTCAAGGATTGAAGAAATGCTCGATAAATTGTTGAAGAGGGCGGATCACCATGATGAGACTTTCAAGGGAATGAAGACCGATATTTTAAGCATAAATCAGAAAATAGAGTCTTATTCCATGGTAATCAAGCAACTTGAACAAAAATTTGGACAAGTGCCTTTAAAGTTGAACCAACGCCAGAAGGGCACCTTACAAAGCAACATAGTTCAAAATCCTAAGAATGAAGGGCATTGGATGGCGGTGATGACTCAAAGTGGCAAGAGCACAACTATGCAAAAGGTGAAAAGTAACGACAAAAAGAAGAGAATGAATGATGGAAACCAAGCATGAAACACAAAAGAGCAACCAAAGAAGTATAAAATCTTTCCAAGGCTCCCTCCTCTTTTCCCTTAATGGCTTGGAAAGAGAAAGGAGGAAGGTAAGTTTGAACGGTTTTTGGCAATCTAAAAAAATTATCAGTAGACCTTCCTTTAGATGAGGCCCTTGAGAGGATGTCGCGACATGCCAAATGGATGAAAGATCTAGTCAAAAAGAAGCTAAAAGTGAGCCAAGACCTATACAGAAATGTTTAATGTTGTAGTGCCATCACTACAAAGTCACTAGTGCAAAAGCGCGAAGACCCGAGTACATTAACAATACCATGCACTGTAGAGAACTAGTGTTTGCTAAAGCACTATCTGATTTGGGAGGTAGCATCAACTTAATTCCTCTTTCCATATTCAGGAAACTTGTCTTCGGAAGCCTTGTCTCTACAAAGATATGGTTGTTGATGGAAGATAGAACAGTCAAGAAACTTGTGGGGATCTTGTATGACTTGTTGGTAAAGGTAAAAAAAATTATATTTCCCCGCAGATTTAGTTATACTTGACTGTAAGGTTGATTTTGTAGTTCCAATCATTTTGGGGAGACCCTTCTTAACCACAGGACGAGCATTAGTAGATATGGAGAAAAATCTACCTTCTTTCAGGTTTGGCAATGAAGCAGTGGTGTTTTAAGTGGGTCAGTAGAATGGGACGAGTTCGGAGTTCCTAGTCATCTCAATGATTACATTTGATGAACATGATGAAGCCGAAATCCCAATAGAATTAAGGCTCGATGTTGATCCTTTGGTATCTGTGTTGATGAACTTTGATGGTGACTACATTCTTGATTATAAGGAAATGGTAAATGCTCTTAGGATATCATTTGGGCCGAGGCAGTAAGCAAGGTTAGAATTGGACTTATGCAACGGGGAGACGCCACCTACAAAGCCTTCTATAGAAGTTCCACTAGATTTAGAGTTCAAGGCATTACCATCACATCTGAGATATGCATACCTAGGAGAAAATAGTACATATCCTTTCATCATTGCAGTAAATTTAAGTGAAGCTCAAATAGAAACCCTAGTCTCAGTCCTCGAGAAGTAAAATAGAGCCATTGGGTGGACAATTGCAGACATCATCGGCATACCCACTGGGATATACACTCATAAGATTCAGCTAGTCAAAGATTACAAACAGAGTATTACACATCAAAGGCGGTTGAACACCCCAATGCAAAAGGTTGTGAGGGAAGAGATCATCAAGTAGTTAGATGTAGGAGTAATCTACCCGATTGCTAACAGTGAGTGGGTGAGTTCAGTGTAGTATGTTCCAAAAAAAAGAGGTTTCACAGTGGTGCCTAATGCAAAAAATGAGTTGATCCCTATGAGACTAGTCACCAGGTGGAGAGTATGCATGTACTATAGAAAATTAAATACTTCTACTGAGAAAGATCATTTTCCTATGCCCTTCATGGATCAAATGCTTGACAGACTACTAGAAAAGGGATGGTACTATTTCCTTGATTGGTATTTTAGGTTCAATCAAATTGTCATTGCACTTGAGGATCAGAAGAAGACAACGTTCACATGCCCCTATGACTTTTACATTTAAGAGAATGCTCTTTGGACTTTACAACACTCCATCCTTATTTCAGAGATGTATGATGTCTATATTTTCGGATATGGGAAGAGGCAGTAGCGCTACCGAACAAAGAGGGTGAGAGTGTTCTAGGATTTTACCGGAAAAGTATTTTTTCCAGGTTCGGTACACTCCGAAAATTATCAGTGATAGAGGTTCTCATTTTTACAACCAACTATTCAAAGCCCTCCTTGAAAAATATGGTGTGAAGCATCGTGTGGCAACCCTGTATCATCCCCAAACTAGTGAGCAAGTGGAAGTATCAAATAGAGAAATAAAGCAAATCTTATCCAAAATGGTGAAATCGTACTGATTGGTCAAGGAGGCTGGATGATGCTTTATGGGCCTATTCGACTGCCTGCAAACTCCCATCGGAATGTCTTCTTATCAACTGGTGTTTGGAAAGGCCAACCACTTGCTGGTTGAACATGAACACAAAGCATTGTGCACATTGAGGAAGCTGCATCTAGATTGGCATGAAGCTGCAACCTTTGGGTTGATGCAATTAAATGAGGTTGATGAGTTTAGAATATAGCTTATGAGAGCTCGGCTTTGTACAAACAACGAATAAAGGTTAAGCATGATTGCAGAATTGAAGATCGCCAGTTTGCCCCTAGAGACATAGTATTACTATACAACTCTAGGATAACGTGGTTCCATGGAAAACTCAAATCTAAGTGGATAGGACCTTTCAGTGTTGTGCGTGTTTTTAGCCATGGTGCTATCATATTAGAGACTAGGGATGGCTAAAATTTCAAAGTCAATAGACAGAGGCTAAAAAGGTATATGGGTGACATGGTAGAGGAAAAAGCTATGGAAGATTAGGACCTTGAAGATGCATGACTGCAAAAGCTTCTTATCGTATCGAGACATTAAATTAGGCACTTCCTGCGAGGAAACCAAAGGTACGCCCCTTGCACCTTTTTGTTCTTGTCTTTTCTTTGAGGGCAAAGTATCATCTGTTGGTGGATGGTGGAAGTTATGCATTAAGGCGAAGTATGAGTAGCCTCAAGTCCATAACTTCTCCTATTTCTGATCCCAAGGTTTTCATGTTGTGTTTCTTTTTCCTTGTGGATATTTATTTTTCAGTTGAACTGGCATGTTTAGGAAGTATAGATAATTTGTAAATGCATAGTAATGTTATCTTGTGGAATATATATAGTTCTTAAATTTTCTTTAATATTTTGATGCAAATTTGGTTACCCCCAAAATTCTTGAAGTTGTGTATATTAATGCATTCATACATTTTTAAGTAACTGGCAATGTCTATATTGGTATTGTGAAGGTGAGCTAAGACTGAAAGCATGACCTTTAAGTCTATACTTGATTGTGGATGCAATTTCCATGTGAGATGTGGGCTTATCTTGTTGCATTCATGTATTTTGTATGGACTCAGAACTATCCCTCGTACTCTAAGCTTGGTGCAGTGACTTAGTTGATTTGGAGGTGATCTTAGGCCTTTATTTTGATAGGAAGCCCACTTTTACATAAATTGCCTACCAAATGAACTAGTAAATCCCTTGTTCCGAATGTTTGAGATTCTCATGCACTCATTCTTTCTTGACACCTTGCTGACTTAACCTTATTTGATGAAATACCCTGATATTGGCCCTGATCAATCCTTGAATGTGAACTTTGATGAAATCCTTTGTTTCGAATGTGAATCTTGATTGAGGCTAAAAGCCTAAATTGAGGGTGGCTACATTGGTGACCCTGGTTTGAGACAGAGATATTCTGTACTTCACCTTAGGCTAAAAGCCTAAGTTGAGGGTGGCCCTTATTATGGTAAAGTAACAAAGATGAGATGGTTAGTTAGGGTGGAAAGAAAGAAAATGATGAATCATGAGCCTGGTGAAGCAAAAAAAAGTGTCTTGATATGAAAAGATCTGCAAAAATGAGTTTGAAATTGAGGCAACACTATAAAAAGTGAAAGAACAACCCGGGTAAAGCTTGAAATGCTGGAATAAGGGAGGAATTAATGAAATTGCATGGGTTGTGAAAGTAAAAGTGTTGTTAAGCATAGTTCAAGGATAACTTTTAGTCTTTAAATGCCTAAAATGCCATACCAAAGCACCATGAACCTGTATTACAAGCTCTTAAGTCCTAAAGTGATCCAAGTTCACTCAGTCACTGAGATGAAAAATGAGTATAAGGGCAAGCCTACGGTGTAAGTCATTGTGCATGAATTACAGTTGTGAGAGTGAGAATGTTTCTCAGTCCCTGATTTTTGCATGTTCTTGAATTAGTATAAGGGACTTCTTTCTAGTTAGGGCATTTGCACTACTTGAGTAGCATATGACTATGCCAGTGATTGTGGAAGGTTGATGCTCCTCAGCTTATCGAAGTTTGATTGTCAGGTATCTCATGATGCTCTTGTTTGCTCACTAACATTGCAACTTTGTTTTGAAAGTAGTGGTTGGGTACCTCAACCAAATAAGATATGTATTTGCCATTGATATAGTTGTTATGTATTTCTCTTTGTCTGCATAGATTGAGTCGTTGCTTGAGGACAAGCAACAATTCTAAGTTGAAGTGTTGATGTGCTATAAAAATACAATACATTTGATCCCCAAAATAATGGATTTTGTGAGTTCTTGAAGCGACTTTTTATATTTTTATGTTGATATTGCATAAAAGTTAGGTTGTCATGATTTTGAAAAAAAGTTGTAGATTTTGCTGAAGCGTAGGCTATACGATCCCACCTATGAGTCTTAGCCCAAGCTACGAGTCATAGCGTGGTGTCGTAACAGGAATCAAAGAACAAAAGTTCAGAAATCTTCCAAGAGAGGGTCACTCCTATGATCCAAGATTACGAGTTGTAAGATACGCTACGACTCGCACAGATGGACTCGTAATAAGAATCAGAGAACCAAAATATTGGATCAAAAACTGAAGGCCAAGACTACAAGGACAATATACGAGTCGTAGCTCAAGCAACGACTCGTACCTAGTGGTCGTTCCAGTTCAGTCCAAGATGCCATGATCCGGATATGAGACCCCGACTACGCTTGCAATCCACAATGCCCACCTATCATATTTAGCAAATAACCTCTCATCCTCCAGGGCTTGCTACATTACCCCCTAAATAATTCACAAGCTCTAAACAAATAGATACTTCATCCCTACCGACAACCACAAACTTACCAAGGTAGGGTTTCAAGACCCTATTCATGAAACCCATAAACATAGCCAATGCATAAATCAACCAAACATCTCCACCAACACTCATAATGCTCACTTCTCATCAAAAAGACACCTAGGGATATCGCCTATCTTCATCCTCTCTTGGAGACAAAACCCAAGCCAAAGATCAATCTTAGAGAAACGACTAAGCCATTGTAATTGACCAAATAGATCATCTACCCTTACCCATCGTATTACAACCTTACGGGTTCTACAATCATTATGAATATGCTATGCAAGTAGCCCAAACCACCCCAAGACCTTCAACACAACAAGATAAGTCGTCATCCCACAAGAATACTTATAATATGCATGTACATACTTTCAAAGAGGCATTAGTAATTTTTCCAAATCATTTCAATGCACAATTAGGCTTATAAGCCAAACACAATTCATAATAATTCATACTTAGGCTCAAATGCCAAAATCACAATTTCATAGTCATAATACTCATGCATAGGAATAGCCCATCCATAAATAAAATTATACAAGAACTCAAAATACTTAAAGAGACAAAATCAAAGACAAATATGCGATCACAATATTGTCATAACTAACCTTTTATCAAAATCATACCATAAACAAAATTGGGCTTACTCATAACATAATTTTTCAAAAGAATCTGTGCACATGAATTCATATGCTATGAACAATGAGGAAATGACATGGGCAATTAAGAATCCATTTAAAATTAACATTTGTAATACGAAGTTGAAGTGAAAACAGAATTAATTCCATTTTTAAATCCATAGTGTAATCTCTCATGCATAAATCATTCAAAAAGGGAACATGCATACATACAACTTCATAAACCTAAAGTAAATCCCCATATAATATTTTAAGTCACTTTAAAATCATCAAATAAACACTACGCATGCACTAATAGAATTTTAGGAATCATAATATTCAAATTCTAAATTAAAATAAGTTTTCTTGAAAATAAATTTTGAAAATAAATTTTGAAAAGGACTTAACTTCATACTTGTATAACCATACATAATTTCCAGAATTCATAACATACTTAATAGCCTATATCCATCATGCAGTTACTTGACTTGTAAAACATGCACATATCTTGAGAATTCTTAACTTGGCATTTCATCAAACACTTGGTGGGCACATATGAGGATATGTTCAAATCATGCAAAATACAAGAGTATAGATTATGAAATAGTGAAATCAATGTATCTTAAAATCATGTAAATTACTGCACCAACATCATGGTAAAACCCCATCATGGGTAACTAGTAAATCGTACCAAAACTTCACAATAGTTCATCGATTTCATAGCTTGAATATGTATAGTCACAATGGACAAAGATCACTTCATAGTATAAACTAAAAATAGATATTTATGTATAATCAACAATATTAGACAAAGCCCTAACATATTTTATGCTCATATTTCATGATAATAGATATCCATAAGAAATACATCTTGAAATCATACAATTTTCATAAAAGGGAAGATTGAGCTTCATGGATGAAAGGAACCTATGAATGAAACCCACATACACATGAATCCTACTAGCACCAAGGGATAACACAAGAAAATAGAAACTCCCAGACCTATCAAATCACACTACTCAGAATGTCGGTCACAACATGGCCTTACCTAGGGTCAACTAAGTCATAGGAGAACCAATAGAAGAGAATCTACTCCCAATTCCCTGCAATAGCCAATTAAAACAAAGAGGCTTCTAATATCTGGTAAAGTCCAAGGTCTTGGCTACTCTTTAATCACCTTCGTCTCACTAAAGTATACCTTGATACCATCACCTGGCACCATACTACCTAGGAAGGTAACCTCTTAACATAAAAATTCCTATCTCACCCACTTAGCACCCAACCTTCTTCCTTGAACTCGTAGTACTACCCTCTAATGATTCATATGCACTACCTCATTAGGGAATGAACCACATTATCATCACTAAAACTACCATAAACCTATTAGGGTAAGGACTAGAGATCTTACTCATGAGACTTATAGGCATAACCGGTGTGCTAGTCCACCAAATGACAATACCCCAACTTTAAATATCGAAAAGGGACATTTAAGGCCTCATCTATCATGAATAACAATTCTATAAAGTCACAACTTAGATGCAACACCTCCAATTCTCACAAGATGAAAAACGCAACCCCTTAGAGACCAATTGTACCTTAAGTCAAGAATGGACCTACCTTCCCTTTCTATTGTTTAAAAACCTCCCACTCAAAGACGAGTTCATTATGGAGTAGGATTCTAACTCTACGAGTCCCACCATCAATGGAGACATAACATGCAACTGTCCCATTCCAAGTACACTATCAAAATCTACCACATCAAATCCAACAAGCCACAAAGCAAGACCTAATGCAATACAAACCTGGATCAACATCCATGAGTTTTCTAGCAATAATATACCCAACCTAGAGATAAACACCAAAGGCTCACATCACAACTCGAGGCACACAAGAATGCCCACCATCAACTAAAAGAATAGAGAACAAATAGTGAGACTCGAATCCATCAAAATCAAAACCTTCTACATACCTTCCTTCACTTTCCTATTTGAAGTGGTATGATCGACTAAAAGAGAAAAGAACATTCATTAGAGGGGAAATCCCTATCTCACTTCTAAAGTAAGACATAGACCATAAAGAAGGGAAACATTTCCTAATATGTCCCATCACCTCCTACTCATTGTTATGGTGCACAACACAATCATGAATACCACACTAATCGATGCGATGTATTGGACTCCAAGGATGTATCAACCTTGTGCTCTGATGCCATCTTTATCAAAACCCAAGCCTAGTTCCTATATATGAACAGCGAATGGGGAACCCAAAGGAACCACAAAAAAGTCTCAGAGCATATAATTACACATCCTTGGTCACAGAAATAATTAAATGACATATAAAGAATGGAAATAATGGAAAAAGGGATTAAGGGAGAACTTGTCATATCATAGAGTCAAGAGATAATAGAATCAACTCATAGCTTAAAATACATTAGTTTGTCCGACAACACCTCTACTACATAGATAATGGCGAGGGCCAAGATATACAATCAGGCTCACCCTCAGAGTCATAAGTATAAAGTAAAGTAAAGAGAATCTTAATACATAATATGAGAGAATAGTACTTGTCCCTAGAATGGCGGACTCACCAAATGCTAACTTGAACAATCCATCTAGCCACAAGAAGAATTAATAGGAGCTCTGATCCCAACATGGTGACATCATATAGGCATAGAATATGCGCTAGTACATTTGAATGTACTAAGTATATGGGATGCAATGCGACAATAGATAGGCTTCATAATTAAAATGCATACAATAAACAATAG
>JAABOM020000012.1:11766673-11778647 GCA_011800125.2 Solanum clarkiae
CAAGACAATGAAATGTCTTGAATTGAACTAAAGAGGGGTATATATAGGCATACATCTTTTTAAAATTGCAACATAAGAGCTCCTAGTTAGCCCATTGACCAATTAGGTCCCAAACTTTTCTATTTTAATCCAATTAAGGACTTCCGGCTTCAACTAAATTTTTACCCGCAAAAAAATTTAGTTGATTCCATACTCACGCACCATAAGTTAGAAAAACAAAATTTTAAAATACACCTCAATCACAATAATTTGTCCGAATGAGCAATTGACCTCCATTCAGTTAATTACGGGGTCTAACAGTTGGGCGGTTCTACTACAGCGGTGACCTTGTCGGCCCGCATATATATGTGTGTATAGATATTTGCTGTATGCTGGAGTCGCTGTTTGCAGGATTGGTTAGTTAGTAAAACAGAGAAAACTCTGCAATTTCGATAGATTAGTTAGTAAAACAGAGGAAACTCTGCCGAAATTTTGATAGATTCCTTAGCTATTATAGTTGGAAATCCGGTTTAGTGTTGTCTGGGTTCCCAATCGGCACTAATGACGATCCCTGGGTTGGGTCGTGACACTAAGGGACTCACACTCCATCAATTCCAACAACATTATCATTAATACTCACTCAAATCAAGGCCCAAACCACATCAATCATGCATACATACGTAATCCAGGCTCCACACATCGACCCCTAACTTCATTCATGGATTCTTTAACAATTGCACTTATATAACTTATACAGTAGTTCAAATAATCAATTAAGCAAGTAATGCAAATTGTAATGATCATCAATTTAAGAAAAAATATGTAATTTAACAGAAAATTTCAAGATATCATGCAATACTTTGATAAACATGGCTCATAGACGTCATCTGTCAACACACCGCATTCAAAGGGGCACATGGATAAACAATCTCTTGTTTTTGGGTAGTCTTTACATACCTGGGATGATGAATTCCCAACTTTCCTTGATGAATTTGGACCTGGACTTTGAAACCGTCAACTCTTTCTTCTTCTTCTCTCAGAACTCCCATTGAAAACTTAGAAAAATAATAGGGCTTTGAACCATCAATCCTTACTAAACAACCTTTAAAACACATTTTAGGACTTATGATAGGGTGGGAATGACCAAAGGCTCTTCCTGTATGAAAAGAAAAATTTTAAAATCTTGCACACTGGTCCACGACGCACCAGGGGTGCGAACTAGTATATTTTCACAATTTTTTGAAATTTCGAATTCCCGTCGAAAAGATTAAAAAAATAAAGACAAAGTGTTACTCCCCGCCCCCTTCGTGTTGCGCCATGGGTGCGTACAAACACTATTTTTGACTTAGTTAGCGAAAATTATTTTTCGACCCGGTTGCTCTTAAATCGGGTCGAGACCATTTTCCCACTCGATTTTCTGTGCTGATCGCAAATCCGGTCTCGAATTTTTCATCGGAACTTTAGAAGTCACATTATGCGCACAATCATATTTTAGAGGCGTTTTAGTAATTTTACGGGGTGTTACAGGCCAGGTCCTTGACCATTGAGAAGCCAGTCGATTTTATTGCAGACCATCCATTCATGTTCCTTATAAGAGATGAATCTACTGGTGTAGTATTATTCCTAGGGAGCATGATGAATCCTCTACCTGGTTAGCTTACTGAAGCAATGAAAAATGACTTAGAAAAGAACAAAGGCCATGTGAATCAATGGATTCATGTTATCGCACATAAATTTTTTTAAATCTTGTATATATATAAAAGAGGATGTTCATATCTTGATGATGTGGCGCATGCACAAATTAGTATTTTTATTTATAATTTTCCAATAAATTTTTGGATCTGTGGATACAAGCGACCCTTCTTCCTTAGAATGCTGAAAAATGACCAAATATGGTACCTACATCTACTGCCATTCTCTTTTTTAAGTGTTTACACAGGAATCAATACCCAAGACAAACCAAGAGCAAGTGAGAGCCCTCATTCATACAAGATTGTTGCATGATCCATTAGGAAATGAATAATAATTATGATTTAATCAACGACACTCAGAATAGGAATTAATTAAAATGAAAAAAACTTTTATAAATTAAAGAAAACTCATCCAATGCAGATGAAAACCTTCAATGGTAATTTTCTCTCAATGGTACACCCGAAGACATCAAATAATCACAATTATAATAAGTTAAGCTTCTGAATTTTGAATATCTTAAACAACTACACTGCAAATTCAATAACATGTGAATAAATTAGGATACTTCTCTTTGCACGGACAATTTAGCTAGTAAATAAATAAAAGCACAAGGGGCTGAAGAGCCCAAAGAAAAAAAAAAATAGAAGAAAAGGATGAAAGGGTCAGACTCTAGAAACCAAGAAATGCACTTCGTCGAACACAGAAAAGAAGAAACGCCAGAAGAAAAAGAAAAAAAAAAGGAGAGTAAAAAAATTAGGTTTTCCATCCCAAAGCATCAAGGCAATTGTTCTCGTCCTTTCTAATAAATTTTGATGAGATTATGAATGGATTTTTAGGGTAGAAAAGTATACAATTTATGTTAAATTAAGAAAATATAATCTAAGGATTCTTAAAATAATATCTTGATTTGGGGGTCGAATAACGATCCATTTTACCTGAAATTTGACGTATAAGTTTATTTTATTATGAATAAACATTTTTGAAAAAAATTTTCATATTCGAATTCAAGAGATCGGGATAACTTTTTTTTACCTGATTGTTTAATCGAAAATAAATATAACAATGTGAGTGTTATTGGATTTGTATTGTTATGGAGATTATATATTCGACAGATTTGAAACATTCTGAGGTATTGGAGAAAGAAAAAATATTGGTGGATTAGCTAGCTTGGCATTGGTTCTTCGATTGAGGTATGTTATGATTTCATCTACATGTTAGATAGACTAATAATAGTAATTAATATTCATTGAGTGATGTGATGATAATGGCCACGCTCCAATAAGAAAGCGATTGCTATCAGTAATTAACCTAACCGAGGTTAGGGTCGAATCCATAGGGAATACAGGGCTTAACTACAAGAATTCACCACTAATCATTTCTAGTGTCTATAACTACAATCTCCAAATGGGGAGGGGGGGTTCTTATGATTCAAAAACAAAGATAAAATAA
Source organism: Solanum clarkiae (assembly GCA_011800125.2). Classification (NCBI taxonomy): domain Eukaryota; kingdom Viridiplantae; phylum Streptophyta; class Magnoliopsida; order Solanales; family Solanaceae; genus Solanum; species Solanum clarkiae. The sequence goes on from JAABOM020000012.1 coordinate 11,769,794, forward strand.
ACACTAACTAAAATATGGAAAATGCTCAATTTTGGGAACAACTTGGGAATTGTGTTCCCCATGATTTGTTGACTCAACTACCCTAGATAACATAACTATGATTAATCAATCATATGCAGGATAGTAACTTAAGTTCTTCTAGCCCTCTTGTGAAGGTGAAGGTCGAATTTCACCATGACGCTTGGTCGGCTACCATGATGTGCCAACTAACCATTACCTATTGTCCCAATCAACCTCCCCTTAGTTAGGTTTGGTCGATGAGATGGGAACACTTCAACCAAATCATGTCATCTACTTTCCTTTTCCTATTCGTCACTACCTTGGTCGAGATCGTGTTAGTAGGCAGGGTTTGTGTTGGCCACCATTAAACAACATTAATCATGAAAAGAAATAAACAATACATGCAAAACCCTAATCATAAATATGCACAAAACCTAGGTCATTTCAAGTCAACTACCCATGGTTCCCACAACCCCAAGTTGTGGGTGTTTAGCTACTCATGGCTAAAGCAAAACATAAAAAAATGCGAATAAGAGACATAGTTGAGGGTTTCACCAATAACAATGAAGGAAATAGGTACCACAAGTTATAAACCCACAAGCTTGACTGATCAATAATGCGTACAAAGCAAGATTTGCAATTTACCAAAATGAGTTTTTCAAGAAAAAATAAATAAACTACTCTAAAACCTAAGAAAAGCTTTTGGCTCCCTGATTCTTGCCACGAGTCCATCTGTACGAGTCATAGAATATCTTATGACTCATAGGCGGGACTCGTAGAAGTGACCTTCACTTGGCAGATTTCTGATTTTTGGTCTCTGATTCCTACAATGGCACAACCTATGACTCGTAGTGTGAGCTAGGACTCATAAGTGGGCTCGTATGGCTTATACTTCAGCAAAATCTGCAACTTTTCTTCAAAATCATGTCACCCTAAATTTTTTGCAAGATTACACAAAAACACATCAAAACACTAAAAATTCACTTTGAGAACTCATAAAATCCCTTGTTTTAGGCACCAAATATGTTGTATTATGACAACATATCATGATGTTGTGAAACTAATCTATGCATTAATTATTGTGATATAGATGGTTGATATGCATTGTGATTGGTTTAGAATCGCAAGACCAGGAAATCCATAATAATCTTGAACTTGCCTTATCAAAATTATGCCTTGAATAAAGAAGGCTTGATGAAATATTGTTAATAAAGTGAAAAGTAATGATAAAGAATGATGAATTAATATATTTGGATCGAGTGTCACGTTCCGTGAGAGTATATTTAGATTGGGTGTCACATTCTGACACGATATATTTAGATCGGGTGTTACATTTCGATACGATATATATTGGATCGGGGGTCATGTTCGGGCATGAAAATATTAAAGAAAAACAATCTAAAATAATTTTATATACTCAATCTCAAAGAATCCATCTCCCAATGAAGCACATGGTATGGAGACTTGGGTCCTCATATGTGCTCTTGGTATTGTTGACAGATTAGATACATGTTTCATTGTGTTATCAGTTATTCTTGTTGTATGTTACTTGTCATTGTTATGTGCTGTAGTTGATTTTTTAATATTACTTTATGTATATTGGTTTTTATTTGGAGTTGGCCGATGATACCTACTCAGTACATGTGGCTCGTATTGACTCCTACTTGTATTTTTCTTTATTTTGCTTTTGTGGAGTGCAGTGAGTGCTCCATCTTGTTCGACTCGGCCTCATCTCTTGTCGGTTGTCGATATATAGATTTCAGGGTGAGCTGACCTTCTAGCACATGTTGAATTTTATCAGTTATGGTATGATGTCCTTAGTTTTCAGACATAAACTATTTATTTATCTATTTTGGTGTTATTATTCTTAGACTTAGTATTTGAGATTAGATGTCCTTGATATACTGACTTTCAGGTTTTAGGGAACTTTCTGTAATAAACTTAGTGAGTTTTGTTATTTCTTGCTTTAGGGGACATGTCTTGGCCCCCGTCCTATCTTATGACTAGAGACATTGTTGGACATCTAGTAATCTCTTGTCGGATCAATATGCTATGTGTTGTATTTGGAGCCTATGATTATGGTTATCTATTGGTTATGACTATTATGGATTGATTATGAGAATTATTATAAGTATGTATACTTTGATGTGGAAATGTGGAAGATCTTAAGTCTTGTATTGCCCCCATAGAGTGAGTCATACTTATCTGCTCCTTAGTTATTATGGGCTATGTGAATCCATGTTAATCCCTTATCCCTATGACATCCCCATATAGCGGTTAGTCCTACTTTTCCATCCCTTCGAACTATGTGTTTACTATTTGCAGATATGCTTCTGAACCGATGATGTGAATATGGATACTTGAGTCTTGTTTGGGAACTCTCGGGTTCCCATTCGGTATGTCACACCTAGACCTTAGGTCCAGGTCGTGATAGAGAGGACATTATGGAGCGGCATATTATCCAAGAAATCCATGTTCGAGGGTCCACGAAGAGCAGGATAGCCATGAAACCAGTTAGTATGAATTTTATCCATATAAAGAGCTATTAAACAATGTAATGATAGGCTAGATTGAGTTTTGATCACTAGTTGTGAGGCTTGATGCTCCCACTGTGCAAGAGTTTGTACATAATAGTTTTACTTGATATATAATATATGTTAGTTATTAAAAAAAAGATAAGATATTAAAGACAGTTTCTTCCTGGAAAAAGAATATATAAAAGCTAATGACAGTTTCTTCCTGGAAAAAGAATATATAAAAGCTAATGATGAATATCTGTCATTCGACTAACACTTTAAGCAATCTGGAATATACTTGCATTCCAAAAGAGTATAACATAAAGTAATTTTAATATACCACACGTACTAATAGACATTATCGATAAACTAAGATTAATTTTACATGACACATCATAAAATTATCAAAATGGCATACATCACAACATATAAAGTTTTATACCACCCAATAATATACCACCATCTTTAATACTTCTGTCTATTATGTTTATATTTTTACGCCATACCCTCTGTTTCTAACCATGTCATTAATACTTCTTCTTACACCTAAGGATTACATAGTAACTAAAAAATTGAAAGATTTTTTGTTTAAACTGTTCATGTAAAGATTTCATTAGAAAAACTCAATTTATATAATAATTGATATGATGCCTATAGAAAAAGGGATAAACTATCTTAATAGATAATTACAAGCCAAAATACTTTTAACAACTAATATGTTAATAATTTGTCTGAACGCGGAACTATTAGTGAGAGAAGGACCAAGAAAGAAACTATTGGTTAAATGTTAATAATATCTCAAAAGAATAAAAATTGTTTTTCCTTCACTATTAATTTGGCGAAAAGAATTTATTATGTAATATTTTCTTCAAAAGGTAGCACTCATGTGCTATTAATTTTGGTCAAATCAAAATAACAAAACGCTTTTCAACTTGACTTGGTAGAGTGAATTATGTTTAATTATTGACAATTCTTTTGAATGGTCTTTATAACCTTGTAAGACATGTTCAAAACTTGATTTTGAAAAAGATCAATTTAATCTGAAGATCCAAATCTATGCCACGTACTCAATGACATAACATTTCAGTCAAATTTAAGATCAATAAGATAATGTCATATGATTAAAACTTTAAAATATGCAAGAACCCTCGATCACAACTAATTAAATGTAGTCAAGTTTCAAAAATGATATATCTTGATTAATAAAAAAAAAATCATCACATAGCAGTCTCATAAGCTTAACTCACATGAACAAATCGTAATCAGAAAAAAGAGTTCACTTACACTTAAATTTCCTATTCCTACAATTATAAATAGATATTATGGTTAGATAACTTTCAAGGATTCGGAGAGCGTTTCCTAGTTAGTAAAGGGAGTCGCAAATAAAAGGATCCAACATCGACTACATAATTCTTGAAAGAATGATCAACAAAGTTCTTTAATGCTCTGTGAGTCTCTAAAACTTAACCCTCCACCCTCAACCATTTATAATTGTGTAAAGGGGTAGGTAATACATGTATAAATGAATTATCTTGCTTACTTTCTTATAAATAAAATTTATTTTTATATCCTAAGATGTAAAAAGGTAAGGTCATATGTTCCCCTCCAATTGTTTGTTTATTTTTAGGAGTTCTATTTTGATAAGGGCATGTATTCAAATGAAATGGTAACTCTCAATAAAAATAAGAATTAACTAAAAATTGTTTAGTGTTCAAAATGACTAGTCTTGACCAATCTCTGAGATAAACTACACACGTTTGATCTCTCAAAAAATCGAACAACACTCGTCGTCAGGAAAGAATTTCATTGACCACTCCTTTGAAGAATTATTTAGTAAGATAACTATCTTGCTTTCTTATAGTATAGAATTTAATTTTATATCCTAATAATACGAGGAAAGCGAAACTAAGATGATTTAGACTTGTGAAGAGGAGGTGTTCCGATACATAGGTCAAAAAAATATCGTAGAGAAGTGATAATTAGATGCGATATGATGCACTTCATATTACCGACGATATGATTCTAGATAGGAAGAACTATCATAGTAGTAGTTGTACCCTTGTAGTCTTACCTTATGATGTTTATTGTGTTTCAATTATCATATTATTTATTATATATTGTTATTGTTTCTTTCTTGTAGACTTTACTATGCTTTTCTTATTAATTCCTATGCCTTTTTTCATTATTTTTCTTTATTAACTTGGGTTTGATGCATTTAAGCTGAGGATCTTTCAAAAATAGCCTCTTGTCAAGATCCTGAAACAAATTGCGAGTGGCACCAATGTTAACCCTTCAATGGGAGAACCCCTACTAAAATCCAACTAAGCAAATAAAACAAATATCCATATAAGATGGGAAAATAGGTTAAATTAATAGGTCAACATGAAGTTTTGTAAGACAGTGCGGAAGATAACCCTCTCATTCAGAATGAAAATCGGTGTACCATAACTCTATCTATATGTCCAACATAAGGGGATGCAACATTAGAAACCATAACAATCATTGATCAAAAGTGTCTAAGTATGAGAACAAGTAGACTAAGAAATTAGGTGAATCAATCATAGACGTGAACAAGTTGGCCCACCCTTGAATTCAATAATTCACCGATTTCCTAGCCGAGGTTTTTCAATAACCGCCTAAAGATGTCCTGTATTCAACAAATAAAGAGAAAGTGTAGTATCAGTAAATAACATTTTCTAAATAACAGTACACTAGTAGGAATACACGCTATTTTAATAAGTGAAATATACACAAGCAAATACTACATAGTAGCTCATAAACATGCAGAAGGAATAATAGTTTACAGTTTATGCTCAATATACCAATTTTATAATTATCATTCTCAAAACATCAATCAACAATGACCCTCTCATGGGACCCACACCCAAAAGAAGTTGTGTATTGAAATGTGATACCCGATCTAATGATGTGTTAGAACATGAAATCTAATCCAATAATATATCAATATGTGTCATCCAATCCAATAGTCTGTCGAAATATGATACCCAATCCAATAGATTCATTTCATCATTCCCTATTCATATACATACGTGTAATACTAAAGACGTAGTTAACAAGCACACAAACATAAACGGGAATTCAAACCGTCACCTACCTTGAAACAAATCTTGGGAATCTATAAAGAATCAAAGCTTTACCTTTTTTCAAAGTCTTGGCTCGTTCTTGATCTAAAACAAACAAAAAATACAATGGATCAATAAATAATGGCCTAAAGTATTTGGATTATATCAAAATCCAAAACCTTGACTATTTTTATTATCATCTCCTCCAACTAGGACTTTTTTTAGCTACCATTAATTGCAGGTCACAACCTTCCTATAGGAGTATTCTCACAGATTCTAAGGTCTATGAATCAATTTACAAGTTAAAGGAATGATTAACTTATCTTTATCAATAAAATAGGCGAAACATTGAAGAAAATTGCTTTAAGTTACTTCTGGTCTCTCAAGGATAAAGTGGGAAAAATAAAAATGATTTGAGACTTTTCTGGCTTCAAACTCATGACTGTTCTACCATGGCGGCCAGTTGTCCCACCACTAAGGCATTGCCATAGAGGGATTCCCATCATGGCGGATTTTATAGAGTCAAAGCTCAGAATTTACATCCCAAACTTTTATTTCGCAATACACTTTCAAATCCTGCATGACGTTCTAAAATTAAGTTTTTTGCTCTAAGATCAATTTCGAGAATTCTACTCGCCTGATTTTAATTCCATAAAGCCATATAGGCTCCTTATTTCCTTGACTCTTAACTCAAATGACTAAACTCATAAATCAACCCCCAATCGATTGCCGGTTTTCCCTAGACCTCACCTATAACGACCCGACACCAACACTGTGAAGTATTATCCACTTTGCCTGCACACAGCCTAGGCGCACGGTTTTGTTCCCTTGGGGAAAAGTCCCAAAAGGCGTCTCACATGTTAAGCTACTGGTACCTCACTAAATAGCCCAGGACTCTCCTCTCTTTTTCGATGTGGGAGTTCTAGCAAGCCAGCAAGCTAGGCATCTGCATACAGCCCAGAACCTGCGCACTACTGCACTCACCCCTCGTAGGGACTAAACGTCCTCGCGAGTTTATCCCCCACCATCGTACTAGGAGAGAGTCTGCTCTGATTCCATCTGTAATGACCCGGCACCAACACTGTGAAGTATTGTCCGCTTTGCCTGCACACAGCCCAGGCGCACGGTTTTGTCCCCTTGGGGGGAAAGCCCCAAAAGCTGCCTCATATATTTAGCTATCGGTCCCTCACTAAATAGCTTAGGACTCCCCCTGTTTTTTCTGATGTGGGAGTTCTAGCAAGCCAGCAAGCCACGCGTCTGCACACAACCTAGACCCTGTGCACTACTGCACTCACCCCCCGTAGGGACTCAGTGTCCTCGCTAAGTTTATCCCTCACCATCGTACTAGGCGAGAGTCGGCTCTGATAATATCTATAACGACCCGACACCAATACTGTGAAGTATTGTCCGCTTTGCCTGCACATAGCCTAGGCGCACGGTTTTGTTACCTTGGGGGGAAAGCCCCAAAAGGCGCCTTACATGTTAAGCTATCGGTCCCTCACTAAATAGCTTAGGACTCCCCCTCTCTTTTTCGATGTGGGAGTTCTAGCAAGCCACTAAACCAAGGGTCTGCGCACAACCCAGACCCTGCGCACTACTGCACTCACCCCCCGTAGGGACTCAACGTCCTCGCTGAGTTTAGCCTCCACCATCGTACTAGGCGAGAGTCGGCTCTGATACCATCTGTAATGATCCGGCACCAATACTGTGAAGTATTGTCCGCTTTGCCAGCACACAGCCTAGGCGCATGATTTGACCCCTTGGGGGAAAGCCCCAAAAGGTGCCTCACATGTTAAGCAATCGGTCCCTCACCAAAAAGCCCAGGACTCCCCCTCTCTTTTTCAATGTGGGAGTTCTAGCAAGCCAGCAAGCTAGGCGTCTGCACACAGCCCAGACCCTGCGCACTATTGCACTAGTATTTTCTCTTAATGAATTCTTAGAATGAAAGATACAAATGAGACATCCTTTGACACATGTAAAATATTTTATATTATGTCATATCAATTGATGAATTGTCAAAAAAATTATCACTGAAAATTCTAAAGAAATTACATAAATATTCAATTATAATTTATCACTAAAAAGCTAAGATATAGGAAATATTGTGACACTTAAAAGGAAGAAGTGCACAATATATATAAAAATATATAGTGCACAACATATATATACCTGTCATAACTTACATTAATGATTTGTTATATTATGATACATATCATGTATATTACAAAAAAATTTATCTTATAAGTAATATATCATTAAATATTAGTGTTTTGTGGTCCTTGGGCCAAGTAGGAGAATTTTAGACTTTTATTTTAGGTGTGATTTAATTAATGTGAAGTCTGTAACTGATATTTAATTAAGATCAAATCTCTACCATTAGATATGATATTTAATGGATGTATAAGATTAAATCTCAACTTCTATAAATTTGTGTTTTTTTTCATTCACTAGGGTTATAAAATATTATCTGCAGAATTTCATCGCTAGCTGCTCCGGTAAGCTAGGGCAGAGGAAGAAGCAAATCTCAGTTAACACTTCTATCTTATTCATGTCTTTCGCATAAGGTATGTTGTTTTATAACACTCCTATAGGGAAGAAATGATTTTTTAGTCTTTCGAAAAAATTTAATAATAGTAATTCTGTTTCATTTTTACTAGCGCGTTTACAAATGAGATATCTTTATTTTCACATAAAAGAAATCTAAAAAGGTCTTTTTCTAAATCTTAAATTGTAAGAGGAAAAAAGTTCTCATTTTCTTTTAAAAAGGTAGAAACAATTTTCTAGGCTTTTACAATCTATTTTATATAGTTATATATTCCACTAACTAGAGAGATCTTCATTTTGACATATAATCTATCTTCATTGTTATACTCAATAGAGCTGAAAGGTTAAAATTTTGTCTTTTTACAATTTGCATAAGGTTTCTTTTTTTTTTCAAGGAGAAATATTTTTCTACCATTTTTTCTACATAAAAAAAATTGAGCAGTTAATTAGAATCTTAAAAATTAAACACTTTGATCAAATTAAAATTATAAGCTTATCATTTTATGAAGCTTTGACCTCTTTCATATAACAACTAAAATGTCTTGTCTAGTCTTGCCTTTCTACCTTTTATATTAAAACAAATCTAAATAAAAATGAATTTGACTACTAATCATTTAGGGATGAGTGAATATTGCTTAAATGTCTTGTTTTAAACTTTTACTCTTACTAGTCCAAATAAGGAAAAATTTAACCACTAATCATATAATGGTG
>JAABOM020000012.1:11783167-11793721 GCA_011800125.2 Solanum clarkiae
TAGACAAATAAATTCAACTTATAATATATTCATACATAGAAATTGTATTTGCACAAATATAATTTTTTTTTAACAAAAGATATATAACAATTAATTAAAGTAGTGAATATTATTGTAAATACTATTAAAAAAATATGTTAATATACATAAAATGTAAAATTGGTGTATAAAAGTGAGTTTAAGAGGGGTATTTTTGTTATTTCACATAACTTATGCCAGGATAAATTATCCTGGGATTGTTATTCCACCCATAAGAGGGGATAACTTATCCCATGGCTAATTGCTAATCTTGAGATAAGTTATCCCCCCCTCCTCCATGCAACCAAACAAACAATTAAAGGCCCTAAAAAATTATCCTAGGATTATCTTTCTTTATCCGTCACACTAAATGACCCCAAAAGGATATTAGTCCAAAGTAAATGTGTTAAGGGAGAGAAAGGATATGACAACAAAGAAAACAAAATATGGGACCTGCTTGTTGAACAACATCTATTCTTTTGTTTCGGGATCGTTTAATATAAAGATGAATAATATAGGGATTAGCAACGTAGAAATCAATAATACAGAGCCTAGTAACACATTAATTGATAATGCAGAAATTATTTTTTATCAAGTGTTTGGTTTATTGCTTCCAATGTAATCCTGTGTTTGATTTAAAATCATACAAAAAACTTCTTTCTAATTATATCCTTTGAACTATTATGGAGTTTTCTACTTAATACAATTGGGTCAAATTAAATTATTTTATTGTGGCTTCTAACTAGCTAGGAGAAAAAAAAAATCATCGTCATGTTTGTTATTTTTTCACTTGAATAATTTGAGGATAAATAATTGTGATCTTAATAAATTGATCACTCATAAAACATTAATTTTTAATTAAATAAATTGGTTATCTACTTTTAAAATTGAAAAAATGATAAAGAAATGTAAAAATGAATAAACTAAAAGAAATGTAAAAATGAATAAACTATCTATATTTATACATAAAAATTTGCAAGTTGTAGTTTTAATAAGGAGTTTATATCTTAAAAGATCACTCAGTTTTGAGAATTTATCTAACATAATTGAACTTTCTTTTGTCTTAATAAAATTACTAAATCGGGCCTTTGTATCAACAAAATCATTCAACTAAATTATTATATAAAAAAATATGGCAAAAGATTTTTTTCTATATTTATGTAAATATGATGTAACGCCCGATAAAATTATCAAAATATCCCTAGAGGAGAGATGAGCGCATAATGCATCTTCCCATGCTCCAATGGCAAATCCAAGGCCGGATATGCGATCAATATAAAAAATTGAGTGGAAAAGTGGTCTCGGTTAATTTTAGAGCAACCGGATTAAAAGATAATCTTTTGATGCGAAAATGAATTCCAGAATAAGTGCGCGACGCGCACCTGCCGTGGATCAACACTTAGATTTTGTCCAAAAATTTTCTACAGGATTAGAAAACTCATTCGAAGAATTTTCGGTGAAAATCCACTCTGAGACACCCAGTCCACATCACGGACCCCATGTACAGGGTCAAACTTTTTTTTAAATTTTTTGTAAGGAGCATTCCAAACCTTTCCCAACTCCTCCTAAACTTAAAACACGATCTAAATAGGTCATTTTGAGTATAAAAAGGGTTTTATACCCCATTCCTAAGCCATTCTAAGTTCTTGAAAAAGACTAGGGCTAAAGAGAAGAGAAGAGGAGCGAGGAATTGAGGAATTCGAGGAGAAATCTTGAGGTTGATTGTCTAAAAGCTTCACACCAGGTATGTAAGGCTAAACTAAAGCATCAAATTGTTCTTCCATGTGCCCCCATTGATGGTAATAGAAAGATTGTGAGTATATTGAGTCTTCATGCATGTTTTTTGAATGTCTTCTTGTAAACTTGTATATTATATGTATTTTCATATGTTGATAATCATCATAAACTTGATTTACTGAATAAATGCTTTACATGAGTTATTGCATAAACCCTATATGTTACTTTATAAAGATTGCATGAAGAACCCAGGGATTGAGTCTAGAGCCTTGAGTTTAGAATGTGATTATGATTATGATTGTGATTGTGATGTAAGCATGAGGATGAGCTAATAGAGCTTGATATTCCCATGAATATCCATAATTGAATTCTAGAATTTTATTTAATTGACTTCTTCCTAATTATTCATGGGAGTCCTTGGGTCCTTAAATGAGAATTGGGAATTGAGAATTGAGAATTGAGTTAATTAAGATGATAGGCCAAAGAGTCCAATTGAGTTTGAGTTAATAAGATGATGACAGTCTCTATAAGACTAATTGAGATAGAGAATCTTATGAGCATTGTCTTGAGAGGAGTATCGAACACTGAAATGAGTAAGAGTAAGAGCAAGAGCAAGTCTAACTCGCACTCATTAACTATGTCGGTAAGCATAGGAGTGGACTAAGTCTGTTAAATTCGGACAAATTCTTATCATGAGGGCGAAGTTCGCTAGAGTTGGACAAGTTCTCACCCAGAGGATTATGTTCCTTTAGAGTCAGACAAGTTCTCATTCTATGGATTAAGTTCCGTTAAAGTTGAAAAGATCCTCACCTTATTGTCCTAAAATAATAAGACTTAATAGGTTAATTGTTCAGATCCCTTGTGGATCCTAGGCGTTCCTTATGTGACAAGTACAGAGTGGTTGTGGCAAGATCAGCGGGAATGTTGTACAATCACTGATTGGCTGTGGCAATAAGTGATTGTTCTCGGATAAGAGAAACTTCCAGAAAGTTTCCACCTTGAGTACTCTGAGTCGAGTTGAGTTTCATAGAGTTAAGTTGAGTTGATTGATGAGGTTTGATTGGTTGATGGATCACTTGTCTACTCTTTGTTCTTGCTTTAGATGGACATTTGAAATTCTAATTGAGTATTATTTTTAGTTGATATTGTTTCTATATTATTCTACCTGTTTTCATTTCATTCAGCTATTTTATATACCTGTACATTCCACGTACTGATGTCCCCTTTTGGATTGCATCATTTTATGATGGAGAGGCAGGTATTAGAGATTGTCAACAGGCGCATCGTTGAGGATATGAGCATTCCAACTGAGTTGATGAGCTTCCTTTACTTCGGAGGATCATTATTTATTTTCATCTTGCTTACTAGAGTTACATTTTGAGTTAACTTTATTTTATTTTGAGGTAACCATGAGTCTGTCATTGGCACCAATTAATAGAAATAGAGACTTCATAGACTAAAGTTGAGTATTGATGTAAAGACTTATTGAGCTAGTTTCTTTCTTACTAGCTTATTTATTTAATATGATATTTGAGTTATAGATTGCACACTCATATCTTTAATCTTCTGCTGAGTTTTCTGAGTTATACTGAATGAATGAATGTGATGAGACCAAGTGGTTCGCTAGGGGACTAGCAATAGTCTCTGAGTGTCAGCCACGTCTAGGGTACCTTCCTGGGACGTGATATATGAACCCAACAATAAATAAAATTAAAAATTTGACATGATAAATTTATTACTCGCTCTGTCACATTTTCTGTGACACCCTTTCCTTTTTGGTCAGTCCCAAAAAGAATGTCATCTTACTCTAATTGGAAACAATTTACCTTTAAAATTTTCCTTTTACCCTAAATGATTTTCAACCACACAAATATCTAAAAATAATTTTAGACTACACATTTTAAAAGTCTTCCTTTTTTCTTAAATCGTGCCAAGTCAAAGGGTATCACATAAAATGGGACAGAAGGAGTATTTTTTATATTATAAATATGAACCTGTAAATAAATAAAAAGGCAGAAGGTATAAAACCCCCTCTGTACTTGAAGCTTTTTATTCAGTGAACACCTTAACTATTACCCGTTTTAAATACCCCTCCGAACTTCCTTAAAACTTGATTACGGCCTCCTTTAATGTCCACCTAGCATAGAAGTAGAGTACAAACCCCGTGAGGGCATAAATATATGCCAAATCAGACATTCCCAATGGTAACTTTTACATTTTTCCTTATTTTTCTATACATTGAGTATTTTCTCTCTTCTCCACCATATCAACTTATCACCATTTTTCTTTACTTTTCTCTCCCTTTTCAAATTATAAATTTCAAATTTTAGAAATTTCTCTCCTTTCTTTTCTAAATTCATAAATATAATAATTAAGATATCCTGTATATTTATTTATATAAACTTTTCTTTAAGTAAATTAAACTTAGCAAAACTTAGATGAATTGAATTCTAATATACATTTTAATTCATTTCGATCAAAGCCGTTTTAACAAAAATAATTCTTGAGTTGATTAATAACCCATTAACTTAATGCATTTTTACTCATTCATTCGATACTTTTTAATATAATGTTACTAGTGTTTGCATGAAACTGCTTACATCTTAAATTAATGTTTGGGTAAACTTTTAAAAAGAAAAAAATGTACTTCGGGATAGTTATAAAAATTATTGTTTAGAAATTAAAAATAATTTTAAAATATTGATCAAATAAACTATTTGGATAAGCTTTTAAAAAGAAAAAAAAAATGTACCTTAGAGTAGTTATAAAAATTATTTTTTAGAAATTAAAAATAATTTTTAAAAAATTGATCAAGTAAATAATTACTAGTACAAAATCACGAGTTTAATAATAAATGTATTTTTTTTCAATTTCTATCTGCTTTAGTAGTTAAAAATTTGTAACCTAATCCAATATTCATTATACAAAAGATATCATTTTATGTAAATAAAAAAAAACTCTAAAAAAATTAATAAAAAAAGGCGGAATAAACCGCTTCACAATTAGTCTTACAAATCTCAATTAAAATATTTTGAGAAGTCACACAAAAAGGGCCCCACCATGGGATCAAAAATACATGTTATCACCATAAAAATATCCACATCAGCAACCTTTCCACCATGTCAGGCACATATATTACACTGTAGACACAATAGGAAGTTGCAGGGGGTCATAATCAAGTTTTAAGAGAGTTCGGAAGGGGGAGGGGGAGGGGGAGTTATACCTTCTGCCTAAATAAAATTTATAAGATAATTTATTTAAATAAAATTTACTAATATAGAACTACAAATATAAAACGTAAAATCAAGAAAATAGAAAAAATTATAAAAGAAATTGAAGAATAATTTTGTCTTTACATATTAATCCCATGGTATGAAATCTTATATATTACTAATACCACCAAATGAAAGATATTAGTTAATACCATGTAGGGTGTATTAACTAATTCGTGAATTAGTTATACATATACCCAAAATTTATACCAAACGTAATATTAAATAATACCATACATAATCGATCGATTAAGTCTCCTACTATCTCCCACCAAACGACCCTTTAGTGTTCTTGATAGGCAATGCCCAAGTCAGTTGTCTCAACAATTTTGGGGGCCTAAAGTCAAACTTTGTCCTTTTTTTTTTCTTAATTAACATATGTAAATTAGATAATTATAACAGATTAAGTGTAGTGCTATAAATTAGGTTTGGTGAGCTAGGATATATGCGGACATTATGAAGTAAGAATGTTGTAAACAATATAAATATTTGATTAAAAAAAAAGCTTATATGATGATATCGAAATAATGTTGCATTGAATTTGATAAGTTGATATAATGATATTAAAATAATGTTGATTAGTTTTAGTAGTTGAAATTTGAAGAAGACATCAAAAAATACATTTCAAGCACACAACAATAGATTTTACATAATGTAGTAGGTTTGACCATTTTGAGAGACTTTAATGAGAAAATAAAAATAATGAAAGGAAAATATAAGAATAATAATAGATTTTACATAATGTAGCAGGTTTGATCATTTTGAGAGACTTTAATGAGAGAACAAAAATAATGAAAGGGGAATATAAGAATAATACTGTTGATTCACGATAATCGTCAGAATATAAATGAGACAACAAAATAGATAGCCATATAAAAAAGAATACTATAATTAACTAAATATTATTCTATTTTACAATTATTACAATCATTATGTTAGATGAGGTCCTCCAAGAAATTACTTTGTTGTTCTAATATTAGTGGGAATTTCGTCTGCTTATGCTAAATGTTTACAAATGTGGTGTTGAGGAAAATTTATTGTGGCTTATACAGAATTTTCGACCTTCGCTTTTTATTACGCTAGAAATTGTCAAATTATGCACTTAATAATGAAAAGAAGCTCTCTACATTAATAAAAAAAAGTAATTTTTTCTAATTAACCAGCATACATGACAAGAGTTGATTTCTTGGGGCTAAGTGCACAAATATTTATTTTTGGGGTTGCTATTTAACTAATATTTGTTTCATAATTTATTGTTTTTGTTTTTACGGAGATGCACATAAAAAGTGGTTGGATTTTCACTTCCTTTTTTTTTAAACCAGGATTTTCACTTCATGATCCAGGCAAAACACTAAAAAAAGATATCTCGTTTTCCATCGAGCAATACATATTGTGTGTCAATTCGATGAATATCAACATTTATTTGTTGATAAGTGGCCAATCATAATATTACGGGTGAACCAAATCAAATCACACCTCAAATCAAGTTAAAAAGATTATATATATATATATATATATATATTCTAGTTTTAGATCCCAATAGATATTTTAATAGCTATCGCAAAATTAATTAAGTAGATACGTCATTGTAATTTCATAGTTGCAATAGATGAAGAAATAACTAAATAATAATTAACAGAAATGACACAGTAAAATTAAGTAGCCACTCTAATAGCCACCGTAATACTAAGCAACAGAGTATAGTTACCTCTCTGCTACAAGCAACTGTAGCAGGCAGCTGAAATGCTTACTCGTAAGCAGTAATTTAAATAATAATTAATAGAAATGTCATAATAAATTTGTGCAGACACTTTAATAGCCACTGCAAAATTAAGTAGATCCGTTATTATAATTTCATAGTTGCAGTTGATAAAGAAATAAATAAATAATGCTTAATAGTAATACCGTAAAAATATTGTCATTGTTGAGATTCGATCTCGAAATGCTGAATTTAAGATGTCGGGATAAGATTATAAAATCAATCAACAACTGTCTGCTTCAGTTGCCTGCTGTAGATGCCTGCTCGAAGTAGCTCAAGCAGACACGACAACCTTAAGCTTCTCAAATAAGTGGCTTATTTTATATATATATATATATATATATATATATAAAATCCTTTTAACATATTTTTTAAATTTGACTAAGAATTTTGGATGGTCTAATAAAAACTATAGTCCATTGATATTAGTAGGGGTAATTATCTTTTTGAATTTTTTTAATAAAATATTTACTATTTTTAAATATTTTTTAAATTCATTATCTAGGTATACCATATTTTAGAAAATATTTATCATCTATAACAACTGTAATATGCATTAAAAGTGAAGTATATATGTAATATATGTGTATAACAAATGTATTATATTTATATGGGTAAAAAACTGCATTATGTGTTAAAAATGAATTATGCATGTAATATAAATATATTATACTATGTATAAAAATGAATTTGCATGCAATATCTATAGATGTTTTGTAAGTGTTTTAAAATGTATTATACTTATTTTGAAAAAAAGTTCTAAATTATATATTTAAAGTGAATTATACATGTCATTAAGATTAATTTATATAGCTATAAATGGTAAATAATTTTTAAATATGATATAGTTAGGTAAGTTTTTCATATTAGTAACTCTCTAAAGCACAAATATCAAAAACCAAATCAATACTAATATTAGTTTTTTTAAAAAAAAAGTTTTAGTCCAACACTAAGAGTCAATAATAATGAATATTTATTCTTTAGTTTTACATCGATTTAGATAATTAAAGTACATAACCTAATTTTAATTTTTTTAATATTTACTCATGTAATTAATAAGTACTTATTAAACTTATTTTGGCATGATTTCATACTTTAAAGTTATGATATTTTCATTATTTCTTATTTTAGTATGATTTAGTACTTTAAAATTATGATAATCTTCATTGTGGCTCATTTTCGCAATATTTATTTTATGTAATCTCATTATTATTATTTTTGTTGAATATTTTTGTATCTTCACTAATATCATACTTTGTATTTTTTCTAAGAAACATCATAGATTTTTGTGTTTTGGTAGGACTAAAGAAATATTTGAATCATAAGTTAATTATATGTTCTATAAATACTTTATCAAAAAAACTCAAAAACACGATAATTTTCAAAAAGTTTAAAAAATTAAAAAAAAAAACCCGAAAATCTGAGAAACTCAATTTTTTTTTTTCAAAAACTCAATATACCTTAAAAACACCAACTCCACAAACCCCAATGTTAAATTATGATTTTGCCCTCACTTAATTAAATTACCAAATTGTCCTCTTGTTATATTTTAAAATTTATGCGCTCTGTTTTCAAAACCTACACCCTCGCACCACTTCGCAAGCATCATCACGCTCTTCTTCGTACCACTGTCTTGCCCTTCCCAAACGTGTTCTGCCTTTCTTTTTGAACGAGCGGGCGCGACCAACGACTATTTTCTTCCCCATATCCATGGATTTCATATTGGCATCAAAAACTGCAAACAAAGCATGAGCGAAAATTGAAAGATTTAATGCCTACTACAATTTGTCCAGTAGACAATTCCCACTTCTTAGCCAGAAATAACTTGCCGTAGGATAGTTACATCTTCAACTCCTTGATTTGCTCCACCTTACTATCCTGTTCCATCAAAAAATAGTTATGTTTTTCAAGATACATATGCTAATATATATATATATATATATATAGTACTTGTCATTAAATAAATACAATATTCATATAAATATTAAATAAATACTATTAGTTTGGTACAATAATGTAGTCTATTGTGAAACGACAAACATGAGAAAATCAATTCAATTACTTATAATATAGATATGTTAATAGTTTTTTAATACATAAAGTGATAATTAGAAGTTAAATAAATGACTGATTAAAATTTTATATAACAAAATAGTCCTAAATATAAAAGGAGTAGTATAATATTTTCAACATAATTTTGTTGTATTTTTTATTTTTTAAATTTGTTGTATTATATACTTATTAAGAAAACATTGATAGTGAAAATTTTAGGAAATTATTTACAAAGAATAGTCCTAAATCAAAAGTGAATTCTAAATATAATTCTAATCCAAAAACGAATCCTAAAATTAAATAAATAAAAGTTTAAATAATAAATTAAGAAAAATAGTGAAAAGACGAAGAAAAGACCAAATACTAAAGTCTAAAAAGTTGACATTTTCAAAATATATACTAATACAATTTTATAGAACTATTGATCATTAAATATAAATGAATATACATGATCATTGATCAATCATATTCAACATTATCTAAAAGATATAAATTAATAATAACCACGTCCGACAAAATAAGCAATTGAAATCATGATTTCTTAACTAAGTGAATAATCACAACTATTTATTGAGATCATAATCACGAGCATGAAATATTTATTTTGATGTTAATATAATTACTTATAATAAATTAACAACTAAAAAAAGATGAATTTAATTTTCAACTTTACCTTCTTGGTATAACTTTCGTCCAGTAAGAATCATATCTTTTTAAGATATTAATTGTCACAACTTCATTGATTAAGTCCTTCTCAGAATCCATTGCAAGATTGTATAAAATAAATTGTTGAAAAAATTAATAAGAAGAATCATATATGAATGTATAACATAAAAAAAATTTAAATTGAAGAAGTATTACATTACTTGAGATATTACTGTAAGTGAATAGATGAAACTTGTGAATAGATGAAGATGTTAGAAACAAAATAATAGAAATTTTTAAATAACGAAAATTTATTAGACTAAACTAACTAAACGAAGGCCATAATATCATTCGAATGAAGCAAGTTAAGCTGACATAACAATTAATATTATTTTCTTTGAACTCAAAAAGTGAAAAGAAAGGAAAAAGAATATGAAACAAAGAAAATAAGTGTGTAATATAAGTAAACGTGACAATTGAAGTTTTAAAAAAAATCATAAAATAAGATATAACATTGCTTAGCACAAATCGATGGAGGGAGTGAAATGAATCAAAAGTTGAAATTAAAGTATTTTTATAGAAGTGGAAAAGTCATGAATGAAAATAATATTTTAGTATATTTAGTACAAACCTTTAATTATATAATTAGGATTCATAGTGAAATTAGAAGTAGGTGATTGGGTATTTTTAAATGTGTCTCCAATGAAAGGGGTTATGAGATTTGGTAAGAAGGGAAAACTGAGTCCATGCTATATAGGGCCATACCAAATTATTAAAAGGTTTGGACAGGTTGCATATGAACTAGAGTTACCCCAAGAGCGGGTCATCCTAGGGAGTCTACAAAGTCGTATCTATGTAGAGCCACCTACTGATGCTACCGTGCAGGATTTGAGAAATTCAGTCTAATTATTGACCCGTTGTCACGACCCGAAATTCAGGCGTGATGGCACTCGTCTTATCCCACCAAGACAAGTCAGCCTACAACCCAACTATGACCTTAAAAATGCGAAATTATAATAAAAATAAAAGTTCAATTTGATGAAAATCCCCCAAGACCTGGTTGTCACGTGC
>JAABOM020000012.1:11793821-11837753 GCA_011800125.2 Solanum clarkiae
TCATGCCCGCAGGTACCGACGTACAGGTTAGAGAGCCATCTTCTTAGGATCTCTGTCCACCGTTGAAATGCTCCCTTGCTTCAGGACCAGACTTTTGGTATATTCATGTACCCTTATTTTCGGTATTTTGCATTTACGTATATTCGAGGGTATGACGGGGCTCTGTCCCGTCCTATGATTCAGTTCGTACGTATAGAGGTCTGTGGATACATGTGGTTATGGGATATTACATGTGAGGTGATTACATATGTATGGTACTTTTGTTGGGCGGTTCTACCGCAGCGGTGACCTTGTCGACCCGCATATATATATGTGTGTGTGTATAGATGTTTGTAATATACTGGGATTGTTGTTTGTAGGTTTGGGTAGTCAGTAAAACTGAGGAAACTCTGCCGAAATTTTGATAAATTCCTTAGCTAATATAATTGGAAATCCGATTTGGTGTTGTTTGGGTGCCCAATCGGCACTAATCACGATTCCTGGGTTGGGTCATGACATTTGAATAACAAAATTGAGCACTTACGTAAGAGAATTAAGCACAAAAATCCCAAACGTTTCAATGAGAATCACAAGAGTGAAACTGAAAGATGAAATAAAGTTTTACAAGTGTTTCTCAAGCTCTTTATTGTTCTATCATGTCTCTCTCCTTCTTTCTTATGAAAAATAACCTAAAGAACATATTTATATTATTTAAAATACAAAACTAAAATAGAGTAGGATAACTGGGTCGACAGACTCTACGGCAGGTTCTACGGTTGTATAACATCTTATGGCCCGTAAATGGGCTTTCATGGATTGCTTCTTCAAAACTGGGGCTGACTTCTATGACACCCCTCTATGGCCCATATAAAGTTCTAATTTTCATAGGGGTTTTCGTCTGATGAATTTTCAACAACACCCCACTTTCTGATCCTCAAGGCATGACACCAAGTCCACGGCTCGTAAAGTCTTCTATGGTTCGTCTACATGTTCATAGACTCAACTTCAAAAGTTTACCCTTCACTAGAATTTGTTATGAAACCATCTTTACGGTAGGGTCTCGTGGCACCTCTACTTCAGCAAATTTTGCACTTTTAACCCGAAAATTGTGCCAACCTCTAATCCTGCAAAACAAATGTAAAAGCACATCAAATCTACTAACATCGCATTGAGAACACACAAAATTCCAAGTTTTAAGCATCAAAAGCATTGTATTATCATAGCACATCAATAGTGTACATCCACATACATGCCTCAGCCTCTGAGATAGCCTGGTGAACCCCAGGCTAAATCTATTGTAGTAACTGAGTCAGCTGGGACTCAGTGCAACCTACCTCTTCGCCATGGCCTGAATAGATGTGGTTGACATATAAAGTATGCTGCGGGTGCTGCCGGTGTGGGCACGACCTTTGGTGTAGTAGTAGTATTAGTAGACCATCTCTTTACATCGGTCTTTGTTTATGGGGGGGGGGCCTCAGCAATGGGAGCAGCAGTGGTGGTAGAAGATAGAGGCTCAGGCGGTGGCATGTTGGCGAACATCTCTGGCATCTGAACAGGAAGGCGTGGCACTCGCTGGAGGGCTATCGAGTTCTCGTCAGCCTTTATTAGGCTGGCATCTAAAGTCCTCTGAACCTCGATCAGGGAGTCCTGATGATGAAGTATTTCCACCCCTCAACTTTATACAAAGTCGATATGTCAGGCACGGGAAGGGGATGGAGATGGACTTCTTTAGGGCCGCCTCATGAATCTGTTTTGCAGTCAAGTGGGCCCAGTCTATATCATAACCAACCAAGATGCTGATAACCAATATTGTGTTTTCTGGTGTCAGGATGTTATCTTCAAGTGTGGGCGGGATCCGCGATCTCACCACAGCCTACCAAAATTTATTAGTGAACCCGAGGGATGCCTTCAGGATGGGCTCCGAAGAAGTAGATATCCATTCAAGATCTTGGCCTTGCTCAGCAATATGGTTAGCAACCCATCTCATCAAAGTGGCCCTTCGGGCTAGGTCTCTCATCAGGGCTTGTCCCAAGTCTATGGTCAAACTCTGTTGTAGTCTTGGGGCTCGGGAACTCGGGACCAATAGCATACGTTGGATGGTGGCCTCTGAAATATAAACATGTACACCCCTCAACCTTGTATGTGTCAGCCATCATTAAGTGAGGAGTCTCTTTCCCTTAGGGAGAGAATCAAGGACAGTGGTGGCATAAGATGTGAAAAACTCATGAACCATAGGCAGGGAGTACTTTCCCAACAGTGTTGCCAACCACTGGAGCCTGTATCTAGCGATGGTGTCCTAGAGTCCTTGGAAACTATCCAATCCTAAACTGATAATCCGAGGCTCCTCAAAAATAGAACGGGCTAATTGACCCCTCTCATCCTTTTTTATGTCATCCCAATAGATAGCTTGTATACCCTACATACACCACTAGCTAGATAGAGCATCTGGGGGTGAAGGTGGTGCTCAAGGTGTTGTTGAAGACTCATACTTTGACTCCTCTTCATATTCGAACTCGGATCCCTCTCTGGAGGGAGTTATCTGTATCGAGCTGTTGTCTCTGTCACCTTCCTCGTCAAACTGGGGAGGGCGTACCACAATAGCATGAGTTTGGGGCTGCCCTGCCTATCTAGTAGCAACCCGTGTCTATGTTTGCTTGGCGTCTGCATTAGGCTGAACACCGAGATCCTTTATAGATCCACTGGCCTCAGAGTTTCCTAATCCTCTAAGGGCTCATCTTGTAATGGTTGTTGTGAGACTCGTATCTCATTCTTTCTTGCTTTTGGGGCCATGGTACCTAAAATGCACATATTTAGCAACACTATTAGCCCCATGAGTAAATGAACAAAAAGCAGGAACATATCAGAACTGGGTACAGATGACTACAAAGGCTTGTTTATGGGTTGTAGTGAAAACTATGAGCTATAAAAGGCCCTCGTAGATAGCAGAATGTAGTTAACTTAGCTACTGGAACTGCGTCTATAAGACTAGGTATGACTTATAGAACATTCTATGGGTTGTAGACTAAGTGGTAGATGTGATCCAAACTTTGATTTTGTGTAGGCACGGCCCTACGAGACCTGTCTACGAGTCGTAGATTAAACTATGGTTCGTAGAAGTCTCGTCTGATAGAATCCTAGAAATTCCAAGTTACTGAATCTTCACACAAGGGGCAATTATGGCTCGTGGAGTAACCACGAGCTGTAGAAGACCCTCGTGGCGTGCAATTTCCAGTAATATTGGTTTTCTAAACCTATCAAGCAGGTCCCAAAATGACATGTTCCGACCACGATTATTTAAATCGGCACTGAAGCAAGAATATTATGCATCCATATGATTTAAACAAATTCCCCAACACCCCACATGCAATGATTATATACCACCCCATTTATTTCCATTTTATATGTTTGCACCACAATCCGACACCGTTTGGAAGTTAAAAATTAAGCACACACATGCAATCACGTCATTTTTCAAGTAATGATTTCCATCCAATTCAAACGACATGTGATGACATGGGCTTCTTGTAATAACATTCAAACAAAAAACGTCCACACACATATATGTTGTCTCTTGACTTTATGAAATGACCCCAAAAAGTGTCCGAAAATATGTCTCGAAAGTGCCCATGATCGTAATTTCCATATATCTCAAAATTTGTGCGTGATATCAAAAATCTAACTTCATATTCGTGATCAAGGGCAAAATTGAGTGGGAAATGGTTCCAACCCCGATTTTAGAGCAACCGTATCAAAATTTGAAATTCCAAAAAAATCCTTATCCAGTGTTGATTCACGCCCTTGGCGCGACACGGCCAGGGCGCAGACTAGTGTTGTTTTTGCTTTAGTTTTGCCTATTCGGTCCAAGGCCTTTGGGTCTTGGGCCTAAGTCTTCCTATGCGTAAAAATACCTATACTTAGTCATTTTTCAACCTCATATCATACAAGACATTCCTCAAAACCTTCTCAAACACTTAGCCAAATAATCATTCAAAATCAAGTGTCCCAAACTCATTTCCAGATTCAAGAAATTCAATCAAGCTTCAAGTTCTCATCTCAATCTTTGTTAAGGAATTCTCCAAAGTTGAGGTATGTGCGTTTCAACCATTGGGTCCTTTCACCCATGGTGCCCAAGATTCTTTTTTACATAAATTGCATGTTTCTAAGTTGATTTACTTATGGATCTTCTTATTATGAATTTAACTATGAACTATATTGGGATTTTGCAAAAGTGTGACTGTTTATGCATGTTTTGAGCTATGGATATAAGATCTATGAAGAGTTTTGATAAAGGGTTTCAATGTATTTTGCATGATGGTATTACTAAGTGTTGATGGGTTGATTTACTTCAAGTTTTCTTGCATGATTACACTCTTGAATTGCATGGTTGTACACTAGTATTACACACGCACCAAGTATTCGATAAAATGTCCGATTTAGGATTCTTGAGTTACTGATGATCCATTGCATGACTCGTGACCTGAATGACCTTATGATGATGAATGTAAGGTATATATGTGTCGAATTCATGAAAAGTGTGTATAGTATTGCAAGTGACCATACCATAGATGAGGAGTATGTACCTCATCCACCTTGTCGGGTGGTAGCAATCCCGTAATACCATAGATAAGGGGTATGTATCTCATCCACCTTATCAGGTGGTGGCAATCCCGCACTATCATAGATGAGGGGTATGTACCTCATCCACTTTGTCTGGTGGTGGCAATCCCGTACTACCATATATAAGGGGCATGTACCTCATCCACCTTGCGGGTGGTAGCAATCCCATACTACCATAGATGAGGGTATGTACCTCATCCACCTTGTCGGGTGGTAGCAATCCCGTACTACCATAGATTAGGGGTATGTACCTCATCCACCTTCCAAGCAGGTGTCATGCCTTGGATTCCAAGTACTGAGTTGCTTGGTCTATGATAATAGTCTCTTCCTACACATGTAATATGTTCTATATAAGCATGTTTTACTCTAAGCATTATTCATGCATGACATTTTGCTATATGCTCATTTATTGCCTAATTATGCATCTCGATTATGTTGCCTAGCTCTTGTTGCATTGCATCCTACATACTTAGTATATTAAAATGTACTAATGCATATTCTATACCTACATGATGTTACCATGTAGGACCAGAGCTCCATTTGATCATTTTTCTCCTCTGTGTTGCTAGTACTATGTTCTCAAAGCAAGTTTGGTGAGTCCTCAACTCCGAGGATGATATCTTTTGGTTCATATGTTATACAAAGACACTCTTTCTTATATTGTATGCTTTAACTATGAGGGTCAGCCCAGAAAGTTGTCTTGGCCCTTGCTCAATTCTAAGTTTAGAGGTGTTGTTGGACAAGTTATGTAAATATGCTTGAGCTTTGACTCTCTTGATGTTTTATGTTATGAAAGATTCCCCTTAGTCCCTTTTATCCTTGTTTCTTCTATCTTGTTGTTGTTTAAATGCTTTCGCAACTAAACATGTATAATGATATAGTAAGAGACTTGTTTGGGGTCCCTTAAGGTTCCCCATTCGTCGTGTTATGTCTAGGCCTTAGGCTTGGGTCGTGACACATTATTCAAAGCAATGGCAGCAACTCAATCAATATTAATATCACATACGAAGGCAACTATTAATTTGAACCCATCAAATTTGGACTACCATATCCATCAATGATTTCAGCCTAATGATATTAATTTCGGTATTATAAGGATTTTAGGGCCAAGAACTTACTGAAAATAGAGCACAAGGATGAAGAATTGAAAGAGGAATCTGAAATGGGCTAGGTCGCTAGAGTGATGCCAAAAAATTCACCGATACCTTGTAATGGTAACCGGACGGTGGTCGAAGTGCTAGGATAGGAGAAGAGGCCAAGGTATTTTTGGGAAATTTTGGGAAAATAGGGGGTAACAATGATTTGGCCCCCCCTATAGACTTTGGCAGGATCAAATGAAAAATTGGGCCCAGGTTTTTATGAAAGCTCAATTGCGGACCGTAGAATTTTCTATAGTCCATAAACCCTAGTCACATAGATTTCTAAAATCCCTAGTTTGGAAAATTAGCTTCACGGACCCATCTACGAGTCATATGCAGAAGTACAACTCATAGAGTGGGTTGTAGAAGCCCCCAACACCTAGACAAATTTAGAAAACTTACCTGGAGTCCACGAGCCCCTTCACGGCTAATAGTTTTATCTACAGGGAGTAAAGTTGGCTTGTGGACTGGAGTGCACATTATTTTGCTCAGAGGAAATATTCTGTGAGGCAGTGCACAGATCGTGGTTTGAAGCACGGCCCGTAGAACTGGTCGTAGAAGCACTTCTTTTTGCTTATCAACCTAAGGTGGCTGACTTGGTCTTGTTCCTGCATATTCTTTACGAAACACACTATTACCCTATATGCCACTAGTCCAAAGTCAAACATTACAACAAAAATGTAGAAAATTAAACTACCTATAAGTCCAAAAGAAAAACAAAACTACTACTATCACATCAAGTATCTTGGGTTGCCTTCCAAGTAGCATCTGATTTCTTGTTGCGGCATGACTTGGACAACTTGGTCACATAGACTTCACCAAGTGCCCAAGCGTCCATCTTCAAGTCATTTGGCGTCTTCATTAAATAACAAATGTTGAAGGCGACTTCTTCATCATTCAATTGAAACTTGAGTTAGTCGGATTCCATATCCGCTAGTGCTCACCTAGTGGCTAGGAAAGACCTTCCTAAGATGATTGGGACTTCGAAGTCTACTTCACAATCTAGGATCACAAAGTTTATGGGGAATATGAATTTCTCTACTTTGATAAGGACATCATATAATACCCTCACAGGCTTCTTCATTGTTCGGTCAGCTATCAACAATTGCATGTTCATAGGAGTCGGGGCTCCTAGTCCTAACTTCTTGAAGACCGCAAGGGGCATCAGATTTATGCTGCCACCTAGATCACATAATGCCCTTGTAAACTCAACATCTCTAATGGTGCCGGGTATGGTGAATACTCCGGATCTTCTTGCTTCTGCACCAAGGACCTCATAGCTATCGCATCGCAATGTTGAAGATCTTGGGAGAGCTCTTGGCTTATAGTCCACTTCTTTGTGACCAATTCCTTCATGAACTTTGTATACCAAACATCTTCTCGAATGCCTTATTGAGAGGGATGTTGATGGAGAGTTGTTTCAGCATGGGGAGAAAGTGCTTAATTTATCTTCCTCTTCTTTCTTTTTGATTGTCTGAGGGAAAGAAGGTGGAGGTATAGGAATGGGCTTAAACTATTGTGGCGTCTCCGTAGCATCACTCACCCCATCCTTGGAATGAACATCTCCAGTCTCTGCATCTTTGCTCTCAACTATCTCCTCACGAACATTATCATCATCAACCAACATTGGAGGATCAATTATCTATTTTTCCACCACGAGTAGGCACCGCTATACACTGGCCCTCATTTTTTGGATTCTGAATTGTATTGCTGGGCAATGTGCCTTTCTGGAGCTCATTCAGTTGAGTTGACATCTGACTGAACTGTTGCTCAAGTTGTTTGATAGCAATAGAATGAGACTTGATTTTTTGGTTAATACTGGAGATGACATACTTCATCACCTTTAAGGTCTCATCTTGAGCGTCAACCTTCTTTAACATATGATCAAATCTCCTCAAATCTAGAGCTATTAGTACCCGAATCTCGATTATGTGGTGGCACATACGGACCATTCTTGTAGCCATCTCTGTGTCCCCAATCAACTTCTCTATCTTGGCTCCTATTTCTGTCATAGTAGCCTCCTCTATTGTTTTCTCCGAAGGTCCCATCCCTGTTATAGTTCCGACCTTGGTTTCCTTGACCTTGGCACCAATAGTCCTGATTGGACCTTTGGTTGTTGGTTCAGAAACCCACCATCTAATTAGTGATGAAGCAAGTGTCCTCCTCATAGTAAGGCTCCATGTACATGGGTACTCTGATGAGCTACTGCCTTCACACGTTCTTAGTTCTACTTCATCAACAACTCCACATTAGTACTAATTCAAGCAAGCTCTTACATCATATCCCTATTTATTTTCGGTTGTGTGGAATTAGTACCAACTGGGAACGAGCTCTTTGTTGTCGAATTATCTCTCATTCCCCATGCATGATTCGTCTTGACCATCTTTTCTAACCTCCCAGCAATCATAGAAAATATACAATCCAAAAATGAGCCTCCCATGATAGTGTTAGTAATAGCTTGGCTATTCTCGTCCAAGGCTCGTTAAAAGATCTCCACTAAGGCGTCATCCATGATCTTGTGGTTAGGGACACTCATCAAATATTTTGTGAACTTCTCCCACGTGGTACTGATCGAATCACCAGGAAGATGCTCGAAGTTGTTGATTTGGTCTTTCAACTTCAACTTCTTCGACCTCGGAAAGAACCTCTCCAAAAAAGCTTTATGCAGTTCAACCCATATGGTGATCAAACTCTATGGGAGCTCAGATAACCATAGCTTTGCATCACCTGTTAGAGACAATGGGAAGACAGGGAGCCCAACAACATCCATAGACAGATTCTAGCTTCCTGTCATACTTTTGCAAACAAAGACAATGTTGTGTAGATGGTTATGTGGATCCTCTGATGGTAGGCCCATAAATGACCCGTGACTCTATAGCATTTAAAGTAACACATTTGAAATAACGAACTTTGTATCATCCAGTAGTGGGTGGTAATACAATTGCTCCAGTGACATCCATTGCTATAGGATCAAGCTGATATTGATTCCATATATGAGCCGCAACGTGAAGATCCTGTCGTGGTGGGTCAATATCCTCTAGTGAAGTTGGGTTATTATTGTTCTCATTCTGGTTCTAGTTTATCGCTACATTCACGACATTAGTTGCAGCATTGTTCGCGTTGTCTTGGGCCATTTTTCTTAGCATCTTTTGGATCTCAGGGCCGGAGTCAAGGGAATGCCTCGACTTTGAGTGTTGTGCATACACTACACCTGCAGACTAAAATAAAACAAAAACAACAAAAATGTAAAATGAGGGAAATAAGGATTAATTCTCGAATTACTCAAATTAAATAAATCTAGCCATATTCCCCGATAACGGTGCCAAAATCTTGATGTCGCCCAAGCTACACTACCATTTTGAAGGTTAAAGTAGTTGTTGTCAAGTTATATAATGTAACCAAGGTTAGGATCGATCCCTATAGAGAATATGGTAGACTTAGAGAAGTTCAAGAAATTCGAGTTAATTTAACCTACTTATCTCCCAAAAAGGGAAGGGTTGTAATTGCATAAAGAAATCCTAAACTAAAACAAGTATGTGAAACCAGTGAGAAGAGAAACTAGGATTTTGTGTTCCCCATGATTCCCTAACTTGGTATTATCAGATAATCATATTCTTTTCTAGTGTGTTGCATGCAGAATGTTAAGTTTACCAAACCCTTTAGTCTAGACGAGAGGTAAACTTCACTATGTAATTTGATCTATCCCTGTACTGTGATATTACTAACCCAAACCTATTGTCCCAGTACAACCTCTCCTTAATGCAGTTTGGTTGATTAGACAAGAAAACATCAATCGAATCCTATTAATTAATCTCTTTTTCCATTCATTACTATCTTAATCTAGTCGGTAAAAACTAGGTGAATTCTAACATTGGCCACTGTTAAAAAGCAATCAAAACAAAGAGAATTAATTAATACAAGCATGCACATTTTTCAAAAATTATGAATTATCCAATTTTATCTTGTTAGTTCTTCGTGTTACCTACAACCCTAGTTGTGGATTTAGCTGCATTATCATTGTAGGTAAAAAAATTATGATATAGAATAACATAATTGAGCAATTAGAAGAATTATTTAAGAACAAGAAATTCAAGCTTTTCATTGGAAATCATAAAGTATGAATTAAACTCGCAAAATAATGTTCCAAGTGTTTCCTCAATGTTGCTGGTCGTTCCTCTCTTCTCCCACACGTTCTGTGCTGAAAATAACCTAAAAACCCTATTTATAGTACTTAAATACAAATTCAAAATGAAATAGGAAAACTGGATTCATCAGGCAATACGAGCAAGTCACAGGCCGTACTAAGTTTTACGGCCTGTATCGGGTTTCGTGGACTTTAGTCTTCCATTCTGGGTTCAGCTTCTATGAGACCTTTCTACGGGCCGTATTTAGGCTTATGGCCCGTATAGGGTTTTGTTTGATGACTTTTCAGAAAATCTTAACTTCTGATCCTCAAGGTACAGAACCTTATCTACGACTCATACCAATTCCCACAACTCGTCTGATAGTTCATAGATGCAACTTCAGAAAATCACCCCTTCACTAAATTTTACTACGAACCTTACTTTACGGCTCATGGAAACTTTCATGGTCCGTAAAGAGTGTTGTAGAATAACAAAAACAATAGTAATTGCACACTTAGCCAAAAATCGTGCCAAATCCTATAATCCTGAAAAACAAACATAAAAACACATCAAACCCACTAACATCTCTTTGAGAACACACAAAATTTCATGTTTTAAGTAACAACTGTATTGTATTTTGACATCACGCATCTCCACAACGTGGAAAGGTCGCAGACCCTTCTGGAAAGCGCAATTTCATGCAAAAAATTATTTTTCGATATGATTGACTTAAAAATCAAAGCAGATCTTCTCCCTACATAATTTTTATTCCTAAATCAGAATATGAACTCAGATTTTCTATAAAACATACAAAAAATTGTGCTATTTAAGGATTTTAGAATAAGGGCATTCTGAATCAGCTTGGGAGGTGTTACAGTCCTCAGCTTGAATCCTTGAGTGAAGACCTTGAGAGTATTTTTAGGAAATTGATTCTAGAGACCAGGAGTGAAGCTTGCATGAAGTGTTAGGAAATACATAGAGGCTGATTTAAGAGGATAATATAGTCAATTTACATCCCAAAAGAGCTTAGAGTTTAGGAAAAACTAAACTGCACACCTTCAGGGAAGGGCTCACGGCCTGTGAGCCTTTTTAGGGTCCATGAAGCTGCCTCATGAAAAGTGGTCCAGGTGACAAGACGGTGCTGCCAAGGCTTGTGGCCCCTTCACGGATCACACCACAGTTTGTGGTGAGGTCCATGAGCCATAGTGTGTGCCCATAGTGACACATTTCAGGAAAACTTGAAAACTAGCCAAAGAAGCCTAGAAAATTTCCCAAGACCATCTTCACGGCCACCTTCATGGATAGTGAAGGGGTTCACGAGCCGTGAAGGTGTTCCTGGAGGGGCACCCTAGCCAAAAACTCTCGGAATCTCCTTTTTAAGCGTCGTTAAGACCTTACGAAGTCTGGGTCCTTGATTACTTTTTAATATCTTTCGTTTATTTCTATTTGTTTTATTTTAATTTATTTTGTTATTTCTTATTATTCTAAATTCTTTTTATTTTTATTATTTTAATATTTTAAAAAATATATTTATTTTTCATGAGGTAGTAGTAAGATATGTGTACATTCTACCCTCCTGAGATTCCACTTGTGGGATTTCACTGGGTATGTTGTTCTTATTATTGTTGTTGTTGTTATTGTTGTTTCTTCTCATTCTCAACCTTTATTTCATATAGTTTCATGCAATTTTTTATTTATTTATTTATTTATTTATTTATTTATTCTGTATTTATTGTTTTTTCATTAATATGATTTCATCAATATTATAATATTAAATTAAAGTTGTATTCATTGTTGAATAAGTTATAAACTTACGTTTTTCTTTAAATCATATTTATGTATGTTATGTTGAAATTTGATATAAGAGTATTATGTTAAAGTTATTATTTTGAATTTAGAACTTATGTTATATTTTTAGTTTCATTTACACTAGTAGTGTATGACTTGATATTTTACATGTTTACCAAGTCAATAATGGGGGGGGGGGGGATTGTACTTTCAATGAGAAGAACATCAGAGAGCTATGAGTTTACAAGCCATTTATATTTTAGTTAGATTTGGTAGATTATCTTTTTGTCAAATATTTTAATAGTTTTGCTATAACATTATATTTGTTTTGTCATATTACATTTCATGTGTTCATATAAAATTTGTCTTTTAGTTTTTATGATTAACTTAATTAAAATACACTAATTTAGAAAATACAAATTGATTTTTTTAATAATATTAGTTAAGAACATATGTTTACTAATGAATATATTTTCAAAAGACAATACAATAATAATAACATACCAGTAGAATCCCACAAGTGGGGTCTGAGAAGGGTAACGTGTACGTAAACCTTACCACTACCTTATAAAGATAAAGAGGTTGTTTCCGAAAGACCCTCGTCAGAAAAATATCAGATCCCAAAAGTAGAAAAAACTAAATATAAAACAAAGAGAAAAGGAAAAGGAGAAAAAAATCAACTAAAATGGAAAGCAAATGATAATATGAAAATACAATGGAAGTAACAAATATAAGCCGGAAAAAAATAAGACAAGGTAAAAAGACATGACTACTCCTACTATCCTACTGAAACACCAGGCAGACATCAACCTACCCCTACTAGCCTATTAGCCTGTTATACTAATATGCAACCTCCATTCCTTTCGATTTAAGATCATGTCCTCGGTGAGATGAAGTTTCACCATATCCTATCTGATTACCTCCCCCATACTTCTTTAGCCTACCTCTATCCCTTCGAGTAATCCCTAAATCCAACCTCTCGCACCTCCTAACCGGAGCATTAATATTCATTCTCTACATATGCTCAAACCATCTCCGTCTCACTTCCCTCATCTTGTCTGCCACAGGGGCCACCTCTCACTTCTCGCGAATGGTCTCATTCCTAATCTTATCACTCTTGGTATGTGCACACATCCATCTCAACATCCTCATCTTCGC
Organism: Solanum clarkiae; assembly: GCA_011800125.2. Lineage (NCBI taxonomy): Eukaryota > Viridiplantae > Streptophyta > Magnoliopsida > Solanales > Solanaceae > Solanum > Solanum clarkiae. Next base: position 11,806,627 of record JAABOM020000012.1, read on the forward strand.
GACCTACATCTTCTCAACATGTGCATTTTGGATTGGCCAACACTCCACCCCATACAACAAAGACGGTCTAACAACCGTTCTGTAAAACTTACCTTTAAGTTTAGGCGGTATCTTCTTATCACACAAGACTTTAGAGGCCAGCCCCCATTTCGTTCATGCTGCCCAATACGATGGGTGAATATATCTCTTAAATATTTAATTTAATATTATTTATAAATATCCTTATTTGTCTAATATAATTTTTTTATTTTAAATAATTTACTTTTATTTTTGACATTTAATATAACCTTGTAATTATATTTGTGCAACAAAATAACACTTTTATAATTATATTGTAACAATTAAATAGGACACAATAATTATAAGATTATATAATTACTAGAATAATAATAAGTTTAATTACTAGAATAATAATAAGTTTATTTCTATTCTAATATAAAATAGAATATAAATTACACTAATTTCAATTATTAAGTAGATTTCTAAATAGAGCTTAAATCATCCCTTGAGGAAAAATGAAGGGAAAAAAGAGAATAGGGGCCTGGTTGCGCTGACGTTGGTGTGTGACGAAGGGAGTTACTTGTACCAAATCCACTTGAGATGTAGGGCTGAGATTAATCGTGGCCAAGCCATCCTAGATTCTTGCCCCACCTTAAATTCTCTCCCCTAGGTGCCCAGAAAACTTTCCTGCTCTTCCTCCTCCCTTTTTTATACTTTTAAGTTCGATTTCCTCATGCTCATAATAATACTATAAATAATAAGGCTACGGTTTTCCAATTCTTCAGATCCGAATCCATTTTCGTTTTTATCCGAATTTTCCGATTCATATAACAATTAAATTTTGTGTTGGAAAATCATAATTTGCCATTTTCGACGAATTTTTGAATCTTGTCGTTGCAAATTCAAATTGTTTCTGCTTTTATTATTCTAATAATTCTGGAAGAGTATATACTAGTTGTAGTTGCTGATTTGAGTAAAAGGAAAGATAAAACCCTAAGTCAGATGATGGAAGAATGTAACCCAGTTCAAGATGTAGAGGAGGGTGAGATCTCAGATTCGGCTTCAGTTGAAGAAATCAGTGAGGATGCCTTCAATAGGCAAGACCCACCTACTAAGATTGTCACTTCCAACTTACCAAATAATCAAAATCAAAATCAAAATCCGACTAGGGTTTGGACCATGACAGATGTATATAAATATCCAATTTCGAGAGATTATGCTAGGGGTTTGTATAACCTGGCTTGGGCTCAGGCTGTGCAGAATAAGCCTTTAGACGAACTTTTCGTCATGACTACTAACAATTCCAAGCAGTCTGTTGCTGTGGAATCTTCTGAGATGGACAAGGTCATCATTGATGTGGATGACGATGCTAAGGAGGAAGGAGAGTTGGAGGAAGGCGAGATCGACTTGGATGCGGACCTAGTTCTAAATGTTGGTACCAATAATGATAATCTTAAAACTTCAATCATTAGGGAACAGCTTCAGAGTGTTACTCTAGGCGAAACCCAGAAGTAAGTATTCATGCTACTAATAAATAACTACCTAACCAAGAGTGCTCTTAAATGGGTTCATGAATAATTATGATTTGTCTGTTTGCATAGATCCTTTCCTGTCGTTTGTTCCAAATTGCAAAGTTCTTTGGACAGCTTGGGAGAACTAGCTCTTTCTCCAGATTTTGTGCCAGGGAAACACATTCTGATTAAACTCTTTATAAGTGCAGTCCAAACCATAAATTCTGTAAGTTGTTCTCTAGTTAGTCGGTCAAAGAGGTTATATAACTTTATCTTTCAGGCTCATCCCATTGATGAAATGGTGTGGTTTTGTGTATGCTGAAATCTCTTTTCTTTGCAGGTTTTCTGCTCTATGAACCAGGATCAGAAGCAAGAAAACAGAGATATTCTATCTAGGTTTTTGTTGTTCCTTTTACTTTTGCCTTTCAGATATCTTATACTGTTTATATAATCCTAGTGCATTTGGAGACTTCTCAGTCATTCTAACTTGCCTGCAGGTTGCTTATTCATGCAAAGAGCCAATTACCTGCTCTTTTGTCTTCTGAGCAGTTAAAAGAGGTGCGTTTTCATAAAAATATATGTACTGAGAAAGCTTGCAGTTCTGGTTGCTTATGCTGCTATTTTATGTCACAGGTTGATGCCGTGATTCTCTCTATTAACCAGTCAGCTGTTTCATCAAACACTGAAGACAATGACAAGGACAATGGGAACGTTTCTCATAGATCTCCTGAAAATGCAAATCAGGATTTTATTTCTGTAAACAAGTATGATTCAGGTGCTGCATCTACCAAATCTTCAGGCTTGAACGAACAGAGTGTTTCATTTGAAACTTTTAAACCAGGATTAGCCGATTCTAAAGCTCGAGGGCTATCTATTCCTTTGCTAGACCTCCATAAGGACCATGATGAAGATACTCTTCCGTCACCTACACGAGAAATTGGACCACAGTTCCCTGTTGCAAACGCATCTACACAAGCTCATGGAATGGTGAAACCTGAGTTGCCCATTTTTGCGGTTTCTCTTGAGAAAGGGAATTCTTTATTGCATCCTTATGAAACTGATGCCCTTAAAGCTGTTTCCTCTTATCAACAGAAATTTGGTCGAAGTTCCCTTTTTGTTAGTGAAAAGCTTCCAAGTCCAACTCCGTCTGAAGAGGGTGATAGTGGCGGAGGGGACATTGGTGGGGAGGTCTCCAGTTCTAATGTTGTTCATAATGCCAGCGTCCTGAATGAATTTAACTTGGGGCAACCAATAGTGGCTTCTGTTCTGCAGGCCAATAGTCTTGCTGGACAAGGACTTGGAACTGCTCGGACTGCAGATCCTCTGAGTTTTCTGTCAAATCCTTCTTCGCGATGTTCTACAGCAAAAAGTAGAGATCCCAGACTCAGATTGGCAACCAGCGATGCAGCTTCTCAGAACATGAATAAAAATTTCTTGCCCATCCCAGACATTAATTTGAAATTAGAGGCTTCTTTAGAGATGATTGGTACTAAAAAGCAGAAGACAGTAGAGCTCCCAGTCTTTGATGCTCCAGTGCTGAAAAGACAAAGAAGTGAGCAGACTGATTCGATCATTGTGAGTGATGTGCGTCCTTCGACTGGAAATGGTGGTTGGTTGGAGGATAGAGGGACTGCTGGGTTGCCAATTACAAGTAGTAACTACGCTTCGGATAGCAGTGATAATGGCATAAGGAAATTAGAGCAAGTAACAGCTAGTGTCGCTACTATACCTAGTGTCATAGTTAATGCTGATGAGAACTTCCAATTGACTGGCATTAGCGCATCAGCAACTTTGCAATCTTTATTAAAAGATATAGCTATAAATCCATCAATGTGGATGAATATAATCAAGATGGAACAGCAGAAATCTGCTAATGCTTCTGGAACTACAGCACAGGCTTCAAGTTCTAGCTCTATTCTTGGAGCAGTTTCATCAACGGATGTAGTTGCTCCCACAACTTCTGCTATTGGGAAGAGATCAGTAGGAATACTTCAGACTCCTACACACGCAGCAGCAGTGGCAAGTTCCATTTACAATCTCTGAAGAATGAGTTCATTTGCAATGTGTTCTTTACTGCTTCTTTTGCACAGTTCACCTGCTTCTATTGTGCATTTCCTCTTTTATTTCTTCGTGACATTTTAAAGGATTTATCCTTTTCTTGTGTTTGGGGTCGAATAAGGTGCAGAGTGGTTCCTTATGTGTTCTATTGGGATTTATTTAATCTCCATTTTCCATTATTATTTTTTGTATTAAAATGTTCTCCTAAACACTCTATTTGATACTTTATGTGACTTGGGTTATCCTCTAAAATATCTGACATTGTCGAGATTTGCAGGATGAAGTGGCAATGGTCCGCATGAAACCTCGTGATCCTCGGCGTGTTCTTCATAATACTGCAGTTCTAAAGGGTGGTAATGTTGGATCAGATCAATGTAAAAGTGGTGTAGCTGGCACACATGCAATGATTAGTAATCTTTATTTCCAAAGTCAAGATGATCAGTTGGATAAGAAGCCAGCTGTGACACTTTCGACTACACCACCAGACATTGCTCGCCAATTCACCAAAAATTTGAAAAATATTGCTGATATGATCTCTGTTTCACCATCAACACAAACATCTGCTGCTTCTCAAACTCAGATACAATGCATACAAGTTCATCAGAGTAGATTGGAAGGGAAGGGAGCAGTTTCTGAGTCAAGTGAACGGCTGAATGATGCTGGCTTAGCTTCTGAAAAAGGTTCTTCTGGTTCTTTGCAACCTCAGATCTCTTGGGGAGATGTTGAGCATCTATTTGAGGGGTACAGCGACCAACAGAGAGCTGATATCCAGAGAGAAAGGGCTAGGAGGCTTGAGGAACAGAAAAAAATGTTTTCTGTTCGGAAGCTCTGTCTTGTCTTGGACTTGGACCACACTCTTCTCAATTCTGCAAAGGCGTGAATCTTTTTTAACTTGTCGAATCTAAGCTTAGTTTCTCTGTCAGTAATGATGATTTTTATGATCTTGCTCTTCTTTTTCAGTTTGTTGAAATCGACCCAGTTCATGAAGAGATATTGAGAAAGAAAGAGGAACAAGACCGTGAAAAGCCATATAGGCATCTTTTCCGATTTCCACACATGGGAATGTGGACCAAGTTACGGCCTGGTATCTGGAATTTCTTGGAAAAGGTATCTTTTTTTCTAATACGCTTGTTTGTGTGTTTATACATCTGGAGTCGAATATTGAGTCTTCTATTTTTCTTCCCCCCTCCCCTCTTTTTTTGGGGTAATATTGTGCTGCTTTAGGCTAGCAATCTTTTTGAGCTGCATCTCTATACCATGGGGAACAAGCTATATGCCACGGAGATGGCAAAATTGCTAGATCCAAAAGGGGATCTGTTTGCTGGACGAGTGATCTCCAGAGGTGACGATGGAGATCCATTTGATGGGGATGAAAGGATTCCTAAGAGTAAGGACTTGGAGGGGGTTTTGGGCATGGAGTCAGCTGTTGTGATTATAGATGATTCTGTGAGAGTCTGGCCACATAACAAGCTAAATTTGATTGTTGTGGAGAGGTAATTAATTGTATGTTTGACATGAGCGATTTTTCATGCATATTGGTGGAATGATATTGTGCTGTTCAAATGTCTATGATTAACCATTTTGCATCTTTAGGTATATTTACTTTCCTTGCAGTAGACGACAATTTGGTCTTCCTGGTCCTTCTCTTCTTGAGATTGATCACGATGAAAGACCAGAAGATGGGACATTGGCCTCTTGTTTGGGGGTGAGCTAATGTTTGATCTTGTATAAGAATATCTAGGAGATTAATAGTTTTGTACTAATATTCTATATCATTTCATACAATTAGGTTATTCAAAGAATACATCAGAATTTTTTCGCACATCGATCCATCGATGAAGCTGATGTTAGGAACATCTTAGCCACGGAACAACAAAAGATTCTGGCAGGTTGCCGTATTGTCTTCAGCAGAGTATTTCCTGTTGGTGAAGCCAATCCTCATTTGCATCCTTTGTGGCAGACGGCTGAACAGTTTGGTGCTGTCTGTACTAGTCAAATTGATGAGAAGGTAACCCACGTGGTTGCCAATTCTCTTGGGACGGATAAGGTGTGTTACTTCACCCAAAACTGTCACTCTACATTGCTGAAATTTCATACACATTTCCACAAAAATTTGGGGACACACCCATTTGCACAAAAATTTGGGGAAAAGAAAAAGTAAGTGAAAAGAAACTAGTGGTCGATTTGGAGAAATGAGAATGAAATGTTTAGGTAATGAAGGGTGTTACTAGTGGAGAAGTCTACCATACATTGCACTGCAATATTGAGTAATATATCTCTTAGGGTGTTTTTTGTATGGAGGTAAAACTTTTTTTTAGTTTTTTCATGCTTTGTTAGTCTATTTTTGAAAAACATTTTCAGCAGGAAAAGAAGTTCCATGTGACATTTCATCCCTCCCCATCCATATTCCATACCATCCCCATCTATACTGCCTCCGCATGTGTGGTTCGTGAGCTATTGCATAGGAAAACCAAACACACCCTTAGACATTTTTTATCACCCACCCTGTAATTATGTTGATTAACATTGCTGATCCATCATCCTGAAAACTGTGCATCCCTTGGAGGTTTAACTACTAGCTTTTCTTAACAGGTTAATTGGGCACTTTCCACTGGACGATTTGTTGTTCACCCTGGCTGGTATGATCTCTTTAATGTTGAGTTGCAGTCATATCACTATGGTTTTAGTGATATAAGTTGGTTATATTTCTTGATTTATTCTGCACAAAAATAAATTTGCAGGGTGGAGGCATCAGCTTTACTTTATCGGAGGGCAAATGAACATGAGTTTGCTATTAAATCTTAAATTAATACAATTTCCATCTCTTGGTTAAAAGAAAAACCAAAAACAGTCTTGAGGATGAAATCAAAAAATCAGATGGATGTAAGAAACGGAAACACTAGCTAATCAGGCAAAGGGAGAATCATTTTAGAATATGTGCCTAAGCTTGATTCTCAAGGAATGCACCAAAATCCCTTGCTGGCTTGATCAATTTTTGTGTCCAAAGTAATATGGGCTGAAGCTTTATTTCTGAAAATTCAGTCGCGCGTATTCTGTTTAAATGCATGGATAACAAAGCTGATGAAGAAAAAGGCAGAACTTGTGTAGTCTGTTTGGAGACATTCGATAAAGTTGAACAATACAATACTTGTCAGAATCTGGTTTTTGGGATTAAAGGAGCAACTGGAATTCCATAAATGGTGGCAAACGATCAATTATTGAATGGACTAATGAAAACTCATGGTCGACTAATAAACTATCTAGAGCCCTCAATTAACGTATAACGACTTCAAATGGGCTTCAAACCTGCGTTGATAAGTGACACTTTCCAAGATCTGTGATTTTATCGGCTTATCTTCTTGGCACATTCTTATATATTTAAAAAAGAATTTTAAGGATATTGACATAGAATTTCGTCAGGTACTGTTGGAGGAGGTATTGATTAGCTCTTTGATTCTCCAATTTGATTTTTCAACGTCGATGAATAATTAACTATTAGGCTGAGGAAACTAAAATGCAAATGATGCCTGTATTGAATAATATTATGGGTTCAAAGTTATATAAATTATGATTATTGGAAAAAAATATACATCTGTAAAGGATAGATATATAAGGTACATATCAAGGTTGGTGCAAACATTAGATGTGCGTGTACGTGGAGCCAGTGGATACCTGTGCAGGGAAAACAAATTAATTGTACCAACATCCACGGAAGGCTCTTATCGGTTGGAGTTTGACATGTGCTTGTGGCACGTTAGTACCATTCTGTGTCTTTTTGCTAATGTTTCAAAAAAATTACATGATGTTCTATCTTTTGTTTTATACCAAAACTTCTAAGAATTTAAATAAACTGAATATGTTATTATAAGCTTTGAGATACCTTTTCTATATCAAATTAACATCAGCAAAAACTTCAATATATTTTTCTACTATAATTAATAGGAAAAATCCCCAAATTTGGTTGTGAACTATGCAAAATGGTCTAGTTTTGTCGTTAGGGAAAATTGCAAGACTAAAGTGTGGTTAGATTATTAAATGGGTTGATTTACCTTTATTGACTCACAAAACAATCCGTCAGTCAATACATAGTTTAAGTTCAGACCAGTTGGTATACATCAGGGCCTTGAGAATTTTGGCGTGAAGCTCACTCATATGATAACTGATAACAATGGAGGCTTGGCCAACGATATTGCTTATTTAATCGATGAAAGCACTGAAAAATTTCACCCATTAATTTCCTAAAATTTCGGCAAACTTTGAGTGCCCAAAATCTTTGAGTCGATATTCATCAAAATGTTTCAATTCCCAAACTTTTGAGACTTTCAATTGATTGCCAATTTCAAACGCTAACTAATTATAGTAGCAATATGATTGTAATCATATAAAATTTATTAAAATATAAACTTTATAATATGATTCAAATTATATTAACTTCACAAAATATATTAGTTCAAATGAATATTATGGATTAATATGATTGGGTTAATTAATTAAGTCCAATAAGATATGAATTTAATTAAAAGCCCAAATTCATTTATTTGGGCTACAAAAGATTACCCACTTTATTGGGCCCAATATCCCTTCATCCAAGAGGCCCATCTTGGCGCCACGTGTCAAATGACGTGACACGCCAAATCAAATAAAGAAGTCAATAGGATCATGCCATGTGTCAAAATGACAAACCCATTTCATTAAAGCCCATTATGTCATTTCACTTAAATCTGATTGGTTGGGAGAAAGCCTGATTCCATCATGACTCCTCTATTCCACAACTATATATAGGGTCCTCATAATTTAGAATTCACATCAAGAATTCTAACGCAAAGCTAGAGAAAGCTCGTGCATCAAACACCACAAATTTCTCTACAAATTCAAGAATTCAAACATTCAAGGATCCAAGTTCAAGAACAAGCTTAAAAACTCTTGAACTCAAGAACAAGCTTCAAGATCAAGAACAAATCCAAATTTCAAGATCAAGATCAAGATCAAGAATAAATTCAAAGTCCAAGAACAAGTTTCAGATTAAAGATCAAGCATAAGAGCCCTTAAATTTACACTTGAAAAGGTGAATCAGAGGATTCATAGGGATCGTAACACTCGCATATTGAAATCAAATACTACAAATTGTTGCAATATTTTGGTTCTTGATCATTATTTTCTCAATGCGAATTTTATTGTCTACAAATTCTGGCAAGCCCAGTGGGACAATATCTACCTTTCATCTCAACTTTTCAAGCATCAAGTAATATCAAAATGGTTTCCAAGAAGATTTCTCTATCAACTTCCTCTAAGGCTACTAACTACAAGTTCTTCCTTGACGTTACTTTTGGAAGTGTCGGAGCGGTTACAAGAAACAAAGCCACCATATACTGGGACAACAAACACTGTGAGTGTCGTCCACATCAACTCTTGATTTTGGATCTTCAACCCCAAAAGGAGTGAGGTCCTCTACAAATGCTTCAGAAGGAGGAAGTAGTGTTGCCGAGAAGTTCAAGCAGACTTTGGCTCTATTTGAGGTCTCTGGTTCCAAGAACTCTACCGCAAAGAAAAACCATGACTCATCCAATAAATCTTCTCCATATGCATCGCGTAATGTGAGTCCTATGAAGATAAACTTTCATAATAATCCATGCCACTCTTCAGTGCCTACAAAAATCATGCAAGCGATGACAACTAATGCTTCATCCATGGAGGAACAACTCTTAAATCTGGCAAATATGATTGAAGGATTGACCAAGCATGTGCAACACCATGAGTCTCGCATCGATAAGTTGATGGATATAGTGGATGACTTACTAGATGGGAAATCTAGCTATGCATCTGGGAAGGGTATTGACATCCAAGAGACTGAAAATCCTATGAAGCAAGCACAAACTATCAAGGAGCAACCAGTTTCTGCCAAAGGGATGATCCCACTAGATCAATTAAAGGAGTTCATTGAAGAGACCATTAAAAGACAAGGATTAAGTCTCCACGAGGTCTTCCCATATGTATGCTAAGCCTTACACTCCAAGGATTGATAGCTTCAAAATATCTGCTGGTTATCAACCCCCTAAATTACAGCAATTCAAAGGAAAAGGAAATCCAAAGCAACATGTCGCACACTTTGTGGAGAGATGTAATAATGCTGGGACCTGTGGAGACTATCTCATCAAATAATTGGTCCACTCCTTCACAGGAAATGCCTTTGACTGGTACATAGATATTGAGCCTCATTCCATTGATAGTCGGGAGGAACTGAAGCATGAGTTTCTCAATCGCTTCTATAGCACAAGGCACACAGTGAGCATGGTAGAACTCACAAATACTCGCCAAAGAAAGGATGAACCAGTCATCGACTTCATAAATCGATGGAGGAACGTGAGCCTTAATTGCAAAGACAAGCTTAGTGAAACTTCTGCTATAGAAATGTGTATCCAGGGGATACACTGGGGGCTTCTGTGCATCTTACAAGGAATAAAACCTATGTCTTTTGAAGACCTAGCTACTCATTCTCATGATATGGAGTTGATCACGTCCTCTTACCTACTCATGCTCATGATATGGAGTTGAGCATGTCCTCTGCCGGAAAAGATGGGATGCTTGTTTACGATCCTCGCAAAGGGAAAAACAAACAAGAACCCAAGAAATAGAGAAAATTTGTGCCCAGGAATGAAAACAAAGAATCCATGAATGTCAATATGTCTCCTGTGAAATTTATTACAAAAGAAAGTAGGAAACAAAGTGTAAAGACGACTTTTCAAGAGTGTTCAAACCGAAAGCTAACCTTGAGAGAGATGCAAGAAAAGGAATACCCTTTTCTGGAGTCTGATGTTCATGAAATTTTTGAGGAATTGGTTGAGCTAAAGCTCATTAAGTTTCCAGAGATGAAACAAATCGATGAAGCTGGGAAGACTGATGACCCAAATTATTGCAAGTATCATAAACTTTTAGGTCACCCTCTTGAAAAGTGTTTTGTCTTCAAGGATAAGGTTATGGAATTGGCTAATGAAAAGAGGATTGTCCTCGATGATGGAAAGACAAACTCTAATCAAATCTTTATCATGTTCGACTCGCTTGACCCAATCAAAATATATACACCTGAATAAGAAGGGCCATTAGAGAAAGAAAAATCCCAAATCGATATAGGTAATGATGAAGGTTGGATTCTCGTGACTAGGAGGAGACACAACAGGACAAGTCCACGAAAGAATCATTTGAACAATCAATCAGACAAAGGGTAGTGAAGAGATCAAAGAAGCAGAAGTCAGTTAGACGTCCAAAGGGGCCAAAGGTGGAAATGTACCACCACCAGAAACCACGACGTCCTGTGACTTTGGGGGAATTCTTACCAAGTTGGTTGATGTGCTATCAAAATACAACACTTTTGATGCTTAAAACTTGGAATTTTGTGTGTTCTCAATGCAATGTTGGTTGGTTTTATGTGTTTTTGTGTTATATTTGCAAGATTACATGTTTGACCTTGATTTTGGGAAGAAGTGCAAAAGTTGTTGAATTTTGCTGCTATACAAGACCCTTTACGGGCCGTAGATCATTCTATGGGTCGTAAAGTGATTACGTGAACAATTCCAATGAGGAGCTATTTTCTGAAGTTGATTCAACGAATATGCATACGAGTCGTGGATTGACTTAAGAGTCGTAGATGATGGTTTGTGCCCGGAGGATCAAAGATTGGGACTTTCTGAAGATTTATCAGATAGGTCGTAAACTATTTTACGAGTCGTAGAGAGGTGTCGTAGACGTGAAGTCCAAATTTTCAGGAGCTTTATACGAAACCCTAATTACGAGCCGTGGAATGCAATACGACCCGTAAACCCCTTTCGTATGCCATGCCGACCAGTTATCCTATTTTACTTAGGACTTGATTTTACTTATTATAAATAGGTTTTATAGATTATTTTTCTAATTTTTTTCCTATTACTCAGAGAACTCAGTAATTAGAGAGAGAAAATTGTGAGATTACTTTAGAGAGTCTTCGAGAACACTTGTATATTAATTTCATTTTAAAGCTTGTGATTCTTGTTGAAGTTGGATTTGCTTGTTCTTAATTCTACTGTGTAAGTGTTCAATTACATTTTCTCAATTCATAATTCTTGCATCTACACAAAGCATGAGTAGCTAAATCCACAACTAGGATTGTAGGAAACATGAAGAACTAGCAAAGTATAATCAGATAATTCATAATTATTAGAAAGTGTGCATGCATGTATTAATTAACTCTTTTCATTTTTCATGTTTTCTAATGGTATCAAATATTAGAACTCGCCTAGTGTTACTGACTGGACCAAGATAGACATGAATAGGAAAAAATGATTAGTTAACAGGATTCAATTGATATGTTCTCATCTAATCAACCATATTGGGCCAAAGGGAGGTTATACTGGGACTAATAGGTAAGGGTTAGTAATGCACACTATGGAGATGGGCCAACTCGCTTAGTTAAATTCACCTCTCACCTTTGACCAAAGGGCTTGGTGAACTTAACTTACCGTCATGCATGCTACACATTAGAAAAGAATTAGATTATCCGGTGATACTGAGTTAGGAATCATGGGAAACATGGTACCCTAGTTTCTCTCCATATTGATTTCTCTTCTATGTTAGTTAGTTTAGTTTTATTTTGCATTGATTATTGCAAACCCCCTTTTGGGGAAGTAAGTTGGTTAACCACTCAAATTGCGATCATTGAATTCTCTTGAGTCTGCATATTCCCTGTGGGCTCGACCCTAATTTTTGTTAGGTTCTATTTCTTGATAACAGCCGCTTTATCATCTAAAAAGAGGTGTAACTTGGGCGACATCAAGATTTTGGCACCATTGTCGGGGAATACGGCTAGACTTACTTAATTCATAGTAATTTGAGTGTTAATTCTTATTTCTCATATTTTACTTTTGTTTGTTATTTTTGTTCTTTTTCATGGTGTAAGTGTAGTGTATGCCCAACACCCGGAGTCCAGACAGTCCCTTAACTACATTTGAGCAAGAGATCCAGAGAACTTTAAGAAGAATGGCGCAAGATAATGCAAACAACGCGACCAATGCAACCATAAACTAGAACAACAATGAGGATGCTGATAATGAGAACCCACGTCCTCTTCAGGATATTACTCCACAGCCTCAGGACTTTAATGCAATGCTTATCAGTGGAATCAAGACAGACTGAATCCTATGGCTATGGAGGTGACTAGAGCTTTTATGTTTCCACCAATACCGCTAGACACAAAGTTCACAATCTCGAGTGGGTTGCTTCAAATGCTGCAGAACCATGGGCTATGTTCGGGCTTGCCATCATAGGATCCTCATAGCCATCTACACAATGTCGCATTCGTATGCAAGAGTGTGATGGGAACACAAGATCTATCTATGGATGCTGTGGGACTTCGTGTCTTCCCATTGTCTCTTATAGGCAATGCAATATTATGGCTATTTGAGCTCCGATGAGTTTATTCACCAGTTGGGTAGACTTGCAGAGTTCCTTTGTGTCAAGGTACTTCCCTAAACCGAAGAAGCTCAAGTTGGAGGGACAAATTAAAAACTTTGAGCAACTTCCTAGTGACTCGATCCGACCACGTGGGAGCAGTTCACTAGGTACTTGAGGAGTGCTCCGGGCCATAAGGTTGTCGATAATATCCTGGTGGAGAGTTTCTATTGAGCTTTGGATGGAAATAGTAAAGCATGTGCTGACACCTTCTTGGGAGGTTTGTTTGTAGAATAACCATCCACAGAAATTGCTGAGAAGCTGGACGTGGTGGCTAAATTGAACCACTACAGAGGCCTATGAATAAACATCCAACCAATCACGTAGGTACTGCTGGCATAAGCCTTGCACAAGAAAACATAAATGCAGAGTTCATTAGGATGTTTGCTTAAAACAGCCAATCTAGAGATGCTAATGAAGCATACGCAAGAATTAGCTAAGGAAAGAAACATTCAGGAAATCCACCACACAAAGCATGAGGACCATAAAGATGGCAGTAGGAGTAGCCATTACATGCCCCCCATAATCATAATATGGGGATTGGGAATCCTAGAGTTAAAGAGATGCTTGACCAGTTGTTCAAAAGGGTCGACGCACAAGATGAGACCTTGAGGGAGATTAAGTTTGACATTGCCAGTGTAAATCAAAAAGTTGAACAACACTTTATCTCAATCATCAATTTGGACACGTTTCAGCGCAATTAAATCAGATTCATAGAGACATGATGGCCGACACCATAACTCAAGAGCTAAAAGACATTGATAGGTACAAGATAAAGACAAATTATGGTGAAGGGAGCACCCCCCAACATGCTACAGATATTTACAAGGGAACACAAAATCTTGAGGAAGTCTGAGTAATCAAGCCACCTATGTAGTGCTGCGACAATACATCAGGTATTGCTTGGAGGAAACCCAAGGAGGATATTAGCGCTTAGGCGGGCATGTATGATTTTTGACCCCTTTTATGCTTTATTTTGCTTTGATTATGTGCATTGGGGATAATGCACATCTTTTTCGATAGGGTATGGGTAGTTGTGGGCCTCAGTGAAGTCTGAGTAGCTTGGGTCCATAATTACCTTAATTTTTGATCCCGAGGTTTTCTTTTCAGTGTTTTTTTCCCCATGGATATTTACTTTCTGTTGAACTAACATGTTTAAGATGTTTAGATAGTATGTGTAGCATACAGTACTAATAATTATAACATATAACATGTTTTTGTTATTTGTTTTGAAAATGATACCCACCAAAAATTTTGATTTGTAGTCTAGGTAGCAACTATGCATGTTTAGGTGTGTGACAATGCTTGTTCTGATAAGTGAGGATAAATTGAGATAAAAAAGCATGATCTGAGAGTCTTTTGTTGATAATACATGCAGTGCCATGTGAGTGTGAGTTTAAATTGCTAAATTCATGTGTTTTGTGCTAATTTAGAACTTCCCCTGTTACTCTAAGTTAGACTATAGATTAATTGGATTAGAAAAGGATCTGAGGCTAAATAACCAACGAAAATTGCAATATATCCCTTGTTCCTAATGTTTGAAGCTAAACATGTACCTATTCTCTGAAAATACCTGATTAACCTTGTTAGTTGTAAAATCCTGAAATCAACCCTAGTCCTTCCTTGAACATTATGCACTTTGACAGAGGCAAAAAGCCTAAGTTGAGGGTGGCTACCAAAATTGGCCCTGATTAGGAGGATGGATATTGTGCACCTCAACACAGGCTAAAAGCCTAAGTTGAGGGTGGCTATTTTAAGAGTAAAACACAAAAATAAGGAGGGGAGTTAGTGATACAGAGAAAAAGTGAAAAATCATGTACTGGGTGCAAGAAAAATAAGTGATGCTTGAGTTGTGAACTAAAAAGAAAAATGAAGTGTAAAAGCAAGGCAAAAGCTGAAAAATGAATAGAAAGCACCCAGAAAAGCCTGAAATCAGAGAAAGGGAGAATGAGGTGAAAATAACAGAGTTGATAGGGCAAAAGTGTAGAATAAATGCAGTGTCAAGGAGGCCCTCTAGTCACCATGTTCCTAAAAGACTATACCAAAGTCCTCTGAGCCTACGTTACAAGCCTAGAAAATCCTAAAGTGATCCTAGTCCAATTACTTGAAGGTCTTAGTCATGACTGTAGGGGCAAGCCTATGGTATTAGGAATGATACATGAATGTCTGTTGGGATAGTGAGTGATTTTTCATAGTCCCAAGGTCATATATGAAAACATTATTGAGTGTCCGATATGAGACGTCTTTCTGTGAGGCCACTTGCATTGTGCTATTAGCATTAGACTTATTTAGTGATTGTGGATTTTTGATAGTACCTCACTTGTCATAGTTTTGTTGTCACATGGACTGTTCTGTATTGATTTCCTAGATGACTATCTGATGCTATTTTGAAAAGTTGGTGTGGGTATCTGAGTTTGAGATTTATGTGATGTATGCCATGAGGTTGAGGTCTATGTGTTATTGTATTATCTATATAGATTGAGTCCATCACTTAAGGACAAACAATAATTTTAAGTTGAGGTGTCGATATGCTGTCAAAATACAACACTTTTGATGCTTAAAACTTGGAATTTTGTGTGTTCTCAATGCGATTCTAGTTGGTTTTATGTGTTTTTTGTGTTAAATTCGCAGGATTATAGGTTTGGCCTTGATTTTGGGAAGAACTGCAGAAATTGCTGAATTTTGCTGCTATACGAGACCCTTTACGGGCGTTAGATCATTCTATGGGTCGTAAAGTGGTTTCATGAATAATTCCAGTGAGGGGATATTTTCTGAGGTTGATTCTATGACATGCAAATGAGACTTAAATTGATTTATGAGTTGTAGAAACAGTTTGTGCCCTGAGGATTAGAGATTGAGACTTTCTGAAGATTCATCAGGTGAAATCCCCTTACGACTCATAAACTATTTTACGAGTCGTAGAGGGGTGTCATAGACTTAAAGTCTAAATTTCCAACAGCTTTGTACAAAACCCTGATTAGGGGCCGTTGAATGCAATACGACCCGTAAACCCCTTTCGTGTGATGTGCCGACCAATTATCGTATTTCAGTTAGGACTTGTATTTTACTTATTATACATAGGTTTTTTAGGTTATTTTTCATAAGTTTTCACCTAGTAGGTAGTACTCAGAGAACTTAGTAGTTAGAGAGAGAAAATTATGAGATTACTTTGGAGAGTCTTGAGAACACTTGTATTTGAATTTCATCTTAAAGCTTGTGATTCTTAATGAAGTTGGATTTGCTTGTTCTTAATTCTATTGTATAAGTGTTCAATTATATTTTCTCAATTCATAATTCTTGCATCTATACAAAGAGTGAGTATCTAAATCCATAACTAGGGTTGTGGGAACCATGAAGAACTAACAAAGTTAAACTGGATAATTCATAATTCTTGGAAAGTGTGCATGGATGTATTAATTATCTCTCTTCGTTTTGCATGTTTTCTGATAGTGGCCAATATGAGAACCTACCTAGTGTTACTAACTGGATCAAGGTAGTAGTGAATAGGAAAAGAGACTAATTAACAGGATCAATTGATTAGTTCTCGTCTAATCCACCAAACTGGGTCTAGGGGAGGTTGTCCTTAGACTAATAGGTAAGGGTTAGTAATACATACTATAGAGATGGGCCAAATCGCGTAGTGAAATTCACCTCTCACCTTTTTCCAAAGGGCTTGATGAACTTAACTTACCATCCTGCATGGTACACACTATAAAAGAATTAGATTATCCGATGATACTGAGTTAGGGAATCATGGGGAACACAATACCCTAGTTTCTCTCCATATTGATTTCTCTCCTGTGTGTGTTAGTTTAGTTTTATTTTTCATTGATTACATCAAACCCCTCCTTTTGGGAAAGTAAGTTGGTTAACCACTTAAATTGAGATCATTGAAATCTCTTAAGTTTACATATTCATTGTGGGTTCAAACCTAGTCTTGGTTAGGTTCTATTTCTTGGCAGCGACCGCTTTATCCTCTAAAAGGAGGTGTAACTTTAGCGACATCATTGGTTCTGTGTAGAGGCCACTCAAGACAATATTGAGGCATCATGTTTCAGCACTAACCAGGGAGAAACAACAAATGAAACTTCATCGAAGGTTGAAGCAGTAGGTGAAGTTACATCAAAAGCATCCCCATCATCTTCTGAAAAACCTGTGGAACCCCATCTTCAGGAAGTACATGCATGTGATACAAAGATCACATTTACAGACAATGATCTTCTATTTGGCGAAACTCTACACAATCGTCCTTTGTATTTGATAGGTCACATGCTAGAGAAAAAGATAAATAAGATCTTGATAGACGAAGGGTATGGGGTCAATATTCTATCCATCCACATGTAGAAAGATCTTGGCATCATAACTAAAGAACTTAGCAAAAGTCATTTGTTGATACACGAATTCAACTTGGGGGGGGGCAAAGGTCTATAGGCTTGATTAAGCTAGAAATTCATATGGATGATTTGTGATCAAGTGCATAAATACATGTGATTGATGCAAAGACTTCATATAATATATTACTTGGAAGGCCTTGGGTGCACGAGAATAAAATTATCTCATCTTCTTACTATCAATGTTTGAAGTACCTCAAAGATAGAATTGAAAAGAAGATAGTTGTTGACCATAATCCTTTTATTTAAGTTGAATCACATTTTGAGGATGCAAAGTTCTACTTGAAAAGTTATATTGTGAAAGGGGTAAAACCTGAGGGTGTCAAACTAACCAAGTATGATAAGCTTAAAGGAGAAACAACCAATGTGACCATTGAAATGGCCAAAGTTGATATTGGGGAGCCTAGTACTTGATGTGCTGTCAAAATACAACAATTTTGATACTTAAAACTTGAAATTTTATGTGTTCTCAATGCGATGTTAGTTGGTTTTATGTGTTTTGGTGTTATGTTTGCAAGATTATAGGGTTGGCCTTGCGTTTTGGAAGAAATATAGAAGTTGCTGATTTTGGATGCAATATGAGACCCTTTACGGGTTGTAGACCATTCTACGGGTCGAGGAGTGGTTTTATGGACAAATCCAATGAGGGGATGATTTTGAAGTTAGTTCTACTAACATACAGATGGGTTGTGGAATGATTTACATGTCGTAGACCATGGTTCGTGTCATGAGGGTCAGGGATTGGGATTTTCTGAAGATTCATCAGACGAAACCTCCCTACGGGTCATAAACCACTATACGAGTCATACAAGGGTGTCATAGACTTGAACTTCAATTTTCTAGCCTTTTTGTACGAGACCTCAGTTACAGGCCGTGGAATGAAATACGGCCTGTAAACCCCTCTCGTGACACGTGTCGACTAATTATCCTATTATATTTTGGACTTGTATTTACTTATTATAAATAGGTTTTTAGGTTATTTTTCAGAAGTTTTTGCATAGTACTCATAGAACTCAGTAATAAGAGAGAGAAAATAATGTGATTACACTGGAGAGCATTGAGAATACTAGTACTTTAATTTCATCTTTAATCTTGTGATTTTCTTTGAAGTTGGATTTGTTTATTCTTGATTCAATTGTATGTGTTTAATTATGTTCTTCCAATTCATGATTCTTGCATGTACACAAAGTATGAGTGGCTAAATCTACAACTAGGGTTGTGGGAACCATAAAGAACTAACAAGATAAAATAGGATAATTCATAATTCTTGGAAAGTGTGCATACATGTATTTATTATCTCTCTTCATTTTGTATGTTTTCTGATGGTGGCCAACATTAGAACCTGCCTTGTGTTACTGACTGGACCAAGGTTGTAATGAATAAGAAAAAAGATTAATTAGCAGGATTTGATTGATGTGTTCTCGTTTAATCAACCAAACTGGGCCAAGGGGAGGTTGTACAGGGACTAATAGGTAAGGGTTAGTAATGCATACTATGAAGATGGATCAAGTCCATAGTGAAATTTATCGTGAACTTAACTTACCATCTCGCACGCTATAGACTAGAAAAGAATTAGGTTATCCGGTGATACTGATGAGTTAGGGAATCATGAGGAACACAATACCCTAGTTTCTCTCTATTTTGATTTCTCTCTTGTGTGTTAGTTTTATTTTCCATTGATTATTGCAAACCGCCCTTTCGGGGAAAGTAAGTCAGTTAACTACTCAAATTGCTCTCATTGAATTCTCTTGAGTCTATGTATTCCTTTTGGGTTCGATGTTAACCTTTGTTATGTTCTATTCTTGACAATGATCACTTTATCCTAAAAAGGAGGTGTAACTTGGGTGACATCAATAATTTGGCGCCATTGTCAAGGAATATGGCTACACTTAGTTAATTCATAGTGATTTGGGTGTTAATCCTTATTTCCCTTATTTTATGTTTTGTTTTAGTTTTAGTTTTCTTTGGAGGGTGTAGGTGTAGTGTATGTCCAATACACGAAGTCGAGGCAAAGCCTTGACTCCGTTTCACCTAAAGATCCATAGAATGTTGAGAAGAATGGCCTAAGATAATGCTAATTGTGCGGCCAATGCAGCTCTGAACTTGAACGAGAATGAAAATGCTAATCACGAGAACCCACCTCCTCTTGAGGGCATTACTCAACAACCACAAGATTTTAATGCCAATGCTTATCAGTGGAACCAATATAGGCTAAATCCTATGTCTATGGAGGTGACTGGAGCCATTATGTTGCCACAACAACCGACAGACACAAAGTTCAGAGTCTTGAGTGGGTTGCTTCAGATGCTGCAAAACCATGGGCTATTTATGGGCTTACCATCGGACGATCCTCATAGCCACCTACATAATGTTGCATTTATCTACAAGAGTGTGATGGGAATACAAAATCTGTCTATGGATGTTGTGGGACTTCATGTCTTCCCATTGTCTTTTACAAGCAATGCAACATTATTGGCTATATGAGCTCCCGTAGAGTTCAATCACCAGTTGGGCAGATCTGCAGAAGGTCTTTCTGGAAAGATACTTCTCTAGATCGAAGAAGCTCAAGTTGAAGGACAACAACAACTTTGAGAAACTTCCTAGTGATTCAATCAGTTCTACTTTGGAGCGGTTCACCAAATGCTTGAGGAGTGTCCCAGACAATAAGATAGTTGATGATGCCTTAGTGGAGATCTTCTATCGTTCCCTTGACGAGAACAGTCATGCTTATGCTAGCACTATCATGGGGGGCATGTTCTTAGATTAGCCATTCGCAAGGATAACAAAATGGATGGAGAGAGTGGTCAAGAAAAATAGTGCATGGGGCAGAGAGACAGAGTATCTACCAAAGGTTTGTGCGCTTTTAGTGTTGGTTCGAAGCAAGCAAAGATCAACGAAGAAATTATGCAAGAGCTTGCCCAAATTCGCATATGTATGGAGGTGATGATGAAGTAGAACCAAGAGCGAGTCAATGCAGTAGCTTATCAACCTCTACGTGTACCTATGTATGATGAGTCTTATTATAATGAAGACACATGTTTTGTTGCTGATCAGATGGGGGGTTTCCCAACCAATGGCTAAGGGTTCAATCAGGACTATCGGCACCAAGGTCAAGGAAACTAAGTCGAAACTTCAAAAGAGATGGAGCTTTCAAGGAAAACCACTGAGGATATATGATAGGAATAGGGCTCCAAAGAGAGATGCAGACTGGAGTCGCAAAGATAGCTTCAGAAATGGTTCCTATGTGCCACTACATAACCGCAACAGAGGTGCAAGTAGTTTGAGGATTGAGGATATATTAGATAGCCTGTTGAAGAAAGCTGAGACATAGGATGAGACTTTGAGGTGCATGAAATATAAGATTTTCCAGCATTTATCTAAAAATTGTGTCTCATTCCGTGGATATCAAACATCTTGAACAACAGTTTGGCCAAGTATCGACTAAACTACATTAGTGTCAGAGGAATACACTGCCTAGCAACACAATTTAGAATCCTAAGAATGAAGGGTTGTATATGGCGGTTGCTACTTGGGGTAGCAAGAGCACCATTTATCCTCCCATGCCAGTTGATGAGGATGATGTTCGAGAGGATATAATTACGACCAAGGATACAAATATAGCAGATGATCGTGGCAAGGATGGGGTGAGTGAAGCTGTAGATACACCATAGAAGCTGAAGCCCATTCCTAGGTTTCTTCCCCCTTTCCTCAAAGAATCAAAAAGAGAGAGGAGGAAGGCAAGTTGAAGTACTTTCTCTCCATGCTGAAACAACTCTCTATCAACATCCCTCTCATTGAGGAGTTAGAGAAGATTCCATGGTATGCTAAGTAAATGAAGGACTTGGTTACAAAGAAGTGCATTGTGAGTCACCAGCTCTCCCAAGAGCTTCAACATTGCAGTGCTATTGCTACGAGGTCCTTGGTTCAGAAGCAAGAAGATCCCCTTGCTTTCATCATACTCTGTACCATTGAAGATATGGAGTTCGTAAGGGCGCTATGTGATATAGGTGCCAACATTAATCTGATGCCCCTTGCGGTCTTCAAGAAACTAGGATTGGGAGTCCCTACTCCGACGAGCATGCGGTTGTGGATGATTGATCACATGGTGAAGAAGTCTATGGGAATACTGCATGATGTGCCGGATAAACTTGAGAAATTCTTATTCCTTGCAGACTTTGTGACCCTAGATTGCAAAGTCGACTTCGATGTCCCAATCATCTTGCGAAGACCGTTCCTAGCCACTCGGTGAGCACTAGTTGATGTCGCCCAAGTTACACCTCCTTTTTAGAGGATAAATCAATCGCTGTCAAGATATATAACCTAACTAAGATTAGGGTCGAACACAAAGGGAATACATAGACTCAGTAAAATTCACCGTCATAATCTGAATAATTAACCAACTTACTTCCCCAAGAGGGGGGGGGTTGCAATAATCAATGAGAAATAAAACTAAACTAACTATCACAAGATAAAAGTCAATAATGGAGAGAAACTAGGGTATTATGTTCTCCATGATTCTCCAACTCAGTATCACTAGATTACCTAATTCTTTTCTAGTGTATAACATGCAGGATGGTAATTTATATTCATCAAGTCCTTTGGTCAAAGGTGAGAGGTGAATTTCACTGTGCGACTTGGCCTATCTCCATAGTGTGTATTACTAAATCATTAACTATGAGTCCCAGTACAACCTCCCCTTGGCCTAGTTTGGGTGATCAGACGAGAATATATCAATTGAATCCTATTAATTAATCTCTTTTCTTATTCATTACTACCTTGGTCTATTCAGTAACATTAGGCGAGTTCTAATGTTGGGCACCATTTGCAAACATGCAAAACAAAGAGAATTAATTAATACATGCATATACACCTTCAAAGAATCAAAAAGTATCCAGTTTTACCTTTTTAGTTCTTCATGGTACCCACAACCCTAGTTGTGGATTTAGCTACTCATGCTATGTATAGATGCAGGAATTATGAATTGAGAATACATAATTGAACACTTATACAATAGAATTAAGAACAAACAATCCAACTTCAATAAGAATCATGATCTGCAAGATAAAATTAAATCACAAGTGTTCTTAAAGACTTTCCAATATGATCATACTATTTTCTTTCTAAAAATATTGAGTTCTCTGAGTACTAGGCGGAAAATTTATGAAAAATAACCTAAAAAACCTATTATAATAATTAAAATTCAAGTCATAAATAAAATAAGAGAACTGGTCAGCATGCCATATGAAAGGTCTTTACAGGCCGTGTTTATGGGCCGTATTGCATTCCATGGCCCGTGTTCAGGGTCTCTTGCTTAGCTACTAGAAATTTGGACTTCAACTCTATGACACCCCTCTATGACTCATTAAATGATTATGACTCGTAAAAGGGGTTTCATCTGATGAAATTTCTGAAAGTCTAAGCTCTGATCCTCAGTGCACAAACCATCTTGTAGGCCTCGTAAACCTCTTTACGGCTCATCTGCATGTTTGTAGAATGAACTTCAGAAAACAACCTCTTACTGGAATTGTCCATGAAACCACTCTCTGGCCTATAGAATGATCTATGGCCCGTAAAGGGTCTTGTATGATAGCATAACTCAGCAACTTCTGCAATTTTCCCCAAAATCAAGGCCAACTAGTAATCCTGCAAATATAAGCACAAAACACATAACACCAACAAACATCAAATTAAGAAGACACAAAATTTCACGTTTTAAGAATCAAAAGTGTTATATTTTTGCAGCACATCAACATCCTCTGCTTGTCCTCAAGAGGCAGACTCAATTTGTGTAGACAATACAGTAACACATAGACCTCAACCCAATGGCATAAATCACATAGATCTTAGACTCAGACACCTACACCAACTTTTCAAAATAGAATAAGATATCTATCTAGCAAACCACTACAACCTAGTGCATGTGACACAACTATGACAAGAAAGATGTTATCAACAATCCATAGTCACTGAACAAGTCTAATATTAGCAATGCAATGCAAGTCTCCTCACAGAAAGACGTCTCATATTTGATACTCAATGATGTTTTCATATTTTAACCTTGGGAGTATGCAAAATCACTCACTCTCACAATAGATTTTCATGTATAATATCTAATACCATAAGCTTGTCCCTATACTCATGACTCAGACCTTCAACCAACTGGACTAAGATCACTTTAGGTCTTTCTAGGCTTATAACATAGGATTGGGGGCTTTGGTATGATATTATGGGAAAATAGTGACTAAAGGCCCTCCTTGACACTGCATTTCTCTATACTTTCGCCCTACCAACTCTGTTATTTTCTCCTTATTCTCTCTTTTTCCTATTTCAAGCTTTTCTGGTTGCTTTCTTTTTATTTTTCAGCTTTTTTCCTTGTTTTTACACTTCTTTTCTCTGTGTATCATTAACTCACTCCCTTATTTTTGTCTTTTCCCATACACTAGCGACCCTCAACTTAAGCTTTTACCCTGTGTTGAGGTGCACAATATCCGTCCTGAGAACCAGGGCCACTTTTGGTAACCACCCTTAACTTAGGCTTTTTGCCTCAGTCAAGGTGCACAATGTTCAAGGAAAAACCAGGGCCAATTTTAGGATTTTACAACTAACAAGGCTAGGTTAATCAGGTGTTTCAAGGAATAGGTACATTTCAGGCTCAAACATTAGGAACAAGGGATTATCTCATAGCTTTGGTTGGTATTTTAGGCTAAGTGGACTATTAAGAATAATTGCCTAAGATCTTTTTGCTAATCCAATCAATCCACAATCTAGCTTAGAGTAACAAGGCAAGTTCTGAATTAGTACAAAACACATGAATCTAGCAAATTAAGCTCATACTCACATGGCACTTCATACACTATCAACAAAAGACTCTAAAATCATGATTTTTATCTCAATTTACCCTCTCTTATCAGAATATACATTGTCACACCTAAACATGCATGGTTTCTATCTAACTACTAACTAAAATTTTTGGTGGGTATCAATTTTCAAACAAAACACAAAAAACATGCTATATGCCACAAGTATTGGTACTATATGCTACTATCTTAACATCCTAAACTTGCCAATTCAACAAAAATTAAATATCTATAGGGAAAAAGAACATAAGCAAGAAAACCCCGGATTAAAAATTAAGCTACTTAGACTTCATTGAGGCTCATAATTACCCACAGCCCATTGAAAAAGATGTACATTGTCCCCAATGCACAAAATCAAAACAAAATAACACATAAAGGGTCAAAAAAGGTCCCTGGAGGCCTAAGTACCAATGTGTGGTTGAGTCTGGCCACTCCTCCTTCTACGAGGTGGTCTGCTCAACAGTAGTACTCTATCCAGAGGGGCCAACGCCCCTCATCTACTCCATCTCTTGAGCTCATTGCATGTCCTCATTATGTCTCGATCTCCTAAAGATCAACTTGATCTCCCCAATACTAGCTTGAGCTCCTCGTCCTCTATGAGCCTCGCACATACGCGTCTCTCATATGGCTCATCATCCTCTACGAGGGGTCTGTTTCTATGAGAAGACTGGACTGGCTCATTAAGAGAAAATAAATCAATCACCGACACCAAAGGTTAGTCTCTGGTTGTGCAACTAATGCTATCAGTGCTGCTGTCATGTCAGCTCGGAGCTGCTAGATCTCTAGCTGCAAAACTGATAAGTTTAAAGGCCAGGCCTCACCCAATATCTGCTGTACCATCTCCTCGAAGGCATCAATACAAGCATCCATGGTAGATATATGGTTTTGAATAGTAGCAACCGTGAATGCCTGCATTTGACTCTTCGAGTCTGAAATGGCCTGTGGACTCATGGCCTAATCTGAGGAACAAGCTGAGTCAACTGTGACTCAATATGCGATAACCTCTGTTCCAATGCTTGTATAGATGTGACAGACATGTAGATTATGCCCGTAGTAGTATCCTGTGAAGTCGTGGATTTTGGTGTAGGAACAATAATAGTGGGGCCCCTCTCCTCAACTATCTTAGGCTACGGGGGCCTCTTCTCAGTAGCAGCAGTAGTGGTGGAAGTCTCTGAACTCTAAGGTGGTGGCGCTAGGGTGAACATCTCAGGCGGCAGGTGGAGGCTATGCTTGCCAGAGAGCCACTGGATTCTCTTCAGCCTTGATCAGGCTTGGATCTAATGTGCACTAGGCCTCAATCATCTGGTCCAACTGATGTAATATCTCCACCCTCGACTCTAGACAAAGACTATAGATCAAGCACAGGTATGGGATGGAGGTGGACCTCTTCAGTGTGGCCTCATGAATCTACTCAGCAATGAGGCAGACCTAGTTAATAGCATAGCCAGCTAAGATGCTGGCAACCAAGAGCGCACGCTTCGGCATCAATGTATTATCAACAAGTGTAATCCAGATGCATGAACAAACAATTACCCACCAAACTTTAGCGGGGAAACAAAGTGAAGCCTTAATAATATGCTCCAAGTGAGTGACGACCCATACAAGTTCCAAACCCTGCTTAGCAATATGCACAACTACCTATCTCATCAATGTGTCTCGTCTCTCTGGATCTTTCATCATAAGTGGGTCCTTCATCAGCCTCACCCTGTAGTTGAACTCTGCGGTGGATTTGGGAGCAGGAAACTCAGGACCAAATAACATTCATCGGATGGTGGCCTCTGATATATCCACCTGATGGCCCCTCACTCTAGTCTCAGTCAGTTGGGCTGAGTAAGAGGTTTTTTTCCCTTAGAAAGAGTGCTCTGGATAGTGGTTGCATATGAGGCATAGAACTCCTTCACCATGGTCGAGGAGTATCGTCCAAGTGCATGAGTGAGCCACTGAAGCTCATACCGAGTTATCATATCTTGGAGACTTGGGACACTGTCGAGTCTTTCAGATACGACTTAGGGCTCCTCATAGATAGTATAGGCTGGCTTACCCCACTCTCTCAGTTGCATGCCCTTTTTATATATCTCTTGCATGCCCTTGACACACTACCAACTAGTAAGGGCATTTGATGTAGATGATGTTGATCGGGGTGCAACGGATGACTCTGTCTCTGATCCATCCTCAAAGCCTCCCTTAGAGATGGACTCCTTTGTAGATGGAGTCATCAATAGTAAACGACTCTCATCACTACCTCTCTCCTCATATTGGGGAGTGTGAGCAATAAGAGCCTAAGCTCTTGCAGCAACTTTGGTCTGTGGTCTATCTACCTCATCTAGCACCTCTAGTGAGCCACTCAGTTGAGTGTCCTGCTCATCATCCGAAGGCTCATCTCTGAGCCTCCTCTTTAAGGCCAAAATCTCATCGCATCTGGCTTTTGGGGCCATAGTACCTGAAATACAAACATATACACACCCTAGTTAGCCCCACAAATCAAGAATTAGGATGCAAAAATCATCTAAGTTAGGTTGCAGAAGGGTCTCACGAAAGCCCCTTTATGGGCTGTAGTGGATACTACGAGCCATAAATAGCTTTCATAAAGCAGTGACGCAGATAAGTTTTACTACCAGAGAAGTCTACGAGATCAGGTATGGCTTGTAAAGTGGTTTACGAGTCATAGACTGGATTGTAGAGATTTTCAGTGAGTAACTAATTTCAAATAGGGATCTATGAGACCTATCTATGGGAGGTAAAGTGTTCTATGACTCGTAGAAGGTCTCGTCTAATAGACACTTAGAAACATCAAGTTTCTAGAATCTTGCATGAGGGGCAATTATGACTCTTGACTGCTCCACGGGCTGTAAAAACCACTTGTGAACCAGAAAACTCAGTCACCTGAGTTTCTAAGCCCATCACATGGACCTCAAAAGACTTTTCCAACACTCAAATTACCAGCGCCGAAGCAAAAACACTTGCATCCACATGATTTTCATACCACAACCATTACCATCCAATATGTTCTACACACATACACCCCATCGAAAGTGATTAAGTATGATTTATCCTACTATTTTGACCACTTATGGTTGATTTCAACAAGATTATGCACCTATATCATCACCCACCAATTCACAAACACAAACATTTAATCACACATGGTGAGGGACTCAATAGGCACAATCAACTATCCAATAGTTTCAAACAAGGCCAAAGTACCCAATTGCGGACTTAGTAAATAATTCAAACATGGGCAACCTAATTTCAACTAATACAAATTAAATTCAAACATGTATTTTATGTCTAAACACCATTACCCATATAATTGCCAAATCAATCATTCAAAACAAGGAAAATTAAAGGTTTTAATTTAACCGAAAATTTACCAAGATTTGAGATTAAAGTGAAGAAGATGAAGAAGATGACTAGGTTTGAAATTCTAGGCTACCAGAATCTTGCCTAAAAATGGGTGTACGATGTCCTGTTATTGTTGGAAACATAGAGGGGTGGTGGTGGTGGTTGAGTTATTTGGTAACTTAGGTCAAGAATGCGGTCAAAATAATTTGACCTCTCTTATTTATACATTGACTAAGTCAACTGAAAGTTAACAGGCCTGGACTCTACGAAACTCCAATAATGGACCATAGAGTGTTTTACAAGTTGTAAATCATGGTTTCTTAGAATAGCCAAACCTTAGATTTTTGGACTAGGTTTCAGGGACTAGTCTATGCATCGTAAAGTATTTTATCGCTCATAGAGTTGGTCGTAGAGACTTCAACACTTAGCAAAATTTTCAGAAAACTTACTTGGGGTCCATAAGCCCTATTCGTGACTCGTAGATTGGTTTATGGATCATAAAGTTGGCTCGTGGACTGGAGTGCATAATTGTTTTATGCAATGGAATCTCTACGAGATAGGGTACGAGTCATAACACTTTTTATGGCCCGTAAACCCAGTTGTAGAGACTCAACTTGTTGTTCTTCTCAGCAACAAAGCTAATTTAGTCCTATACCTGCATACTCTTCTTAAAATACACTGTTACCCTATATGCAACCAACCCTATTTCCAAAATTACAATAAAATACGATAAAACTAACTACCTATGAATCCAAAAACTGAAAATAAACCTATAACTACACTAATACATTAAAAATATTAGGTTGCCTCCTAAGTAGCGCCTGATTTATTGTCGAGACATAACTTGGAAAAATTAGTTACTCAGACTTCACCAATTGCCCAAACTTCGTTCTTCAAATCATCTAGACGTTTCATCGACTGATAGATATTGAAGACGATTTCTTCGTCATTCAATCTAAACTTGAGTTGACCAGCTTCCATGTCCACTAGTGCTCACCTAGTGGCTAGGAATGATCTTCCCAAGATGATTGGGATGTCAAAGTCAACTTCGCAATCTATGATTACAAAATCTGCAAGGAATATGAACTTTTCAACTTTTACCAACACACTGTAAAGTATCCCCACAGGCTTCTTTATCACGCGATCCGCCATCAATAGCCGCATACTAGTTGGGGTAGGGGCTCCCAATCCAAGCTTCTCTTAGACCGTAATGGGATTCAGATTAATGCTAGTAGCTAGATCACATAGTGCCTTTGCGAATTACACATCTCCGATGGTGTAGGGTATGGTGAAAGTACTTGGATCTTCTCGCTTCTGAACCAAGGACCTGTAGCAATAGCACTACAATGTTAAAGCTCTTGGGAGAGCTTTTGACTCACAGTGCAGTTTTTACTGACCAAGTCCTCATGTACTTAGCATATCCTGACATCTTCTCCAATGCCTCAATGAGAGGGATGTTGATGGAGACCTGCTTTAACATAGATAGAAAGTGCTTGAATTTGCCTTCCTCCTCCCTCTTTTTAATTCTTTAAAATGGGCATGAACCTCTATGGAACATCAACATCTTCACTCACCCCATCCTTGCCACGATCATCTCCTACATCTACATTCTTGGCTGCAACCGTCTCCTCTCAAAAATCTACTTCATCAACTGGCATGGGAGGATCAGTGGTGCTCTTTCCACCCCGAGTAGTAACCTCTATACACTGCTCTTCATTTTTAGGATTTTGAACTATGTTGCTAGGCAATCTACCCTTCTAACATTGATTTAGTTGAGTCAACACTTGACCAAACTGATGTCCTAGCTGTTTGATAGCCATAGAGTAAGTCTTTATTTTTTGATTAATACTTGAAATTTATGATTTCATGCCCCTTAGAGTCTCATCCTCTATCTCAGCTTTCTTCAATAGGCGATCAAACATCTCCTCAATTCTGGAAATGTTTGCTCCTGCATCTTTCTTTAGACCCTTGTTCCTATCATAGTAACCTCCATGGTTGTCCTTGTAAGCTTTATATCTATTAAAGTTCCGACCTTGGTTTCCTTAACCTTGGTGCCAATAGTCCTGATTGGACCCTTGGGTATTGGTTCAAAAACCCCCATCTGATCAGCAACAAAACACGTGTGCTCATCATAATATGTCTCCTCGTACATGGGTGCACATGGAGGTTGATAAACCATTGCATTTACTCTCTCTTGGTTCTACTTCATCATTATCTCCATACCTATGCAAATCTGAGTAAGCTATTGCATGATCTCTTCATTAATTCTGGCTTGCTCTGGACCCACACTGATAACACACAAACTCTTAGTGGATACTCTGTCTCGTTGTCCCCATGCGCAATTAGCCTTGACCACTTTTTCCATTGTCTTTGTGATCCTTGCAACTGGTTGATCCAAAAACATGCCCCCCATGATGGTGTCAACAGAGGCCTGACTGTTCTTATCAAAGGCACAGTAGAAGATCTCCACCTAGGTGTCATCAACTATCTTATGGTCAGGGACGTTCCTCGGACATTAGGTGAACCTCTCCCAAGTAGTGCTTATTGAATCACTAGGAAGTTGTTCAAAGTTATTGATCTCGTCTGCAACTTGAGCTTCTTCAATCTAGGGAAGTACCTCTCCAAAAAGGCCTTTTGCAAGTCAACCTTACTGCTGATCGAATTCTGTGGGAGCTCAGACAACCGCTGCATTGTCGATAAGAGACAATATAAAGACACAAAGTCCCACAACATCTATAGATAGATTTTGTGTTCCCATCACTCTTACAGATGAATATCATATTATGTAGGTGGCTATGAGGATCCTCCGATGATAAGCCCAAAAATAGCCCACGGTTTTGCAGCATATGAAGTAACCCACTCGAGACTTTGAATTTGTGTCTGCTAGTAATAGTGGCAACAGAATAGATCCAGTCAGCTCCATAGCCATAGGATTCAACCTGTATTGATTCCACTAGTAAGCATTGGCATTAAAATCCTGAGGCTGTGGAGCAATTTCCTCCAAAGGAGGTGGGTTCTTTTTCTCGGCATCCTCATTGGTATTTCCTGTTTAGAGCTGCACTGACTGCATTATTGGCACTGTCATGGGTCATTCTTCTCAATGTTCTGTGGATCTCTAGATCAAATGGAGTTAAGGGATTGCTTTGACTCCAAGTGTTGGACATACACTACACCTACACTGTGAAAAAGAACAAAAATGACAAACAAAAGTAAAATAAGGGACCTAAGGATTAACAACGAATTACTAATGAATTCACTAAGTCTAGCCATTTTCCCTGGCAATGGTGCCAAAATCTTGATGTCGCCCAAGTTACACCTCCTTTTTATAGGATAAAGTGGTCATTGTCAACGTATATAACCCAACCAAGGTTAGGGTCGAACCCATATGGAATACTTAGACTCAAGAGAATTCACCAATTTGTAATCTGAATAGTTAACCAACTTACATCACAAAAGCGGAGGGGGGGGGGGGGGGGGGGGGGGGTGGGCAA
>JAABOM020000012.1:11837853-11859509 GCA_011800125.2 Solanum clarkiae
GAAACTGCATCATGTGTTAAAAATAAATTATGCATGTAATATAGAAAATGAATTTGGATGCAATATAGATGTATTGTAAGTGTTTTAAAATATCTTAAACTTGTTTTGAATAAAAAATCTAAATTATATATTTAAAGTGAATTATACATGCCTTAAGATAAATTGATATAGCTATAAATGATAAATAATTTTTAAATATGGTATATTTAGGTAAGTTTTCCAAATTAGTAATTCTAAAGCACAAATTAAAAATTAAATCAATACTAATACTAGCAAAATAATAATAATAATAATAATAATAATAATAATAATAATAATAATAATAATCAAACACTAACAGTGATAATAATAATGAATATTTGTTCTTTAGTTTTACATTGGTTTAGATAATTAAAAAACATAACCTAATTTTAATCTTCCTTTAATGTTTACTCATGTTAATTAATAAGTACTTATCTCACTTATTTTAGCATGATTTAGTACTTTAAAGTTTGATATTTTCACTATGACTTATTTTAACATGATTTAGTACTTTAAATTAGGATCATCTTCATTATGATTTATATTTTTTATGTCATCTCATTATTATTTTTTGTTGAATATTTTTGTATCTTCACTAATATGTTATTTTGTGTTTTTCGTAAAAACATCCTACATTTTTGTATTTTGCTAAGAGTAAAGAAATATTTGAATCATAAGTTGATTATACGTCCTTATAAATACTTTATCAAATATCCAAAAAAACTTGAAAACACGAGAATTTTGAAAAAAATAAAAAATTAGAAAAAACCCAAAAAAACTCGATGTTGAAAAATTTGAGTTTTATTAGTTTGATTTGATCTATATCTTAAAAAACTCGACATAAATAGTTTAATTTGATATTTAAAAATTCGAACCAACCGGATCTATTTACATCCCTACAGCCCACTACTTATATGTTGGAAATATCTATACTCAATTTTGAAGTACCACTATACACTCACAGTATTTATTTTTGAAGGATTTAATACAGTCCTAGCAAGGGTGCAAGTCATGAGATTACTACTGCTGCTCACAATATTAATGGATTTATTCCGGGGTGGATGTTGTAATGAATTAGTAATAAAATATGTTAATTGTCATATTCTCGTTTTTGCGGTGGCCACCAATCTATATTTCGCAACTTGTAATTATTAATGAAGCAGGGAAGAAAATAATACACTCAACTGCTGCCCCAATTTGATCAATGCAAAAACATCTGCATCCTATATGTAATTTAACGAGATTTTTGAGAATGGATGATTTGTGTATTAATATACGCAATATTCTTGTTATAGTTTGGTATGAAAGAAAATGTTTCATGGAAAACAACTTAATCTCTTAAGTTTTTAATGTATGGTTGATGAGTGTAAAACAAAATGTCTAGTATTCACTTATTGATGAATGAAAAATATTTTTTAGAAAATATCTTTTATGTTTGACCACAGTAAAAAATACTTTTAAGAAAATAATTTTTGACTCAGGAATAAGTCATTGCCCCAGTTTGAGTGTATCAGGTTCGAGTTGAGTATTAGGGTCGGACTTCGGATCAAGTGTTGGATTAGGTGTTGGGGTCGAGTCCCGAGTCTAGTATCGAGTCCTGGGTCAGGAAATGGAGTCGAGTCCCTGATCAAGTGTTATGATCGAGTCCCAAGTTGGGCGTTAGGTCAGATCCTGGATTGGTAATGAAGGTGAGGTCCTAATTCGAGTGTCGAAGTCAAATCTTAGATCATTTGTCAAGGCTGAGCCTTAAAATAGGTATAGGGGTCAAATTTTGAAATGATCATCAGGGTCGAGTCTCGATTCAAATGTCAATGTCAGGGTTAGGTCTTAGTTCGGGTGTCGAATCATGACAAATTATTCAATCTAGGGAATCATTTTGGTTATCAGGTTCTGGGGTAGGTCTTGATTCAGGCTTTAGGTCCTCAATTGGGATTCCAGTCCTGACTTCGGGAATAGATTCGATATTTAACCCTATGTAACACCACAAAATTTTTTAAGTTAAGACCCGAGACATTTTTCATATGCATATAAGCCTGAACTTGGTGACTTTTGCTTGTATATATGCATTAGGATCAATTCTACGTATATGTTTGAAGTATATTAGATGTGGTTTTGGATCATAAAGGATCTCTAGCACCAAGCTAAGTTCAAAGATTTTTCATTAGCTAAATACTCACATGAGCTCATATAAGGGTGTCACGATCCAAGCATAGAGTCTAGTCATAATATGACAAATGAGAGACTCGATCGTAGGCACCTCATCCAAGCCATCTTAGCATACATCAAGTATCCATAGACAAACTTTGACATAATGCAGAGATAAAATGGAAATGGGACTAATGGAAATCATTTAAACTAAAAAGGTACATTTCAACATACATCATTGTTCAAACCATACCATCTACACATGACTTAATGGGAATCGCTGCATGATTTCAATTTTTCTCAAATAGAAAAGACATAAAAATAAGATAGAAAATAAAAGCCTTAGTTATAAAATCCAAAATATACAACTGTCCGAAAAGTACATAGCATAAAGAAAATAGGTGAGGACCTGAACTAAGGCCTCATCACTGCAATTAGTCTTGAAAACCAACGAACTAGACACATGTCGGTGAAGGAGGAGTGTCGGTCACTACATGCTGACATCATGTAGGCAAAATATGCATTAGTACGTTAGAATCTACTAAGTATATGAGAAGTAATTCAAACATGGAATTGTAATGCCATAATTCATAAATTCAAAAGTCTTCAAGCATGAGGTGGTAAGATCATTATTCAATGAGAAGAAGCATGCACAAGGAGTAAAGTCAATATGAAGTAAAAGCAATGCATCATATGATACACAAGAGATGGAACGAAGATATCAAATCTCACACTTTGTGGGAATGGACGTAATTGACATATAGGACCATGTGAGTTACTACATGAAATTCAACGTAACCCCCTATATTGGAATAGAGAGACAACTTATCGGATGAAACTCCATCACCAATTATGCATAATCAAATAACATAAATGACCTACGTAGATCCACTAGTCTAGTCTACAAGGGTTCCTATAGTGACACATAGTTAA
The DNA here is from genome assembly GCA_011800125.2 of Solanum clarkiae. Taxonomy (NCBI): domain Eukaryota; kingdom Viridiplantae; phylum Streptophyta; class Magnoliopsida; order Solanales; family Solanaceae; genus Solanum; species Solanum clarkiae. Next base: position 11,840,953 of record JAABOM020000012.1, read on the forward strand.
TTAGGCAAAGGGTTACTTCTAGGGTTCCCTTATGAACCACATTTCAATGCCTCATTCGGCGCTAAGTCATCCCACAAAATACTTGAAAAGATGTACTTAGTCAAGTAATGAAACTTAAAATCATTAGTAATTTCATAAAAATAGTTCAAAATCTTAGGAACCACCAAGTAAGAATTGTCCTTTCAGTTTGGGGACCATTATAAACATCTTTTAAGGGCATTATTACATGCTCATATCTTTGGCAAAATCATTAACTTAAAATCTTTCTTTCATGCCCTCATCATCATTATCATATCATGCAAAATTCACCTTAAACTTCATGGACTTGTACATTGACTTGAAAACTCATAAATTAAGATAATAATGTATGAACATGGGATAATATAATATTTTAAATTAAATACTAAGAAATCCACACATCATCAATTAAACCCTAAACATTGAGGTCATAGTCATCAACTCAATACTCATTGAAAATCATAGTAAACAATTGCATGAACTCATTGGGCACATTGTGGTAATGGATCATAAAATCATCATTTAAGTCATAGACATGCGTAATGGTATTCTTAAGGAACATAAAGAAAAGGCAAAAAAGTTTAAGGAAGGACTTTGTGGGTGAGAGAAACCTACAAGTCAACTCATATACCTTGATTAGGCGCCTATGAAGAGGAGTTTGAAGTTTGGTATAAGGCCCTATATTTTGAAAATGTATGAAAGTGTATAAGAAATGAAGTCAGAAAATTTTCTAAGTATAAGTGGAGTTCATGAAGGGGTTTACGAACCATAAAATGGCATACTAGTCGTACTTGGATTCGTGGGTCCTAAGGGTGCAATTCTAGTAGCTTAAGTTGGGAGGACCACCAATGCATGAGGGAAACTACGAGTCGTAGATGGCTCCACGAGCCGTAACTTGAGCTCCTGGAATAGGCGAGCAGTTTTGGTAGGAAAATGGCTTTCCGATGTTTGATGCACGAACATACAAGATGGCCTGTGAATTTGGTTAATGGTTTGCATGTGGTGTTGTGATTTGAATTTCAGAGAACATTTCTGAGGGTCCAAAAATTAACAAGACGAGTGTAACGACCGACAATTTAAGAGCCTCAAGTACAGAAAAGTTAGTCAGAAAATAACCCAAAGTCAGGTTCAAGAGGGCGACTTACAACCCGTAGGTGTACATACGGCCCGTAGGATTATTCCTTAAACACGATACTTTAGGAAGGAGAAAAGTTTCCAAGTGTGGGTTAATCCATGGACCAAGTAATGGCTCGTAGGATATATTACAGTCCGTAGGTAGAGTCGTGAGTGAGACTATTAGACATGAAGAAACTTTGAAGTTTTTAGAAGGTGACATATATGTTATCAAATGGCTCGTAGGACAATGCAAGGCCCATAGTATCCCTTTGTGGAATGAGACCAAGAAAATAAGAAAAATGGCTAAGTGTGAAAGGACTCCACGAGTCCAACCACGACCTGTAGGTGGTTACATGGCCTGTAACAAGGCTTCATGATTTTGGTCCAGCTAAAGTCAGTTTTAGGGATTTCAGATATGTTACCAGACGAACATTTCTTATGGCCCGTGGATTGACCTACGACCTATAAATGGGTTTTTGTAAGTGAATCTTGCAATTTTCAATAAGGGGAAGTTTGGTCAATTCTGTCAATTCTTTTCCTAATCTTAGTCATTTTGAGATCCAAAGGGGTCTTAAATCAAGTCCTAAACCCTAAGAAGCCTTTATTCTCTCCATTCTCTCAACTCTATAATTTTCCTAAGTCAAAAGATCTCAAGAAGAAGGCAAGACAAGAACTAGGGTTTCCAAGAATCTTCCCTAAGATTTCAAGGTCTGATTCTCCCATGTTTTCCCAAGGTATGTGAGTTGATTTATGGGTACCCTTCCACACTAAAAGTTCCCTTTTAAGTATCTTACCTTTTCTTTAAGTTCCTTTAAGAAATTAATGCTTATGATGTTTTATGTTATTAAATACTATTCATGATATTTATATTATAAAATGCTATTCATGATATCCTACAACTATTATACTAGGAATACATGCATGCTTGAGCTATGGATGATGACCCTATGATGGGTTTCGATAATGATGAAGTGTGGGCATTTTCGATGGTCCTTAAAAAGAGAAATTTCCTTATATTTTGTGTGATTATGATTGTTCCATTTAAAAAACCTAGCCCACCTAGTTTTCAAGTAAAACTTTGCATGATTTATGATGATTAGGAAATTAAAGTTAAGTTTTAAGTAATGATTTGTCAAAGATATAAGCATGTTGACAATCGCCCTACAAAAACGTTTAAGAAAGGTCCCCAAGATGAAAGGATAATTCTCACTTGATGGTTCCTTAGTTTATATTTTAAAGGATTTTGTGGGATGACTTAGCACCGAGTGGAGTTGAGATTGAGAATTCATCCCGTTAGTTGAGGCATGACCCATTAAAATTAAATGTCAAAGTCCCCAACTATGTGCTACCATAGGAGCCCTTGTAGGCTAGGCTCGTTGATCCACCTAGGATATTTATATCATTAAGATGCATGTGAAGTGGACAGAGTTCTACCAGGCAAGTGGTCTCACCGTGCCAATGAAGGGGGTTATGTTGGATTCCATGTAGTAGCTCACATGGTCTTAAATGTCAGTAAAGGTCTTATCCTACAAGTTTGTGATCCTTTGATATATTTTCATTACATGTGTTTTCTCATGCATTGACTCTTATTCATATCGAGCCACATTTCTTATGCATGCTTAAGCTCACTTTGTGTATCTTTCGTCTCATATATACTTATATGCTATATTTATGAATTATGGCATTACAATTTCATATATGCATTACACCTCATATACTTAGTATATTCTAACGTACTAACACATGTTTTGCCTGCATGATTTAACCATGTAGGAACAAGTACTCATTTACTGGCTTGTGGCTGGTACTCAATATTCAGGACTTGGTTTGTTATTTGTGGTGAGCCCTTAGTTCGGATCTCTATCATTATTCCACTCTATCTTGTATTTATTTTCGAGACAATGCATTTTGAGGCCGATCGCTACCAGTTCCATCCATCGATGTAGTAGTTGATATGCTTATAGACAATGAATGTTAGTTATCATGTTGCTTTTAAATGTTGTTACATTGCTTTAAAAAGGCCCATACTCCATTTTCCCTCATTTTTCTGCAAATATTTTTATTAAATGCCTATGAATGCTTAAGATACTTGAGATGGATTGGATGAGGTGCCTTCGGGTGTCTCGTTCGTCATGTGACGACTAGGCCCCTAGGTCGGGTCATTATAAACTTGGTATCAGAGTATGAGATTTTAAAATGTTCCTCAAATTTTCATGCATACCCCGTAGCATAGAGACTCATTCGAGGTTATGAAGCATGCCACTATCTTGAGTGAAAGGCAATGAGATGGTTTAGGAGAATCTTCCCTTCTTTATTATTCATGTCATACCTCAGAGTTGAATAAGGTTGTCCTATTAACTAACGATAGTCTTTTGCTTGTTTCTAGATCATGCCAACACGAAGAGCTCCCTATCAACAAGGTACTCCCCAACAATAAGTTCCTCCACTCTAACAGGATGATGGAGTGTCTCATGCGGAGCTTTGAGTCACCTTCACATCAATGGCCCAAGCATTGGCCAATCAAGCAAACTGAGAGATAGTAGTACCATCCCAAGTCCCTACTCAGACAACGAGAGTGCGTGACTTTATATGGGTGAACTCGCTAGGATTTCATGGGTCTAAGATGGAGGAGGACCCTATTGACTTTATTGAGAAGGCTTACCGGGTAGTTGCGGTGATGGGCATTCTGTCGGAAGAGAAACCTAAGTTGGTGGCCTACCAACTTAAAGGAGTCACAAAGATTTGGTATGAACAAGGGGCGGATGAGAGGGGTCAAGAAGCGGGTCCTATCAGTTGGGAAGAATTAAAGTGTGCTTTTTTTTTACCAATTCTTTCCAATTGAGCTTAGGGAGGAAAAGGTCTAGGTGTTTATCAATCTTAAGCAAGGAACCATGAGCATGAGGGAGTACGCTCTCAAATTCACCAAGCTATCAAAGTATTCTCCCTTTATGGTAGCGGATCCTAGGGCTTGCATGAGTAAGTTCATCTCCGGCATCTCCGTGTTGGTCTCCAAGGAATGCAAGACGACCATGTTGGTGAAAGAGATAGATATTTCCCACTTGATGATATATGCGGAGCAGATTGAAGAGGAGAAGCTCTAAGAAAAGGCAAGAGAGTCCAAGAGGGCTCGAGTTGATGGTGGGAGCTACTCTTACCAAAGGAGTGGTGGTCACAAATTTCAAGGGGACAAAAGCAAAGGGATCAAGGATCCACCAAAAATCCACCTTCCCGGACTACAAAGGATAAGGGGGTTGATCCTAAGCTCCAAAGTCAAAGTTCTCCTAAGTGCGAAAGACTCCATAAAGGAGAATGTCTAGCTGGGTCTAATACTTCACTTATGGGAAATCCAATGCCAATAATTGTAGAAGCAGTGGCATAATGCCCCAAGGCCAAAAGGGGCAAGCTCAAGTTTCCCAAAGGACTATCCAGTTCTATGCTTTTCATGGTCTCTAAGAGGTTGAAAAAGCTTTGAATGTTGTCACCCGTATATTAAGAATTTTTTTATTATACTGTATATGTACTTTTAGATCTGGGAGAAAATTTATCTTTTGTAACCCATTCCTTGTTAATAAGTTTTATGCATGTCCCGAAGTCCTCTATAAGCCCTACGAGGTGAGTAACCTCGTAGGAGAGTCTACTATAGCCCAAAGAGTCTATAGGAGTTGTCCCATCTCTATCTTGCATAAAATTATCTCATGTGATTTAGTTGAGCTTTCCATGGTAGACTTTGATGTGATTCTTAGGATGAATTAGTTGCATGTTTCCTATGTTTCTATTAATTGTAGAACCGTAGGATCAAATTCCAATTCCAATGAGTCAATTCTTGAATGGAGGGTAGTAACTCTTCTTGTAGGGATCGATTTATTTCCCTACTAAAAGCCCGAAAATGATCTCCAAGGGGGCATCTATCGTTTAGTAAGGGTTAAAAATGTCACTTCTAAAGTTCCTTCTCTTGAGTCGGTCCCCATCGTAAATAAGTTTCCTGATATCATTTCAGATGAGTTACCAGGTATTCCTCCTGAAAAGAAAATAGACTTTGATATAGACCTCTTACCCGATACTCATCAATCCCTCCATATAGAAGGGCTCTCACAGAGTTGAAGGAGTTCAAAGAGCAATTGAGAGATTTGTTGGAGAAGAGTTTCCTTGGACCTGGTCGGTCTCCATGGGGTGCCCTGATTTTATTTACAAGGAAGAAGGATGGGTCGCTCTGTGTGTGCATTGACTACCAGCAACTCAATAAGGTCACCATCAAAAGATGAACCTACCTTAAACCACTGGATCATGGCCTTTTCCACCTAAAGACAGGCTCATTAGGAACTTGGAACCTAACTTTACGGGTCATACAATTAATGGAAGCACGCATGTAACTAATCAACCCCAAGAATAATGTTAAACAATCTACCATGTCAAGTTCAAAAAAATCACAAAGCAAGAATTTATGCAATATAAACATGGAATAATCCTTGCAGAGCCTTCTAGCAATAATGGACTTATTAACGGGGTCAGACCGTAATTGGGGACACATACGAAATATGAAAACAACTAATTGAGTAATGAAAGAGAGAGTGACACTCGGATCTAGTAAAGCATACATCGTAATAAAAAAAACCTTTAACATATCAATGACAACATCGAGGGTCTCATCCACCTCTTGCCCCGATTGAAGATCATCAAATCAGTTTTCGTATAAACCTCCTTCTAAGGTTTGGGCATCTTGCACTAGCCTTGTTGGAACCACTTGACCTCGAAGACACCCTTCCTTATCTCTTTTAGCAACATAAGGACATTCAGAGATTTGGTGCGCTGTTTTTCCACAACCAAAGCAACCACCCAATCTTCTCTGGAAAACGTCACCATGGTTGTTCCTACACCTTGGACACTTCGGAAGGAAAACAACACCTTTACCCTTGGCATTCCATGAGCACTATGTCCTGGAGGACGATCATTTTTACCTTTCCCTTGACCATATTGACAATCAAAAATCTTGTGGCTCATCTTGCCATACCAAAAGCATGCACCCGTGTTCCTCAGACGTATGCCAATATGATTCCTTCTACATTTTGGGCATCTTGGATGAGTCACTCCATCGTCACCACCTTGAGCTTTGGGGCTAGGAACATTATCACTAGAAAACTTTTGGTTTTGAGCATGAGAGGATCCTTGACCTTGGAATTTGTGACCTTGTTGGAAATAGCCACCCTTAGCACCTTGAAAACCACCATATACCGAGCCCTCTTAGCCTTCCTCTCCTCCCTCTTATCATTTGTAATCTCTGGGGATCCCTCTTGTTGGCTGAGTTGAGCGATTACAACTTTGGCCAATAGCCATAGGGCATTGCAAATCTCTGTTTTGATATGTTATTATAGGGAAGTTGGTCCGCAAGCGAGGGATGGTTACCATCTTGTCCATTATTCTGAATAGCTTGAGACATATTCTGAAATGTAACGATTAGGAACTAGAAATAAACCTTAGAGGATTTAGCTCTACTGCACGACATGGATCATGAAGAAGTGATGTATTTCCTAAAATGCCTCATAGCCTCCTATTCATAGTTGTGGCGCACTTCACAACTATGAACAAGACTCTACTTGGCATGGTGTATTGTATTTCTGAGGACCATTTATAAACCTAGTGCTCTGATACCAAGATTGTCACGACCCAAGCCTAGGGCCTAGACGTGACACGGCGAATGGGGAACCTGAAGGAACCCAAAACAAGCCTCTTATCATATCATTCACACATCCTCACATCCTTGGTCATGGAAGCAAATTAAAGCATAACAAGTGACATAAAAAAGGAAGTGGGACTGAGGAAGTCTTTCATAACGATAATAACATAAGAAGAGTCAAGCTCAAAGCATAAACAACCATCATATTCAATGACACCTCTACTACGAATGGAGCGGGGGCCAAGACCCATCTAGAGCTCACCCTCAAATGATAAATATCTAAAAGAATTAAACAAGTCTTAACAAGCATGACTGAAAAGTAGATATTGTCCTCGAAGTTGAGGACTCACCAAAGGCTTCTTCAAGCAAATCAACTAGCCACATGGAGGAGGATGATTAATAGGAGCTCTGGTCCCTACATGGTAATATCATGTAGGCATAGAGCATGTGTTAGTACTTGTAATGTACTAAGTATGTGGGGTGCAATGTAACAAAGGAGATAATCTATAATAATCAAGACGCATGATCATAACCAATGGGTATAATCTCAATGCCTTACACAAACATGCATGAGAATGGCCAAATAGCCACTCACTCACCTTACGGTATAACCTTTTCGAAGAGTGTTACCAATACCCTACCTTATGATATAGCCTTTTTGGTAGGTAGTATAAGATGTCCCTTGCCTTACGATATAACTTTTTGGTAGGAATTGGGAGATGCCTTTACCTTACGATACAATCTTTTCGGTGAGAGAGATGTCCTTATCTTACGATACAATCTTTTCAATAAGAGAGATGTACTTACCTTGCAATACATATTTTTTGGTAGGAGAGATGTCCTTACCTTACGATACAATCTTTTCGGTAGAAGTTGTGAATTATTCTAACTTACGACATGACCTTTTTGGTAGGTAATACAAACATAGCTCATCAAACCATCACATCGAAGTATCAAGAAAAGGGTTTTACATTTCACAAGAGCATAACAAAAAATAGCATAAAAGCTCAATAATTCACTTGCAGATCATGAAAACTTTTCATGAGTTTAATACATGCTTGGGAACCATAAATTATCATAACATGCTTGTCATGTAAATTCATACAATAATCTCTCATCAACAACAAGAATCCTTGTCCAATAATTTAGTCAAACACATTGTAGGCACATGCACATGTACTTAAAATCATGCATTTCAAGAGTAAGAGACAAGAGAGAAGTAATATCAATTCATTTCAGGTCATTCAAATCAACCCATCATGATAATATACATCATCTCTCAAAATATGGACATGGGAGCATGAAATCCATCTTATCAAGCAAAAACCTTTATTTTGAATATCATGAAAACCAACTAAACACATAAGTTCCTTCATAGATTTTTATAGAATCATAGAGGACATAACTTGGATATCATAAAATCCATAATAATATCAAACCCCAACAACATTTTGGCATAAAACATTATTTCTTGTAAAATCCACATAGAGGACATGTGCACAATGCATAATAATATCATCATAAACAAGAGTTTATAAATACCAATAAAATAATTAATAAATCTATAAATACCACACAATATTTAACTTCATGATAATGCACAAAAATAAACCATAATAGATTGCATAATAGTAATACTAAATTCAAGAGTTCCTATCATCTCCTAAGGCAAAAAAAAGAATAAGATGTCCTGGCACAGGATGGTGTGGAGCAATCGTCCATCTTATAAAATTGTATTCTTTTTGTGGAGAGTGTTAAATAAAAGAGTTTCTATTGATGATGTGCTACGAAGGATCAGGATACCTATTATGTCCAACTGTTAGTGTTGTGGAAATGGTACAAAAGATACTTTGGACCATCTTTTTCTAACAGCCCCCATAACTCTTAAGCTGTGGAGGCATTTTATTACTTGTGCAGGTTTCAGTGTGGATGGACAACTAATAGTTCCTACAATTTTCTAATCGTGGACATTTGCTGATGGTTTAAGAGGAAAGAAGGTCCTAAACGCCATTCCTGCTATTATTCTGTAGGAACTGTGGAAGTATAGGAACAACATCAGATATGGAACATAATTTCCTTTTGATAGACTATTGCAAAACTACAACAGAACCGTACACTTACTGATGAAAGTTACTTATTCACAATGAAAAACTGTGCCTATGCCTTTGAATTTTACAAAGAAAAAGGCCAGTTTTGCAGTGTCAGGTTGTTAATTGGAAGATCCCAGACACAAGGTGGATTAAGTGTAACACTGATGGGGCTAGTAAAGGAAATCCTGGAATAAGCTCTTATGGGTTTTGCCTTAGAGATGTCCAGGAAGATCTTATATATACAGAATCAGGTAACATAAGAGTAAGCACTAGTATTTTTGCAGAAGCCACAATCATACTGAAGGCATTGACTTACTGTAAGGCATAAAGCCTTGGGAATGTTATAATTAAAACTCACTCTTTAGGGCTAAGGAAGATTCTGGTAAAGGAATGGAGAATTCCTTAGAAAATTGTGCATATAATGGAAGAGATTCAGTGTCTAATGGGTTCAATCAACATTCAAATACAACATGTATACAGAGAAGCAATTCATCTTGCTGATTTTGTAGCTAACATAGCTATAATAGGAGGCATGCAACAGTGTAGTTCATTTCCAGATTTGTCTAGCATGGCTAGAAGAATCCTTAGTACAATAAGTATCAAATACCTTTTCTTAAGGATTTCAACAAAAAACAGGTTTGCATGATAAAATCAGCAAGCAAGGGTTCTTTACAGTTCCAGCAATTTATAAACATGATGTAGATACAAAAAGGCAGAGTCCCATATACAGTGTCATCATCAACTAATTACAGAAGGGGATACTATAGAGCACAACTAATGTAGTTACATTAACTAGCAAGTGTGATCAAACAGTTGTGCGCATAACCTTGCATTCATCAAAAAAGGTGTTAGGTTGACCAAAGGGGAGCCAGTTTCAGGAACGAACAAGCACTTTAAGACATTTACAGAGAGAATAATAGTTCTTACATCAGGTGGTCCACAACAAGTTAGAAATCTGAAGGAACAGGACTGGTCAACACAAATAACCATAGAAGGTACTTACAGATTGAAGGTTCCCGTTAGAATGGGTTCAGGAACAATAAGAAGGAGCAAGTACCTCAAGGGATCTATGGCCAGAACACCATTTCCTGCATCAGGTAGTCAAGAACGTTCAGAACTTCGAAGGTACAGGACTAGTTAAGGAAAAGGAGGGTCAAAATCACTTACAAATTAAGCTTGATGGAGATGCAAACCCTCTCTTCTAGACAAAAATGTGAAGGCCACGGTGGAGCATCACAGAGGACACTAGAAATCATCGGATATCAGAACTGGAGTTGGTGCATATGTAGAACCAAGAAAGGGTACTTTCTTTATACTTTTTAAAAGTATTTTTTCTTATCATGTTAGAACGATATTTTTTTTAATTATATAAAAGGATGTTTTTTAATATGTCATATAAAGATTACTTGTTTGACATTTTAGTTATTATATTTTCTTATAATATACTCCAAGACTACTTTCTTAATATTTTCTTTACATTTTCAAAATGTGATTTTCGTAATCATTTTGTTGAATGGGTACTCTAGTTACATTTTGTTAAACCATTTTTCTTAATGCGTACACTCATCAAGAATACAAACAAGTTTTTAATGCGTGCACTTATCAAGAAAGACTTTTAAACAAAGAAAATCACAATACATGCAATACAAGTCCTAATAAAATACTAAGTTTTGCCTATTTTATTAAAGCATCATAGTTCCCACAGTCCTAATTGTGGGTCTAGATTATATTATCGAACTTGCAAGAACTAGAACGCAAATCATGATATAATCCATGTTAAAATTACTTATAAGAGAGAAGAAATCAATTCTTAATTCACATGCGAAAACGAGAAGCAAATCAGGAATTGAAAACTCCCCACTATAATAAAAAACTCACAACTAAGGTTGTGTTCTTGAGGCCCATTGTCCAGCGTGTATTCAAGAGAAACAATTTGGAAAAATTGATGTTTTAGTCGTGTATATGCAGCCTCAAAATGTGGGTTACAAAGTTCTCCAAAAAAATAAAATCTAGTTCTATTTATAGTCTTAAAACTATCCTAAAACGAGTAGGAAAAGTAAGCCTAAACCAAGTAGGAAAGAAGTCCTAATTGGACTTGGATTTCTAGTTGTTGAAGGTCTCACGACCAGGACCATGACCCGTTGTCCTTACAACGACCAACAAGGGCCTGTCGTGATCCTTGGTGCAAAAACTGTCCTAGGCCTGCTCCTCTTCACGGACAACTTCACGACTCGTAAAGCTGTCCACGAGTTGCGAACTTCATTCTTGCATCTTGCCTTACATTTTCGCACATCTACACTGCCTTGGTGCCTTCCACGAGCACCTTCACAGCTCGTGGAGTGCACCACGACTCGTGCAAGGGCTCGTGGTAAGGTGTTTCGACGATGTTCTTGGACCACTCTCCGGGACAAGCAGTTTCACGATCCATATAGAACACCACGGATCGTGAACCCATCCGTGGTGTGTATTCTTGCTTCGTTTTGCTCCGCTTTGGCTTCAATCGCTCCTGGAGCTTTTAGCTACTGCTTCTGCTCAGCTTCAGACCCTCAAGTGAGTTGCAACTGATCATTTGCACAAGCAACTTCTCAACACAACATAAACAACATGTCATGATTATTGTTTGCGAGATAGCTTTCCTTTGCTCCTTTTTGGGTCCGTCTTGTCCTGGACGCTCATGGACTCTTTGGTTACTACCTTAGCACCAACTCCACACCATCATATTTGTCATATAACTGATGATGGGAAGTATACACTCCACGGGCGACCAACATCTTGATTTTATTCGAGATAACCTTGTGACATGTACATTTTAACTCTTGTTATTTTACTTTGCTTTCCAGCCACACACATGAATGATATGATGTGTCCAGGTCATCCACCAGCAACGTCTTTTCACGTTTTAGCCAAGTTAAGCTCCAGATCAGTCCAATACCCATAATTTCATGCGATTATCATTTTCCTACAAAACGGACATAAAATACATATTAAACTAACAAATGCGCTTAAGAACTCACAATAATTCTATGTATTAAGTGTTGTAAAAGTCGTATTTTCACGACTTATCAAATACCAGTTCCTACAGCAGGTGGCCCACAACAAGTCAGAAATCTGAAGGGATAGGACTGATCAAGATCACAAATAACCATGGAAGGTACTTACAGATCGAAGGTTTCCATCAGAATAGGTTTAGGAACGACAAGAGGGAGCAAATACCTCAAGGGATCTATGTTCAGAACACCATAATTTGTTGCATCAGGTGGTCGAGAACAAGTCAGAACTTCGAAGGTACAGGATTGGTTAAGGCAAAAGAGGGTCGAAAATACTTACTGATTAAGCTTGATGGAGATGCAAACCCTCTGTTCTAAATAGAAATGTGGAGGCCATGGCGGAGCATGACAGGGAACACTGGAAATCATTGGATATTAGAACTGGAGTCGGTGCATATGTAGAACCAAGAAATGGTACTTTCTTTATATTTTTTAATTATGTAAAAGGATATTTTTTAACGTGTCATGTAAAGATTACTTGTTTTACATTTTAGTTATTATATTTTCTTATAATATACTCCAGAGCACTTTGTTTACATTTTTAAAATGTGATTTTTGTAATCATTTTGTTGAAATGGTACTCTAATTACATTTTGTAGGACGATTTTTCTTAACATTTTAAATTAAATAACAAAAGTTGCAACTCATTTGTTGAAAGTAGTAGATAAATGATGATAGATTTTTTTGTTTTTTTGGTAAAGAAAGGATATTATAGCAATAAATGATGTTAGAATGCGGGTACTATAAACATTGGAAAATATTACACGTGTAACAGCCTCCAGTGAAGTTGGAAATTACATTCCGAACGTGGAATCATGTCACACGCGCCGCTTCCATCAAACATCTAAATCAATTTTTCTCTTCAACGTAAAATTTCCATTCTGTCATTTTGCATGCCCAGATGGCAACGATTGTAGGAGGAAGAACAGGGTCAAGGAGAAGCTTGTCAATGACAAGCTTATCCTCCCATCAAAAGAAGAAAATAACAGTCGATAATGCTGGGGGACTCCCCATGTCTCCTCATCGCAAATCTTCATCCTCTTCTCGTTCCATGTCTGTATTCTTTCCATTCCCTTAATACAGAGTGTTAATATATGTTTTTTTCATCAATTTCTTATCATACATTCAAACGTTACTGTCTCTGAATTTGACAACTGGTTAAATTTTTTATGAGTTGGAAATGAGATTAAACTGGATGAAGGAAAAGGAGATCAGTCTGTGCACATGACAATAAGGAAAAAATGAGGATCGGAATTAGAAACCAAGGACATAATGAAATGTGTGAATCAAATGTATTGGAGTAGCCAGTAAATTGTGTTTCATTCAACACCTCACACGGGTAATATGAGGTTTACATAATTTTATCCTACCTAACAAGCTTCACTAGGAAAATGCTATTAAGATTTACAGCAAATGCATAGTGGGAAACATCCTAATTTTTCTATATGAAATAATTACTAATTTTTGTTTTCACAATATCCTTTTTCAGTGGCAAATGGTGATTTTTAAGTAGTAATTTTTCCAAAAGACATAAAGAAAATCAAAACTGAGTGCATGTAATGTTTCTGTCGGTTTGTGTAGTTGTTGTTTAAGCTACAAGAGTGTAAGTTAGCCAAAGGCTCTCTTTATTTCGTCAGCTAAGTGTAGGTGATTTTCTAAATGATATGGCATTACATACTTGTTAACTTATTATATCAGTCAAAGGGCCAGGTTTGCTGTGGAACCTAACCAGTATATTACTTTTTAGTTGGTTCTCTCGCTCATTTGAAACAGGGGTCTGACTGGAGAGAGGACAGTGAAGAGACTCAGGCTTTCAAGAGCTCTAACAGTACCTAAGTCTACAAGTATTTATGACGCTTGTCGCAGGATGGCTGCTCGCAGAGTTGATGCTTTATTGTTAACTGACTCAAATGCATTACTATGTGGTATATTGACGGATAAGGTTTGGCTTCAATCCTGCTTTTCATGAACTAATCACTTTTTTTTAACTATGGTAACATCAAATTATAAATCTTTTTTGTTTACAACATAGTACATCTTATCCACTCAACATAAGGAAGAAACGTAAACACTTTTATGCATGTGTAGCATTTCATTGTCAAGATAGTGGATGATAATTTGGTGTAGTTGGCTAATTAGTAAGAGAGAATAAACAGAACATGCCATAGCAGTTACATGAATTACAAAGAATACTGACTACTTTCTTCACATTATGTCCACTAATGTTTCATGCATTTTAATAGTTTACAATTATTTAAAATCTTACAACTCCAATAGTTATGTTTTCCGTGTTCACCAGAGTTGATATAGTTGACTCATTCTTTGTCTATTACGTTTCTTTCTTCTTGAAGGATATAACAACAAGAGTTATTGCAAGTGAAGTCAATATTCAGGAAACACCTGTTTCAATGGTTATGACAAAACATCCCGTTTTTGTGCTTTCAGACACACTTGCTGTAGAAGCATTGCAGAAAATGGTCCTAGGTTTGTCTATTCGAAATAACATAATGTATTAATTTTTGCAACATTATGTTACATCTCACCCTGAGTATGGTTGGTTACTCACTGCAGGAAAATTTAGACATTTGCCAGTGGTAGAAAATGGTGAAGTCATTGCTTTACTTGATATAGCAAAATGTCTTTACGATGCTATTGCTCGCCTTGAAAGGGCAGCAGAGAAAGGAAAGGCAATTGTAGCTGCTGTCGAGGGAGTTGAAAAAAACTGGAGAGCATCTGTTTCTGGTTGGTGTTGAACATTTTGTGTTGTTACTGATATAGTTTAAAGAACTATTTATGTGCTGACTTTACCCAGTTCATGTGACTGATTGATGGCCATTGCAAGTGACATTTGTTAACGCTTTTTGTATTTTAATTAGCGTGTTTGTATCATTCAGGTTCTGATTCATTTGTTGAAACACTTCGGAAGACAATGTTCCGACCTTCACTCTCTACAATCATTTCTGAGAATCCAAAGTAGGTAATATCTTCACTTTTGATATCCTAAAGAAAATGTCTTTTCACATATAACAGAAGATAGATTTTCTACGAGTCACAAGCCATTTGTTTCCAGGACAGTAACAGTTGAGCCAAACGATACTGTTTTAGACGCAGCAAAAAAGATGCTTGAATCTCAAACAAGCTCTGCAATTGTGGCAGTTGATAAGAAACCACAAGGAATTTTAACGTGAGTTTTCTCCCCCTATTAACAAGCCAAACTATACATAGTGATGTAATGAATGGCATGCTAACCACCGAAAAGATTTTCCTCATGGTCTCTGCAGTTCAAAGGACATACTGATGCGAGTCATTGCTCAAGATCTTCCACCAGAGTCCATTCTTGTTGAGAGGGTTGTCTCTCTTTTACTCTTGTATATCAGCCTGCTTACAATAATAGTAATTCAAATAAATTAAGAACCTGTACTATTTCTTGACTACAATTTATTTTTATCTTCATTTGTTTGGGTGTTAGAAGAAAACTTGATCCCCGATTATACTTTACAACTTATGTGATCTATCCAGGTAATGACTCCCAATCCTGAATGTGCTTCCACGGATACACCTATTGTTGATGCTTTACATACAATGCATGATGGGAATTTTTTACACTTACCGGTAATTGATAGAGGTAGGTAACATCGACCTATCTCAGTTCATTTTATAAGTAATTATCATCTTTTCCTGATCGATATTATCACATTTGTACACAGATGGAACTGTAGTTGCTGTGGTTGATGTGCTTCAAGTCACTCATGCAGCTGTAGCCACGGTAAGGCATGCAGCAGACACAGACATATTACTCTTTCCTGACAGATTCCAAGTGTTGTTAGTATGTGTTTCTGGTCTCTTTCCACAAGTTTAGAATGTCCAGAAAGTATTCACATCGTCATGTCTGTATATATACATGGAAAGTGGAAATGAAAGAAACATAACAAGCACTATACGTAGATTATTTCCCAAGCCAGTTACCGTAGAACTGAACGCACACGCAATGGATTATGTAAATTTTTGAAGATCATGACACTGAACGCACTCACAATTGATCTTTTCTGGGAAAACGTTAACCTATCAGATATTAGAAGCTGCAACTCTTAATGGTAAGTTGTTAAATTAACCTTCATGATAAAAGGATGAAAATACTAAAATATGAGATTGCTGTAAGTTTAATCTGAATATCTTTAGGCATATGACCTAAATGAAATATAAATCTATGTTGGTCAGACTCTTCAATGATGTTGTTGAGTGTGTGTCAAATCCTCCAAAAGCAGTCCATTGTTGGACGATTTAACGTGGATGCAGCAAATTTCAGGAGAGTCCAAACAACACAACAAATCACCAATTTTGTTCGCCCCTTCATAGACATTCCATAAAGTTGGATATATTTTTTTTTTGGTAAAGAAGCATATAATTGAAAAATAGTAAAGAATTATGTTTTATGAAATACAAGTGAGAACGACTACCAGGATTTAGAGCCTTGATAACAGGTTCATGTGATCCTAGTAGCTTTCGCCCAGACCATGTATACACATAATAAGAAATTTAAGATGTTGTTTCTTCAACAATTTCTAATCTCTACTGGACCTCTCATTAGGATACGAACCTAGATGAAGTTTTGACCATTTATCAGAGAAAAAAGAACGAATATGTTTAAATACTTGATGTGAAGCCAGTTACCACTCTAGATTAAATTTGGCATCATTATAGGAACCCATTAGCTTTAAGTGGCTACAAGCAACATTTGAATTCAGAGGTATCCTTGAACTGTCTTTGGCTAACATTTTGTCTGTATTTTCTGACTGTCCTATATAGGATATCTGCCTCTTTGAAGCCTACAAGTTGTGTTTGCTTCTTTTTTTATTGTTCCGCTCTCCTAACTGGAGAAGAAAACACAAGAAAGAGAACGTAGACCTTACGGAGTTTGATGAGTATATCGCGAATACATATGCTTTCTCCTCCTTGGGAAAGGTTTACCAAGACTGACTTTTTAAGAGATGTGTTATGTTTTTTTAGTTTCCCTTTTCCTGTGTGCGAACAAAAGTTAGTGGAGTTCATTTGGTATTAAGTCAAAATATGTATAGAATTAAGCTTGGTTCACTGTTGTCTGCTTGAGGATATTACCAAAACTATTGCTATAGATTATGGCCTTTCTGGATGTGATGCTAGTGTGTGTGCATTCAACTTTCTTGTTTCTTAAACGGGCTAAATTATCATGTTAGTTTCCCATAAAACAGCTTGCAAATATAAATATTTCTGAATATCATTTTTTTTCCTTAAAAAATAGAATTATCGAAAAAAGTTATAAGATTAAGGGATATTTATTCATATCTACGTATAACATGATAAGTCTTCTTGTTAACCAAGCTTTACTGCTAATCTATTGCTTACTGACTAGGTGGGAAATACTTCTGGAGTGAATAATGGAGTTACAAACACTAGAATGCAAAAGTTCTGGGATTCAGCTATGGAATTGTCTCTAGATGATGAGGAAGAGACACGAAGGTTAGAGTCTGTCTTTCATATTATATTATATATCTGTGTTAACTCCTACTTTTTATTAGTTTTATAGTTAACTCGAATACCAATTTATATGACATGATCTCAGCCTTGCTTCCTTGAAATTGGCTTCTGAAGGGGCAGAGTTGAGAAGATCTATTTCCTATCCTTCATCAAGCCTGCCTAATACTTTTGCATTCAAGATTCAAGACAGAACGGGAAGGATGCACAGATTCAACTGCAGTATGTTCTTTTCAATGTTTTGTAATATAATAAGAACAATAAGAGCTTGTCATATATGTATGACCCCTTAAAGTTAATATTGCTTCCATATTCAAACCACCTGTCATATCAGCCTCATGTGTCTTGCAATTTGTATTGTTTTCCTAATTCACATAATGAAAGATGGGGACTTGTTTAATGTTATGCATCTTGAAATCGATTCTTCAGAACTGGTATGCTCATCTTATTATACTTCACAAATCAACTCCTTTTAACTCTTCTTTGAGTTGATACTGTTCTCCATCAGCCTGCATCGTATATGTAGCGTGTGTTCTTGTTTATTCATGTTAGACATTGGAAATGTGCTTCCTATGGTCACCCAAAACCTATTAATTAGTAAGGATGATCTTGTTCCCGTCATAATCTGTAAAGGTGATGTTTTGACTTCCATATCAGATATCCGGAGCATGACAGATCTCATAACAGCAATTATTCAGAGGGTGGGGGATGACATTAACCGGAATAATCTTCCTCAGATTCTGGTAGGGATTGGTTGTAATTGTGCATGTTTTCTCCTTGCTTGATGATATAATCATTGGTAATGCTCTATTGCAGTATGAAGATGAAGACCATGACAAGGTTGTTCTAGCAACAGAAAGTGATCTCACAGCTGCAGTTGACCATGCCAGATTTGCAGGTTGGAAGGTATGATCAGCTAGTCCTCTGTTCTATAACGTGATTTAGTATGTCTCGATAACAGGTAGTATATGTTGTTTATCTGTCTTCCCAAAACGTTAGAGACAGGAATAATAATGAAAAAAAAAATTATATATATCTATATAAGAACAAAAAATCGAGCCCACTGAATGCACAGTGTGTCCTTAAGGAAATTATTCCCCTCAA
>JAABOM020000012.1:11859609-11959611 GCA_011800125.2 Solanum clarkiae
AATAAATTATAACTTTTATCCTAATTTCATTGGCAATATTGTAAAATCACTAATGAGTTGCTTTAAATAGATTAAATTAAAACATCTCCGAGATATTTTTATGGGTCTTTCAATTGTGAAAATTAGTTGTTATGGGTAATATTATAAAATCACTAAGCAGCTGCTTTAAAACGATTAAATTAAAAAATCCCCAAAATATTTCTGTGGGTCCTATTAATTTAAAATAACCGAATAGTTGAAGTAGGTAGAAAAATTATTAACGAGGAGCAAAAATATGTTGCTAATGTAGGAAAAATAAAGGTTGTAGCGGAGATGAAATCAACGACATCCAACTTAAAATATCAATCTCAAGCACCGGGCCAAGCAAGTCTCTTATGTGGAAGTTTTCCAAAATTTTCATTTACTGACGAATTATGTTGTTGACGCAGGAAAAATAAAAATGTTGGAGGTGGGGCTGAAACCAGCGACTTGCAACTTAGAAATAAAGCAACAACCACTGAGCAAAGCAGCTCCGCTATACAAAATTGCCCTGGAAATGTTATTTTATTACGGGTAAGCACACATGTTGACGGACATTCCCATTTCTTAGTATGTAACATATATATGTTAATCATCTTAAAAACATAAATTCTTAACTTGGATGTTAAATTATTATAATACTCTCACTTAAAACACCCAATAAAGTATATATTTTATATTTGATATTTTATTTATTTATTCATATTATATTAATCATAAACACTTTTTCACATTGAAAGGTTGGCACTTTTTTGAAGAGTTGTTATTTTTTCGAATAGTTGTAACTTTTTCGAAGAGTTGTAAAATTCAAAAAATGTGACTTTTCTCAAGAATTATTACTTTTCTAAAGTATTGTGACCTTTCGAAGGATTATTACGTTTCTAATAAGCCACAATAAATATTTTTTATATTATCCTTTGTTGACTATAAATAAAGGAGTTCTCTCATATTTTCAAACTATGATTTTTTTAAGTTTTCTATTTTTATTCTTCTACTTATTTTTATTATTAAAACACCTATATTAGTAACATGCATTAGTACTTGTGTATATATACAGATAAATATAAAATTTTAGGAATTCAAAAAATTGAGCTGATCACCTTATTTCTTCTTTGAAAGCGTGATACCCCATTCTGTTAAATGACGTTTTTTCTCTTTCAATTTATGTGATATAATTTGACTTAACAAGATATTTAAAATATAAAGAAAGATTTTTTGAATTTTATGATAAAAAGTTAAGTCCTAAATATTTGTGTGACAATAAATTATATAATAAAATAAACTTTTAAAATAAATTATTATTCAATATAAAAATATATCATTCTTTTTTAAATTAAATAATGTGTTATTCTTCTCTAAACTAATTAAAAAGAAAAATGACAAGGAAGTATTTCTATTGCTTTAGTCAGACATTTATATTTTGAATTTGCATCTGACTTAAAAGTCGATAAAGTACAAAGAATTTATATTTGAATTTATTTATTCTTATACTTGTTAATTAGGGAGTGGGTGTTGGTGGGGGCAGGTAAATTGTTTGGATATCTATCCAAATTTATTTATTTTGGATGAATTGCATACTCAATCCATTTAAAATAGATAAAAAAAATGGGCAAAATTTGTATATCCATTGAAAAATGAGTGAAATGGATAAAAAAAATTCATGTATAAAGTAAAATAATTTATTATTGAGAGGAGTTGGGTTGTGTGGGGGTAAACAAAATCTTTTTGAATTTTTTAAAAGGTAAATTAATTTTTTATTGGGAGGGGCTAGAATCGGAGGCCCGGGGGGTTAGGGGTAAAATAATTTAAGATTTTTTATTGAAAAAAAAGTAAATTATTTTTTTTACGGGGTGGGGGGAGCGAGGAGCTTGGGCAGGGGGTAAAAAATTGAATTTTCTTTTACATTTTATTTTGGTTAGGGTGGAGGGCGTGGGGGTGGGGGTAAGGCGCTAGGGGTGGAGGGGTAGGGCTAAGGATTGGCTAATGCTTTTGAAATTTTTAGCATGATCCCTACTACAATATGAGTATCTATATTTACTCATATTATTCATTGGATAACTCGTTTTTACCTGTTTAACATATGAGTCAAACTGGATATTTTATCCTTTTTACTTAACTCATATTTGATCATATTCGACTTGATCCGCTCACTTGCCACTCCTAATTGAGGAGTATATATATCTAGAAAAACGCTTTTCCTCAAATATTGTCATGATTAGCATTAGCATTATAGATCACGTAATAAGGTAAAGATACTATAAATAGTGCACTGGCATCGTAATTAATCTTCCATATATCACAGTGAAAAATAAAGGAGATAAATTCTCATATACTTTTTATAGGCGTTGCGATCCCAAGTAAAAAAAAATTACCATAAAGTGCACATTGTTAGAGAAAAATACGCATACTAAGAACATCGCTCACCAACTAACAAATCTATGGTCTTGTCAATCTTGAAAATGTGAGTCCTACAATCGCGCATCTAAGATAAGAATGAAGTAAAACCTGAGCATTTGGGTTGCTTTCTTGGTTAGATAAAGTTTCAAGTTTGTAAAGCACGTCAACACAACCAATGAATGGGCCACAAGAAAATCTCATCTCATCCTACGGAAACTGCCCTAATAACAAGAACATATTTTATTGAATTACTTTGCTTAAATAACCAAAAGAGTTTTATGGTACCATACTATTCCTTATTTTTCCTAGGTTGTGACCTTGTGCAACGGGATCCATAAAGTAACCTATAATATTGTCCCTAATCTCCTATGCAGATTCCCACTTTGCATTGTATATTCGGATGCAAGCTTATCCATAATATATCTCAATATTTAACTTATATGTGCATATACTGAACCTTTTTGTCTTACACTATTTATACATTGTTAAATTAAAATTATTTTTATGTATGCATAATAGATGTTAAGCTTCTTTTGACTTCTTCGTATATTTAATTCTTTATATTTTGACTATCTTAATTAATAAAAATCCTGACTCCACCAATGAATTTGTAGCAAGTAACTCGAGAAGAATTGGTGAAACGACTCCTAGTGCCTTTAATGGAGAAATTATACTGTCCTTTTTTTCATTATTTTTAGTCCAACAAATATTTAGCAGTCTATTTAAATGTTCCTACGGGTCTCTTGTATAGTTCTTAAAATTTACATCAAGTTTATTAGAATATAATTAAGTTGTTAGAACAAGATTGTTGATAGTACAAAAAATTCTAAATAAAAGACTTGCTTGACTTAAAGGTACATTAATACGTTTCTTGAAGATAGTTGGAGTCTCTTCCATGAGCAAAGGGAAGAACAATTGACAACTCTATCTTCGGGATTCAACTAAGCCACAAAACAAGTAGCATTCAAAAATATTGCTTTTCTATTCTTGAATCGGTGATTTCACCTTTTGATTAATGTCTCTCAAGTATTTTCAAGGGAAAGTGTTTTTTATTCCTTATTGAAGTGATGTCTTTTCAAAGAAAAACAACACTATTTATAGGATAAGAGTTTTAAAAAAAAAAGTCTTTAATTAAAAATTGTATTTAATATAGGCTCATCAATTCAAAAAAAGAGTTCATGTAACTTGCAAGAACCTATAACATAAGAGAAATAAATGTTAAAATTCACATTCATGTATTTTGTGAATTTTCAAAAATAAAACTTTTATCAAAACTTTTACCGGATGAATTTGTTTCAAAATTAATTGAAACACTAACTCTTACAATCCCCCACTTGTTTCAAGAAATCTTCTTTGGAAAATCAAAAAAATATTTCGAGACATTAATCTAGCAACATGCATCAATAATGATGTCTTTTGGACTTGAACCATTAGCTAGTGAAGAGCTTTCTAAATCATTGCCTACTTAGTGAGCGAATCTTGAACTAAGTAATCCATTGAATGAAGTAGAAAAATACTCCACACATGTTACTATGTTCTGGTGAAAAAATCAAAATCCTTTGACACCTTATAGTCATGTGTCCTGAATCCTTTTAGCTAAGTACTTTAAGATTTCCCTGCTAAAACTCTTATTGAAGCGGCCTCCACTTCGGACTTAGTATGGTGAATTCATCAAAAGTAACTTTGCATACTTCGACTAAATATTCTATGAGTTTCATTAAGAGAAATTAATCTCATCCTCCTTTATAGAAAATACTTCGACCAAATATTCTATGAGTTTCATGAAGAGAAATTAATCTCATCCTCCTTTATAGAAAAGTATCAATAAATCTATCAAGAGTATTCTTACATACTCCAATCGAAATCGATTTATAGACTTATTAAGGGAATATAATCTCAATTATGCACATCTACTTATTTTTTTCTTTAAAGATATTAGAATTTTATTGATGTGGTTCACAATTGTAACTTTACTTGTTTTTCGCTTTGAACCCAAAATTACATCATTAGGTAGGGTTACCGTAAAGTACAACTAATTTACAATAGGCTTCATTCCCATCCCACTACAAGTTTCCACCACTAACTCTTTGCCTAACCCTTTAGACAAAGGATCTGCTAAATTGCATTTGGACTTCACATATTGGAGCGATATTATGCCTTCCTCCAATAATCTTCTTACATGATTGTATATGAGATGAACTTGTCTCGATTTGCCATTGTAATAATCACTTGAAGCACGAAATGTAACATCTTGATTATCACAATAAATAGTCAAAGCTGGAATTGGATTACCCCATAATGGAATATCCATTAGTATACTTCGCAACCAGTCAACTTCTTCTCCAGCAAAAGGCATAGGTATAAATTCTAGCTCCATAGTTGAATGAGTAATACATATCTGTTTCTTTGATTTTCAGGAGATTGTTGCTCCAGCCAAAGTAAAAATTCAAGCAATAATAGATTTAGAGTCATTCAAATCAGGATTCCAAGTAGCATCACTATAGCCTTGAAGAATTGCTGGGAAGGTAGAATAATGTAGGCCAATATTAATTGTTCCCTTTAGATATCTTAAAACGCAAATCAAAGCATTCCAATGTTCAATTCCAAGGTTACTAGTAAACTTTCTTAAAGTTCCTATTGCATAAGCAATATCTGGTCTGGTACAATGCATGACATACATACGACTCCCAATGATTTGAGAATATGTCAATTAATCAAAAACATCATCAGAATTTCGTACTAGTTTGATTCTTGGATCGAATAGTGTGGGAGCAGGTTTGTCATCAAAGTAACCAAACCTTTTAAGAACCTTCTTGATATAACTTAATTGAGTAAGAGTCAAACTCTTTGCTGATATTATGATTTTAATGCCCAAAATCACATAAGATTCTCCAAGGTCTATCATTTCAAACTGAGAAGTAAGAAATAATTTTGTTTCTTTAACTCTTTCAATATAGTTGTAAAGATCAATATCTCATCTACATAAAGATAAATTATAACACCAAAATTTTCTTAAAATTTACTAAATATGCATATATCATCACCATCGATTATATAACTATTAAAAATTATAACATTTCTAAATTTCTCATGACATTGCTCTGGAGCCTGTTTTAATCCATAAAGAGATTTAAGAAGCTTACAAACTTTATGTTCTTGACCAGGAATGAAAAAATCTTCTGGTTGTGTCATGTAAACTTCTTCATCCAGATCTTTATTCAAAAATGCACTCTTCACATACATTTGATGAATTACAAGACCACGAATTGCTGCTAAACCAACCAAGAGTCGAATAGAGGTCATCCGAGTTACAGGTGCAAAAAAATCAAAATAATCAACATCTTTCATTTGAGTAAATCCTTTAGCTACCAAACCAACTTTGTACTTATCTAGAGTACCATTTGATTTTATTTTCTTCCTAAAAATACATCTAGAACCAATTGGTTTACATCTAGGAGGAAGATCTGATAACATTCAGGAATTATTTGACAAGATAGAATGTATTTCATCATCAACAACTTCATGCTAGAAAGGAGCATCATGTAAAGACATTGATCTTGTTTAATTGAAAATCAGGTCCAAAATCTCTTATTTAATTGATCTTGCACTACGTCTTGGCTGACTTTCTTCAAATGGCTCAACCATTTTTCTTTTAAGAGAAAATATAAAAGAACTTGCATCTTGATCCACAAATTTCTTCTTCTTTGGAAATATATTCTCAAAAAAAGGTTAGGATGATTGAATAGTTGTGTGAGGGCTTGGAATCTCAATATTTAAGAATGTATAAGCCTTACTAGTTTGTAAATAATCAATAAACACACAATCTATTCCTTTATAACCAATCTTAGTAGTATCTTGATCTAGTAATCTTAACATGAGCTAAACAACCCCATACTTTAAAGTAATTTATATTTGGCTGTCGATTCTTCCAAAGTTCATAAAAAGAGCAGCATTATGTTTTTTGGAAGGAATTCGATTCAAAATATGACAAGCTGACAATAAGGTTTTAGTTCATAGATTTTCAATCATACTAGATCCAATAAAGCATAGAGTTAACCATTTCTATGAAAGTTCTATTTTTTCTTTCTACAACATCATTTTGTTATGGTGTATAGGACATGGTGAATTGTTTCTCAATGCCCTCCTTTTAAAAAAGATTAGTAAAATATAATTTTAAATACTCTCCACCTCTATCAAATCTAATTGATTTTATCTTCAAACTCAATTTATTTTCAACTTCTGCTTTATATATTTTAAAAGCCTCAAATGCCTCATCTTTTGTTTTCAATGAAAAAACATATGTATACCTTGAGTAGTTGAAAATGAAAGTGATTAAATATCTCTTTCCACGACGTGATAAATAATTCATCTCACAAATATCAATGTGGATTAACTCTAAAAGTGTGAATATCCTTTTAATAGTCTTAAAAGATATCTTTTGTTATTTTGCATTTACTACAAATAACACAGTTAGGAGTATGATTCCTTTCATAATCTTTAATTAATCTATTATTCACCATAAGTTGAATTAATCTATAATTCACATGACCAAGACGTTCATGCCATAAGTCTAGAGACTTCACAACATAAGCAGAAATATTTTCATTTTCAATATTGAGTTTGAACATGACATTTGTAGCATAACCTTTTCCAACAAACATGTCATTTTTAGACAAAATAAATTTATCTTCCTCAAAAATTATTTTATAACCATGCTTCGAAAGAAGTGTACCTGACACCAAGTTCTTTCGAATATCAGGAACATGCAACACGTCCATCAATGTACCATTTTTTTAGAAGTGAAATTTCAGTTCAACAGTTAATTTTCCCACAACCTTAGCAGAGGAAGAGTTTTTCATATATAATATTTTATCGTCCCCTACTAATTCATAGGTAGTGAAAGTATTTCGATCACCTAATATATGTCGAGTTACACCAGTGTCTATCCACCATTCCACTTGATCTCCAGCTACAAAAGCAAATGTGACCATTGCCACAAGTTTATTCGTTTTATTGATGTTTGCTTTTTTCTTTCTTCTTTTGAGCTTTAAAAATTTTGCAATCACGTGCATAATGGACAATTTTGTGACAATGCTAACATTCATCCGATTTAGAGTTAGTACATTTAAAATGCATATTCTTCTTTACCTTTAATAGTTTCTTTACCTTTGATAGTTTCTTATTGTCAGGTTCCTTCTTGGTGGATTTTTCTTCAACAATATGAGCTTAGATGATGGGTTCATTCGAAGTATTATTGTCACGATATCGTGTCTCTTGTTCAATTTGCAAGTGTTGCAATAGTTGTTCAAGAGTCAAATCTTCCTTCTTGTGAAAGAGTTTAATTCTATTTCTTATCAAGACGGAGGAAGTTTTGAGACAATAGCGCCAACATGAAAGTTTTCTTCAAGAGTAACTTTAGATACAACAGTTTATTAGCTATAAATTGAAAATCTTGTACTTTTTTAGTAATTTACTTATCATCAACCATTTTGAACTCCATAAATTTGAAACAAGAAATTTATTAGAACTCATCTCTTCTGCCAAATAGATAGCTTGAAGATTGTCCTAAATATCCTTAGCAATTTGAACTTAATATAATATCGATCATAGTATTTATTAGACATTTATCTAAGAATATAAATATTGCATAAATAATCATCATCTTGTCACTTGGCAATTTGTTCTTTAATCAAAGTAGCCTCATCGGTTGCTACCTCAGAATTGAAAGCCTCAGGACAGGGTTTCTCAAGAACAAATTGATGTGCTGTCAAAATACAACATATTTGATGCTTAAAACTTAGAATTTTACGTGTTCTCAATGCGATATTTGTGGGTTTTATATGGTTTTGTGTTTAGATTTGCAGGAAGATAAGTTGGCCATGCTTTGGGGAAAAACTTGTGAAGCATTCTATGAGTCTTAGAGGCAGTTTCGTGACAAATTCCAGCGAAGTATTAAATCTGAAGATCAACTCAACGAGACAAGAATACGAGTCGTAGAGCATTCTACGAGTTGTATTGATGAGTTTTGTGAAAATTCCCAGTGAGGGACAATTAGATAAAGTTCAAGCCTATGAACATGTAGTACGAGTCATGGATTGGTTTACGAGTCATAAAGTGAAGTCGTAGAAGAGACGTCCAAAATCCCAGAAGCTGATTACGAGACCTCAACTACGAGTCGTAGAAGATACAATGACTCGTAGAGACCTTTCGTGGAATTCGCTGACCAGTTTTTCTATTTTATTTAGGACTTAATTGTAATTAATATAAATAGTACTTTTAGGTTATTGTACAAGGGAGGACGTCATTATTCAATACTTTTAGAATTTGCACTTGGAGAACTCAATACTTGGGAGAGAAGACTGTGAGAAAACACTTGTGGGTAAATTTGATCTTAAAGCTTATGATTCTCACTCTTCTTGGATTTGAATTTAATTAGGTAAATGATTAATTATATTTTCTCAATTCATAATTTCTTCATCTACTCATAACATGAGTAAGTAAATCCATTACTAGGATTGTGAGAACCATGAAGAAGTAACTAAGTAAACCCGGGTAATTTATAATTCTTGGAATGGGTATATGCGTGTATTAATCAGTTCTCTTCGTTTTGCATGTTTTCTAATGGTGGCCAATATTAGAACCCACCTACTGTTACTGACTAGACCAATGTAGTAATGAATAGAAAAAGAGATTGATTAACAAAATTAGATGATGTGTTTTCATCTTATCAATCGAACTGGGCTAAGGGAAGGTTGTACTGGGACTTATAGGTAATGGTTAGTATCGCATACAATGGAGATGGGTCAAGTGGCATAGTGAAATTCGCCTCTCAGCTGAACCAATGGGTTTGGTGAACTTAAATTACCGTTTTGCATGCTATACACCAGATAAGTATTGGGTTATCTAGTGATACTAAGTTGGAGAATTATGGGGAACACGATACCCTAGTTACTCTCTATTATTGATCATTTCTCATGATCGTTAGTTTAGTTTACTTTCTTATTGCTTATTGGAAAACCCCTCCTTCAGGGAACTAAGTTGGTTAACTACTTGAATTGTTTATTGGTGAATTTGTCTTCAGTATACATATTCCATGTGGGTTCAACCCTAACCTTGGCTAGGTTTTATATCTTGACAACGATCATTTTATCCTCTAAAATAGAGGTGTAACATGGGTGACATCAAAGATTTTGATGCTATTACCAGGGAATACGGCTAGACTTAGACTGATTCATTAAGTAATTCGAGTGTTAATCCTTAGTTCTCTTCGTTTTACTTTTGTTTTTATTTTTGTATCTTTTCAGGGTATACAAGCAGTATATGCTCGACACTCAGAGTCAAGGTAATCTCTTAACTCTATTTGATCCAGAGATCCACAGGACTGCAAGAAGAATGACCCAAGAAAATGCCAACAACATGGACAATGGAACTCTGAATCAGGGTAATAATGATGATGAGAGGACTGAGAACCCACTTCCTTTGGAGGACATTCCACAACCTCGGGAGTTCAGTGCCAATGCTTACTAGTGGAATCAGTACAGGTTGAATCCCATGGCTATGGATTTGATGGGAGGTTGTGTTACCACCACTATCGGCAAACACAAAGTTCACAGTCTCTATAGGTTTACTTCAGATGCTGTAGAACCGTGGGTTATTTGCGGGCTTACCATCAAAGAATCCACATATCTACTTGCACAATATGACATTTGCAAGGATTGTCGAGCGTATGGAGCAAGTAGTCACGACTAATCGTGCATGGAGACAGCGAGATAGAGCTTTAGTGAAAGGTTCATATGCTGTTAGTACGGGTTCAAAGCAAGCTAAAATTAGTGAAGAAATTATGCAACAACTTGCTCATCTTCACATAAGCATGGATGTGATGATCAAACAGAATCAAGATAGAGTGAATGCAGTGGTTTGCCAACCTTCATGTGCACCCATGTAAGAGGGGTTATACTATGAGGAGGATGCATGTTTTGTTAATAATCAGACGGGGGATTTTTGGACCAACGTCCTAGGGTCCAATCAGGACTATTGGTGCCAAGGTCAAGGAAATCAAGGTTGGAACTATGAAAAAGATAGAGCTTTCAGAGACAATCGGGGTGGTTACTATGATAGGAACAGGATCCAGACACTGATTGGGGCCACATAGAAGGCTTTAGAAATGGTCATTATATGCCACCACACAACCGTGACGTAAGTACAGACAATTCCAGAGTTGAGGAGATGTTTAATTGCTTGTTAAAGAAGGCTGAGACCCAAGATGAAGCTCTAAGAGGCATGAAATCAAATATTTCAATCATAAATAAGAAAATAGAGTTTCATTCTGTGGCTATTAAATAGCTTGAGAAACAGTTTGGTCAAGTGTCAACTTAGTTGAATTAGCGTCAGAAGGGTACATTGCCTAGCAATGTAGTGCAAAATTCTAAGAATGAGGGGCAATGTATGGTAGTTACTACTAGAGGTGGCAAGAGCACTATTGATCCTCCTATGCCGGTTGATGAGGAAGATGTTCATGAGGAGATGGTTGCAACAAAGGATGCAGATGAAGGAGATGATCATGATAAGGATGGGCTGAGTGAAACAGCTCAAGCACCACAAAAGTTTAAGCCAGTCCTTAGGCCTCCTCCTCCTTTCCCTCAAAGAATCAAAAAGAGGGAGGAGGAAGGCAAGTTCAAGCACTTTCTCTATGCTTAAGCACCTATCTATCAACATCCCTCTCATTGAGGCTTTGGAGAAAATGCCAGGCTATGCCAAGTATATGAAGGACTTAGTTACCAAAAAAATGCACTGTGATTCAGAAGCTTTCTCAAGAGTTTCAATATTGCAGTGTTATCACTATGAAGTCCTTAACTCAAAAGTATGAAGATCTAGGTGTTTTTACTATACCTTGCCCTATAGGTGATGTGGAGTTCGCAAGGGCACTATGTGATTTAGGTGCAAGTATCAATTTGATGCCCCTTGCAATCTATAAGAAGCTTGAATTGGGAAACCTACTCCTATAGCATGTGGTTGTTGATGGTAGATAGATCGGTGAAGAAGCTTGTGAGGATACTCTATAATGTGTTGGTTAAACTCGAGAAATTCATATTTCCTGTAGACTTTGTGATTCTAGATTATGAGGTTGACTTCGACATCCCAATCATCTTGGGAAGACCATTCCTAGCCACTGGACGAGCTCTAGTGGATGTGGAAGCTAGTCAACTCAAGTTTAAATTGAATGACAAAAAAGTTATCTTCAACATCCGTTAGTCCATGAAGCATCCAAATGAGCTCAAGAGTGAAGTCTGGGTAATTCGTGAAGTTTGAGTAACCAATTTGCCTAAGTTGTGCCACGACAATAAATCAAGTGCTACTTAGGAGGCAACCCAAGGTTTTTGATGTAATAACATAGTAATAGGTGTATTTTTAATTTTTGAATTCATAGGTAGTTGTTTTGTTTTGTTTTGATTGTAATTTTGGGCAATGGGTTGGTTGCATATAGGGTAACAATGTATTTCATGAAGAGTATGCAGGTACAAGACTAAGTCAACAAATTTGGCTGAAAAAGGCATTAAGCTAAGTTTCTACGACTGGGTCTATGAGTTGTAAGTCATTTTAGGACTCGTACCCCATCTCGTAGAGATTTTCAGTAATCAGGAAATTATACGCTCTAATCCACGAGCCAACTTTACAATGTGTAGATCAAACTATGAATCGTGAATGGGGTTCGTTGACCTTAGGTAAATTTTTGAAATTTTGCTAAGTATTAAGGGTTCTACAAAATCATGACTTATGAGTCATAGATCCATCTACGACTCGTAGTTGGGGTTTTATAGACCCAGGCCCAGTAATTTAATCAGTCAACCCAGTAAGGTATAAAATGAGGGGTCAAATTATTTTGACCCCACATATGATCTAATTGACTAAAAATCGCCCATCTGATCCCTCCCCTTGTTTCTCTGATCAAGTTTCAGGCTACCATGATCATTGTGCCGGCAAGACTTCCAGCAACCTTAGGGTTTTGAGATTAAGCACCTTCTCTCTTTTCTTTAAGTTAATCTTTACTTTTGGTGAGTTCTTGGTTTAATTTTAATCTCTAATTTACCTTGTTTTTAATTTCTTGATTTGATGATTATAATGGGTTTGGTGTTTAGACATGTAACCTTTGAATTATGTAAAATAAGGTTGTCCTTAGTTGTATTGGTTATTTGAATCCGGATTTGGATATTGTGGCCTTATGAATATTATTTGTTTGTGCCTATTGGACCATCCATCATGTTTGATTGAATGATATTGAATGGTTTACAATTGTAAATTGGTGATTGATGACATAGGATCATGTTATTGATTAAGTCAAATTGAGATGGTCGAAATTGTAGGGTAATTGATGCTTAATCAATATCGATGAGGTGATTATACATTGAAATTATTGGGGGTAGGGTTGTATGATGAAATCATATGGGTGGGTGCATGTGCTCTTGCTTCGATGCTGATACGTAGTTTTGAAAATGTCTTTTGGGGTCCATGTGGTGCACTAAGAAACTCAGGTGACTAAGATTTTTGGTCTATGAGTGTCTTTTACGACCCGTAGAGCAATCTACTAGTCGTAATTGCCTCTCGTTTAGAATTCTAGAAACTTAATATTTCTGAGTTTCCATCAGACAAGACATTCTAGGTGTCCTAGATCACTTTATGACTCGTAAATAGGTCTCGTAGACTGTTCCCGAAATCTAATTATTCACTGGAGTTCTCTACGACCCCAGTCTACGTCTCGTAAGTCACTTTACGAGTCATACCTAGTTTCGTAGACTTTTCCAGTGATAAAAATTACTCTGAACTGCTGGTCTACGAGAGCACTTTTCGACTCATAGTGTTCACTACAACTCGTAAGTAGGCTTTCATAGAGCCCTTCTGCAACTGTACTTGATGATTTGTGAATTCCATTTCTTGATTCTTGGGGATAACCATGGTATTGTTTATGTTTATGTTTTAGGTATTATGCCTCCAAAAGGTAGACATGCTGAGATGAGGCTCTGAGGATAAAGCTCAGGGATGAGCCTTCAGATGACGAGCATTGGGGTGATGAGCAGACCACTCAGCTGAGTGGGTCACTAGAGATCATCGATGTCAGACCAGACCCAAATGCTACGATACCACAGACCAGAGCCACAACCAAAGTTGGGCATACTCAGGATCAGGTTGATAGTCCTACCCAGTCTGAAGAGGAAGATAGTGACAAGAGTGGGAGCGGTATGCCACAAATGACTCCATCTGGAGAGGATCCGGTTTTGAGGAGGGCTCTAAGGAAGGAATGAATGTCGAGTCCTCCATCGCACCATCATCATCATCATCCCCAGATGCCTCTACTAATCGGTGGTGTGTCGAGGGCATGGAGGAAATATACTTGGAGGGCATGCAGCCAAAGGAGCGGGGCAAGCCTACCCCGTTCTATCTGTGAGGAGCCTAGGGTGATTTCTGATGGACTTAGCCGTGTCCCGGTCTACAGGACATAATGATTTATTATGGGATCATGTGGCTGACAGAGTCTCTTGGTTGGTATTTCTCGGAGCTAATTAGGGAGTTCTATGCATCTTACGCAGCCAGTATCCAACATTCTCTTCCCAAGGGGAAGAAACCTCTCACTCAGAACAGGCTGATAGAGACACGAGTGAGAGGTTGGCGGGTCAACATTTTAGAGGAGACCATCCATCATATGATTTTTGATCCCGAGTACTATGCCCCTAGATCCGCAATGAAGTTTGATTATAGGTTGGGGAGGTGAAGAACTCATTGATTATGAAGGATCCTGAGAATCAGACCACTCTTTTTAGATGGGTGGCCAGTCATATTGCAGAGCAGGGTCCAAAACTTGCTTGGTCACCACCCACATGCAACCTATCATCAAGGATTTGCCCAGCTTCCCTACCAAATTTTGGTGGGCCATTGTTCGATCATGCATTAGGCCGACCTTGGCGGACAATAATCTTACGTCGGAGCGTGCGATTTTGGTTGTTAGCATCTTAGTAGCTATGATATAGATTGGGTTCGCCTCATTGTCGAGCAGATACAAGAGGCCGCATTGAAGAGGGCCACCTCCACCTCATTCCATTATTTGATCTACGGACCCTATATAAAGTCTAGGTGGAGATTTTACATCAGCTGGACTAGTTAGTTGAGGCCTAACACACTTTGAAGCGCAGCCTGATTAAGGCTGATGAGAACCCGGTGGCACTCCGGTGAGCATAACCTCCACCTTCGCCAGAGATATTCGCCTCGGTGCCATGGCCTGAGGGTTCCGAGAAAGACATCACTGCTGCTTTTATTATATAGAGAAGAGTCCCCCGCAGGATAGTGCAGATGAGGAGAGGAGGCCTACTATTGCTGCTACTGCACCAGAGGCCACTACTTCACAGACTTCTACAGCGGGCATGGTCTACATTTTGGTACTTTTATTAAGTCCATCTCATAGAGGTTATAACGTGCTAAGGCCAGTTGACCCAGCTATTTCAGCAGATTAGGCCATGGATTCGACAGGCTATTGCAGACTTATAGGATCGGAGTCGGGCATTTACTATTTTTACTGTTCAGGATTGTATTTCTGTGATAGATGCCTGCATCAATGCCTTCAAGGAGAGGGTTTAGTAGAGATTGACTGAGGCCCGATGTTCATATTTGTCAGCCCTGTAGTCGGAGATCCAGCAGCTCTGGATTGATATAATAACATCACTAACTGTGCTAGTTACACTGCCAGAGATGACATCTCCGGCGCCAATATTTGACCTATTTGCTCTAGACAAGATGACATCCCTCGAGAAGAGACATTGCACAGAGGAGGATCTGATGGACAGATGTGTACGTGCAAGGGTAGAGGAGAAGGATCTTAAGTGTGCATTGAGAAAGTCGAGACTTGAGGAGGAGATCAGACGAGCCCAAGAGGAGGATCAATTGAGGAGTATTGGCCCCTTTGGATAGAGTTCTACCACTGAGCAGACTACCTCACAGAGGGGAATGCCAGACTCAGCCAGAGACCGGCGCTTAGGTGCCCAGATATGATTTTGATCCCTTTAAGTGTTTATTTTTCTTGATTTTGTGCATTGGGGATAATGCACAACTTTTTCGATGGGGTGTGAGTAGTTATGGGCCTTAGTGAAGTCTGAGTAGCTTATGGTCCATAACTACCCCAATTTTTAATCCCGAAGTTTTCTTGCCTATGTTCTTTTTCCACGTGGATATTTAATTTCTATTGAACCTGCATGTTTAGAAAATATTTGTAGCATATAATACTAATACTTGTGGCATATAACATATTTTTGTGTTTCATTTTGAAAAATGGTACCCACCAAAACTTTTGATTAGTAGCTAGATAGTAACCATGCACGCTTAGGTATTTGACAATATCTATTCTGATAAGTAAGGGTTACTTGAGATAAGAAGCATGATCTGTGTGTCTTTTGTTGATAATGTATGCAACGCTATGTGAGTGTGAGCTTATTTTGCTAAATTCATGTATTTTGTGCTAATTCTAAACTTCCCCTGTTACTCTAAGTTAGATCGTAGATTAAAGAGATTAGAAAAAGATCTTAAGCCT
This sequence comes from Solanum clarkiae, assembly GCA_011800125.2. NCBI lineage: Eukaryota > Viridiplantae > Streptophyta > Magnoliopsida > Solanales > Solanaceae > Solanum > Solanum clarkiae. The sequence continues at coordinate 11,875,595 of JAABOM020000012.1, forward strand.
TTGTTCTTTAATTAGTCTACTTTAACCTAAAAATAACCAACCAAAATGATGATTTATCCCTTGTTCCAAGTATTTGAGCTTTACATGTACCAATTCCTTCTAAACACCTAATTAGCCTAGCCTTATCTAGTGAAAAATCCTGAAATTGGCCTTAGTCCTTCCTTGAGCATTGTGAACCTTGATTGAGGCTTTTTAAGTCGAGGGTGGCTACCAAAAATAGCCCTAGTTCAGAGGAAAGATATTATGTGCTTCACCACAGACTAAAAGCCTAAGTTAAGGGTGACTGGTGAAAGGATAAAAGCACAAAGCTAAAAAATCATGTACCAGGTGTAGAAAGAATAAAAGATGCCTTAGATTGAGCTAACAAGAAGAAAAAAGAAGCATAAAAATAAGGCAAAAAGCTGAAAAATAAGAAAAAAAATTCGAGAAAAGTTTGAATAGGAAAAAGAGAGAATAAGGTGAAAATGACAGAGTTGGTGGAGCGAAAGTGTAGAAAAATGCAGTGTCAAGGAGGGTCATTAGTCACTATTTTCCCAAAATATCATACTAAAACCCCCTAAGCCTGCATTATAAGCCTAGAAAGTCCTAAAGTGATCTTACTCCAGTTAGTTGAAGGTTTGAGTCATGAGTATAGGAGCAAGCCTAAGGTATTAGTCATTATGCATGAATACCTTTTGTGAGAGTGAGTGTTTTTGCCCAGTCCCAAGGTTAAACATGAAATCATCATTCAATGTCAAATATGAGACTTCTTTCTATGAGGGCACTTGCATTGTTTTGTTGGTATTTGACTTGTTCAGTGATTGCGGACTGTTGATAACCCCTTGCTTGTCATAGTTGTCTTGCGACATGCACCAGTTTGCATTAGTTTGCTAAATAGCTATCTGATCCTGTTTTGAAAAGCTGGTGTGGGTATCTGAGTTTGAGAAGTATATGATATATGCCATTGAGTTGAGTTCTGTGTGTTACTGTATTGTCTAGATAGATTAAGTCGTCGCTTGAGGAGAAACAATAATTTTAAGTTGAGGATGTTGATGTGCTGTCAATATACAACACATTTGATGCTTAAAACTTAGGATTTTGTGTGTTCTCAATACAATATTTATCGGTTTTATGTGTTTTTGTGTTTAGATTTGCAGAAAGATAGGTTGGCCATTCTTTGGGGCAAATTTTGCAGAAGATTTTTGGTTTTTGATGACTTACGAGACCCTCTACGAATCATAGAACATTCTATGAGTCGTATTGATGGGTTTCATGAAGATTTTCAATGAGAGACCATTAAATAAAGTTGAAGCCTACAAACATGTAATACGAGTCATGGATTGGTTTAGAGTCATAAAATAAGTCTTAAGAGAGAAGTCCAAGATCCCGGAGCTGATAATGAGACCTCGACTATAAGTCATAGAAGGCACTATGACTCTTAGAGACCTTCCATGGAGTCCGCCGACCAATTTTTTTATTTTATTTAGGACTTAATTGTAATTACTATAAATAGTACTTTTAGGTTACTGTACAAGGGAGGATGTCATTGTTCAGTACTTTTAGGGTTTATACTTGGAGAATCCAATGCTTGGAAGAGAAGATTGTGAGAAAACACTTATGGGTAAATTTGATCTCGAAGCTTGTAATTCTCATTCTTCTTAGATTTGCTTAATTTTAATTTAATTGGGTAAGTAATTAATTATATTTTCTCAATTCATAATGTCTTCATCTACCATAGTATGAGTAGCTAAATCTACAACTAGGATTGTGAAAACTATGAAGAACTAAGTAAACCTGGGTAATTTATAATTCTTGGAATAGGTGTGTGTATGTATTAATCAATTCTCTTTGTTTTGCATGTTTTCTAATGATGGACAACATTAGAACCCGCCTAGTGCTACTGAGTGGACCAAGGTAGTAATGAATAAGAAAAGAGATTGATTAATAGGATTCAATGATGTGTTCTCGTCTTATCAACTGAACTGCGCCAAGGGGACGTTCTACTGGGGCTTATGGGTAATGGTTAGTATTGCACATTATGGAGATGGGCCAAGTCGCATAGTTAAGTTCGCCTCTCACCTAGACCAAAGGGTTTGGTGAATTTAAATTGTCATCCTGCATGCTATATTAGATTAGAATTAGGTTATCCAGTGATACTTTATTGGGGAATCATGGGGAACACAATACCCTAGTTGCTCTCGATTATTGATTGTCTCGTGATCATTAGTTTAGTTTACTTTCTTATTGATTATTGCAAAAACCCCCCTTTGGAAAATTAAGTTGGTTAACTACTTGAATTGCTTATTGGCGAATTTGTCTTGAGTCTATGTATTCCCTGTGGGTTCATCCCATACCTTAGTTAGGTTTGATATCTTGACAATGACCGATTTATTCTAAAAAACAGAGGTGTAACTTGGGCGACATCACATATGCTAACTTCAATCGCCTTAAAAGAATTTCATCTTTCCACACCATCTAGGAAAGTCTTTACCATCAAATATTTCAAAATTAGGATTAGGCAAAGATTGAATATTATTAGATATAGATGCGGATGCCATAGAGACAACTATCTTCAAATTATTAGAACAAAAATGATAATAGTACAAGAAATTCTAAATAAAAAAATTTCTTGGATTAGAGGCACATTAATACATTTTTTGAAGATAGTTGGAGTCTCTACCACGAGCAAACAGAAGAACAAATGACAACTCTATCTTTGGGATTCAACTAAGCCACAAAACAAGTACCATTTAAAAATGTTGTTCTTCTATTCTTGAATCGACGATTTTGCCTTTTGATTAATGTCTCTCAAGTGTTTTCAAGGGAAAGTGCTTTTTATTCCTTGTTGAAGTGATGTCTTTTCAAAGAAAAACAACACTATTTATAGGATAAGAGTTTTGAAAGAAAAGTCTTTAATTAAAATTATATTAAATGTAGGTTCATGAATTCAAAAAAAGAATTCTTGTAACTTGTAAGAACCTATAATATAAGAGAAATGAATGTTAAAATTCACATTCGGGTATTTTGTTAATTTTCAAAAACAAAATTTTTATCAAAATTTTTATCGGATGAATTTATTTCAAAATTAATTGAAACAATAACTTTTACATAAGTTTCTTTTACTCTCCAATCTGTTAGAATCTGGGTATTCTGATTATGACAAAGTGAATCAGGTTCAAGAGGTCATACCAGATGAGGTAGCTTGGCCATAATAAAGAAATTGACAGGTAGTGAAGTACATGCTGCTCGATGAACCATGTTCACTTGATTGGAGGCATATAATGCAGAAAGGAGAGAAAAGAAAAAACCTTATTCAAGTCGACAGGGCTTCTAAAAAAAGCAAACGAGGATTCTGGCCAAGAATAGGTTTTTCCACTAGGACTCTTCTAGGGAGAGATATATAAGGATAAATCAAATCATAGAATAGTAGTTTCTGCAATCACATACTTAGTGATTCAACAACAAGAGCATTGAGCGTACATCGAGCAAGATATTGAAGCAAAGAAGATTTAGAGATATGTTTTCTTTTTCCATTCAGTTCTGTCTCATTTAGAATTATCGTTGAGTGAAAATTATTTGTAAGTGAGGATTGTTGTTAAGTGACTTAGAACAAGGAGTAGGTTTGGCTTCTTGTTGCGTAGTGTTGTGTGAGTTAGAACAAGGAGTGGGTTTAGCTTCTTGTTGGGGAGACTATTGATCAGAGCAAAATTGTTAGTTTGAGGAGAAATAAGTGAGAGAGTGATTATTGAGTTGTAATCTCAACATTACTAATTTGAGTTAGTGAAGTTGGCGAAATTCTACAGGTTGTAGTTAGTGGTTGTTTCTCTCTTAAATAATTTTTTTTTTTTTGCAATACATTATATGTTCCTTCTTTATGTGTGCACAGTCTGACTTTAACTGGTCGCATTGCAAGAATCTAGTTCTTATCATCAGTAGGGTATTAAAGTCTTTTAATTGGTATTAGAGCACGTCTTTTCACTTGAAAATCAATACCCTAAAATGAATCGATAGATGTACCACTATCAACATAGGAAGGAGCATCTCAGACAAGACCACTACTATTTAACAAAAAGTACTATGGATGGTGGAAGAACAGATGATGGTGTTATGACCCGGACCTAGGGCTTAGCCGTGATATTTATTTAAACTTGTTGTCCTTTATTAAAAGATTTCGCTTTAGACAAAATCATCTTTTTACCGTTTTTCTTCAATTATGGTATTATTATTTTAATAATATTAAGTATTGACTATAATAAACATAGTACAAATAAAATAGGGAAGATTTTCTCATTATTATTAAAGTTGGAGAATCTTGTTTTTTTTTTTTTTTAACTAAAATAGATTTGCTTAAAGAAGAAAAAAAATTCAAGAACCTTTTAAATAATAGGCAAAAAAAAAGGGGGGGGGGTTTAAAAGTCCAAACAAATTTGGCAAAGTAATAATTAAAAAAAATAAAGAAATAGTTTAAAAAACGTCCAAAAAAGATAGAACCAAAAAAAGTCCAAAAATAGGCAAAAGTTTTCTATAGAAAAGTCCAAAAAAAGGTACAAATTTTCATATTAAATATTGACTATAATAAAGATAATTAAAATAAAATAGGAAAGATTTTTTCATTATAGTTAAATTTGGAGAATATTTTTTTAATTAAAATAGACTTGATGAGAGAAAAAAAATCAAAAATCTTTTATATAATAGGCAAAAAAAGAGATAAAAGGTTTTAAAAGTCCAAAAGATTTGGCAAAGTAATAGTAAAAAAAGGTAAAGAAAAAAAGTCTAAAAAATCCAAAAATGACAGCTAAAAAAAGGTCCAAAAAAATAGGCAAAAATTTTCTATAGAAAAGTCCAAAAAAAAAAAAAGATCAAAATTTTCTACTAACGCTTGAATTCCTAAGTTCATGCAGGAACTCTAAATCAATTAACCTTACTTTTTATAAAATAAATTTTAAAAAGAAAGCTTCTAGGAAAAAATAAAAAAAAGAGTTTTAAAAATAATTCAAAAAAATAGGAAAATAATTTTTTACTATTTTTTTCTTTAAATTATTGTTATTGAATTATTCTCCTAATAATAGATTTTAAAACCAACTAGAATTTTGGTTATTGAAAAAAAATCAAATATGAAAATTAGTATCGTACTATTGGTAGGGTAATGACATGTTCATATAGATTTAGGATTTTTTTTATTACTTATGTTGAATTTTTAAAATCAAAATGATTTTAATTAAAGGTACTGAACACTTTCATAAAGAAGTCAATATTGAAAAAAAAGTCAATATTGTACATTATTTAGGACTTTAAAATTGATTAAATTCGTTATTTGAGTTATATAAGAAATTATAATACGTAACACTTCTAAATCAATAAGAATTTTATGTTATAATTAAAGAATTTCTACAATTCTATTTAATTAATATTTTTAATCGAATTTTTCAAGAAGCATAGTCTCTTCTACACTGTAAAATAGACAAAATTAGCATTTTAATATTTTTCTCAAATTAATACTTAATTATATTTATTACATTCATAATAAAAGAGTCCTAAAAATATAAGATTAAAAAAAAATTATATTTTGAAAAAGAAGTCCTATGTTATAATAGAAAATATGTGGTAACAGGTATTAAGAGAATTAATATGAGACATACAACTTTACCTTATATTTAGGACTTTAAAATAATATATAAAGACATATTGGTCTTTAAACTAACGAGCGTAGTTTCAAGGTAAGATTTAATTAATAGTTGTTAGTAGGAATGGTTGTTGCACAGATTAGATATATAAATTTTGATTTGAATTCTGATTATTGAATTTAAAAAATTAAAAATCGAGTATAACTTCTTTTGTTAATGATGTTTTAATAGATGTATATTTTGTCTTCATAACACAATATTTATGCGTATGAGATAGATCAAGGAAGCTTGATTCAATAAACAAAGACATCAAAGAAATCTTTATTTATTTTTAATTAGCATCTTGATTTGGTATTATCTAAAATCAATTCGAATATTTGTGCTTCTTTGAGACACAAGTTTATGACTACATGGATTCAAAACACAAAATCAGCAGAAAGATGAAAGCAATTCTGCTTGATTCGTTGACTCAATCAAGTTCACCATAAATTTAAATTTAATTCAAAAAACTCTTTACATCATAATTAACACTCTTATTGATTAAGAAGGAAAATGCAGTTGGTGGGCATTAGTGACATGCTAATAGCCTCCAAATATGAGAAAATTTGGGCTCCTGAAGTATATTTCTAGAGCTTACATCAAATAAAATGTGAAAGTTAACCACATGAACTACTTATGACTAAAACTAACTTCTTTATGAATGCTCTAATTATTTGATTTTTCATGTCAATGACTTCATGTGCATCTTAGACAAAACTTACACTCATGATCAAATATAAACTAGGGAGATCAAACAAATTCTTGGGCAATTGGAATGACACCTAACAATCCCAACACCTTATGTTCCTTGATCTTATGTTTAATTTCGTTAAGGCTTCATAATTCAAAAGTAGCAAGTTTATTAAAAACATTCTTGACTATTTATTCGTTTGTCACAATAAGTTGATTGTACTAACTGAATTGCTTAATAATATATGGAGAACATGATATACTTTTGGGATGAGCTAAGGTTGATGAATTATACAACCATTGTCTACTGCAAATGTTTTATTAATTGATGTGGCACACGTGCAAAGCACATACATTAAACTAGTTTAACTTAGATGCACACATAGCATAAATAATTTTTTCACTATAAGTTAATTTGGCATATTGTAACCGAGGGGGAAGCTATTAAGGGATCAGGGATCCGAACCTTTTGCGGTAGAAAATTATACTATTTATATATGATTAAATTAAAATTAGTTTTATGTATATATAATAGATGTTGAACTCCTTTCGACTTCTTTGTAAGTTTACTTCTTCATATTTTATACTACCTTAATTAATGAAAATCCTGACTCCACCAATGAATCTGTAGCAAGTAACTCGAGAAGAATTGGTACAAGGACTCCTAATGTCTTTAATGGAGAAATTATACAATACTTTCTTTCATTTTGAATAAATATTTACCAGTCTATTTACATGTACCTCCGGGTCCCTTTTATAGTTCTTACAATTTACATCAAGTTTATTAGAATGTAATTAAGTCTTTTTCACTCTCCAATTTGTTGGAATCTGGATATTCTGATTATGACAAAGTGAATTAGGTTCAGGAGGTTATACCAGATGAGGTAACTTGACCATACTAAAGAATTTGACAGTTAGTGAAATGCATGCAGCTCAATTAACCAGGTTCACCCGATCGGAGACACATGATGCAGAAAAGAGGGAAAAGAAGAAACCTTATTCAAGTCGACAAGAGTTCTAAATAAGGTAAACAAGGATCTGGCCAAGAATAAGTTTTTATACCAGGACTCTTCTATGGAGAGCTATATAAGGATAAAGCAAATCCTAGAACGGTAGCTTCTACAATCATAAATTTGGTGTTCCAATAGCAAGAGCATTGAGCGTACATCGAATAAGATATTGAAGCAAAGAAGATTTAGAGATATGTTTTCTTTTTTCAATTCAGTTCTGTCTCATTTAGAATTATCGTTGAGTGAAAATTATTGTAAGTGAGGATTGTTGTTAAGTTATTTAGAATAAGGAATGGGTATGGTTTCTTGTTGTGTAGTGTTGTGTGAGTTAGAACAAGGAGTAGTTTAGCTTCTCGTTGGGTAGACTATTGATCAAAGTAGATTGGCAGTTTGAGGTGAGATAAGTGAGAGAGTGATTATTGAGTTGTAGTATCAGCATTACTAATTTGAGTTAGTCAAGTTGCTGAAATCTACAAGTTGTAGGTAATAGTCATTTCTCTCTTGAGCAAGGAATTTTTTTAAATACATCATACATTCCTTCTTTCTCTGTGCGCGGTTTGACTTTAACTGATTTGATTAAAAGAATCTGGTTCTTGTCAATAGCAGGGTATTAACGTCTTTTAATTCGTATTAGAGCATATCTTTTCACTTGAAGGTCAATACTCCAAAAACAATCGATGGATGCACTATCAACAACACAGGAAGGAGCATCTCAGACAGGACCACCACTATTTAATGAAAAGCACTATGGATGGTGGAAGAAAAGATGATGGTGTCGTGACCCGGACCTAGGGCCTAGCCGTGACATAGTGAATGTAACACCCGAAGGTATCCATCCAAGTCTCGTGTTCATATCATAGTCATTCATTAAGTCATTTAAGTGTACATAGGAGAATAAGAAAGCAAAAGTATATAAAAGTAAGGATTCCCATAGGGAATATATATCAATCCATTAAGTCCGAATCATGCCCCTACATTACAGATCTTGGCAGGGTCTAGCATATAGCTCATGAGCTTACCCTCAAGATATACATCAAAATAATGAAAATGGTAAAGTCTCAACATAAAGGAAAGCATCATAAGGCTTGTTCCCGAAGCATGGGAACTCACCAACAAGTCTTCAAGCTTCCAATCCAAATCTATCCACGAAATAAAATAGTCGCCTTGTCGTCCGTCCCTACATGTTTAGATCATATAGGAAAAGAAGTATACGTTAGTATGTGGAATGTACTAAGTATGTAGATTTGCCATGAATCAAAGGAGATTACATTTATATCAATATGCATAATCATAATCAATAGAATAAGGACACAATATGCATTAGCATACAACAACAACAACAGTATACATAGTGGATCCCAGAATTGGGGTCTGGGGAGGGTGAAATATATATAGACCTTACCACTACCTCATAGAGATAAAGAGGTTATTTTATAGGAGACCTCATCTTAAAAACCCATAAGTAGAATAAACTAGATATGGGAAAAAAGGGGGAAGGAATAGAAAAGACAAAAAAGAAGAACGACTAGTAACGAAAAATACATGATAGTATGAAAAAATAAAATTAACATATGCATTAGCATGCAAGTTAAAAAGATCATAAAAAGAAGCATCACAAAATCCTTTCATAACCTTAACATACATATGTGGGAATAAGATTGTAATCGACATTCATAAGACCATGTGGATTATTATATGAAATCCCAATTTTCACTCTACTTCAAGCTAAGAGGAGTCTATTTTGTCAAGGTAGACTTGATCCTCATCCTATGGGATCTATCCTATCATGGTGAGAACCATTATTTAATCCTACCTTTTAGGCTCTAACCTAGTACAATGTCACGATCCAAGCCTAGGCCCTAGACGTTACAAGGTGAATGATAACCCGGATGGACCCAAACAAGCCTCTTAGCATATCAAACGCATATCCTTGGTCACGGAAGCAAAGTAAATAACAAAAAGAGATATATAAAATGGGAAGTGGGACTAAGGAAAGTCTTGAATATAAACAAATCATAAGAGTCAAGATCATAGCACATTACTTCATCATATCCAACATGCATCTCTAAACTTGGAATGGATCGGGGGCTAAGATACTTTCTGGACTCACCCTCATAATGTCAAATGTTCAACATAAAGAAGTCTTAGAATAGCAAGAGAAAGTAGATAGTGTCCCTGAACTTGAGGAATCACCAACCTTATCTTTGAATAATCTCAATAGCCACGTGGGGGATGATCAAGAGGAGCTCCAGTCCCTACATGGTGATATCACTAAGGCATAAAGTATGCGTTAGTACGTTTGAATATACTAAGCATGCAGGATGAAATGCAACAAACATAAGACAATATACTCAAAATGCATAGTAAAAGGCAATAGATAGGCATAATCCCAATATGGCATGCATGATCAATGCTTGAAGTAAAACATGCTTATAAATCATTCAACTTTCATAGAACATAATACATGTCTGGGAAGAGACCTCAATTGACAAAGAGTAAGACCAAGTGAGCTATAATTTGAAATCTCGATGATTACCCCTCATCGGTAAAGAGGTGGTCTACTTGCCAAAGTAAGCAATACTTCACCTTACGGAAGCCCGTCCCATTTCGGAGAAGTAACCCCCCTTACGAGAACCCATCCCATTTGGAGGTGGATTTCATTATAAAGTGCACTAAACAGATCCACTAGTATAGCAAGGGTATAACATAATCCTATGTTGGCATATAGTTTGGGAAAGGTGTATGGACCCTTGAAGATAGTCCACATCGACATCCAATCCATTAGTGCTAAGTCTAATCCGACTTGTAATAATCATAACTTTAATAACTTGTAATAAACTTGCAATCATGACATGAGTAGCTCTTAAACATACTTGGCCTCTAATGGTAAGCATAACTTGAAACACGAGAGTAGATCATAATCATACATGAACCCTGACTTTAACATGAGTGGCTCATAAGAGGTACATCTTGAAAATAGGGCTTACTTCATATTTGCATAATCATAGATAATTTCATGAATTCATAACATACTTGATAGCCCATATTCATCATGAAGTCACTTGACTTGTACCACATGTAAATAACTTAAAAATTCTTGACTTGACATTTTATCAAACACTTGGTGGGTGTGTAATTCTTATTCAAAATCATGCAATTCAAGAGTGAAATCATATGAGAAAACTCAATGCCAATCAACCCACCAACATATTGTAAAACCCTCATGTAGGGTACCTTGAAATCCATTATCAAATCTCATAATAGATCATAGTTTCATAGCTCAAAACTTGCATAGTCTCAATAGACAAAACCCATTCACAGTGAAAGCTTGAAATAGATAGTCATACATAGTCAATCAACATTTCATAAAACTCCAACATATTTCATACTCATAATCTATAATAAAAGATATCCATAGATAGTACAACTTGAAAATATGCAATTTTCATAAAAAAGAAGATTGGGCTCCATGGGCGAAATGGCCCAATGAATGAAAACCACATACCTATATTTGGGGATTCTTTGATGTAAACTTGAAAGAGACTTGAATCTTGAATGGATTTCTTAAGATACAGAATTAAGCTTGAGACACTTGAATTTTGATGGAAATTTTGATAAAATGGTTGAGAGGTTTTAGAGAGGATTTTTGAGTGATTTGGAGTTGAAAAATGACTAAGTATGAGAAATTTCACGTGTAAATGATCATGGGTCCATGAACCTAATTCCTTTAGGCTGAAACAAAAACTAAGGAAGTGCTAATACTGCTCTGCGACAGGTACGCATCGCGGAGCCTTCGCAGACCCTCTCTATTTCTGAAAATTTTGCAAAAATCATTTTTTGGTACTGGTATTCTAAAATCCGTGTTATTCCTATCACCCACTCAATTTTCTCCCGATCAAGAATACGAAGTTGAAATTTTGATATCACGCACGAATTTTGAGATATATGGAAATTAAAAATATAAGCATTTCTGAAGCACATTTTCGGGGCATTTCAATATCTCCCCCTTGGGAACATTCGTCCCCGAATGTCAAAGAAATGTACATAAGAGAAGTAATCATAAAGATTTCAGCCCAACATGAATGCAACAAATGCATTTAAACATCATTTGCAAAAATATCAACATGAATGTGAAAGTCACCATAAACTTGTCAACATAAACATGAATGCATGTAAAATAATTTAAGCGCTGAAATTTAAGACTTGAAATCATATAGGGAACTTAAATTAGTACCTTCGGCTTGAGTAGATTTAAAAAGATATGGGTATTGCTTTCTTATGTCCGCCTCGGCTTCGCATGTGACACTTTTAACCTGTTGGTTCGTCCAAAGGACCTTGACGTAAGCTACATCTTTGTTTCTCAACCTCTTAACTTGTCTATCTAAAATCTCCATCGGGACCTCCTCTTAAGTTAAATTATCTTCTATAAAACCCACAACATCCAAAGGCAATATAACACTTGGGTCACCTACACACTTTCTCAATATGGACATATGGAAGACCGGATGAACCATGTCCATCTCCATAGACAAATCCAACTCATATGCAACTTTACTCACTATCGTCAAACCTTTATAAGGACCCACAAACCTTTGGCTTAACTTCCCCTTCTTGCAAAACTGGACCACGCCCTTCATGGGTGAGACCTTCAAATAGACCTAATCACCAACCTTAAACTTAAGATCTCTTCTCCTCACATCGGAGTAGGACTTTTGTCTACTTTGGGGTGTTTTCATTATCTCCCTAATCAACCTCACCTTATACAAGACTTCCATGACCAAATCCGGACCTAGAAAAGCCATTTCCCCCACTTTAAACCACCCAACTGGGGATCTACAATGCTTACCATAAAAAGCCTCAAAAGGAACCATACGAATGCTTGAGTCATAGCTATTGTTGTAAGTAAACTCAATGCGTGGAAGATGTTCATCCCAACTACCCCGTAAACTCCAAAACACAAGATCTAAGTATATCCTCAAGAGTTTGGATAGTCCTCTCGGCTTAACCATCCGTTTAAGGATGAAAAGCCATAGTAAGCTTAACGTTGGTACCAAAACCTCTTTGGAAGTACCTCCAAAAGTGAGAAGTAAATTGAGAACCACGATCCAAAATGATAGACAAGGGCACCCCATGTAATCTAACCAACTCATGAATATACAATTTCGCATAATCTTTGGCACTATAAGTAGTTTTGACCGGTAGGAAGGAAGTTGACTTTGTCTTTCTATCCACAACAACCCAAATAGAGTCAAAATATTTCCTAATCTTAGGCGACACAACTACAAAATCCATGTTGATCTCTTCCCACTTCCAAGTAGAATTTGTATGTATTGGGTAGGCCACTCAGCCTTTGATGTTTGGATTTAACTTGTTGGCAATTGTGACATCCGGATATGAACTTTGCAATGTCTTCTCTTTATACCACTCCACCAATACACTTCCTTCAAGTCTTTATACATCATTGTAAAACCAGGATGAATAGAATAGGATGAATTATGGGCCTCCTTCAAGATCAATTCTTTCAAATCATCCACATTTGGCACACACAATCTACCTTGGTACCTAAGGGCACCATCTCCCCCTTGGGAGAAAACCTCCACTTTACAATCTTTTACTAAGGCCTTCAATTCTAGCAAGGCGGGGTCAAGATCTTGTTTTGCCTTTACCTCCTTAATTAAAGAAGATTTAGAACCATCCACAACCTCTACACCACCATTTTCAACTTCATCCAACCTAACCCTCAATCTAGCCAACCAGTCAACCTCTCTAGCCACCTCCTTGCCACTATCATCAACATGAGCTAGACTACCATAGAGACCCTGCTTAAAGCATCCGCGACAACAGTAGCTTTGCTGGGGTGATAATGCACACTCATATCATAATCCTTAAGGAGCTCTAACCACCTTTTTTATATCAAGTTAAGATCTTTTTGGGTGAAACAAATTGGTGACTCTTGTGGTCGGTGAACATAACAACATGAGCCCCATACAAGTAGTGACGCCAAATTTTCGAAGCAAATATTATGGTCGCCAATTCAAGATCATGGGTGAGATAGTTCTCGTGCACTTTAAGTTATCTAGAGGCATACACTATCACCTTATCAATTTGCATCAAAACACACCCCAAACCAATTCTTGAGTCATCGCAATATACAACAAATCCTTCCAACCCTTTCGATAGAGCCAAAATAGGACCGGAGATAAGCTTATCTTTCAAAGTCTGGAAACTCTTTTACACTTATTATTCCATATAAATTTCGCCTTCTTTTGTGTTAATTTAGTCATATGAGAAGCAATAGAGGAGAAACCATTTACAAACCTCCGGTAATAACCCGCCAAACCCAAGATACTTCTAATGTTTGATGGAGTCAAAGGTCTAGGCCAATTTCTAATCACCTCTATCTTCTTAGGATCCACCTTAATGCCATCACCTGAGACCACATGCCCTAGAAAAATAACCTCTTTCAACCAAAACTCACATTTCTCATATTTTGCATACAACTTCTCCTCCCTTAAGAATTGCAACACCACCCTCAATTGATCCACATGCTCCTCCTCACTATGGGAATAAATCAAGATATCATCAATAAAAATCACCATAAACAAGTCAAGGTAGGGTTTAAATACCCTATTTATGAGATCTATAAATATAGTCGGTGTATTAATCAACCCAAAAGATGTAACCACAAATTCAAAATGCCCATATCTAGTTCGAAAAGCCATTTTGGGAATATCACACTCCCTCACCTTCACTTGGTGGTAGCCAGAACGAAGATCAATCATAGAAAAGTGACTAGTCCCTTGAAGTTGATCAAAAAGGTCATCAATCCTTGGTAGAGGGTACTTATTCTTTATGGTGACTCTATTAAGTTATTGGTAATCAATGCACATTCTAAGGGAACTATCCCTCTTCTTCACAAATATTACCGATGCACCCTAGTGTGACTTATTAGGCCTTAAAAAGTCCTTTTCTGACAAATCCCTCAATTGCTTCTTTAACTCCTTTCAACTCTACCGGGGCCACATAGTAAGAGGGAACAAAAATAGGTTGAGTATCGAGAAGGAGGTCTATACCAAAATCTATTTCCCTTTTGGGAATAACACCAAGAAGTTCATCGCGAAAGACATCAAGAAACTCATTAACCACTGAAACTGACTCAATAGGAAGGACTTTGGACTCAACATCCTTAACCCTCATAAGATAATAGAGACAACCCTTAGAAATCAACTTTTGGGCTATAAGACAAGAAATGAACCTACCCTTGACTACCACATCACGACTTTCCTACTCAAGGATGGGCTCATTAGGGAATTGAAATTTAACTCCACAGGTTCTACAATCAATAGAAGCATAATATATATGCAACAAATCTATCCCAAGAATGGCATCAAAATCCACCATATCTAATTCAACAAAATCACAAGGCAAGAATTTATGAAAAATGAACACGGGATAATTTCTTAGACTCTTTTAGCAACAATGGACTTACCAACGGGGTTAGACACTTTATAATGTTCACACAACAATTTGGGACTAACACAAAGCTTTTTGGCAACAAAAGGAGTAATAAAAGAAAGAGTGGTACCCGAGTCTATCAATGCATACACATCAAAATCAAAAACCTTTAACATACCGGTAACAGCATCGGGCACCTCATCAACTCCTTGTCTCCCTTGAACATCATAAGATCTATTTTGTCTTGGAGCACCTCCTTCATGACCTCCCCTTTGTCTTTGGCCCGCATTAGTACCTTGGCCTAGAGGACGACCATCTCTACCTTTGGGTTGAGCATGAGGACAATTACTAACCTTGTGGCCAACTTTACCACAACCAAAGCAAGCATTTGAATCTCTGAAACAAGTACCACTATGATTTTTTTTACACCTTGGACATCTAGGCTTTACCATTCCTCCATTACCAACTTGATCTTTGATTAGGCCCCCTATCATTGGCAAACCGCTTGTTGGAGGCATTAGACAACCCTTGGCCTTGGAACTTGTGGCCTTGAGGAAACCAACCACCCTCAAAACCTTAGAACCCACCCTCAAATCGAGCCCTCTTGGACTCACCAACCCTTCTCTTTCTAAGCTTCTCCCCCTCTAGCTTCTTGGAATATGTCATGAGCTGAGATGAATCCATGTCCCCTACTAGCATGGCTATACAACACTCCTCATTAACCAAGTCGGATACATCCGACATAAATTTGTTTGTCCTTGACCTAGGCTCGATAACCAATTGTGGAGCATACTTGGAGAGTTGGTTGAACTTGAGGGCATACTCTCTCACACTCATGGAACCTTACTTAAGGTTCATAAATTCCATTAGCTTCGCCTCCTGTAGCTCTATAGGAAAGAACCAGTTGAGAAATATGGCTTTGAACTCTTCCCAAGGAATAACACTATGATTTCCCTTCTCAAGCTTCTATTGAGTGAACCAAATTTGAGCCACCTTTTTGAGTTGGTAGGCCGCCAACTCTGCTTTTTCCTCTGAGTTCACCCCCATAATGGACAATACCTTATACACCTCATCGATGAAATCTTGGGGATCCTCATCCACCTTAGACCCATAGAACTCTGGTGGATTCATCCTAGTAAAATCCCTCACCCTTAAGGCTGGACCAGGAGCATGAGGGGCTTGGGCCCCTTGGTTGATTTTTTGGTCATAGCATGAGCCAACATTGCAATAACATCTCAGAATTCTTCTTGATCTACCCCTCCTTCTAAAAGAGCTTGAAGAGCGGGAGGAGCTGGTTTCTCTTCTGGTGTACGGGCTCATCTTTCTCTCGGAATCAGCATGATCTAGTATAACAAAGAACATTCATTAGGGTAAAAAACCTTACACTTACCTCTAAAGCACGATATAGACTATGAGAAAGTAAAACATTTCCTCAAACACCTCATAGCCTCTTAATCATAGTTGTGACGCGCTTCACAACCATGAATAAGACTCTAATCGATGTGGTGTATTGGATTCCAAGGACCATCAACAACCTAGTGCTCTGATATCAAGTTTTTCACGATCCAAGCCTAGGGCCTAGACGTGACACAATGAATGGGAACCAAAAGGGATCCAAATAAGCCTCTTAACATATCAATCACACATTCTTAGTAGCGGAAGCAAAGTAAACAACAACAAGAGATATATAAAAAGGTAAGCGTGACTAAGGGAAGTCCTGAATATAAACAAAGCATAAGAGTAAAGATCATAGCACATTACAACACCATATCCAACATACACCTCTAAACTTGGAACGGAGCGAGGGTCAATACACTTTTTGGGCTCACCCAAATAATGTCAAATCTTCAACATAAAAAAGTCTAAGAAATGGCAAGAGAAAGTAGATAATGTCCTCAAACTTGAGGACTCACCAAGCTTATCTTTGAATAATCTCACTGGCTATGTGGAGGATGATTAAGAGCAGTTCCGGTCCCTACATAGTGATATCATATAGGCATAAAGTATGCGTTAGTACATTTGAATATACTAAGTATGTAGGATGTAATGCAACAAACATAAGCCAATATAGTCAAAATGCATAGTAATAGACAATAGACAGACATAATCCCAATATGGCATGCATGATCAGTGCTTAAAGTAAAATATGCTTATAAATCATTCAACTTACATAAAACATAATACCGTGTGAGAAGAGACCTCAACCGAAAAAGATTAAGACCAAGCAAGCTATAACTTGGAATCTCGATGATAACCCCTTATTGGTAAAGAGGTGGTCTACTTGCCAAGGTAAACCATACTTCACCTTACAGGAGCCCGTCCCATTTTGGAGAAGTAACCCCCCTTACGGGAACCCATCCCATTTCAGGGTATATTTAATGATAAAGTGCAATAGATGGATCCACTAGTATGACAAGGGTATAACATAATCTTATGTTGGCACATAGTTTAAGGAAAGAAGTATGGACCCTTGAAGATAGTGCATGCTAACATCCAATCCATCGGTGCTAAGTATAATTCGACGAAATACTTGAAATAATCATAACCTTAATAACTTGTAATGAACATGGAATCATGACATGAGAAGCTCTTAAACATACTTGACCTCTAATGGTGATACTAACTTGAAACATGAGAATCGATCGCAATCATACATGAACTCTTTCTTTAACATGAATGGCTCAGCAAGAGGTAAATCTTGAAAATAGGGCTTACTTCATACTTGAATAAGCATAGATAATTTAATGAATTCATAACATACTTTATAGCTCATATTTACCATGAAGTCACTTGACTTGTAAAACATGTAAATAACTTGAGAATTCTTAACTTGACATCTTATCAAACACTTGGTGGGTGTGTAATGCCTGTTCAAAATTATAAAATTTAAGAGTAAAATCATGTGAGAAAACTCAATGTAAAATCAACTCACCAACATATTGTAAAACCCTCATGTAGGGTACCTTGAAATCAATCATCAAATTTCATAATAGATCATAGTTTCATAGCTCAAAACTTGCATAATCTCAATAGACAATACCCATTCATAGTGCAAGCTTAAAATATATAGTCATGCATAGCCAATCAACATTTCATAAAACCCCAACATATTTCATGCTCATAATCTACAAGAAAAAGATAGCCATAGATAATTCAATTTAAAAACATGCAATTTTTATAAAAAGAAAGATTGGATTCCATGGGCGAAATGGCCCAATGGATGAACCCACATACCTAAATTTGGGGATTCCTTGGTATAGACTTGAAGGAGAATTAAAGCTTGAATGGAGTTCTTGAGATCCGGAATTATGCTTGAGGCACTTGAATTTGGATGGAAATTTTGATAAAATGGTTGAGAGGTTTTAGGAGAGGGTTTTTGAGTGATATAGAGTTGAAAAATGGCTATGTATGAGAGATTTCATGTGTAAATGGGCATGGGGACATAACTCCAATGCACTTAGGCCGAAACAAAAATGAAGGAAGTGTCAACAGTACTCCGTGACAGGTCCGCATCGCCGAGCCATCACAGACCCTCTTTGTTTTTGAAAATTTTGCCAAAATCATTTTTCACTACAAGTCTTCTAAAATTTGAGTTATACCCATCTCCCACTCAATTTTTCCTCTTGATTAGGAATATGAAATTAGATATTTGATATCACGCATGAATTTTGAGATATATGAAAATTACCTTTATGGGGATTTCCGAAACACATTTTTGGGGCATTTTTGGGGTGTTTGACGCAGTGAGTGACCATTAAAGCTATATGCATCCATTAGCATACATTTAAGGCATAAAATATCAACATTATTCCTATGGTGGCACATAGTTATGGGACCATGGTTTCTACCAAATCCCTCTTAGTGCTAAGTCATATCCCACATAATATATAAATCATGCATATACATAACTTTCAACATGGTCGTATTTCATTAAAAATCATATTTTCATAATTCGTGAATAGTCATCACATCTTTCATGAAAATATCAAGTCATAGAAATAGTCCATCTACTTTACTTTTAGTTATAGTATGGGTAGACATTCCCACCTTAATATCATTATAAACATTTTGATTTTCATCACTCTCTTCATTATAGCGTCATCATAGCATTCATAATATCATCAATATTATTAAATATGCTTTTATATACTAAAGATCAAAATCATAAAAATTCATAGCTTTATCATAAGAGACTAGGGCTAAGTGTGGATCCATGAACAACTAAGTCAAAATCATGCAATTGGATAGGATCAATTGAGAAAATAGGAAATTAAAATCAAATGGGATCATTGACAAGGAGACCTACATCAAGTCATTAACTAATCATGCATATTTTAAAATCATATACATCATACAATTCATCATAATTTATACATAATTATTCATAATCATCATATAAGAATCATAATGTATGCACTAGGAATCTTAGCTTAAAAGCCATAAAAAGAAGGTTTTGGAGTGAGCTTCATGGATGAATCTAATCCATGAGTGAAGCCCTATATACCTTAAGTAGAGTCCTTAGAATTGAAAAAGAAAATCTAGAAATTCTTAATCAAACCTTGAAGCTTTAACTTCAATATAACTCTTGACTTATAAAGTGAAATGTTGAGAGATCTTGAGAGAAATTTGAGAATTAAAAGCTTTGAATGAATTAGGAATAAGAGGTTAAGTTGGTTAAGTCAGTTAGGATAGTCAAATTGATGTAGTTTAGTGCTTAGATGAATTGAAAATGTCAAAAACACCTTTCATTAAAAACTGCCGAAGCCATCCACAAAAGCCTTTCTATGGGCCATGAATGAACATACGGCCCGTACATCAGTCCGTAGAACCTCGTATCACAAAAGTCAAGTTTCTAGAATTGCAGCTTCTAACTTATGTACAAATAGGACAACCCATGAATACATCTACAGGCCATAGGTTCTTCTGTAGAAGTAGTTCTAGACTTAGAAAAATTTAGGTTCCTCTAGGCCTCTTCCTACGAGACCTGTTGACAGGTCATGATTACTTATACGACTCGTCTGATAACACGTAAGTCAACTTCCTGAATTTCTTCAATTTTTTATTTTCACTAGGCACTTTCCAAAAAACCACCTATGATCCGTGGTTACTTTTATAGGCCGTAGACTGGCTTGTAAGGTGAAACCTTCAGTAAAATTCTTATCTTTCAGTTTTTCAGGCCTAAAAATAGCAGTAGTGTAATAGATGGATTATTTGATTGGGGAAATTCCTAATATCTGGAATGTCATACTTGATGGAATAATTACTCACATGAAGGATGGTACAATGGCAAATAGCCAAGTTCCCAAGAAGAGAATAGAATGGAATGCCGAGGATAAGTTGGCCATTCAGAACAATTCCAAAGCGAAAAACATTCTTATTTGTGGAGTAGGTTTTGATGAGTATAATAGGATCTCAGCCTATCTAGATGCCAAGGCAATTCGGGATATCTTGCAAACTGCCTATGAAGGAACTAGTCAGGTGAAGAGGTCTAAGATTGACAACTTGAATAGGCAGTATCAAAAGTTAAAAATGATGGATGGAGACATGATTTAAGATATGCTCACAAGTTCACTACAATAGTTAATGAAATCTACTCATAGGGAGAGATTGTATCTACTGGTAAAGTAATTAGAAAACTTTTTTGCTACTTGATTCACGGGAAAGTAAAGTTAAAGAAAGGATCTGGACATATTGATCATGGATGAGCTTATTAAAAATCTCCTGATCTATGAACTACAAAAGAACCAAAAGAAAGAGACAGTAAATGTAAAACCTCGAATGTTGAAAAGTTCAAAAAATTTAAATATTGCAGGAAATTGAAACTGGACTAACAATATAAGCTTATCTACGATTCGTGGATTGAATCACGGGTTGTAGATAAGCCTCGTTGTTATGGCTTAAGACATGGAAAATATTTTGAACTTAGAAGTCAAGTTTATGAGGCTATACAAGCTATGTTTGGAATTATGACCCATAAATATGGATCATAGATCGAATCCAGTAAACTTCAAATTTTGCTGTGTATGGATGGAAACCATGAGAGGCCTTTATCAATCATGATCCTTTTTTTTTGATTGTAAACCAGTGTTGTAGTTGGGGCCAGTAGGATGGAATTTTTCTCAGTATAGAGGGCCTTTTATGAGGGGAAATTGTGGTCCATGAATGGAACCACAAATCATAGAAGAGGTCTTGAGTTGGAGGTTTAGAGACATCTTCAGAAACCGAAATTGTAACCAAGATGATACCTAGGATCCACGAGCCATAATTTGATTTATGACTTGAAGATCATGCTCGTGGATGGGCAGGATAGATTTTAATAACGGGTTTTTTAGTCATTCTATACATATTTAACCCCTAAACTATGTTGTTTTGACCCCAATAAGTACCCTAACACCTTAGACGTATTAAAACTATCCTCAAAGTCTCTCAAACTCATTCTCTCCCAAATTTCTCCAAAATTTCTAAGTTTCTTTGTCTCACAAGGATCCTCCATTGAAAGACATCAAGTTTCAACTTCACCGAGGTAATAATCTTCCAAATTCTCTTAAGTTTCTTTAATTAGGTATGTAAAACTTCATCCATAGATTAATTTTATTCATGGAGCTCAATCCAAACTCCACTTTTCTTCCAAGTTCAAGAACGAATCTATGGAATTTTCATGATTTCTTCTTAAATGTTTGAATTATGATTATATCATGATTAATGTACTCTATTATATATGATATATGTTAACTTACATGAATTGCATAATTTTCAACGGATTTCAAGTACATGTTGATTACAGATTATGAAATTGATATGGATTCCTTTACTTATGATTCAATTTGATTTCGATTGCAATGATCTTATATGATTTTCTTTCAATTCCATGATTCTTACTTAATTGTCCATAAACCTATATTTTGTCCTAATTTGTACATTAAGCCATGATTCACAAATATGATTTCAAGCATCCAAGTATTCTATGATCATGGCTATGAAAGGATGACCTATTGAAACAACCCCAAAAAGTACCCGAAAATATGCCTCGAAAGTGCTCAAAATTGTAATTTCCCTGTATCTCAAAATCCATACATGATATTAAAATTCGACTTTGTATTCTTGAACAGGGGACAAAATTGAGTGGAAAACAGGTCTAACCCCGATTTAAGAGAAACTGGATCAAAATTTAAAAATCAAAAAATATGATATCCAGAGTGGTTTCCGTGTCCATGGAGCGATGCACGTGCCTTGGCCGCACCTTTGTATAATTTTTGGTCAGTTTTTGTTGTTCGATCCAAGGCCTTTGCGTCTTGGGGCTAAGTCTTTCTATGCGTAAAAATACATATACTTAGCCATATTTCACCTTCATATCACATAAGATATTCCCCAATACTATATCAAACACTTAGACAAATATTTCACCCCAAAATGCAAGTGCCAACACTCATCCGGATCTTAAGGATTTAACTCAACCTTCGAGTCTCCATTTCTAATCTTCATCAAGTAACTCTCCAAGGTTAAGGTTTTTAGGTTTAAACCATTGGATCCTTCCACCCATGGTACCCAAGCTTCCTTTTTACCTAAAAACATATTTCTAGTTGATTTTACTTATGGGTCTTCTAGTATGAATTTGACTATGACTATGTTAGGATCTTGTAAAAGTGTGTCTGTTTATGCATGTTTTGAGGTACGAACCTTAGATATATCTTGCGATATAATTAAGGGTTTTGATGTATATTTTATGAGAGTATTACCAAGTTTGATAGGTAGTTTTACATTGAATTTACTAGCATGATTTCACTCTTGAATTGCATGCTTTCATACTAGCATTGCACACCCACCAAGTGTTTGATAAAATGTCCGATTAATGTATCTTGAGCTGTTGAAGGCCTAATGCTTGCCATATGAGTTATGTGACTTTATAATGATGAGAGGATGATATGTATGTGTTGATTTCGAGAAAAACATCTATAGTGTTGTGAGTTGACCATCAACCAATTGAGGGGCTGATACCTCAATCACCTCGGATGAGGGTGGTAAGCCATCAACCAATTGATGGGTTGATATTTTAATCACTTCCGATGGAGGGTGGTCATGTCTATCATCCATTTGAGGGGTTGGTTCCTCAGTCACTTCTAAGGGGTGTTCTACCTTAGATTCCAAGTAGTAAGTTGCTTGGTCTATGATGATGGTTTATTCCTACATATATAATATGTTCTATACATAAACATATTTACTTCAAGTGTCATTCATGCATGCCATATTTTTATATGTTCATCTGTTGCCCATTTATGCATTTGGACTATGTTGCTTATTTATTGTTGCATTGTATCCTACTACATGATGTTACCATATAGGAATTAGAGCCCCACTTGACCATCCTTCTCTTCCACGTAGGTAGTGTGATATCTCTCGAAGCATGTTGGTGAGTCCTCAACTTCGAAGACATACTTCTCTTGATTTATGCTATGAATAGACTCTTTTTTCTCTATAATATGCTTTAACTATGAGGGTGAGTTCAGTTTCTTGTCTTGGCCCCCACTAAGTTCTATGTTTAGAGGTACTGTTGGACAGGTTATGCAATGATTCTATGAGGTTTGACTCTCTTGACTCTTCAGATGTTTTTATGATATGAAGGATGTCCCTTAGCCCCGTATCCCCTCTTTACTATCTCTTAGTTTTGTTTTATTGCTTCCACAACCAAAGATGTGTAATGATATGTTAAGATGTTTGATTGTGGTTCCTTTGGGTTCCCCATTCGCCGAGTCACTTCTAGGCCCTATGCTTGGGTCGTGACAAACTTGGTATAATAGAACTAGGTTGTTAATGGTCCTCGGCATAGAACACACTACATTGATTGGAGTATTATTCATGGTTGTGTTGTGCACCACAAGTATGAGTAAGAGGCTATGGGATATTCTAGGAAATATTTCCTTTCTTCTTACTCTATGTCATGCTATAGAAGTTAAGGTAAGGTTTTCCCCCTAAGGATTGTTCTTTGCTATACTAGATCATGTCTAACACAAGAGGAAGAAGATCTCGTACACCCGAGGAACAATAGGCTGATGGTGAACTCCGGGATGCTCTCACTTTGCTAGCTCAAGTAATGGCTAATCAAGTCAACTAAGGGGCCCAAACCCCTAATGCTCCTGCTCTGGCATCTCGAATGAGGGACTTTATAAGGATGAACCCACCGAAGTTCAATGGGTCTAAAGCAGATGAGGACCCTCAAGAACTTATTAATGAGGTATACAAGGTGTTGTCCGTTATGGGTGTGGGTTGGAAGAGAAGGCAGAGTTGGCAGCTTACCAACTCAAGGGGGTGGCTCAAAATATGGTACACTCTATGGGAGGAGGAGAAAGGGAACAACAATGTGATTTTATGGGAGGAGTTTAAGGCGGATTTCCTCAAACAGTTCTTCCCTCTTGAGTTTAGGAGGCCAAAATGATGGAGTTCATGAATTTGAAGCAAGGGTCCATGAGTATGAGAGAGTATGCCCTCAAGTTCAACCAACTCTCAAAATATGCTCTACACTTGGTTGCTGACCCAAGGTCTAGAATGAATAAGTTTGTGATGGGTGTATCTTATTTGGTGAATGAGGAGTGTCGGTTGGCTATGTTGATTAGTGATATGGATTTTTCCCACTTGATGATGTATGCCAAGCAATTAGAGGGGGAGAAATTGAGGAAAAGAATGGGTCATGAGTCCATGAGGTCCCATTATGATGGTAAGTTCCAAACTCCCAAGGGTGGCTGATTTCACCAAGACCAAGGGTCTTCTCATGCTCCTAGTGGGAGATTTGCCAACGACTACCCAAGTCCCCAAGAGGGTGGTGGTGTGTTGCCTAGACCTGTGTATGCAAAGTGTGGTAGGGGCCATGGTGGCCTATGATTGAGGGATACCAATGCTTGTTTTGGTTGTGAGGAAGTAGGCCACAAGATGAATGATTGTCCACGAAATTGCAATAAGGGTAAGGATGTTCGTCCTTAAGGACGGGGTGCCAATGCAGTTCTTTTGGGGAGAGGAGACCAATAAGGTGGTGACCCAAGGCACAATCAGTTTTATGCTCTCCAAGGGAGGCAAGGGGTTGATGAGATGCTCGATGTCGTCATCGGTATGTTTAAAGTCTTAGATTTTGAAATGTATGAATTGATAGACCTGGGTGTGACTCTTTCTTTTGTTACTCCTCTTATTGCCAAAAATTTTCATGTTGAACCCAAATCATTGTGTGAGCCTTATGAGGTGTGTACTCCCATTGGTGCATCTATTGTTGCTAGAAAGATCTATAAAAATTGTTCCATTTACATCTTGCATAAAATATTGCCTTGTGATCTTGTTAAGCTAGATATAGTTGATTTTGATGTTATTCTTGGGATGTATTGGTTGCATACATATTATGCCTCTATGGATTATAGAACCCATAGGGTCAAATTCCAATTTTCTAATGAACCCGTCCTTGAGTAGGAGAGTCATGATGTGGTGGTCAAGGGAGGTTTATCTCTTGCGTTAAAGCCCAAAAGTTGATCTCTAAGGAGGTCTTTATCATCTTGTGAGAGTTAGGGATATGGAGTCCAAAGTCTTTCCTATAGAGTCAGTTCCGATGGTGAATGTGTTTCTTGACATCTTTCCAAATGAACTTCCCGGTGTTCCTCTCGAAAGGGAAATACACTTTAGTATAGACCTCCTCCCCGATACCCTATTTCTATTCTCCCTTACCGTATGGCCCCGACGGAGTTAAAGGAGTTTAAGGAGAAATTGAGGGATTTGTTGGAGAAGAGTTTTATTAGGCCTAGCTAATCACCTTGCGGTTGACCAGTGTTGTTTGTGAAGAAGAAGGATCAATCTCTTAGAATATGCACTGACTAGCAGCAACTTAATAGGGTTACCATCAAGAATAAGTACCCTCTCCAAAGAATAGATGATTAGTCTGACCAGCTTCAAGGGGCTAGTCACTTCTCTAAGATTGATCTTCGGTCTGGGTATCATCAAGTGAAGTTAAGGGACTATGACATTCCCAAGACGGCCTTCCAGACTAGGTATGGACATTATGAATTTGTGGTTATGTCTTTTGGGTTGACCAATGCAATGACTATCTTCATGGATCTTATGAATAGAGTCTTTAAACCCTACCTTGATTTGTTTATGGTGGTTTTATTTAATGATATTTTGATCTATTCTCATAGTGATGACGAGCATGTGGCTTATTTGAGGGTAGTACTACAAAGATTGAGGGAAGAGACATTGTATGCTAAATATGAGAAGTATGAATTTTGGCTGAAAGAGGTTGCCTTTCTAGGTCATGTGGTGTCGGGGGATGGTGTTAAGGTGGATCCTAAAAGGACAAATATGATTAGAAATTGACTTAGACCGTTGACCCCATTGGACATTAGAAGCTTTTTGGGCTTAGCGGGTTACTATTGGAGGTTTTTGAATAGGTTCTTTTCTATTTCTTCTCCTATGACTAAGTTGACTCAAAAGAAGGCTATGTTTTTGTGGACCGATGAGTATGAAAAGAATTTCCAAATCTTGAAGGATAAGCTTGTCTCTGCTACTATCTTGTCTTTACCGGAAGGGTCGGAAGGGTATGTTGTGTATTATGATGCTTCTCGGATATGCAAAATGGTAAGGTAATAGCCTATGCTTCTAGGAAACCTAAGGTGCATGAAAAGAATTATCCTACTCATGGTCTCGAATTGGCCACCGTGATTTTTGCTTTGAAAATTTTGCATCATTATTTATATGGGGTGCATATTGATGTGTTCACCGAACATAAGAGTCTCCAATATGTGTTCACTCAAAAGGATCTCAACTTGAGAAAATGAAGGTGGCTAGAACTTCTTAAGGATTATGATGTGAGTGTATATTATCATCCCAGTAAGGCTAATGTTGTGGTGGATGCTTTGAGTAGGATAATTATGGGTAGCCTAGCTCATGTTGATGATGTGGGCAAAGAGGTGGCTAGAGAGGTCTATCGGTTGGCTTGATTGGGGGTTAGGTTGGAGGAGGTTGATAATGGTGGTATTGTAGTTGACTATTCAAAATCTTCCTTGGTTTATGAGGTAAAAGCAATGTAAGATCTTAACCCTCCTTGTTAGAATTGAAGGCCTTGGTGAGAGAGGGAAAGGTGGAGGTTTTCTCCTAAGGGGGAGATGGTACCTTTAGGTACCATGGTAGGTCATATGTGCGTTGTGTTGATGAATTGAGAGAGAAGATTCTTGATGAGGCTCATAATTCTTCCTATTCTATTCACCCCAGTTCTACAAAGATGTATACAGATTTGAGGGATGTGTTTTGGTGGGGAGATATGAAGAAAGACATTGCCAAATTCGTATCTGGTTGTTATTGTTGCCAATGTGTCAAAGTCGAACACCAAAAGCCAAGTAGCCTAACCCAAGACCTAGAGATTCCTACTTGGAAGTGGGAGGAAATTAACATGGGCTTTTTGGTTGGGTTGCCTAAGACTAGGAAGAGTTTTGATTCTATTTGGGTTATGATTGATAGAATGAGAATATCGGCTCATTTCCTACTGGTTAAGACTACTTATGGGGCCGAAGACTATGCTAAATTGTACATTCATGCGTTAGTAAGATTGCATGGGGTGCTCTTGTCTATCATATCGGATCATGGTGCTCAATCACTTCACATTTTTGGAGGTCCTTCCCAAGAGGTCATGGTACCAAGGTAAAGCTTAGTATGACCTTTCACCCTCAAACGGATGGCCAAGCCGAAAGAACTATCCAAGCTCTTGAGGATATACTTACAGCTTGTATTTTGGAGTTTAAGGGTAGTATGGATGATCATTTTCCATTGATTGAGTTTGCATATAACAATAACTATTATTCTAGCATTAGTATGGCTATTTTCAGGCCCTCTATGGTAGGTGTTGTAGATCACCATTTAGGTAGTTTGAAGTAGGAGAAGTGGAATTTTTGGGACTGAATCTGGTCATGAAGGCTATGGAGAAGGTAAGGTTGATTAGAGAAAGGTTGAAAACAACCCAAAGTCATCAAAAGTCTTATGCCGATGTGAGGAGAAGGGAGCTTGAATTTCAAGTTGGTGATTGGGTCTATTTGAAGGTCTCACCCAAAAGGGTGTGGTTTATTTTGTAAGAAGGGTAGATTAAGTCCAAGATTTATAGGTCCTTATAGGGTGATGAGGAGGATTGGTAAGGTGGCCTATGAGTTGGAGTTTCCTAGTGTAATAAATTTGGTTCATCTGGTCTTCCACGTGTCAATGTTAAAGGAAGTGTGTGGGTAATCCGAATGCTATTGGCCCATTGGATGTTGTGGGTGTCGTTCACAACAACTTGACTTATGAAGAAGTTCTAGTAGATATCTTGGATAGAAAAGTGAAGAGATTGAGGAACAAGGATGTGGATTCCGTTAAGGTCCTTTGGAGAAATCAACAAGTCAAAAGTGCTACATGGGAGGCCGAAGTAGACATGAAAAAGCGATATCCCTATCTTTTCCATTCTACTCAAGACTAAGGTACTAATTCTAAGTATTCTGTGTGATTTCATGCCTCATGTATTAGCCCTTATGCCATTGCATGCATTCATATTTATGTTGACAAGTTCATGGTGATTTTGACACATATGTTGAGATTTTTGAAACGATGTTTAGGTGCATTGATGCACTCTCGTTGGGCCTGTTTTCTTCATGATTACTCTTCTTATGTATGTTTCTTTGACAATCGGGGACGAATGTTTCCAAGGGGGAGATATTGAAACAATCCCAAAAAATGCCCAAAAATATGTCTTGAAAGTGTTCGAAATCGTAATTTTCATATATCTCAAAATTCTAGTGTGATATCGAAAATCCGACTTTATATTCTTAATCAAGGGGAAAAATGAGTGGGAAATGGGTCTTACCCCAATTTTAGAGCAACCGTATCAAAATTTGAAAATCACAAAATGCAATTTCCAGAGAGGTTTTCGCGCCCAAGGTACGGCGCGCCAAGGGCACGCCTCTAATGTAATTTTAGCCAGTTTTTGTTGTTTGGTTCAAGGCCTTTGGTTCTTGGGCCTAAGTCTTTCCATGCATAAAAATACTTAATGATATTTCACCTTCAAAACATACAAGATATTCCCCAATACTTTCTCAAACACATGAACAAATATTTCACCCCAAAATTCAAGTGCCAAAACTCATCCAGATCTTAAGGATTTCACTCAAGCTTCATGTATCCATTTCCAATATTTGTCAAATAACTATCCAAGGTTAAGGTATGTGAGTATCAACTATTACGTCCTTTCACCCATGATGCCCAAGATTCTCTTTTGCCCAAATTACATTTTTCTAAGTTAATTTTACTTGTGGGTCTTCTAGTATGAATTTGACTATGAACTATGTTGGGGTTTAGTAAAAGTGTGACTGTTTATGCATGTTTTGAGCTGTGAGTCTTAGATATGTCTTGAGATATGATGAAGGCTTTTGATGTATATTGCATCAGGGTATTACTAAGTGTTGGTGGATGGTTTTACATTGAATTTACTTGCATGATTTCATTCTTGAATTGCATGGTTTTACACTAGCATTGCATACCCACCAAGTGTTTGATAAAATGTTCAGTTAATGTAAATTGAGTTGTTGAAGGCCTAATGCTTGGTATATGAGTTACGTCACTCTATGTTGAAGAAAAGATGATAGGTATCTGTTGATCACGTGAAAAGCATCTATAGTGTTGTGAGTTGACCATCAACCAATTTAGGGGTTGATAACTCAATTGCCTCGGATGGGGTGGTAAGACATCAACCAATTTAGGGTTGATACCTCAATCACGTTCAATGGAGGGTGGTCATGTCCATCAACCAATTAAGGTGTTGATTCCTCAATCACTTCTAAGGGGTGGTCTACCTTAGATTCCAAGTACTAAGTTGCTTGGTCTATGTTCTATATATAAGCATGTTTACTTCAAGTATCACTCATGCATGCCATATTGTTATATGTTCATCTATTGCCTATTTATGCATTTTGACTATATTGCCTATCTATTGTTTGATTGCATCTTACATACTTAGTATATTTAAACATATTAATGCATATTCTATGCCTACATGATGTTACCATGTAGGAATCAGAGCCCACTTGATCATCCTCCTCCTCTACATGGCTAGTGCGATATCTCTCAAAGCAAGTTGGTGATTCCTCAACTTCGAGACATACTTCTCTTGATTTATACTATATATAGACTCTCTTTTCTATATGGTATGCTTTGACTATGAGGGTGAGCCCGGTTGCTTGTGTTGGCCCTTGCTAAGTTCTATTTTTAGAGGTATTATTGGACAAGTTATGTGATGATGCTATGAGTTTTGACTCTCTCGACTCTTTTGATGTTTTAATGATATAAAGGATGTCCCTTAGCCCCATATCCCCTCTTTACTATCTCTTATTGTTATTTTATTACTTCCATGACCAAGGATGTGTAATAATATGTTAAGGGGATTGATTCGGGTTCCTTCTAGTTCCCCATTCACCTGTTACATTTAGGCCCTAGGCATGGGTCATGGAACCTATGACGTTTGTGTAAAATTACAAGATGAAGAGTATGCCTACACTTAATGAATTATGTTGATTATTCTATATCTAATGCCTATTCTGTATTCCATGCAGTTCAATGTAGCATCGAATGAGGCTTAGGGTTGGAGCTTGACCTAAGGAGTCCTTATATAAAGTCTTAAGTCTTATAACTATATGCCACTATAGTATTATGATTTACGACTATAAGATTTATGTTAGTGGATCCATGCACACTTGTGACACTCACTATGCTGGGTTTATCCCATAGAGTGGGGTCAACTCTACCTTGGCATGTACGGTTTTCTTCTACTGTAAGTCCCCACCTGTGGAATGTATGAAAAGTGCAAAGTAAATAAATTCTAGAAATTTTCTGAGTGCCAATGAGTTTTACGGAAGACTTTAGGGGTTGTAAGATGATGTACATGCCATACATTGGCTCATGGGTTAGAAGTGTGCATTTTCAGTAACTCAAGTTTGGAGGGAATCAACATATGAAGTGGTTTATGAGGCATAACATGTTCCACGGGCTGTAACTTTTGCTCATTGAGTGGTGGGAAGACTTAGTATAAAAATGATCTTCTAAAGATTGCGAGTACGAGTTACCAGCCCGACCCATAGAATATTTGACTGGTCGTAGATGGTGTTGTGGTTTGAGTCTCATAGAAAGTTTCTGAAGGTCCGAAAGGATACCAGGATGAGACCCCCCTTCACGACCCATAAACAGGGTCTCATGGTCCTGTCCGACAAATATTTATAATGGGCAAATTCAACTTTTCCTGATATTAAATGCCTATGATGCGTCCTTTAAGCCTCACATGAGCCTTTTCTAGCTTTATATAACCCTAAACAACTTCATTCTAACCCATTCTCAAATAACCTAGTCCTAAACTCCTCCCAAATACTCCCAAGTTCTTCAAGGCCTTAATGAGAAGAGTGCAAGCTAGGTTTTGAATTTCTCACATTTTCCAACAAGATTTCCATTCCCAATCACACCAACGTATGTGGGTTTTGATTTGTGGAGACCTTCCTCCACAAAGATCAACCATTCCTCCTCCTCATCTATTTTCAAGTCATAGAAACTCATGGAGATTTTATGAACTCTTTTATATGATAATATCATGAAGATATTTATGCTATTTTGCCTTTGTAGAATATAATTATATGAGATGTCAGGGAAAGATATATGATTTAAATAAGGGTTTGATGATGATCTAACAAAGTTTTATCTTGTTGATGGTGGGTTACTTTGAATGACTATCAAATGGTTCTTTCTTACTCCTCTCATGTTATTTACTCTCAAGTTACATGATTTTGAGCATATATGCATACCCACCGTGTTCGATTAATGTTGTGCACTATGCTTTCTATATTAATGAAAGCCTTATCGCAAGACATGTAAATTATGAATGTTACAAATTTTGAAAAGGGCTATTATTCATGCTATGAACAATGAGAATATTGTGAAAGTTATGAAAGATATGAGACCCTATATTTGATATTATGAAGCTTTGGTTTTGATGTGCTACTCTACGATAATATACATTATGATATTAATATACCTCGTATGTTATTAATACAAATATGAGTTTATGCATCCCTTGGGATTATGACCTTGCACCGATAGGATCTTGGTAGATAATCGTTGTCCCATAACTATGTTGCCACCATTGGTGTCAAGACCCGGACTTAGGGCCTGTCCATGATGGGGCGAATGTGACACCCGAAGGCATTTCATTCAATCCTCATTTCATATCATAAGCATTCATAAAGTAAAATAAGCATACATAAGAGAATAAGCAAGCAGAAGTTTATCAAAGTCAAAGTCATAGTTCCTATAAGGAAATATACATCAATCCATTAAGAACAAGTCATGCCTTTACATCTTAGATCTTGGAGGGGACTAACATATGGCTCACTAGCTCACACGCAAGATATACATCATATAATGAGAGTTATAAAGTCTCAACATAAAGGAAAAACATCATAAGGGCTTTTTCTTAAAGCTTGGGAACTTTCCAATAAGTTTTGAAGCACAAAATCTGAATCTAGCCACAAAATGGAATGGTTGTCTCATTGTCTGTCCGTAGATGGTTAGACCACTAGACAAAGAGTATGCTCTATCACATGGAATGTACTAAGTTTGTAGGTATGTGATGAATCAAAGGATATTATAGTGACATGCAAGTTTAAAATTATGAGAAGAAGCATCATCAAATCTATTCGTAAACTTTACATTACATATGTGGGAATAAGGCTATAACGGACATTCATAAGACCATGCAGACTATTACATGGAATCTCGATGTTCACTCTAGATCGAGCTAAGAGGAGTTGACTTTGCCTAGGTAGACTCAATCCTCTCCCTATAGGATCTATCCTAGCATGGTGAGAACCATCCCTTGACTCCACCCTTTAGGCTCTATCCTAGCATGGTGAGTGTCCGTCACTTAAGCTAATTGGATCCATTAGCACATCTATACGGCATAAAACATGAACATCATTCCTGTAATGGCACACAGTTATAGGGCTTGAGGATTTATATGAGGACCCTTGGGGATAGTCCTCCTCACACAAGCCACTCGATTCTAAGTCATATCCAATAGAATACATAAATCATGCATATACACAGCTTTCAACATAGTCCATGCTTCATCAAAATCACACTTTCATAATTCATAAATTGTTATCATAGTTTTCATGAAAACATCATGTCATAAGAATAATTCATCTACTTTGCTTTTATTACTGTGTAGGTAGACATTCCCATCTTAACATCTTTATAAGCATTTGGGTTTTCATTACACCCATTATAATAGCATCATCACAACTTTCAACACATCATTATTGTCATAAAATATGATTTTACATACTTGAGATTATAATCATGAAAATTCATAGCTTTATCATAAGAGACAAGTGCTAAGTGTGGGTCCATAAATGATTGAGCTAAAATCATGCAAATGAGTAGGATTCATAGAGAAAACATGGGCCATAGACTAGCTTGTAGGGTCCAACCATCAGCAAAATTCTTGACTTCTAGTTTTCCAAGCCTATAATCATAAGGGGTGTTACAATAGGTTTGTGATTAACTAATGGATCCACATATATTTTGTTGCATGATTCATAGAAATGGGTGGGGTTCCCATAAGTACATGCTAATTGATGTTCAAAATGGGTAGTGTTCCTGTAAGGCTTATAAAATACATTAACTGAAATAGGTGGTGTTCTTGTAAGGTTTTTATGAAGCATTCTCTGAAGTGGGTAAGTTTCCTTAAGGTGAGTGTTTGGTTTACCTTGGCAAAATAGACCACTCTACATCTGGTGTAGAGTGAACATTGGAATTCCAAGTAGTAGCTCGCTCGGTCTTATATGTCAGTTATGGTCCCTTCCCATCTATGTATGTAATGTATAAGACTTTATAGTTATTTATACATGTTCTACCTAAGCATTGATCATCCATATTGAGATTATACCAATTGGCTAAAAATATGCATATTGTTCAATTAAGGCTTATTTTCCTTGTTGTTTTTGTATCCCACATATTTGGTATATTTCAAGTACTAACAAATATTTTTTACCTACTTGATTTAACCATGTAGGAACCAGAGCCCCTACCCATTCTCCTCCTCCACATGGCTAGGTGGTTCGAGTGAAGATTGCTATTGGTGAGTCTTCTATTTTGGGGATAATATCTACTTACTTTCATGCTTATTTAGACTTATGTATTTTTGGATACTATCTTTTGAGGGTGAGTCGGGAAGATGTCTTGTCCCCCATTTCATTCATAACTAAAGGTGTTGTTAGATATGGATATAGCCATGTATGTTATGAGTTTAGCTCTTTATTCTTTTGTAATTATGGAACATTTCCCTTATTCCTTGCTCTCTATATTCTTGTTGTATGTAGATGTCGAGAAGAAAGTCATAAGTCCCTATTTATCCCCATAGTGTGAGTCACACTTACCCTCTCCTTAGACTATAACATCCCCATAGTGTGAGTCCAATCCCTTTTTTCTCCTAAATTATTTGTTTCTTGCTTATTATTTGATTATGTTTTCGCAAATCGATGATGTCCCATGCATGCTTAAGAGGTTTGTTTGGGGTGCCTTTGGGTTCCTTATTCGTTGTGTCACATCTAGACCCTAGGCTTGAGTCGTGACATCTCTAGTGTAGAGTGAACCTCGAAATTCCATGTAATATTCTGCATGGTCTTACTATTGGTTAAGGTTCTATTCCTACATATGTATGTATGTATGTTAGATTTTATGAAATGTGTTAAATTCTTCCATTCATGATTTTAAAGTTGCATTGTTCATGTATCATCTTTTGTCCTTTCTTATGTTGATATAGTTATGCATATAGTTATTATGGTTATGACATTCCTTTGATACATTGCATGCCTACATACTTGGTATATTCCAATGTACTAACACATACTCTTTGCATATAGGATCTAACCATATAGGAACGGGCGACGACACTTCTACTCCTCACTATTGTGTCTAGACTATGATTTGTGATTTTGAAAGCTTGGTGAGTTTCCATGCTTTGGTAACAAGCCTTTGCTTTCTTGCTTTCATGTTTCTATGTTAAGATCTTTTATACTTTCTTTTTTATCTTGAGGGTAAGCTAGTAGTATGTTCTAGTCCCTGCCAAGATCTAGTTATGTTGATATAATTCTCTTTAATAGGTATACTTTGACTTCCATGTTTTTGCTTGCTATTAGGGATATACTTCCGCTTGCATGCTTATGTAATTTCTTTTTTGTGATGCCTCCCACATGACTTGGAAAATTCCCTATAGTTTATTTCTTGAATATCTTAAAATTCGTGCATGATTTCCCAAATCTGACTTCGTATTCTTTTTCAAGATGCAAAATTATGTAGTAAGGGGTGGTCATTGATTTTTAGGTTACTCGTATCAAAAAATAATTTTATGGGTGAGGCTTAACCAGAAGAGTATGCAGCCACTTCGCATCCTGGACTTGGTTCGCTATAGTACAAAATGGCCTAAACTCATTCCTAGGCCAAAATACGGGAAAGTTGAAGTTCGTGAAAAAATGACCTTGATGGGAACAAGTCTACATCACGTCATCATCTGTCAAAATTTTTTGAACTTTTTCTGTTCCAACTAAGGGAAATCGGCTAATAACCTAACATCATTATATATGGGATTCCTCCATTCTTTAGCCATTTCGAGCCCTGGATCTCACTAAAACACTCCCCAAATCCTCTCTAATTCTTACCAAATCCTCCAATCAATTTCAACACTCTCAAGAACTTTTGTTGGAATTCAAGAATTTTAGTGAAGTCCTTCAAGTATCATCAACATTCCATCATCTATTTCAATGATTTAAGATAAGGGGTCTTCATCCATAGGTCCTTTCATCCATGGTGCCCAACTCAATTTCTTTTGTGAAAATTTCATGATTTTGAGGCTTGATACTTTACGGGTAATTCCTATTACGCATTACGAGAATGATTTAAATTTAATTTCATCAAGTATTGATTTGATTATGTACAAGTATCATTGGGATTGGATATTATGGTTGGTTTTATGATGCTAAAGCTATGTACTCTATGATACCATGAAAAGCTATGAATTTTTTTTGGATTTTAGTTGAATTTAATGATGCCCATTATGAGGGTTTTACTACGATGTTGGTGGATTATCTTGAATGATTCTTAAATCACTTGAATTTACTCCTCTAATATTCCATACTCTTGAATTGTATGATTTGGAAAATTCAAGTATATACCCACTATATTTTGAAAGAAAGTTATGAACCAAGATTTCTATATTGATAAAGGCCTGATGGCATGATATATGAATTATGCATGATGTGAATGTTGAAGGGATAATAAGCATGTTATGAGTTCATGAGATTATTTATTGAAGCCCTTTCTTTTATTTTATGAATCTTTGGTTTTGATAAGCTACTCTAATACGATGTTGTGATATTATGATACTTTGCATATTATAACTATGACAATGATTTGAGTATTCCTTGGAATTATTACCTATCACAGAAAGGATGGTAGATAGCCATTGTCCCTCAACTATGTTGCCGCCATAGGTTTGTGATTTGCTTATGGCATGAATAACCGAAAAGGGTGGAGCTCCCGTAAGGCATATGCTACTTAATATCCAAAAAGGGTGGTATTCTCATAAGTCTTCTATCTTATATTATGCGAAAAGGGTGGTGTTCCTGTAAGTCTTTTCTCGTATATTAAGCAAAAAAGGTGAAGTTCCTATAAGGTAACCAAATAGGGTTGTTGTTCCTGTGAGGTGTTTGAGAAGCACTTTTCGAAAAGGGGAGGTTCCTGTAAGGTGAGTGTATTGTTTACCTTGGAAAAATAAACCACTTTTTTATTCAGTTTGGAGTGAACATCAGGATTCCAAGTAGTAGCTCGCTTGATCTTATTGTCGATTATGGTCATTTCCCATTTATGTATGATATGTTTTGTGATTTGGCTATCCTCATGTATGTTTTGACTAACATATTGAGCATTCATGTCATATTGAGCTTATACCCTTTGAATACAAATGTGTATCTTGTTATTTATTACTTATCTCTTTGTTTGTATTGCACCCCGCATACTTTATGCTTTCAAAGTACTAACATATACTTTTTGCCTATATAATCTAACCATGTAGAGAATGGAGCTCCTATTCATCCTTCTACACGAGGCTAGATAGCTTGTTGAAGATTGCTATTGGTTAGTCCTCTATTTTGGGGATAACATCCACTTTCCTTTCATGCTTTGTTAAGGTTTATTTACTTTTGGACTTTTACTTTTGAGGGCAAGCTTAGAAGATGCTTTGTCCCTGTTCCACTTGTGTTAGAGGTGTTGTTGGGTATATATATGTATGCAGTGAGCTTGACTCCTATTATGTTTATGAAATTGTGGAAGACATCCCTTAGACCTTATCTCCTTCTATGTGTTGATGCTTGCTGTTGATATGATATGGAAGTCCTAAGCCCCTATTATCCTTATAGCGTGAGTCCTACTTGCTTGTTCCTTAATCTCTATTTGTTATGTGATCATGCTAATCCTTTTCCCTACAACATCTGTCATGACCCAAGCCTAGGGCTTAGACGTGACACGGCGATTGGGGAACCCAAAGGAACCCCAAACAATCCTCTCAACTTATCATTACCGATCATTGGTCGCAGAAGTAAGTAAAAGACATAAATAAGAAAAAACGTCAAAGGGGCTAAGGGATAGCTTGCCAAAGCATCAACATCAAGACAAGGAGTCATAGCTCATATCATAATTTCACAATTTGTCCAATAAACACCTCTAAATAAATAATATAAGGTAACCGGGCTCACCTTCATAGTCAAAATAGAACATAAGAGAGTGACTCAATACATGGATAATAGCAACATAGACTAAGGTCCCCGAAATGGAGGACTCACTAACAAGCTTGGCATAGCACTGACTAGCCATTTGGAGGAGGAGGATGATCAACTTGAGCTCTAGTCCCTACATGGTGATATCATGTAGGCAAGAGTATGCGTTAGTACGTTTGAACGTACTAACTATGTGGGATGCAATGAAACAAGAGATAAACACCATAGGTAAAATGCATAAACATGGACAATGGATATAGTATAACCATATGACATGTATGATCAATGCATAAGTAAAATATGCTTCAATAACTCATTCTCGTATAAGATATTATATGTGTAGAAGAGACTAAGCTAGAATCCCAACTATGATTGGGAGGTGCCATTCACACCTAGACACCCTGGTGGCAAGGTACTACACCCCTCACATGGTTGATGCTATTCACACCTGGACACCCTGGTGGAAAGTTACGACACCCCTCACATGGTTGATGCCATTCACACCTGAACACCCTGGTGGCAAGGTATTTCACCCCTTACATGGTTGATGCCATTCACACCTGGTCACCCCAGTGGCAAGGCATGGTTATCTGGGATCCTCTACCCCTCGGATCAGGAATGGTCTAATGAAACACATTATATAAAACATATATATCATGTACATAATATCATTTCATTATAATAACATCAATCATATCATATCTCATGCTTTGGACCTTCAATTCCTCAAGAAAACATAACCGAACATTTTATCAAACTCCTTGGTGGTGTAATGGGGGTAAAAGACCATTCAATTTAGAAATGAAAGCATGTCAGAAAATCTGTAATAAAATCATCAATTAACACCTTGCAACACTCCCAAGACATTCACGTCAAAACCGCTCATCAAATCCAATATAAGATCCAAGATTTAGAGTTCAAAACATGCTAAAACAACCAGACTTTCATGAACTAAAATCACTGTGCAGTAAATTTCTCAATATACAAGACCCACACGTAAAATCAACTTTAAGTAATGCAATATTAGTAAAAAGGAGGGTTAGGTACCATGAGTGGAAGGACCCAATAGTTCAACACCACGTACCTTAGCTTTGGAGAAGTTCTTGGTAAAGTTTGAAAATGGAGGCTTGAAGCTTGAAGAAAATCCTTAGTTCCGGATGAGAGTTTTGAGTCTTGAATTTTGGAGTGAAAATATGGGTAAGTGTTTAGGGGAGTATTGGAAAGTGTTTAGGATGATATAAGGGTGAAATTTGGCTAAATATAGATAAAAACACGTTTGGGAAACTTAGGCCCAACGCTTAGAATATTTTGGGCCACACAGGAAAAATATTGCCTGGAAAAATGTACCTCTTTGCGTTGCGGAGGGGACGCGGAGGAGGAATTACACTAAAGCGCATCCTTGGCGTGTCGTGGAGAGAACGTGTAGAATTCATTGGAATTCGTCACTTAAAAATGTATAATTGCTAATCTTTTGCTCTTATATTGGGATTAGACCTTTTTCACCTAATTTGGACCCCCAAAACAAGAATCTGAAGTCGAATTTTAAAAATCACAAATGGATTTTGAGATATATAGAAATTAAAATTTTAGGCATTTCGAGGAACGTTTTGGGGCACTTTTTGGGGTCATTACAATATCTCCCCCTTGGGAACATTTGTCCCCAAATGTAAAAGGGACATACAAGACAAGAGTGATCATGAGCAAATCTACCCTAACACGACTGCAACTTAACATGTAAACACCATTTTCAAATTCTCACATAAGTGTAAAATCACCATAAGTTTACCAACTTAAACATGAATACATATGAATGATATAGGGGATGAAAAGTAAGACTTGAAATCACATATGAACTTAGGATTAATACCTTAGGCTTGAGTGGAGTGAAAAAGATAGGGATACCACTTTTGCATACCCATTTCGGCCTCCCAAATAGCACTTTTGACTTGTTGGTTCCTCCAAAGGACCTTGACAGATGCCACCTCTTTGTTCCTTAATCCCTTTACTTTCCCATCCAAGATCTGAAGCAGAAACTCCTCATAGGTCAAGTTATCCCCCATAACACCCACAATATCAAGAGGCATAATGACATTAGGATCACCAACACATTTTCTCAACATAGAGACATGGAACAGTAGGTGAACCAAATTCATTTCACTAGGAAACTTCAACTCATAAGCTACCTTGCCAACCCTCTCTATCACCTCATGAGGACCAATATACCTTCAGATCAACATCCCCTTTTTACAAAAATGAACCACACCTTTCATTGGAGAAACCTTCAAATAGACCCAATTACCACTTGGTACTCTAGGTCTTTCCTCCTTACATCAGCATAGGATTTTTGACGACTTTGGGCCATTCTCAATCTTTCCCTAACCATCTTAACCTTCTCAAGATCCTCCACAACCAGATTCGGCACCAATAAAGCCACCTCTCCAACCTCAAACTAACCCACCGATGATCTATAATGTCTCCCATAAATAGCCTCAAATGGAGCCATACAGATACTAGAGGTGATAACTATTGTTGTATGCGAATTCAATCAAAGGAAGATGGTCATCCGAACTACCTTTAAGCTCCAAGACACAAGCCCTAAGCATATCTTCAAGTGTTTGAATTTTCCTTTCCGCTTGGCCATCTGTTTGAGGGTGGAAGTCCATACTAAGGTGAACATTGGTACCAAGATCCCTTTGAAAAGACCTCCAAAAGTGTGAAGTAAATTGTGCACCATGATCCGATATAATGGATGAAGGAACCTAATGTAACCTCACTAACTCGTGGACGTACAAACTTGCATACTCTTTAGCCCCATATGTAGTATTCCCCGATAGAAAGTGAGCCGATTTCGTCATCCTATCAACCACCACCCATATAGAATCAAAACCTTTCCTAGTCTTGGGCAACCCAACCACAAAATTCATACTAATTACCTCCCACTTCCAAGTAGGAATCTCTATTTCTTGGGTTAGGCCACCCGATCTTTGATGTTCGGCCTTGACTTGTTGACAATTATGGCAACCGAAAACAAATTTAGCAATATCCCTCTTCATGCCTCCCTACCAATACACATCCCTCAAGTCTCTATACATTTTGGTGGAGTCGGGGTGGATAGAATTAGAAGAGTTGTGGGACTTGTCAAGAATTCTCTCCCTCAAACAGTCAACACATGGCACACACAACCTACCTTGGTATCTAAGGGCCCCATCTACCTCTTGGGAGAAAACCTCTATTTTGCCCTCTTTCACCAAGGCCTTCATTTCAAGCAAGAAGGAGTCTAGATATTGTTTTGCTATCACATCATCAACCAAGGAAGATTTAGAACCATCAACAACAACTACATCATTACCCATATCTTCTAACCTAACCCCCAATCTAGCCAATCTATGCATCTCCCTAGCCATCTCCCTATCAACACCATCCATATGAGCTAGGCTACCCATAAACGGCTAACTCAAAGCATCTGCCACAACATTTGCCTTATCCATATTATAATGCACACTTATGTCATAATCTTTGAGAAGTTCTAGCCACCTTCTTTGTCTCAAGTTGAGATATTTTTGTCTGAAGACATATTGAAGGCTCTTATGATCGGTGAAGACATCAACATGCACCCCATACAAATAATGACACCAAATTTTTAATGCAAACACCACATCGGATAATTCAAGATCATGAGCAGGGTTGCTACTTTCATGCACTTTGAGTTGCCTAGAAGCATATGTTATGACCTCACCATTTTGCATTAGCACACAACCCAAGCCAACTGTAGAAGAATCACAATACATAACAAAACCCTCAAGCCCATCCAGTAATGACAATATAGGAGCGGACACAAGTCTATCTTTCAACATTTAGAAGTTTTTCTCACATTCATCGATCCACTCAAACTTAACCTTTTTTTGAGTCAATTTTGTCATAGGGGAAGCAATGGAGGAGAACCCAGTCACAATCCTTTTATAATAACTCGCAAGTCCCAAGAATCTCCTGATACCCGACGGGGTCAATGGCCTAGGCTAATTCCTAATCATATCGGTCTTCTTACGATCCACTCTAATGCCATCCCCCGACACCACATGACCCAACAATGCAACCTTCTTCAACAAAAACTCACACTTGTCATATTTAGCGTACAATTTATCCTCCCTCAATTTTTGCAACACTACCCTCAAATTGCCCATATTCTCCCTATTATGTGAATAGATCAATATATCATCAATGAAGACCACAACAAAGGAATCAATGTAGGGTTTGAAGACCCTATTCATTAGGTCCATGAAGATGGCTGGTGCATTAGTCAACCCAAAGGACATCACCACAAATTCATAGTGCCCATATCTAGTCCAGAAGGCCGTCTTGGAAATATCACAATCCCTCACGCTCACTTGATGGTATCCGGACTGAATATCAATCTTAGAAAAAAAGCTAGCCCCTTGCAATTGGTCAAACAAGTCATCAATTTCGGAAGAGGACACCTATTCTTTATAGCTACCTTATTGACTTGCCAATAATCAATGCACATTCTAAGTGACCCATCCTTCTTTTTCACAAACAACACCGGAGCATCCAAAGGTGATTGACAAGGTCTAATAAATCCCTTTTCCAACAAATCTTCCAATTACTCTTTTAACTCCTTCAACTCTGCCAGGGCCATAAGGTAAGGGGGAAAGGAGGTAGGTTGAGTGTCAGGAAGGAGATCTATGCCAAAATCTATCTCCTTTTTGGGAGGGACATTGGGAAGGTCATTCAAAAAGACATCAAGAAACTCATTTACAATGGGGACCGACTTGATGGAAGGGACCTTGGACTTCACATCTTTAACCCTCACAAGATGATACAAACACCCTCTAGAAATCAACTTATAGGCTTTAATGCATGAAATGGATATACCCTTAATCACCACATCTTGACTTTCCCACTCAAGGACGGGTTCATTTGGAAACTGAAACTTGACCCTACGGGTTCTATAATCATGGTAGCATTGTATGCATGCAACCATTCTATCCCAATAACGACATCAAAGTCTACCATGTCTAATGCAACAAGATCACAAGGCAATAACTTATTCAAGATGCAAATAGGAAAACTCTTATAAGCATTTCTAGCAACAATAAAGGCACTAATAGGAGTAGAGATTTCATATGACTCATGCAACAACTTGTGTATAACATGAAAGTTTTTAGCAACAAGAGGAGTAACAAAAGAAGGAGTGGCACCCGGATCAATCATAGCATACACATCAAAGTTAAAATTTTTTAACATATCAGTAACAATATCAGGGACCTCACCGACCCCTTGCCTCCCATGTAAAGTATAAAACCAGTTTTGCCTTGGGGAACAATCTTGAGGACCACCTCTACCCATTGGAACCGCATTTGTACCCCAGACCTTGCCACGATTTCTTGGACAATCTACCCTCTTATGACCAAGCTCCCCACATTCAAAACATGTATTGGAACCCTTCAAACATGGTCCGTTGTGATTCTTCCCACATCTGTGGCACACATCATTAGTAGCCATTCCACCCACACCTTGAGGCCTAAGGAAGTCATTGGTAAACCTCCTATTAGTAGCATGAGTAGGCCCTTTGCCTTGATGATGTCTGGCACCCTTTCGAAACCTACCTTCAAAACGGGCCCTTTTGGCCTCATGACACTTCCTTTTTCTCAACTTTTCTTCCTCTATTTGGTCGACATAAGTCATCAACCGAGATAAGTCCTATGACTAATTAGCAAGGCAGATCGACATTCTTCACTTACCAAGTCGAAAAGCCCCATAAAAAACTTGTTCATCCTCGACCTAGGATCGGCCACCAAGTGAGGAGCATACTTTAAAAGTTGATTAAATTTGAGGGCATAGTCCCTCACACTCAAAGCAACTTGTTTCAAGTTCATAAACTCCACCAACTTTGCCTCCCTAAGCTCAAGAGGGAAGAACCGATTAAGGAAGGCCAATTCGAACTTCTTCCAAAGCACCACATTACCAACCCCCTTCTCACCTTTCCATTGCTCATACCAAATTTAGGCTACCCCTTTGAGTTGGTATGCCGCCAACTACACCTTTTGATTTGTCCCAATGCCCATGATATTCAAGATTTTGTAGACCTCATCAATAAACTCTTGTGGGTCTTCATCTACTTTTGACCTATGAAAAACCGGAGGATTCATATTCATAAAGTCTCTTACCCTAACTCCCGAGGTATTAGCATAAAGGGCTTGGGCCCCTTGTTGGACTTGGTTGGCCACCAATTGGGCAAGCATAGTAAGAGCATCTCAGAGTTCACCATTGTTTGGTTGCTCTTCGGGAGTTTGGGCCTGTCTTCCTCTAGTGTTTGACATGATCTAACATAGAAAAGAACAACCATTGGGGGGGGGGGGAACTAAAACTCGATAGCACGACATAGAACATGAAGAAGGAAAACATTTCCTAAAATGCCTCATAGCCTCCTATTCATAGTCATGGCGCGCTTCATAACCGTGAAGAGGACTCTATTTGATGCGGGTGTTGGACTCTGATGATTTTTTAACCTAGTGCTCGGATACTAAGTTTGTCACGACCAAGCTTAGGGCCTA
Organism: Solanum clarkiae; assembly: GCA_011800125.2. Classification (NCBI taxonomy): domain Eukaryota; kingdom Viridiplantae; phylum Streptophyta; class Magnoliopsida; order Solanales; family Solanaceae; genus Solanum; species Solanum clarkiae. The sequence continues at coordinate 11,919,820 of JAABOM020000012.1, forward strand.
GATGTGACACAGCGATTAGGAACCCAAAGGAGCACCAAACAAGCCTCTCAACTTATTATTACACATTATTGGTCGCAGAAGTAAGTAAAAGACATAAAACAAGCAAAAAAGGCAAAGGGTCCAAGGGATAGCATGCCAAAACATCAACATCAAGACGAGGAATCAAAGGTCATATCATAATTTCACAATTTGTCCAACAAACACCTCTAAATACATAGGTAGAGTGGGGGCTAAGACAAGGTAACCGGGCTCACCCTCATAGTCAAAATAGAACATAAGAAAGTATCTCAATATATGGATAATAGCAACATAGACTAAGGTCCCCGGAATAGAGGACTCACCAATAATCTTGGAATAGCACCGACTAGCCATATGGAGGAGGATGATCAACTTGAGCACCGTCCCTATATGGTGATACCATGTAGGCAAGAGTAAGCATTAGTACGTTTGAATATACTAAGTATGTAGGATGCAATGCAACAAAAGATAGGCACCATAGGCAAAATGAATAAACATCGACAATGGGCATAGTATAACAGTATGAAATGCATGATCAATGCATAAGTAAAACATGCTTCAATAACTCATGCTCATGTAAGATATCATATGTGTAGAAGAGACCAAGCTAGAATTCCCACTATGATTGGGAGGTGCCATTCACACCTGGAGACCCTGGTGGCAAGGTACTACACCCCTCACATAGTTGATGCAATTCACACCTGGACACCCTGGTGGCAAGGCATGGTTATCCGAGCTCCTATACCCCCAGATTGGGAATGGTCTAAAGAAACACATTATATAGAACATATATATCATATTCATAAGCTCATTGCATTATCATAACATCAATAATATCATATCTCATGCTTTGGACCTTCAATTCCTCAAGAAAACATAACCAAACATTTTATCAAACACCTTCGGAGTGTGTTTATGAGTGTAAAAGACTATTCAATTTAGAGATGAAGTCATGTAACAAACCCTATAATAAAATCATCAATCAACACCTTGCAACACCCCAAGACATTCATATCAAAATCCCTCATCAAATGCAACATTAGATCCAAGATTTAGAGTTCAAAACTTGCTAAAACAACCATACTTTCATTAACTAAAATCACTGTGTAATAAATTTCTCAATATACAAGACCTACATGTAAAATCAACTTTAAATCATGCAATAGTAGTAAAAATGAGGCTTAGGAACCATGGGTGGAAGGACCCAATTGTTCAACACCACATACCTTAGCTTTGGAGAAGCTCTTGGTAAAGTTTGAAAATAGAGGCTTGAAGCTTGAAGAAGTCCTTAATTTCGGATGAGGGTTTTGAGTCTTAAATTTTGGAGTAAAAATATGGCTAAGTGTTGAGGGAGTATCGGGAAATGTTTAGGATGACATAAGGGTGAAATTTGGCCAAGTATAGATAAAAACACTTTTGGTAAACTTGGGCCCAACACTTAGAATATTTTGGGTCGCACAGGAAAAACAATGCAAGGCAAATGTACCTCTTTTCATTGCGGAAGTGACATAGAGAAGGAATTACAATAAAGCTCTCCCTTGGCAGATCATGGAGGGAACGCGTAAACCTCTCTGGAATTCATCACTTAAAAATGTCTAATTGCTAATCTTTTGCTCTTAATTCAGGATTAGACCCTGTTTAACCTAATTTTGACCCGCTAAACAAGAATCCAAAGTCAAATTTTCAAAATCACAAATGGATTTTTGAGATATATGGAAATTAAAATTTTGGGTATTCCGAGACACATTTTGCGGCACTTTTTGGGGTCGTTACAACATCCCTATAGCTTGAGTCCAAAGTGCCATTTCCCTTAGAATTATGTCTTTAAACTTGCTTATGCTTCATGAACCAAGGATGTGCTTACTTATGCTTAGAGGCTTGTTTCAGATTCCTTTGGGTTTCCCATGTTCTATGTTACCTAGGCCCTAGGATTGGGTCGTGACATTGTTTACCTTATATATGCTTATGATATGCTAAGAGGATTGGATGAGGCATCTTCAGGTTCCACATTAGTCGTGTCAAGACTAGGCCCTAGATTCGAATCATAACAAACTTTGTATTCAAGCATAAGATTTTGAAGCATCCTAGAGAGTACAACATGCCACGTCTAGTAAAGTCTTGTTCATAGATGTGAAGCATGCCACATCCATGACTAGGAGGCTATGAGACATATAGATAAAATCTTCACTTATTTTGTGATCTAGGTATGTAACTCCTCATATGTTGAAAAGTATGAAAATTGATAAGTTGCAGAAAAAGTGAAACTGGATGGATAGTATGAGCCAATCTATAGGCCATGGCTTGTTCCACAAGTTGTAGATAGGCTAAGGGACAGTGAACTTGGAAAATTTTTGAACCTAGAAGTTAAGTCTACAAGGTCATAGTACATGCGATATTTGGAACTGAGGTCCATAAAAAGTTGTTGTGGATGGAGTGTTGAGAACTTGAAATTTGTCTAAGTATTGAGATAAAGGGCAAGACCAACATATGAACTATAGTTTGTTTTATGGATCATAAACATGATCCGTAGATGGGTCAACAAGAGGAGAAATTTGTCTATCTATGGGGTCATTGTGCAAGGGGAGTTCATGACCCATAAATGGAACTAAACATCATAGAAGAGTTCTCTCAAAGCTAGGTTCAGATACATATTCAGAGGCCAATTTCATCAGGACAAAACCATGGATCTACAACTCGTAGATCCCTCTAATGTATAGGTCCGACGTTTTCTAATGAAGATCTTTTTGGTCATTTCCTACTCACTTAACTCCTAAACTACGTTGTTTTGACCCTAATAACTATCCTAACTACCTCAAATCTAATAAAAACTACCCTCAAACCCCTTTAAGTTCATTGACTCTCAAATTCACTCCAAAATTCTCTGTCTTTTTTTCTCAAAGGATTTCCACCATTGAAGCTTAGGGTTCTAAGAGTTTTGAAGGATTTCAAGGTCAATTCATCTAAATTTCTAAGGTTTCTCCATTAAGGCATGTGAGGCTTCATCCATGGATTACTTTCATCTATAGATCACAATCTCAAACTAAGTTTTCTCCCAAGTTTAAGCATGAATCTTATGGGATTTCCATGATTTCACTCTAATTTCTTGAGTTATGATTATAACATGATTATCCTACTCTATTATACATAAATTATGATTAACTACGTGAATTTCATGATTTGCAATTGATTTACAATGAGTGAAAAATATATATTGATTAAGGCTTTTGAAGTTGATATGGGTTTCCTTATGATTTGAATTGATTTCAATTGCATTTAGCTCACATAATTTCCATTAAATTTCGTGATTTTAGCATCAATTCTTTGTGAACCCAAGTTTTACCTAATTTCCTATGTTAACCTACGTCTTTATGAAAAGAGTCCAAATATGGAAGTGTCAAGATCCGATTTCAGGGGTGATAACACTTCTCTTTATCCTACCAAGACAAGTCACCCTAGATAGATCACAATAACATAATACACAAAGATGTGGAAGCTGAATCAAGATAATATTACAATAAGAAGACTATAAAGCATTCAGACATTCTCCAAAATACAAACCACCCCAAAACTAGTTGTCACAAAATACAAACCTCTAATGCATCAGAATAGGAAGAAGATAAACAAGAAAAACTACTAATAACATCCGACAGTCTTGAGAGTATGCTGGAGAAACAACCAACTACCTCTCAGCTGTCAAAGGGTCGATTCACAATAAAAAGAGGAACTTGTGCTGAATTCGAACTCACAACCTACACACATGTGTAGAAAAGTAAGTGTGAATACTTTAGTACCCAACAAGTAGACCTAATCATGGGTAAGAGAATAAAGAACTAAGCATTCCTTCTACCCAACCACATATTTTCAGACTACAAAACCTGCATGCAGGAAAGGCCAACATACACAGTATAGATAATATAAACATCAATCTCATATCACAGTATCTCAATAGTCAAATCTTCACAATATACAAGGCTCAAGTCAGTTAACATATATCACAATCTTTCTATAGCCCAGTCTCAACAATATACATGATTCGAGTCATCAACATGTATCACAACCTTTCAATAATTCAATGTCAACAATGTACAACATTCAAGTCATTCAATACATCATATTTAGTACATATATCAACTTCAATAGATGAATAATATGAAATAGAATGAGATGCTATGAAATGTAAGTAATGTGATGCAATGTTAAATAGTAATGATGCATGTCTTTCCTTCTATACACGTCCATTGATATAATCTGACTGGAACCCATGGGGGCTGCACATAGACCATGTACCCACTGAAATCATTTTTCTTCGGCATTTGACTTTCACATCTAGTTGAGACCATTTTCTTTCAACTTTTTTTTTTCTGACTAGAACTATTTCCCTTCGACTTTTATTTTATTTTCTTTCTCTAGTCAGAACCATTTTCCTTTAGTTTTAATCATCAATTAGGCATCAAGCGCGCGCGTTCGCGCACACACAAACACACACACACACAGACACACATATATATATATATGTGTGTGTGTGTGTGTGTGTGTATCATCACAACACAGATATCACTTTCATAATCATGAGTGTGCACAAGATTTTCACATAGATCACTTATTCATAATCAAGTACTTAATCTCATTATCAAATAGCCGGAACTATTTTCCTTGGCGTTTCATCATCAGTGAAACATCAAGTAATTCATATTATCATGGTATATTAACTACTTTTACAAGTATAAAAATATGCAAGATGTCCATACTATATCATTTATTCAAAAATCATTAATTGTTTTTATTGTTCTTTCATCATTTGAGTCATCATCAATACATTAGATAACAATCACATCATAATGTAGTTTAGTCTTTCAAGTACTTCTTTCCATCATCACTTAAAAGACAATTCATCATCTGGGTCCTTATTTTCACAAGCATTTAATTCTACAATTTCCAAAAAAATTTCAACATAAGTATTTAGCTCAATATTTCACATTAAGTAATTTAGTAGACAAATCCATATAGCATGATTTAAGTTCAGCAATAAGAGCATCATGAATACTTTAAATTATCAACAGTGAAATCACAAGCCTATTTCACAATATCAACTTACAAGTCTAAGTCAATAATAATAGAAGTCAATTTATGAATCAAGTCATACATGTCATCATATCTAAATTTCCATTATACAAATCATATCCACTAGAATGATTCATTAATCCCCAAGTTTTACATAGAAAGGAATTACTATGTTCAATAAGGTCAATAAGGATTAGAATTCACTTGCCTCAATATAGGTAAACAATCACTCTAATGCCAATGCATTCCCCTTCCGTATTTAATCTAAATCTCCACAATCTTCTTGAAAATGAATTCACTATCACAATATGACGCTAACAATACTAAAATCAAGCAACTAGAGCGAAAGAAAAAATTTTCTAAAATTTTACTACCAAATATCCATGCCAAAATTTGAAAAATTTTTAGATGAAAATGTTCCTCTCACGATTAGAAAATCATGAGCAAAAACTGATTCATAAATGGAGTTGAAATGAGATCATAAGCATCATTTCCGTAAAATTCTCAAAGTTCATGAAGACTCTTAATTCCTTAATTGAATCTTCCAAATTTGATGTTGATATCAAGAACTAACTACTGAAAATTGAAGAAAATAGCTGAAAAGGACTTACCCAGTAGATTCCTCATGAAAATCCCTTGAAAAATCATCAAAAAAAACCAAGATCAAAATAATAGAAACGGTGAAAATGAACAAATCATGTCATTTAAAATTAAAACACTGCTCTGGTAACAAATGTACTTTATAAACACGACCATGACCTTTGCCAACTCAGAGAACAATGAGTCAAATCTCTTGTAACAGGATGGTCTTCCACGAACATTAAAGTCAAGTTGACCTAACCCTCCGAGAATATGGAGCGTTTTTCCCCGAATGCGAAGGTAGGTTGGTTGATACTCTTCGAACAAGGTGGTCAATAAACATGTCTCCTCGAACGTGGGTGGAGGACCACGAACGCGAGTAGTAGGCCTCAAACACAAGATATCAGCAAAACACAAGCACAAAATTCTCGAACTGGGCCCTCAAAATTCATTTGTAACTCGATACACACAAATCAGATATACAACCCTACAAAATTTGATGTGTCCGACTCAGTAGAATCATTACAACTCGAATCTGAGGTCTCCTCAATCCAAAATTTGATAAGTCATAACGAAACTAGTTTAGGGCATTTGAAATGCCTAAATGCTACCGGATCATCTAAAAATTATGAAAAAGTCTATTCTAATACTAAAATAACCTCCTAGAACTATTGGAACTATCAAAAATCTATTTCGAGCTCTGAAAAACTTGAAATGTTGATCAATGTCAAACTTGAGTCAAATTTTAACTACATTTCTAACTTAGGACCTAAAATCCACAGAAGAATTCCAAATCTGATTCTGACAACTCTCCTAGATTAATTTTCATATTTTGAAACTAATGGAAGTGATGAAATTCCATTCCAACACTCGTATCTCTAAATGACTTAATTTTGTGAAATTAGGAAATTCAAACATAAAAAAATTCAAACTTTTACTAAAATCTCAACTTTACCCAAAATTTTTGAAAACTCACTTTTAAAGTCAATCAAACTTGACTCAAGGCTACTAAGGAGGAGCAAAATGGTAATTTTATTGAAAAAGTAAAAAATGTCCTTTAGGGTCATTATAGGAAGTATGTTTATGATCATGATTATGAGGGTGACCCATAATATTTATGCAATAATTACAAGATAGGTAGTATACCACACTCTATGTAAGTCAAGTAGATGGACTGTTCCATTATGTAATACAATTTGCGAGGTTATGATACCTAATTTACAAGTTATGAAGCTATGATTTTTGATGAATTATGAATTACGTTGATGACTATATGTCTATTACATGTTATTATTCCATGGAATTTGACTTAGTACCAGATGAGATTTAGGGTGGGGGCTCGATCCACGATGTCCTTATATAAAGTCTTAAGTCTTATAACTATGTGCCACCGTAAGATTATGTAACAGCCTATATGATATTATGTTAGTGGATCCACAAATGATACTTATTTGATCTAGGATAGATCCCATAGGATGAGGTATAGCATACCTTGGCAAGTAGCCTACTCCTTCTCTAGTGTAGAGGTAACATCGAGATTCTATGTAACAGTTCCATGATCTTATTATCAATTATGATCCTATTCCCACATATGTATGTATGCTAGGCTATAAAGTGTTGTTAAATGCTTTCATTCATGATTCTAAAGATACATTAATCATTCATCTCTTGTCCTTATTCTATTGATATACCTATGCATATTATTATAACATTGTAATGTTTCATTGATGCATTGCAAGCTTATATACCTAGTACATTTCATGTACCAACACATCCTCTTCGTCTAAATGATCTAACCATGTAGGGATGGGCAAAAACACTCCTACACCTCATTAGTGTGGCTAGACCTAGATTGATGCATTTGAGGACTTGGTGAGTTCCTATGCTTCAGGGACAAACCTTTATTTTCTTGCTTATGATGCTATGTAAAGACTTTTGTACTTTCTTTCTTATATTGAAGGTAATCTACTAGCATGTTTTAGTCCCCATCAAGATTTACTTATGCAGAGGCATGTTTGGGTGCATTGATGTAACTTCCTTTAATAAGAGATTATGGATTTTTATGTTTAATTTGGTTTAAGACATATTATTCCACTTGCTTATTCTTGTAAATTACTTATTTACCTTATGTATGCTTATAGTATGCACAAGAGGTTGGGATGGCGCACCTTCAGGTTCCATATTCATTATATCATGATTTGGCCCTAGGTTCGGATCGTAACAATGACGTGTCCTAAGTTGTTATTTAAGACTCTTTCCCTCTAATGATTGTCCTTTGACATTTTCAAAGAATGCCTCTACAACGTGCCCCATTACCAATCAAACTCCTCTGGCTCCTCAAAATCCACAAGATCCTCTAGACAACTACGTGATGAATGCAAATTTTGACAACAGTTACCATGCTAGCTGTCACGACCCATGCATAGGGCCTAGACGTGACACGGTGAATGGAAACCCAAAGGGACCCCAAACAAGCCTCGTAGTATATTATTTGCACATCTTTGGTTGCGGAAGCAATTAAATAAAAATAAGAGAATAGAAATAAGAACAAAGGGGCTAAGGTAATTCTTTCATAGCTTAATACATCAAAGAGTCATAGCTTGAAGTATAATTACATAATTTGTCTAACAACACCTCTAGCATAGATTGGGCAGGGGCCAAGACAACTTTTCGGGCTCACCCATCATAGTCATAAGTAGCTAAATAAATATAAGAGAGTCTATGCATAATATAGGATCAATAGATATTGTCCTCGGAATGGAGGACTCACCAAACTTGCTTCAAGAGATAGTACAGCCACGCAGAGGAGGAGGATGATCAAGAGGAGCTTCGGTTCCTACAAGGTAACATCATATAGGCATAGAGTATGCATTAGTATGTTTTAATATACTAAGTATGTAGGATGTAATGTAACAAAAGATAAACAACATAATTAACATGCATAATCATAAGCAAGAGATAGTATATTAACAACATGGCATGCATGATTAATGCTTAAAGTAAACCATGCTTATATAGAAATATAATACGTTTGTAGGAAGAGACAGCATCATAGACCAAGTAATTTAGTACTTGAAATCCAAGGCCTAGCACCCCCTTGGAAGGTGATTGAGCTATCTACCTCTCAATTATTAGTACGGGCCTAGCACCCCCCAATAAGATGGTCAAGTTACATACCCCTCAAGATGGTAGTACGGGCCTAGCACCCGCAGACATGGTGGTCAAGGGTTATACCCTTCACATGTACTATGGGCCTAACACCCCCGACAAGGTGGTCAAGGTATATACCCCTCAACAAGATAGTATTGGCCTAACACACCCCGACTAGGTGATGGCGGCATAGCACCCCCACGACAAGGTGTGATCAACTTGCAATGCTAGAGATACTTTTTATGAAATTAACATATTTATACATTCCATTCATCATCATAAAGTAACTTGACTCATAGGCCATGTATTGGATCATTAATAACTCAAGAACCCTAAAGAAAACATTTTATGAAATACTTAGTGGGTGTGTAATTCTAGTTCAAAATCATGTAATTCAAGAGTGAAATAGTGCAAGAAAACATAATATAAATGAACCCACCAATACTTAATAACACCCTCATGCAATATACCTTGAAATTCTTTATCAAATCTCAAAATAGGTCATAGATGCATAGCTCAAAATATTCTTAAATATTTCACATTTCATGAAACTCCAACATAGTTTATAATCAAATTCATAGTAATAATACACATAAGTAAATCAATCATGAAAAGATGTAATTTACATAAAATGGAAGATTGGGCATCATGGATGGAAGGACCCAATGGTTGAAACTCACATATCTCAACTTTGGAGAATTCCATGATGAAGATTGAGATGAAAACTTGAAGCTTGAATGAATTCCTTGGGATCCGAGATGAGTTTGGGACACTTGATTTTGAGTGAAATATTTGGCTAATTGTTTGAGAGGGTTTTAGGGAATGTCTTGAATGATGTGATGTTTAAAAATGACAAAGTATAGATGTTTTTACACATAGGGAAGCTTAAACCCAAGACCCAAAGGATTTAGACCAAAATAGGAAACTGGAGAAAAAATAACACTGATCCGCGCCCTGTCCGCATCGCGCTAGTGGTGCGGATCGTGTATAAAGTTTACAAATTTTGGAAAACAAAATTTTGATATGGTTGATCTAAAATTGGGGTTAGGCCCACTTCCCACTCAATTTTCCCTTTGATCAAGAATATGAAGTCGAATTTTTGATATCATGCATGAATTTTGAGATATATGAAAATTACGATTATGGACATTTTCAAGGCATATTTTCGGTCACTTTTTGGCGTGTTTCACTTGCCCAAGCGATGGCTACTCAAGACAATCAGGTTGCTACTATCCCAAATGCTCCAACTCTGGCTTTTAGGATAAGGGACTTTGCAAGGATGAATCCTCCAAAGTTCTATGGTTCCAAGGTAGATGAGATCCACAGGAGTTCATTGATGAAGTCTTCAAGGTGGTGGATATTATGGTGTGACTTCGAGGTGAAGGAAAAGTTGGAAACTTACAAATTGAATGAAGTTGCTCAAGTATGGTTCACACAGTGAGACTCTTAAAGAATTGATGAGAGTCCTATTAGTTGGGAGGTATTCAAGGCAGCATTCCTTGATCATTTCTTCCCTCCTTAAGTAAGGGAAGCCAAAGTGATGGAATTCATGAATCTTGCACAATGTTGCATGAGTGTATGGGAGTATGCCCTTATGTTTACAAAGTTGTCCAACTATGCTCTTTCTTTGGTGGCTGATCCTTAAGTCCTCATAAATACGTTTGTTTGGGTGTTTTCTTCTTGGTGAAAATGGAGTGCAAAATTGCGATGCTCATAAAAGATATGGGAATTTCTTAGCTCATGAATAATGCTAAGCTAATTGAGAGTGAGAAGCTTCAAAACATGAAGATGGGGGAGTCTAAGAGGGCTTGTTTTGAAGAAGGATTCTCAAATGCTAAGTCCGGTGGTGGCCATTGCAATGACCCAATCTAGGGGCCTAGTCGTCATATGATGAATGAGATACCCGAAGGAACCTCACCCAAGCTATCTCAAGAGTCTTAAGAATTCATAGGCATTAAGTAAAACTATTGCAGAAAAAGTAGGGGAAAAGAGGCTAAGGGTCAACTTGACAATGAAGCACCGATAAAAAGTAGTAGAACTAACTAATGTTCATTCTTGTCCATGAGCATACCAACTAAAATACAGAATCGGTATGGCCAATTTCCATCAACTAGAAAGGAATCGATAATAAGGGAACATGGGAAGTAAAAGCCTCAGAAAGGCTACAAATACATTTGTCTCAAAACAAAGCAAAGATACAAGATAGATAAAAAAGTAAAGGAGTCCCGAACTAAGGGCTCACCATGAAAATAAAGCTAGTATTGGACAATGAGTACTAGAAACAAGCCAGTGGAGGAGTGCCTGTCCCTACAAGGTTAAATTATGCAGGCAAAATATATATTAGTATATTTGAATGTACTATGTATGTGAGATGCCATGCATGGATGAAATTATAATGCCATCATTATTAAATATAACATAAAAGGATACACATGATAAGAGATACGTAAGGTAAGCTTAAGCATGCACAAGAAATATGGCTCAAGATCTATATGAGACAATGCATAAGGAAGCACATAGAATGTAAACATTGCATAAGATCATAAGCTTGTGGGAATGGACCTTAACCGACATATAAGACCAAGTGACTTACTACATAGAATCCAACATAACCCCTACGTTGGCACGAGGAGACCACTTACTAGGTGGAACTCTGTCAACTTAACATGCATCATAATAACACAAATGTCCTACTTGGATCCACTAGACTAGCCTATAAGGCTCCTATGGTGGCACATAGTTAATGCAACAAAGGATTGCTTCTAAGGTTCCCTTACTGAAACCTACCACGATGTCACAATCGATGCTAAGTCATCCCATGGAATCTTTAAACATTAACTTAGAATCATAAGTAGCAATCACAGGAGTGGCTCGAATTTAGGAACCACCAAGTGAGAATTGTCCTTTTATCTTGGGCCCTTTCTTAAACATCTTTTAGGGCAATTAACATCATCACTCATACCTTTCATAAACTAAACTTTAAAGCTCTTCATTAGTACCATAATCATAATCATAAATCATAGAAAACTTCACTTGACAAAACTAGGTGGTTTTAGTTTTATCATGGAACAATTATAAATCACATAAATCATAAGAAAATTTCTCTTTAAAAGGAACATAAAAAATTCCTGACCTTTATCCACTTGAAAACCATCATGGAATAATCATCATTTGTCAAATATATGTATGTATATAGCAAAATAGTAATTGAACTTCTTAAGTATCATTTAAAAATATAAATATCATGAAATCGTCATGAACATGCACAATAACTTGAGAAAGTTAAAGCACTGGTAAAATACTTAATCTGGAACTTTATGGATGAAAGGATACCCATAAATTCACTTACATACCTTGAGGTAATTTGAGAGGAACAAACTTATAGAATTGAGGAAGAATTTGGAAACCCAGTTCTTGGCTTGCCTTGCCTTAAGAGCTTCTTTCTAGCCTTAAAATATTTGAGAGTCAAGAATCAGGGAATGAGTGAAGGGATTAGGACTTAGAGACTGTTATAGGGCCCTTTTTCTATCCATAAAACAACATAGTTTGGGAATAAAAAGGATGAAAATGATAAAACTACCCCTCATTAAAATTGCCGAGATCGACCTACGGGACCCCGGTTATGGGTTGTAAGTTAATCCACGGGCCGTAAATCCTTTCATCTGGTGACATATCTGAAATTTACTAAAGAATAACTTTGTTGGACTCAAAACCATAGATACAAGCTATGGGTCTTATAATCATTCACGGGCCATGGTTGGACTTGTAGAGTCCTTCCACACTATGATATTTTCATCTATTCTTGGCCTCATTCCACGATGACCATTTATGGGCTGTATCCTATTTTATGGGCCATCTGATAACCCGTAGGTCATCATTTAGAAATCTTCAAATTTCCTTCATGTTTGGGGTCCCATTCACAAAACCATATATGGGCCGCAAGGTAATGTACAACCCATCACTTGGTCCATGGATTACCCGACACTTGGAAACCTTTCCCTTTTGTGAAGTTCTATGTTTAAGAATGAGACTTACAGGCCGTATATAAACTTACAGGCTATATGTCACCCCCGTAAATCAAGACTTCAAGTTATTTTTTCAAGCCAACACTTCTACATTCAATGCTCCTAAACTAGGGGTTGTTACAATGTCTCCCCCTTGGGAACATTCGTCACTAAATGTACATAAAGGCAGGCTCTAAAGAGTGAACTAGTAGTTAATAACCTAGTATGCATGCAAAAGTGCAAGTTGAACATCATTTCTCAAAAATTTCAGATTTCATACTATAAACATGTCTCAAAATAGTTCATGAACATCAAAATAAATGTACACATCATGAAAACTAAAATTCATGGAGTTGAAGGTTTTTGGAAGAATTTCTTAATACCTTAGGCTTGAGTAGAGTGAAATAGATGTGGGTAATGTTTCATCATATTTGCTTCCATTTCCCATGTAACACCCTCAACTTGTTGGTTTCTCCAAAGCAGTTGACGGATGAAACTTTCTTGTTCCCTTGCTTCTTCACTTGCCGTTTATAATTTTAGCCTGTACGTCTTCATAACTCAAATCCTTTTTAATATCCACATCATGCAAAAGAACTAGGTAGCTTATGTCAAGACCCTGACCTAGGGTCTAGGAGTGACTTGGAGAATGAAAACCCGAGAGTCCCTAAATAAGCCTCATAACATCCATGTACACATCATTGGTTTGGAAGAGTATAATTAGGCAACAGAACACATCGTTCTAAGGTTTGGAAAAGTATGGATCATTCTATGAGGATGTCATAGGGATATGGAGTAGCAAAATCCATATAGCACATAACATACAAGGATTAATGGTCGGGTAAGTATGACTCACGCTATGGGGATAGAAGGGACTTAGGAATTTCCACATTTCTACATTTCATTAATAGCATATTATCATTTCCTCAACACAAATACATAATCTACATAACTAAGTAGCATAACATAACACAAATCCATACATAGATTTTACATGTTGTCCAACAATGCCTTTAAGTCATAAAATAGGAGGGGCACAAGAAATGTGCCGAGCTCACCCTCAAAGTAAAGACATAAGAGTAAATAACACAATGGGTAGAAGGAAGGTGACTTGAACTTGAATTATAGGACTCACCACAACCAACTCTCATAATCCAAGCTAACCATCAAAAGGTGGATGTAGATAGTCTCCAGCCCCTACATAGTTAGATCATGTAGGCAAAGAGTATGTGTTAGTACATTTGAATGTACTAAGTATGCAGACATGCAATGCATATGAACTCATTAAAGTTGCATTCAGTGTTAGATGACAAGGGCACATATATAGAAAGAAGTATATAGGAAAGAATAATATATCAATATGCCAAGGAATCTATGATGCATGAATGTCAAAATACTTTGTACATAACGGGGATGTGACCTCAGCGGATATGAGACCAAGTTAGCTACAACTTGGAACTCCATCGTCTTCCTCAAAATAAATAAATAGGTGACCTACTTACCAAAGGTAGATCCTTAACATAATCATTGCTTAAAAGAGGCATAAACATGAACCTATGTTTGGAACATTATTATGGGACTTGAGGATTTATATAAGGGACCTTGGGGATATCTTCCCTTACATAAACCCACTCGTGGATAAATCATCATCCCCCAAGAATACATATACACATACGTGCTTAATAAGAAGGGGTATGTCTTTCAAATTATTTTCATGCATACTTAGGTTTCAAAGCTAAACATTCTTCATAATCATTCATACTTAGGCTAAAAAGCCAAATCATACATTGTGTCATATGTTCATGCATTGGAATAGCTCTTTCACACTTGTTCATGTTGGTGTAAACACCCATAATTGCTCAAAGAGCCATATCATAGACGTTATGTGCTCATATTCTTGTCATACCCACACTTTCCTTGCAAACATAGTCATTATCATAATTGAAACTTAGACCACATCGTAAACCTCATGAAAATCAATGTTCATGTATGCATATGTCATATTAATGAGAGAATAGCATGCATAATAGAGATTTACACTTAAGTCAACATTACTAGATGAAAACAAAGTAAAACCGTGAAGAAATTCACAATTTAAGCATATTTGAGATTACCCATGCCTAAATTCAAAACGTAAAGAGACATGCATATTCAAACCTTCATAATATCAATGAAATTCAACATATTAGGGCTTAAATCACTTTAAAAATATCAATTAAATACAACTCATATCTTAATTTAATCAAATCAATATTAATTTAAAATATCCATATTCGAAGTAAGCTTAAAGTTGATAAATCAAGGAGTAAAAATTATTTGGGCTCTTCATGGTTGAAAGGGACCATGAATCAATCCCACATACCTTAGATATCTAGAAGAATTAAGAAGAAGTTGATTTGAGAAGAAGACCCTTCCTTGAGCTCCAAATTGAATCAGCAATGGCACACTAGAGAGGAGCTCTTAGAAGGGACATTTTGAATATTCTATGTATAATGAATGAATTTGAATAAGAATGAAAGAGTATAAGTGTTTTCAGGGATTTACGATAGGTTAGAATGTCACAAATGACTCACAGAAATTACCAAAATTATGAGAAAACTATCGATGAAGTAAGCATTAAAAAGTTCCAGGTGGCCTGTGAAAGAGCACCACAGATCATGAACATGACCACAGACCATGCAAGGATTCATGGTAAGGGTTTTCAAACACTTGGGCAAATTTTCAGACTGAGGACATTGCCACTAACAGTTCACTATCCATTCAAAGGTGCATTGATCATTCAACGGTCTGTACAAGTTACCCAAGTTTCGAGACAGTTATTTTATACTTAGAACCACATTTTATGATGAGGGCTTCAGGAAAAACCATACCACATCTTTTGGTGGGTAAATTGCACAACTCGTGCAAGAGCCCTTGGTGGCTGTCTTAGCCAAATTCTTGGCTTGAAAGCTGGGCTCTTACCAAGGGCCCTTTCCACGACTAGTGGTGAGGGCCACGGTTCATGGGAGGTTCCCTGGAGGGCCACAAAGCCTAAAAACTTTCTTAAGCCACTCAAAGCCTTAAACAAGCATCCTCCATGGGGCACACACCTCTAAAAATTGTATGTAAGCATCAATAAAGTCTCACTAGATTCAGGTCCTTACATTATCTCCCCTTTAGGAAAATTCATCCTCGAATAATGAATGGTCTAGCTTGAAAGGCTTGACTTGAACAGGAAACACTTGATCATGGGAGCACAATACATAATTCATTTCTTAAAAACCATTAAATCATTAAAACTCAAGTTATAACATTCTCTAAATCATTTTCGTGCACATGTATGCTTGTCATGCCATGAAACGTAAGATTGAATGGATTTAGACTATTTTGAATAGGAAGAACCTAATACCTTAGGCTTGAGTAGATTTGAAAAGATAGGGATATCACCTCATCATGTCTGTGTCCATCCCTCATGTAGCACTCTTCATATGCTGATTCCTCAAAAACCAAAGCATCATCCTTGTTATGAAGCCACTTTGCTTGCCTATCCAAAATTTTAATTGGAACCTGTTCATAGGACAAGTTCTCTTCAACCTCTACACCTTTCAAATGCACAATTGAACTAGGATCACTAATTAACTTTCTCAACATTGACACATGAAAGATCAGGTTAATAGAACTCATCTCAATGGCAAATCCAATTTGCAGGCCACCTTGCTGATCCGCTCAACTATCTCATAAGGGCCTACATATCAGGGTCTTAACTTGCCTTTTTTATCGAAACACATTACACCCTTCATAGGAGAAACCTTTACATACACCCAATCACTGATATGGAATTCAAGATCCCTCTTTCTAACATCCGAACAAGACTTTTGGCGACTTTGAGCTATCCTTAACCTATCGCCAATCGGCTTTACCTTTTCCATGGCCTTATCCACCCAAATCTGGGCCAATTAGTTCAATCTCAGTCAATTCAAACCATCCTACTGATTATCTACACCTTATCCGATACAAAGCCTCAGATGGTACCATACCAGTGCTAGTATGCAAACTACTTATATAAGCAAACACGATAAGAGGTAGATGATTATCCCAAATACACTTCAATTCCAAAACACAAACTCTCAACATGTCTTCCAAGGTCTGAATTGTCCTTTCGGCTTGTCTATCGATTTGAGGGTGGAAAACGGATTTCACCTTATTGCCAAGAATTTTTTGAAAATATTTCAAAAAATGAGAAGTAAATTGGGTACCACGATACGATATGACAGACATAGGCACATCATGCAACCTTACCAACTCTTGAGTGTACAATCTTGTACAATCTTTGGCATTGGAAGTAGTCTTGACGAGTATGAAATGAGCCAATTTAGTCATCCTATTGATGATAACAAAATAGAATCGAATTGGTTGTGGGTAGGGGGCAAACCAACCAAAAAATCCATATTCATATCATCCCACTTTCATGTAGGAATCTCAATATCTTGAGCCAAACCACCGAGTCTTTGATGTTCTACCTTTACTTGTTGACAATTAGGACATTCGGATACAAACTTCGCTATGTCTTTCTTCATACCATGCCACCAATACACTTCCCTCGAATCTCGATACCTTTTGGTAGATCCTAGATGTATGGAATAATAAGAGTTATTTGCTTCACTCATAATCACCTCTCTAAGATCATCAACATCCAGAACACACAATCGATCTTGATATCGAAGCACTTCATCTCTACCTTGGGAGAAAACTTTCTACCTTCTTTCCTGCAACCAACATCTTCAATTCAACCAAAGATTAGTCTAAATCTTGTTTTTCCTTGACATCTACAATCATAGAAGATTCAACCCCATTCTGAACAAGAATACTACCTTCATTAGAGTCAGCAAATCTAACACCCAATCTAGCCAAATGGTGAACATCCTTTACCAATTGTTTCTTGCCTTCATCAACATGGGCCACACATCCCATGGACGACATACTAAGAGCATTGGCTATGACATTTACCTTTCGGGAATGATATTGAACACTTATGTTATTATCATTAAGAAGTTCCAACTACCTTTTTTACCTCAAATTAATCTCTTTGGGTGAACATATTTGCAAGTTATTGTGACCGATGAAAACATCAATATGAACTCCATATAAATAATATCTCCAATTTTTCAAAGTAAACACCACAGCTGCCAGCTCAGATCATAAGTCGGATAATTTTGTTCATGCACCTTCAATTGCCTTGATACATAAGCTATTACCATACCATGTTGCATGACCACACAACCCAACCCAATCTAAGAAGAATCACAATACACCACAAACCCATCTAAGTCATCTGGTAAAGTCAAAATAGGAGCAGATGTAAGTCGATCTTCAAAGTCTGAAAACTCTTCTCACACTCATCCTACCAAATAAACTTAGCCCTCTTTTGAGTCAACTTAGTCAATGGAGATGCAATGGACGAGAAACCTTCAACGAACCTCCTAGAATGACTAGCCGATCCAAGGAAGCTCCAAATGTCAGAAGGAGTCAATGGTTTAGACCAATTCTTTACAACCCCAGTCTTCTTTGACCTTGATGCCATCTCTAGATACCACATGAATAAGAAAATCTACTTCACCCAACCAAAATGCACATTACTAAACTTGGGATAAAATTGTGTCTCCCTCAAGGTTTGAAGAACAAACCTCAAATGATCCATATGCTCTCACTTACTTCGGGAATAAATCATAATATCATTGATCAAGAACAACCATAAAACTATTAAGAAATGGCTTGAACACCAAATTTATAAGATCTATAAACATAGCTGGAGCATTACTCAAACCAAATGACATCACCACAAATTCAAAATGTCCATATCTAGTTTATAAAGCCATTTTTAGGAATATCGCATTCCCACACCCTCAATTGATAATAACCGGAATGTAGGTCAATCTTTGAGAAATGGGTAGCTCTATGAATTTGATCAAATAAGTTGTTGATCCTTGGAAACAAACATTTATTCTTGATGATCATTTTATTCAATTTCCTATAGTTAATGTACATTCGAAGTGACCCATATTTCTTTCTTACAAATAATATTGGAGCACCCTATGGTGATATACTTGGTCTAATAAAGCCTTTCTCCAATAAGCCCTTCAATTGATCCTTCAACTCCTTTAATTCAGCAGTGCCATACAATAAGGAGGAATGGAAATAGGTTAAGTATCTTGATGAGATCTATGTCAAAGTCTACTTCCCATTCGAGAGGAATATTGGGCCAATATTCGAGAAAAATATCCAAAAACCTATTAACCGTAATAACTGACTCAAGAGTATGTGACTCAGGCTCCACATCTCTAACCCTCACAACATGATAGATGCATCTTTTAGAAATTATCTTCTGAGCTTTAAGATAGGAAATAAACCATCTCTTAAAAGAAAAATCACTACCCTTCCACTCAAGAATGAGCTTATCCGAAAATTGGAAATTGACTTTTCGGATTCTACAATCTATAGAGGCATATGAAGCGTGCAACCAATCCATCCCAAAAATAATATAAAAATCAAATATCTTAAGTTCCACAAGATGACATGGAAGGATTTCATGCAATACAGAGATAAGACAACCCCGATAGACTCTTTGGGAAACGTTAGACTTACCCATGGGAGTATAAACTGAAAAGGGCTCCCTTAAAATTTAAGGACTCCCTAACAACCAAAAGAGGAGTGACAAAAGATAAATTTGCACCCGGATCAAGCAAAACACAAACATCAAAATCAAAGTATTTCAACATACCTGTCACTATATCCAAAGCCTCTTCTACTTCTTGTTGAGCATGCAAAGCGTAAAACTTGTTGTTTCTGGGTGCACCCCCCTAGCTGGTCCTTTTGTTAACCTTGATTAACCGGATCAACTTGACCATTCTTGGGTGCTTTTGGGCAATCAATCTTCTTGTGGCCTATTTCACCACATCTAAAGCATGCATCGAAAACCTATAAGAACTTCCATGGGTGGCTCTTTCCGCCCCTGTCACATTTGGGATAAAATGGTCCACCTCTAATAGGTGCCGTAGAAGGAGGCACTCTATTATTGGCAACCCTAACATTTAAACACTGGCCTTGTTGGAAACGACCATACCTATGATGACTCCTAGAGTTGGTGAACCCACCATCATAATGGGCCCTATTGGAATCATTCACCCTCTTCTCCTTGAGCATTTCCCCTTCAATCTGTTAAGCATAAGACATAAGCCTAGAGATATCCATATCTCGAATAAGCACTATCATATGACATTCCTTCACAACCAAATGAGAGATCTGAGAAATAAACTTGTGTATTCTTACGTGGGGGTCAGCCACTAGCATAGGAGCATACTTTGAGAGTTCTGTAAATTTGAGAGAATATTCCCTCACACTCATAGCACCCTGCTTGAGGTTGGTAAATTGTGACATTAGTCCAGAAAGGCATACTTAAAAATTAACTCCATCATCACCAATCCTCTCCATCAACAATTGAGTGTACCACACTTTACCAACGTCCTATCCTTGACCAACGTCCTTCAACTGATAGGAAACTAACTCAACTTTCTCTTCTAAAGTCACACAAGATAATAATCATCACCTTAGAGAGCTCACCAATGAAGTCTAGGGCATCCTTATCAGTTTTTGACCCATAAAACTCTAGAAGATTCATCTGGGTAAAATCGCTCACCCTAGAGGCTGTAGTGGGAGCATAAGGAGAAGGATTGGCCTGCATAGTCTTTTTGGTCACCACTTAGGCAAGCATGACAAAGGAAGTCCAGAATTCATCTTGGGTAATCGGCTCTCTCATAGGTTCTTGAGGGACTTGAACATCATTAATTAGGACTATACCTTAGTAGAGGGGCTCTTCGTGGAGACATCTTTTGTAGGGCATCAAGGATATCGTCAAAGTTAGAAAGTCTTAAGACATGGTCAAAGTGCAACATAAGACATGAAAAAATATGAAAATTCCTAAAACGCCACCATAGCCTCCCACTCATAGGTATGGTGCACTTCACACCCATGAATAGGACTCTAATTGATGCAACAAGTTGGACTCCGAGAATCATTTATAAACCTTGTGCTCTGGTACCACGCTTGTCATAACCCTGACCTAGGGTTCAGGAATAACATGGTTAATGGAACCTCAGAGTTCACAAATAATTCTCAGAGCATCCATGTACGCGTCATCGATTTGGAAGTGCATAATTAGGCTATAGAACACATAGTTCTAAGGGAACTTGAAGTATGATTCATGCTATGGGGACGTCATAGAGATAGGCAGTAGCATGATCCACATAGTACATAACACATAAGGACTAAGATGCAGGTAAGTATGACTTATGCCACGAGGATAGAAAGGACTTAGGAATTTCCATATTCCCATATCTCATCGAGAACATATCATCATTTCCTCAACATCAATAGATAGCCAAAATCATAATCTCTGTAACCAAATAGCATAACATAACATAGATTTGTACATAGACTTTACATGTTATGCAATAATGCCTCCAATGCATAGAATAGGATGGGGGCCAAGACATGTTTCGGGCTCACCCTCAAGGTAAAAACATAAGATTAAATAACGTAATAGGTAGAAGGAAGGTGGCTTGTCCTTGAATGATAGGACTCACCACAGGAAACTCTTATAATCCAAGCTTACTGTCAAAAGGTAGATGGAGATAGTCTTCGTCATCTACATGGTTAGATCATGAAGGCAAAGAGTATGCGTTAGTACATTTGAATGTTCTAAATATATAGGAAAAATGCATATAGACTCATTAAACCTGCATTCGATGTTAGATGACAAGGGCACATATATAGAAAGAAGTATATAGGAAAGAACAATATATGAATATGCCATGAAATCCATGATGCATAAATGTCAAAATACTTTGTACATAATGAGGATGTGACCTCAATCGACGTAAGATCAAGTGAGCTATAACTTGGAACTCTTTTGACTTGCCCATAATGGATAAAGGGGTGACTTTCTTGTCAAAGATAGATCCTTAATATTATCATCCCTTAAAAGGGGCATAAACATGAACCTATGTTTGGCACATAGTTGTGGGACTTGAGGATTTATACAAGGGAACTTGGGGATATCCTCCCTTACACAAACTTGCTCATTGCTAAGTCATCGTCCCACAAGAATGCATATACATATGCATGCTTAAAAAGGAGGCATAAGTATTTCAAATCTTTTTTGTGCATATTCAGGCTTCAAAGCCAAACATACTTTATAATCATGCATACTTGGGGAAAATAGTCAAATCATACGTCGTGTCATACTTTCATAATAGGAATAGCTCCCTCATACTTGTACATGATAGTGCAAACACCTATAATTGCTCAAAGATCCTTATCATAGACATTATATGATCACATTCCTGTTATACCCATACTTTTCTTGAAAACATAGTCATGATCATAATTGAAACTTTATCCACATCATAAACCTCGTGAAAATCAATGTTCATGTATGCATATACCATGATTGTTGAGAAAATAGCATGTGCAATAGAGATTAATACTTAAATCAACATTATAAGATTAAAACAAAGTAAAACCATGATGAAATTAAATTTTTTAGCATAGTTGAGACTACCCATGCCTAAATTGAACATGTAATAGGACATGCATATTCAAACCTCCATCATATCTATGCAATTCAACATACTAGAGCTTAAATCACCTTAAAAACATCAATTAAATATAGCCCATATTTTAGTTGAATAAAATCAACATTAATAAAAGATTCGTATTCAAAGTAAGCTTAAAATTCATAAATCAAGGAGTAAAAAGTGTTTGGGATCTTCATGGTTGAAGACATCATGAATCAATCCCACATACCTTAGATATCTAGAAGAATTAAAAAGATGTTGATTTGTGAAGAAGACCCAATCTCCAATGGCACACTTGAGAGGAGTTCTTAGAAGAGACACTTTGAATATTCTAAGTATAATGAATGAATTTGAATAATAATGAAGGAGTATAGGTCTTTTATGGGATTTAGGATAGGTTAAGAAAGTCATTAACTACCTTTAGAAATCACCAAAATTATGAGAAATCCAGTAGTGAAATGAACATTTAAAAGTGTCTAGGTGGCCCATGAAAGAGTACTATGACTCGTAAACATGACATCGAAATAGACAAGAGTCTGTGGTAAGGGTTCTTAGACACTTAGCCAAAGTTTCACACTAAGGACAATTCCTTTGACGGTTCACAGTCTATTTAAAGGTACACTGATTGTATAATTTCCGTGTAAATGACCCAAGTTTTGAGATGGTAATTTTATATTTAGAATCACATTTTAGGATGAGGGCATTATGAAATGCCTTACCACGACTCTTCTTGAGTACCACGATACCCACCATGGCTCAAGGTGGGTTTCACTAGCCCTTGGTGGCTGCCTTAGCCAAATTCTTAGCTTAAAGGCTTGGGCTCGTACCAAGGGCCCCTTCCATGGCTAGTGGTGAGGACCACGACTCTTGGGGGTTTTCTTGGAGGGACACAAAGCCTAAAACCCTTTCTTAAGGCACTAATTTCCATTTACAAGTATCCCTTATGGTTCACAAACCTCCGAAAAGTTTATCTAAGCATCAGTAAATTCTCATAAGATCCAGGTCCTTACAAATTAGTTCACCTATGAATTTCCTCAACATCAATACCTTGAAGACTAGATGAATCAAATACAACTCGATTGATAGATCCAACTTTTATGCTACATTCCCTACTCTTCTCACCACCTTATAGAGTCCCACATATCTATGACTTAATTTCCCTTTCTTACTGAACCAGTGGACACTTTCATGGGAGACACCTTCAAAGTAGATCCAATCAGTAACTTGGAACTCAAGTTCCCTTCTTCATACATCAGAGTAGGTCTTTTTTCAGCTTTGGGCTATTTGAAAATTCTCCCTTATGCTTTTAGTTTTATCCGTAGAATTCATCACTAAGTCCAATTCTATTAATGCCACCTCACTTATGTCAAAACACCCAATAGGCAATCTACACTATCTACTATACAACACTTCAAATGGTGCCATCCCAATACTTTTATGAAAGCTATTGTTGTAGACAAACTCGATAAGAGGAAAGTGTTCATCCCAACTTCGCTTAAATTCCAACATACATGCTGTCAATATCCTCTAATGTTTGAATAGTCCTTTTGGCTTGACCATCAATTTGGGGATGAAAAGTTATACTCAACGTCACTCTAGTCCCATATCCTCTTTGAAATGACTTTCAAAAGTGATAAGTGAATTGAACTCCATGATCTGATATGACAGACAGTGGAATCCCATACAATATCACCAACTCTCCAATATACAAGTGGGCATAGTCCTCCATACTGAATGTAGTCTTGATCGGTAGAAAATATTTTGACTTCGTCATACGATCAACTATCACCCATATGGAGTCAAAATGCTTTTTAGTCTTTGGCAACCCAACAAAACAATCTGTGTTTATCTATTTCCACTTCCAAGTAGGAATATCAATGTCTTTTACTAGGTCACCCGACCTTTGGTGTTCAACTTTGACTTGTTGGAAATTTGCACACTCGAACACAAATTATGGAATGTCCTTCTTCATTCCATTCCACCAATAAATTTCTCTCAAGTCTCTATACATCTTGGTCATACTGGGATGAATAGAATATGAAGAGGTGTGGGCTTCTTTCCTAATCAACTTCTTAAAATCTTTATCATTAGGCGCACACAACCTCCCTTGCTGTTTGAGTACACCATGTCCCCCTTGTGAGAAGACTTCTACCTTTCCATCTTTCACTAACATTTTCAACTCAACCAAAGTGGGATCAATATCTTTCTTGGACTTAAACTCATTAATCAAAGAAGATGCAGACCCATTAAGAACCATTGCACCACTACTTTCAAACTCACTCAATTTCACTCCCAGTCTAGCCAACCAATGAACATCTTTTGATAACTCCCTTTTCCCATCATCTTCAATATGGGACATACTACCCATGGAAATTCTACTTAGGGCATCAACTACCTCATTAGCCTTTTCAGGGTGGTACTTCATAATCATATTATAATCCTTGAGTTGCTCTAACCACCTTTGTTGCCTTAAGTTGAGATCTTTTTGGCTGAACACATGTTGAAGACTTTTATGGTCGGTGAAAACATCCACATGAACTCCATACAAGTAATGTCGCTAAATCTTTAAGAAAAACACTAGTGTCGCTAGCTCAAGATCATGAGTTGGGTGATTCTTCTCTTGCACTTTCAACTGCGTTGAAGCATAGGCAATCACTTTACCATTTTACATTAGCAAACAATGCAACCCAATTCTTGATGCATCTCAATATACCACAAACACATCATTCCTTTCTGGGAATGTCAATATGAGGGCTGAAGTTAATTGATCCTTTTGAAGTATGGATACTCCTTTCACATTCATCCATCCGCACAAACTTATCCTTCTTTTGAGTTGGATTGGTGAGTGGGGATGAAATAGTAGAGAAGTCTTGCACAAACCATCAATAGTAATTGGCTAGACCCAAGAAACTCTATATGTTGGTAGTAGTCAATGGCCTAGGTAGTTTCTCACTGCTTTTGTCGTCTTAGGATCAACTTTGATGCCCTCTCTAGATACCACATGCCCAAGGAGGGCAATCCCATCTAGCCAAAACTCGCACTTATCAAACTTTGCATAGAGCTTATATTTCATCGTAGTTTGCAATACTACCCCCAAGTGCTCCATGTTCTCTTTCTCACCTTAGGAGTAGATAAGGATGTCACCAATAAATACCACAATGAACATGTTGAGTTAAGGCTTGAACACCCTATTTATGAGGTCCGTAAATATCACTGGTGCATTAGTGAGGCTAAATGATATCACCACAAACTTAAAATAACCGTATCTACGAAAGATTTTCTTAGGGATGTCACTTTTTCTCACCCTCAACCGGCAATAACCATATCTCAAATCAACTTTTTAGAATTGAGTAGCCCTTGTAGTTGATCGAACAAATCATCTATCCTCAAAGGGATATTTATTTGGATGGTGACCTTATTGAGTTGCCAGTAGTTGATGTACATGCGGAGCAACCTATCCTTCTTACTTACAAATAACACTGGGGCACCCCATGGAGATCGACAAGGTCTAGCAAAACCCTTCTCCATCAACTTTTTCAGTTGCTCTTTTAAATTATTAAATTCTACGAGAGCCATTCTATAAGTATGGATTAAGATAGGTTTAGTATCGAGAAAGAGGTCTATACCGAAGTCTATTAGCCTCTCGGGAGGAACACTGGTAACTCATTTGGGAAGAAATTGGGAAACTCACTTACAATGGGGATTAACTCAAGAGAAGAGACTTTGGCAGAAACATCTTGGACCATTACCAAGTGGTAGATGTATCCCCTTCGAAATTATATTGCGTGCTATTACAAAATAAATAAATCAAAGCCAACATGAAGAGTTTCTACCCTCCGATTCAATATTTATCTTATTAGGGAATTGGAATTTAGCCCTATGGATTTTACAGTCAATAGAAACATAAGAAACATGCAACCAATGCATCCCCATAATCACATCAAAGTTTACCAAGGAAATCTCGACTAATTCATGTGGAATCACTTTATGCAAGATAAAAATAAGACTTCTATAGACTCTTCAGGCTATGGTATACTCACCTACGAGGTTACTTACCTCATAGGGCTTATGGAGGATTTTGGGACATGGGTGAAACTTATATGTAAAAGATGGGGTTACAAAAGAGAAATATGATCTTGGATCTAAAATAAAATATGCATCATAATCAAAACCTCTTAACATACTAGTAACTACATCTGTAGCTTCTTCGACCTGTTGGCGATCATAAAGAGCATAGAACCGATTGGTCTTTTACATGCCTTGTACTTGACTTCTTTGTCATCTGGACCTTGTGCCTCTACTCCTACAATCCTTAGCATGTTGTCCGGGCTTCCCGCATGTGAAGCAAGGATTTAACTGGTTCAACATTCTCCTTTGTGAGGCTTCTCGTACTTAGGGAAATTTGGACTTTGAAGCTTGGGAGCCACCTCTTTGTCCTTCCAAAGAGGAGGAGTATTGGTGGATCCTTATACACTTTGCTTTTGGCCACCTTGAAATTTATGACCACCATCCCTTTGGTGAGTGCAGTTCCCACCTTTAATCTGAGCCGTCTTGGACTGCCTTGCCCTTTCATAAACCTTATTCTCTTTAATTTTCTCCATGTATATTTCCAAGAGAGATAATTTGACAATTTGGTAGGGCATACTACCTCATGCTCATGCTACCTTACTTCAAGTTGATGAATTCTTAAACCTTTGCCTCCTAAGATCGATGGGGAAAAACTGGTCCAAAAAGGCACATTTAAATTCCTCCCATCCAATAGGACCTACTCTTTGGCCTCTCTCATTAGCTCATTGCTCATAACAAATGTTGGACAACTCTTTTAAGTTGATAAGGCACCAACTCAACCTTTTCTTCTAATGAAATGCCCATCACTGTAAGCACCCGATAGCCTTCGCAATGAAGTCAATTGGGTCCTCATCTATTTGTGACCCATGGAACTCCGACAGGTTCATCCGTATAAAATCTTGTACTATGGTGGCTGGAGTAGGCACTTGAGGAGTTACCTCTATCTCACGATTGGCCTGATTGGCTAATACTTGGGCCAATAAGGTGAACGTGGCTCTCAACTCTGCATGAGACACTCCATCATCCTATAGGAGTGGAGGGACTTATTATTCTGAAGTGTCTTATTGATGGGGAGCTCTTCATGGTGGTACGATGTAGAAACAAGCAAACACCCATCATTTTTTTGTGAAAATTATTCAACTCTAAGGCACGAGCTGAATAGAAAGATGGAAAGACTTTCCTAAACAATATCATAGCCTCTTACTCAAGATAATGGCGCGCTTCACAATCTTGAATGATTTCACGACCCAAGCCTAGGGCTTAGACGTGGCACTATGCATAGGGAACCCGAGGGGACCCCAAGCAAGCTTCTTAATATTTAATTACACATATTTGGTCGTGAAAGTAATAAAATACTATAAGAAATGGTAAATAAGGACATAGGGCTAAGGTACAACTTTCATGACATAAACATCAAGAAACAAGAGAATCAAGGCTCATAGGATAGATACATATCATGTCTAACAACACCTTTACTATATAGATACGAGTGGGGGCCAAGACAAGCAATCGGGCTCATGCTCATAGTCAATACACAAGTAGAAGAAAAATAGTCTTAGTACATAACATAAGATCATAAACATCGTCCCCAGAACGGAGGACTCACCAACAAGCTTGAGGGATATCGTACTAGCCACGTGGAGGAGGATGATCAAGTAGGGATCTGGTACCTACATGGTGACATCATGTAGGCATAGAGTACACGTTAGTACGTTTGAATGTACTAAGTATGTAGGATGTAATGCAACAAGAGATAGGCACCATAAGCAAAATGCATAACATAGGCAATGAATAAGCTTATAGTAATATGGCATGTATGACTGATGCTTGAAGTAAAATCATGCTTATATATATGGAATATAATACAAGTGTAAGGAGTGACCACTATTAGTGCAATCCAAGGCCTACCACCTCCTTGTAGAGGCACATGAGGTACAAACCCCTTCATAAAGTTGATGAGGTACAAACTCCCCAACAAGGTTGAGGAGGTACAAAGCTCGAACAAGGTTATCAAGGTACAAACCCGTTGACAAGGTTGCACGGGCCTGCCACCTCCTGAGCGAGGCGATCGAGGTACAAACCCCTCAAAAGGGTTACCCGAGCCTAAAACCTCCCTAGTGAGGCTTGGTCTTCCCCAACACTATAGAGATAATATCGTATACATACATTCCTTTCATCATCGTCATACATATACATTCCTTTCATCATCATAAAGTCATTCAAATCATGAGATATGCATTGGACCTTCAATTCCTCAAGAAATCATAATCCGGACATTCTATCAAGCACTTGGCGGGCGTGTAGTGCTAGTGTAAAACCATACAATTCAATAGTGAAATCATGCTAGAATGTTAAATGCAAAACCATCAATAGATACTTGGTAACACCCTCAAGCCATATACATCAAAGCCCTTCATCAAATCTCACAATAGATCCTAAAATCATAGCTCAAAACATGCTAAAACAACTATAATTTCATGAAACCCCAACATAGCATACGGTGAAATTCATAATAGATAAGGCCCATGAGTAAATCAACTTTAAATTATGCAATGTTTGGTAAAAGAGAGCTTGGGTATCATAGGTGCAAGGAACCTATGAAAGAAACCCACATAACTTAGCTTTGGAGAATAGTTGATGAAGATTGGAGATGGAGACTTGAAGCTTGAATGAGAACCTTGAGATCTGAATGCATTTTGAGACTTGAATTTAGGAGTAAAATATTTGGCTAAGCATTTGAATGAATATTGGGGAATGTTTAGAATGATATGAGGGTGAAATATGCCTAAGTACAAGTATTTTCATGTTTAGGAACACTTAGGCCCAAGACTCAAAAGCCATGGATCAGACTTTAAAAAACTTCCCAAAAATAAAACTGTGGCGCGCCCTTGGTGCGTCGCGCTAGGGGTTCGAATGCACACTGGAAATTGCATTTTTATGATTTTCAAATTTTTATGTGGTTGCTATTAAATTGGGGTTAGACCTATCTCCTGCTCAATTTGACCCAAAAGACTTGGACTGAGATAGAAAACTGACCATAAAAATCACAGAAGCGCGACTTTGGTGCATCATTCTAGGGGGACGGATTGTCTCTAGAAATCGCACTATTGCGTTTTTTGAATTTTGCTATGATTTCTCTTAAATCGAACCTAGACACTTTTCCCACTCAATTTGACCCCTTGAAGAAGAATATAAAGTCAAATTTTCGATATCCTTTATGAATTTTGAGATATATAGAAATTACAATTCTGGGCACTTCCGAGGCACATTTTTGGGCACTTTTTGGGGTCAGTTCAATATCTCCCCCTTGGGAACATTCATCTCCGAATGTCAAAGAAACGTATATTAGAGACACAAACCTGAAAATTTTATCCCACACGGAGATGCAACACTGTAGTTAAACATTATTTCAAAAATCTCAACATAAGTATAAAATCATCATGAACTTGTCAATTTAAACAAGAACGTATGCAATGAGACGAGGGATGAACATAAGACTTGAGATCATATAGAGGACTTAAATCAATACCTTTTGCTTGAGTGGAGTGGAATAGGTAAAGATATCACTTTTGCATGTCTGATTCAGCCTCCCAAGTAGCATTTTCTACTTGTTGATTCCTCCAAAGGACCTTAACTGAAGCCACATCCTTGTTCCTCAACCTCTTCATTTGTCTATCCAAAATCTGAACTGGAACATCTTTATAGGTCAAATTGTCTTCAACAACACCCACAACATCAAGAGGCACAGTAGCATTAGGGTCACCCACACACTTCCTCAACATAGAAATATGAAAGACCGGATGAACCAACTCTATTTTACTAGGCAAATTCAATTCATAGGCCGCCTTACTACTCCTTCTAATCACCCTATAAAGACCCACATATCTAGTGCTTAAGTTTCCCTTCTTACCAAAATGGACCACACCCTTCATGGGTGACACCTTCAAGTAGACCCAATCACTAACCTTGAATTCAAGATCCCTTCTCCTCACGTCGGCATAGGACTTTTGGAGACTTTCGGCCGTCTTCAACCTTTCTATAATCATCTTAACCTTCTAAAGAGCCTCGATAACCAGATCTGGTCCCAAAAAGCCAACTCTCCAACCTCAAACCACCCAACTGGTGATCTACATTGCTTGATGTAGAAAGCCTCAAAAGGAGCCATACTGATGCTAGAATGATAGCAATTGTTATATGAAAACTCAATCACTATAAGATGATCATCCCAACTACCCTTAAGATCCAATACATAAGCCATGAGCATATCCTCAAGAGAAAGGAAACCCATGCAACCTCACCAAGTCATGAATGTATAAACTAGCATAATCTTTAGCCCCATGTGTGGTCTTAACCGGTAGAAAGTGAGCCGATTTTGTTATCCTATCAACCACAACTCAAATGGAATCAAAGTCCTTTCTAATCTTGGAAAACCCAACCACAAAATCCATATTAATCACCTCCCACTTCTAGTAGGAATCTCTATTTCTTGGTCTAGGCAACCCGACGTTTGATGTTCGACTTTGACTTGTTGACAACTACCACAACTAAAAAATTTGACAATGTCTCTCTTCATGCCTCCTCACCAATACACATCCCTCAAATCTCTATACATTTTGGTGGAACAGGGGTGAACAAAACAAGAAGAATCATGGGCCTCATCAAGGATTTTCTCCCTCAAACCATCAACACAAGGAATATACAACCTACCTTGGAACCTAAGGGAACCATCTCCCTCTTGGGAGAAAACCTCCACCTTTTCCTCTTTCATCAAGTCCTTCAATTCTAACAAGGGGGGATCAAGATCTTGCTTTGCTATCACCTCGTCAACCAAGGAAGACTTAGAACTATCAATAACAACAACACTACCATTACCAACCTCTTCCAACCTAACCCCCAATCTACCAAACAGATGCACCTCCCTAGAAACCTCTTTATCACCACTATCAACATGAGCTAGGCTACCCATAGACGCCCTAGTCAAGGTATCCGCCACCACATTAGCCTTATCATGAGGATAATACACACTCATATCATAGTTCTTAAGAAGTTCTAGCTACCTTCTTTGTCTCAAGCTGAGATCTTTTTGAGTAAAGACGTATTGGAGGATCTTATGATAGGTGAACATATCAATATGCACCCCATATAAATAGTGATGCCAAATCTTTAATGCAAACACACCCCATATAAATAGTGATGCCAAATCTTTAATGCAAACACAACGATGGCTAACTCAAGAACATAGGTAGGATAATTCTTTTCATGCACTTGTAGTTTTCTAGAAGCATAGGCTAATAACCTTACCATTTTGCATCAATACATAACCCAAACCAACCTGGGAAGTATCAAAATACACAACAAATCCCTCTAGTCCTTTCGATAGTGACAATATAGGAGCTGAAACAAGTTTATATTCCAATGTTTGGAAATCCTTTCACATTTATCGGGCGACACAAATTTGGCTTTCTTTTGAGTCAACTTTGTCATAAGAGAAGCAATAGAACAGAACCCATTCGTAAGCCTCCGATAGTAACCAACTAAGCCCAAGAAGCTCCTAATATCTGATAGGGTCAATGGTCTAAGCCAAATTCTAATCACATCCATCTTCCTAGGATCACCTTAATACCATCACCGACACTACATGTCCAAGGAAGGCAACCTTCCTCAACCAAAATTCACACTTCTCATACACTTAACATATAATTTCTCTTCACTAAATCTATGCAACACAACCCTCAAATAAGCCCTATGCTCCTCCTCACCACGAGAATAGATCAAAATATCATCGATGAATACCATAATAAATGAATAAAGGTAGGGTTTAAAGACCCTATTCATTAGATCTATGAAGATGGTCGGTGCATTGGTCAACCTAAAAGACATCACAACAAACACAAAAGGCCTATATCTAGTCCGGAAGGCCATCTTAGAAATATCACACTCCCTTATCTTCACTTGATGGTACCCCGACCGAAGATCAATATTAGAAAAGTGTCTAGCCCCTTGTAATTGGTCAAACAAATCATCAATCATTTGAAGAGGATACCTATTCTTGATGTTGACCCTATTACGTTGCCGATAGTCAATGCACATTCTTAGAGACCCATCTTTCTTCTTTGCAAACAACACCGGTGCACCCCAAGGGGATTGGCTAGACCTAATAAAATCCTTCTCTGACAAGTCCCTCAATTGATCCTTTAACTCCTTCAACTCCACCGAGGCCATATGGTAATGGGGAATAGAAATAGCTTGAGTATCGGGGACGAGGTCTATACCAAAGTCTATTTCCCTCTGGAGAGGAACACCAGGAAGATAATTTGAAAAGACATCAAGAAACTCATCTATAATCAGAACCGACTCTATGGGAAGGACTTTGGACTCCACATCCCTAACCCTCACAAGATGGTAAAGGAACCCCTTAGAGATCAACTAACGGGCTTTAATGCAAGAGATGAAATTTTCCTTGACCACCAAATCATGACTCTCCTACTCAAGGATGGGTTCATTTGAGAATTGAAATGTGACCCTACTGGTTCTACACTCGATAAAGGCATACTATACAGGCAACCAATCCATCCCAAGAATGACATCAAAAACAACCATATCCAACTCAACAAGATCACAAGGCAATATTTTATGCAAGATACAAATGAGACAATTTCTATAGACCTTTCTAGCAAAGATAGATACACCAATAGGAGTAGACACCTCATATGACTCATGCAACAAAATGGGTTAAACAGACTTTTTGGCAACAAAAAGGGTAACAAAAGAAAGAGTAGCACCCGGTTCAATGAATGCATGCATATCAAAATCAAATATTTTCAACCTACCGATGACGACATTGGGAACCTCTTCAACCCCTTGCCTCCCATACAAAGCATAAAATAAATTATGCCTGGGGATACCATCTAGTCAGCCATCTCTCCTCAAAGGACCGCATTAGCACTTTGTGGACGAATCTCCTTACCCTTGTTGCATTTTCAAAGGCAATACATCACCTTATGCCCAACTTCCCTACAACCATAACAAACAGTGGTATCCCTCAAGCATAGGCCAGTATGACCTCTACCACATTTTGGATACCTACCATTAGAAACCAACCCATGAAAAATCATTGGAAACCCTCTTATAGATGCATGAGAATATCCTTGGCCTTAATGGAACCTACTACCCTTTTAGAACTTACCATCAAAATGGGCCCTCTTGGCCTTATGACCCCTGCTCTTCCTCAACTTCTCCTCTTCCATTTGATCAGCATAGGTTATCCAAAGGGACAAGTCCATGTCACTAATCAACATGGCGAACTAGCATTCCTCACTCACCAAGTTAGAGACACCTATCACAAGTTTGTTCATTCTAGACGTTAAGTTGGCAACCAAGTAGGGAACATATTTGGAGAGTTGAGTAAACTTGAGGGCATACTCCCTCACATTCAAAGATCCTTATCTCAAATTCATAAATTACACCAATTTAGCTTCCCTAAGTTTAAGATGGAAGAACTGATTAAAGAAAGCCACCTTGAACTCTTCTCAAAACACCACATAGCTTACTCCCTTCTCTTTCTTCCATTGCTTGTACCATATTTGTGCCACCCTTTTGAGTTTGTAGGCCGCCAATTCTGCCTTATCTTCCAGCCTCACACCCATGATAGCCAATACCTTGTAGACCTCATCAATGAACTCTTGGGGGTCCTCATATATGTTTGACCCATAAAATTCTGGGGGATTTATCCTCATGAATTCCCTCACTCGAGAAGCCAATATAGGAGCATAAGGGCTTGGGCCCCTTGTTGGCTTGGTTAGCCACAACTTTTGCAAGCAATGTGAGAGAATCTCGGAGCTCTCCATTAGCCAGTTACTCCTTGGGTTGTGCAGGCTCTTCTTCTTCTTGTTTTAGTCATGATCCAGCATTGCAAAAAACAATCATTAAGGTGGAAACCTTTAACTCTATAGTACGACTTAGAAGATGAAGCATGGAAACTTTTCCTAAGGTGCCTCATAGCGTCTTACTCATAGTTGTGGTGCACAACATAACCATGAATAAGAATCTAATAGGAATGGTGTGTTGGAATCTGAAGATCTAACAACCTAGTGCTCTGATACCAAGTTTATAATGACCAAACCTAGGGCCTAGAAGTCACACGGCAAATGGGAAACGCGAGGGGACCCCAAGAAAGCCTCTTAACATATCATTACACATCCTTTGTCACGAAAGCAATAAAATACAACAAGAAATGGTAAATAAGGATAATGAGGCTAAGGGACAACCTTCATAACATAAACATCAAGAAATAAGAGAATCAAGGCTAATAGCATAGATACATATCATGTCCAACAACACCTCTAATATATAAATAAGAGCAGAGGCCAAGACAAGAAACCGTGATCACCCTCATAGTCAATACATAAGTAGAAGAAAGTAAGCCTTAGTACATAGTATAAGATCATAAACATCATCCCCGGAATGGAGGACTCACCAAAAAACTTGAGGGATATCGCACTAGCCACGTGGAAAAGGATGTTCAAGTGGGGCTCTGGTTCCTACATGATGACATCATGTAGGCATAAAGTATGTATTAGTAGTTTTGAATGTATTAAGTATGTAGGATACAATGCAACAAGAGATAGGCACCATAGGCAAAATACATAACATAGGCAATGACTAAACTTATAGTAATATGATATGTATGAATGATTCTTGAAGTAAAATCATGCTTATATATATGAAACATAATACATGAGTATCGAGTGACCACTATTAGTGCAATCCAAGGCCTACCAGCTCTTTGGAGACACATGAGGTACAAACCCTTTCATGTGGTTGATGAGGTACAAACCCCCCAATAAGGTTGATGAGTTATAAAAACCCCAACAAGGTTATCAAGGTATAAATTCCTTGACAAGGTTGCATGGGCCTGCCACCTCCCGAGCGAGGCGATCGAGGTACAAACCCCTCAACAAGGTTACTAGGGCCTATATCCTCCGTAGTGAGGCTTGGTCATCCCCAACACTATAGCGATAATATAATGTACATACATTCCTTTCATCATCATCATATACATACATTCCTTTCATCATCATAAAGTCATTTAACTCATAAGACATGCATTGGACCTTCAATTCCTCAAGAAATCATAATTCAGACATTTTATCAAACATTTGGTGGGTGTGTAGTGCTAGTGTAAAATCATGCAATTCAAAAGTGAAATCATACTAGAAAATTCAATGCAAAACCATCAATTTATACTTGGTAGCACCCTCAAGCCATATACATCAAAGCCCTTCATCAAATCTCACAACAAATCTTAAATTCATAGCTTAAAATATGCTAAAACAACCATAATTTCATGAAACCCCAACATAGTGCAGTGAAATTCATAATAGATAAGACCCATGGATATATCAAGTTTAAATCATGCAATTTTAGGTAAAAAAGAGTATAGGTGTCATGGGTGCAAGGATCCCATGAAAGAAATTCACATACCTTATCTTTGGAGAATAGTTGATGAAGACTAGAGATGGAGACTTGAAGCTTGAATGAGATCCTTGAGACCCAGATGAGTTTTGAGACATGAATTTGGGATTAAAATATTTGTCTAAGTGTTTGAATGAATATTGGGGAATATTTAGAATGATATGAGGGTAAAATATGGCTAAGTATAGGCATTTTCACACTTGGGAACACTTAGGCCCAAGAATCAAGAGCCTTGGACTGGACTTGAGAAAACTTCCCAAAAATAACACTGTGGTGAGCCCTTGGCGTGTCGCGCTAGGGGTGCAAATGCACATTGGAAATTATATTTTTGCGATTTTCAAATTTTGCTACAGTTGCTCTTAAATCAGGGTTAAATCCATTCCCCACTCAATTTTACCCCATGAACATGAATATGAAGTTGGATTTTTGATATCACGCATGAATTTTGAGAGATACAAAAATTATGATTTCGGGTACTTTCGAGGCACATTTTGGGGTAGTTTCAAATGAGACTCTATGTTATGAGGTATGCATTGATATTTGAGGAACATTTTAAAACCTTTGCTTTGTTACCAAGTTTGTAATGACTCGACTGAGGCGGCTAGTCGTCATAGAATGAATGAGATATCCGAAGTCACCTTACCCAAGATAACTCAAGTGTCTTAAACCTTCATTGGCATTAAGAAAAACCTTTTGTGGAAAAAGTAGGGGAAAAGGGGCTAAGGGACAACTTAACAATGAAGCAATATTAAAAAGAAGTGGAAATAACTAAAATTCATTCTTATCAACGAGCATACCAAGTAATACATAACGAATGAAACTAGTATAGTCGATTTCCATCAACTACAAAGGAATCCATAATAAGGGAATATAGAAAGTAAAAGCCTCAGAAGGGTTACAAATACATTTGTCTTAAAACAATGCAAAGATACAAAATAGATGAAAAAGTGGAGGAGTCCCGAACTAATGGCATACCACAAACAATAGAGCTAGTCTTGGACCCTCAGTAGTACCATGAGTAAGTGGAGGAGTGCTTGTCCCAACATGGTTAAATAATGTAGGAAAAATATGCATTAGTACATTTATGTATGTGAGATGCAATGCATAGATAAAATTGTATTGCCATCACCACTAAACATAACATATATGGATACATATAATAAGAGATACATAAAGTAAGCTTAAACATGCACAAGGAATATGGCTAAAGATCAACATGAGACAACGCATAAGAAATCACAAAGAGTGAAAACATAACAAAACATTACTTGGAATCCATAGAGTGAAATCTTAACATAAGATTACTTGAAAACATAACATAACCAGCATATAAGACCATGTGAGTTACTACATAGAATCCAACATAACCCCCTACTTTGGCATGGGGAGATTACTAGCCGGATGGAACTCCATTAATGTCATGACCTAAGCCTAGGGCCTAGACATGACACTACAAATAGAGAAACCAAAGGAACCTCAAACAATCCTCCTAAGCATGTATAGAATATCCACGGCTATGGAAGCAAAATTAAAGAAAATAACACAAAATTTCTAGGGTAAATAGGATATTGGACTCACGCTATGGGGATGTTGTAGGACAGAGGATTAGCATGGATCATATAGTAAATAAAGTCTAAGGGGGGTACGAGAGTATGTATGACTCATGCTATGAGGGTAGTTCGGGGATCCCTACAACAAGCATTCAACACATGAAAGTATATAAGGGACTGAGAAAGTGTTTCATAATACATAGTATAATAAGAGTGGGGCTCAATACATACATATATGAATATCCATCAACAGCTCTAATACGAAAGGAATGGAGGCGAAGACATCTTCCGGGCCCACCTGCAATAGATAGTATCCGAAAATATGCAAGTCTAAATAAGGTCAAAAAGTAAATAGCTACTGTCCCCGAAGTGGAGGATTAACCAAAAGTAGATCTTCAATCGAGCCATCTAGCTACGTAGAGGAGGAGGATGAATAGGAGCTCTAGTCCATACATGTTTAGATCATGTAAGCAAAAGTATACGTTAGTACTTGGCTTTTACTAAGTTTATAGGGTGCAATGCAACAAAGAACATAAGCAATATGCACAATCATAATCAATAGATATAACCTCAATATATCATGAATGCTCAATCCGTTAGTCAAAATATGTGTGAAGAATCATCAAGTCATATAACATATCATACATAGATGAGAACGGACCATAACTGGCATATAAGACTAAGCGAGCTACTACTTGGAATCCCGATGCTCACTCCATATCGGACTAGGAGTGGTCTACTTTGCCAAGGTAAACCAAACACTCACCTTATAGGAACTCCCCCATTTTAGAAAGTTCTTCGTAACACCTTACCGAAACGCCACCCCTTTTTGTTTAACTTATGATAACAACCTTATGGGAATACCACCCATTTTGGCATTTAACCAACATGTGTCGTACAAGAACAACACCTTTTTTGGGTCAATCATGTAACATGAGCTGTATAGATCTATTAGCTGATTCATAAGCCTATGGTGACAACATACTTATGGGACAATGGTTATATACCAAAGCCCTCTTTGTGCTTGGTAAAAATCCAAAGGAATATTCAAATTATACTTATAGACATAATATTCAAAGCATCATAATATCATAATAATATCATAGAGTAGATTATCAAAACCAAAGCTTCATATCATCAAAATAGGGCTTCATAACTTTCATAATTTTTGACAATATTCTCATATCTCATTGCATGCATAATAGCCCTTCAAACTCATATCATTTAAAATTTTGTATAACTTGCCATAAGGCTTTTATCAACATAGAAGCTTGGCATTCATCTTTAATCAAATCATGGTGGATACATGTATATAGGTTTAAAACCATGCAACTCAAAAGTAAATGACTTTAAAAGAGCAAAATGAAACTACTAGAACATCTTTCAAAATGACCAACCATATATCATAAAAAGACTTAGCTAGGGTATCATCAAACCTCATAAAATCCATAAGTTTCACATGACTTTTCAATTCATAATCATATACATGAGTAAAATACCATACAACTCTTCATAATATTATAATATTAAAGAGTTCACCAAAAATATCCATAAATATCCATAAATCTCATGTAATTGAAAAGGGAGAAATGCTGGACTCTTGGTAGAAAGGTATCCACAATCAAGCCCACATACCTTATTTGTTTCGATATGGAAAATCTTGTTGGAAAATAGAGGAATTTTGAAACCCTTATTGGCAGCCTTTGCTTGAATGTCTTAAGAAACTTGAGAGAGTTTGGGAGAGATTAGACTTAGGATATTTTGAGAATGGGTTGGAATGGAGCGAATTAGGGTTGAAGTGGGCTGATAAGTGGTCTTCTAGAGGTTTAGGGCGTAGTATAACATTAGGGTAATAGGAAATGTCAAATTAACCCTTTTTAAAATCTTGTAAGATAGGACCACAAGGCCGTGTTTATGGGCCGTTGTCCATTCTTCGGACTTTAGGAAATGGGTTTTATTTGATAACATTTTGGACCCTCAGAAACCTTCTCTGAATCTAAATCTATGTTCTAACTTTTGACTCAAAAGTTAGTCTATAAGCCATCTGATAAATCGTACATTAAATCCCTAAAAATCCCTAATTTTGCTAAGTCAGCCATTATTCCACTAGCAGGAGTTATGACTCTTGGAAAAACTTACGGCCGTAGAAACCTTCGTGGGAATAACTAATAATCAAAAAAAATTCAGAACTAATTTCTTAGGCACTTTTACCCCCTCCAACATGTGGGGCCTTATAATATCTCCCCTTGGGAACATTTATCCACAAATGTGCTAAAAGCA
>JAABOM020000012.1:11959711-11996560 GCA_011800125.2 Solanum clarkiae
ATTATGATCCAAAATCAATCGAAATGGTAACTCTGGGTCCAAAGTCTTCATTTTAACTCCAAATTTAATTCTGTCACTTCTCCTCGACCAAATTTGACGTTCTAAAACTAATGGAATTGATGGATTTCTATTCCGACACATGAAACTTCAGATTGTACAAAAACTCATGTCTTCAATGACTTAAGCTTTCAATAATGCCAAAACTCACATTTTTCACTTTTTAAATACAAGTTCTCGGTTTCGACAGCACAGATGATCCAAAGTACGTCCGAAGTAACTTATGAATGGACAAGACAATAACTTCTATAGATAAACTCAAAAATGACCATCAAGGTCATTACAGACGCTCTGAGTCATTACAATATTTTTTGTTAAAAAAGAATTCCGGTAATGTAGATATAATTTCAATATTAGAAATATTTTTTTTAATGAAAAGTTGATTATAATTAATTTCATTCCATTTGATTTAATTTTCATTTATTGAAGTAATCAGATCATGAAAAAAGTAATTTACAAATAAAGTAAAAGTCAAGTTTTAATCGCTATGCATAAGACCCACATGACCTTTTTAAGCTATGTTCAACTATAAGAATCTTCAAGTGGCCGTATGTAAAGTCTTCATTCTTCTATTTGCTATTTTCAAATTGAGAATGTAAGATCATTTTCTTGTCAATTTCTTTTATGTAATTTTAAGCACTACATTGCAAATTATATCACTAGTAAACCATTTTGAATCTGTATTTCTTTCATAAATAATAAAAGAAAATAATATAACTTAGAAAAATTATTCATTTCTAAGTCCCCAGTGATGGTGCCAAAAATGTTTTGCTTCCCTAGCACACGCAAATGTACATGGTCAACCCAAGTAATATAGTGACACTAAAAGAGCCAGGATATCTGTCACGACCAAAGTCTAGGGCCTAGATGTGACATGGAGAATGGGAAGCCCGAAGGCAACCCAAACAAGCCTCTTAGCATATCGTTTGCACATTCTTGGTTTCACGAAACAATAAAAGATGAATAAGCACACAAATAATTTCTAAGGGAAGTAAGGCTTTGGACTCACGATATGGGAATGTTAAAGGGAAGAGGATAAATATGACAAGTCTAAGGGGAGGGTAAGTATATGGGGATAGATAGGGGAAAGGGATTTGCATGAATCACATAACAAGCAAGTATTAAGGGGAGGGTAAGTAGGACTCAAGCTATGGGGGAATAAGGACTTAAGACTTTCATCACTTCCCACCATAATCAATAGCATCATATAAGGGATAGGGTCTAAGGGATAAGTCTCCATAAAATCTCAACATCAAATTATAGTTACATAGCGTAGTGTCCAACAACACCTCTAAGATGAATAGGACAGGGGCCAAGACATGTTCAAGGCTCACCCTCAAACTAGGAAGTCAAGTGTAATAAGGTCTTAACATAAGTAAGATAGAAAGCGGATATTGTCCCTAAACTAGAGGACTCACTAACTCTATTCTTTCAATGATCCAAAGCTAACCATGTGGAGGATATCAATGAGCGTCGACCGCTGCATGATTAAATAATGCAAGCATAGAAGTATGCGGTTGTCTTAGAATGTACTGGTATGTACGTATGCAATGTATGACATGAATAACATAAAATAATTCATGATAATTCTTGTGATAAAAATGATACATTTACAAAGGCATTAGTAAGCCGTAATCATGCTACAACTTTAGAAAGAACATAGTAAGATGCATAGATAAAAAATAATCGAGAAAAAGCAAATTATATAAACTTGGAATATACCTATGATGATCATTTAGACATTTTACTCTCACCATAGAATATGGAATAATGCACATGAGAAATAAAGAACTTACCCTTACTTGAATGCATGCTAGGTCACATAAACTTAAATTAATGAGACATACATCATGTCATACATAATTAAGGTATTAATATTGTTGGGGGAACAATGCATCACTTTACATAAAAGACTATTTTTATGCAAGGAACATTGGTAGTGATAATAGAGACCACCTTACATACTTGTAGACATCATCATGTACTTTTAGGGGAAAATACCATTTGAACTTGTGAAACAATGAATCATAGGAACTTTAAATCACCTTTGGACATAACATAAAGGAATAATATTAATTTATCATAAGGGGACATATTGGGAACAAGGGGAGAACTTGAACATAGGTGATAAAATCATTTGAGTTCTTAAAACGATGAGTTATATTAATTCGAAACACCATCAATAGTAGTAAGCATATTTGGACATAATAATAAGGAACCCTCGTAATCGTCATAAGAGAATATTTTGGGGACATGAGAGGGACATGAGCATATATAAGAAAACCATAGATCAAGAGTAATATATGACATAAAGCTTTGGGGAGTTCATAAAAGATAGTGATAGAGACCATAACCGACATAAATCATCTGAGCTAATCCATGGAGTCCCGATATTTCTCCTACACCGGTAGAAAGAAGGAAGTCACCTGCCAAGGTGAACCTCATAATACCTAAGTGGATCTACTAAACCTCATGTGTACCTGGTACTCACCTCTATCTTCTAGTCCACTCGGTTCTAGGTAGTCTCTCACAAGAGTAGGAAAATCGTAGGTCATAGTATCATATGGTAAAATCATTCCAAGTGATGTGGGAGGGAAACTTTTCCTATCCCTAACCCATTGATATTATAAACTCAAAGTCATAAGATAGCTCCTTAATCATTCCTTAGGTGGGAGATCCTCCACCATAATATGTTCATTCATTAAATAGATGGGAGATCCTCAACCATCAACATTCATTCATAGGAAACTTTTCATAAGTCAATAATAAACATAGAATGTCTCATAAGGCTTCATTCCTCATTATTTAGACATCATACTTCAAGACATATAGTGAATATCATTAATTTAAATCATTCTTAAACAACCCATCATAATCGTACATATCATCTTTCAAATCATGGACATGGAAACTTGAAATTCACCTCATATAGTCCTCAACTTCATAGTATCTCATGGTATTACAATATTTATAGTTTTGAATATTATAAACTAACTCATCAAATCATCACATCATAATATCAATAAAGATCTTCATATCATTCATAATATTTATAACATTCTCATAAACTCATAGCATGCTTAATTTTCCTTCAACATTAACAACATCATAAATTACGTATCTTACCATAAAGCCTTCATCACATAAGAGATTTACCATATTAGTCAAAACATGGTGGGTATATGTATTTAAGTTTAAAATCATAGAATTCAAAAGTAAGAAACATGATAGGGGTAACCTAAAGTCATCTAAGAAGACATTCAAATAACCCAACAATATACTTGAAAAACCTCAATTTTGGTTCCATGAAAACCATTCAAAAATTAATAATATTTTCAAGTCTTTCAAGATATCATAGCTTACAAAGCTTTTAATGTAATAAGCATACCATAATTTCAATCATTAGTAGGAGCCCATGCATCAATAAATCAATAACCAATAAATTTCTAACATATTTTATGTAATGGAGTGATAATAGAAAATACACATAAAGAATTTGTTATTAGAATAAAAAATTTTTGATAAAAATAGTTTTGGGGTTGCTGGGTGAAAGGATCCACAGATGAAGATGAAACACCCCCAAAAGTTCCTAGAAATATACCTCAGGAACACCCATATTCATAATTTTCATATATCCCAAAAGTTCGTGCGTGATATAAAATCGGACTTTATATTCTTGATCAGAAGGAAAGATTGAGTAGGATACGGGTATAACCCGAATTTTAGAGGACCCTTAGCTAAATTTCATTTCCAGTGCGCATTAACGTCGCGGAGCCATCGCAGATTAGTACATTTTGTCGCCAATTTTATTTCATTTCGGATATGACTTTGGAGTCTTGGGCCTAAGCCTTTCCATGCGTAAAAACACCTACACTTAGTCATATTTCAACTTCATATCATACAAGACATTCCGCAAAAACCCTCTCTAACACTTAGACAAATATTTCACCCAAATTCATGTGTCCCAATCTCCTTCCAGGTCTCAAGGATTTCATTCAAGCTTCAAGTTGTCAATCAAATCTTCATCAAGGGAATCTCCAAAGTTGAGGTATGTGGGTTACAACCATTGGGTCCTTTCACCCATGGTGCCCGACCTTCCTTTTTACCTAAAATGTATGTTTTCAAGTTGGATTATCTATTGGTATCTTTTACTATGAAAGATGATTATAAACTATGTTGGGGTTTCATAAAAATATGAATGTTTAAGCATGTTTGAGCTATGAATCTATGATCCATTGTGTGATTTGATGAGGATTTTTGATGTATCTTGCATGAGGGTATTATCAAGTGTTGGTGAGTGGTTTTAAGTTGAATTTTCTCACGTGATTTCACTCTTGAATTTAATGATTTTCTACTACCATTACACACCCGGCAAGTGTTTGATAAAATGTCCGATTATAGAATCTTGAGATATTGAAGGTCTAGTGCATGCCATATGAGTTAAGTGATTTTATGGTGATGAAAGGAACGTATATTTGTGTCGAATTGATGAATAGTA
Source organism: Solanum clarkiae (assembly GCA_011800125.2). Taxonomy (NCBI): domain Eukaryota; kingdom Viridiplantae; phylum Streptophyta; class Magnoliopsida; order Solanales; family Solanaceae; genus Solanum; species Solanum clarkiae. The sequence continues at coordinate 11,964,267 of JAABOM020000012.1, forward strand.
TCTATAGTGTTGTAAGTTGACTATGCCTCGTGCCATGGTGGTAGTGCCTTACTACCATGTTGGGGGATATGTACCCTAATCGCCTTGCTAGGGGGGAGCGTAGGCCCGTGCTACCATGCTGGAGGGGGTATGTGCCTCAATCACCTCGTACAAGGGGTGATAGGCCCATACTACCATGTTGGGGGGTATGTACCTCAATCGCCTCCCAGGGGGTGGTGGGCCTTGGTGAAAACTTCATTCTCGATTCTACGAGAATTTTTATGAAAGCCTTTCATTTGTGGGTTCCGAATACTAGTTTTGTTGGTCTATAATGTCGGTCTCTTCCTTCAGATGTAATATGTTCTATATATATATGATTTACTTCAAGCATCATTCATGCATGCCATATTACTATTATGCTCATTCATTGCTTAATTATGCATTTCGATTATGTTGCTTATCTCTTGTTACATTGCATCCTTCATACTTACTACATTCAAACGTACCAACACATACACTATGCCTACATGATATAACCGTGTAGGAACTGGATTTCCACTTGATCATCGTCCTCATTCATGTGTCTATTACTATATTCTAAGCAAGTTTGGTGAGTCCTCAACTCCGAGAATGACATCTTTTGATCTTATTTTAAGCAAAGACTTTCTTTCTTTTGTTGTATGCTTTGACTATGAGGGTGAGCCCAGAAAGTTGTCTTGGCCCCCGTTCAATTCTAAGTTTAGAGGTGTTGCTGGACAAATAACGTATTTATGCTTTGAACTATGACTTCACTTGACTCTTGATCAATTTTATGCTATGAAATACTTCCCCTTAGTATCTTACCCTTAGCTGTGTGCTCTCTTGTTGTTATTTACTTGCTTTCGCAACCAAGGATGTGTAATAATATGCTAAAAGCCTTGTTTGGGGTCCCTTTGGGTTCTCTATTCGCCATGTCATGTGTAGGCCCTAGGCTTGGGTCATGACAAAGATGGCATCATAGCACTAGGTTGTTAATGGTGCTCGGCATCCAATACACCGCATCGATTAGAGCCTTATTCATGGTTGTGAAGTGCACCATGACTATGAGTAAGAGGCTATGAAACGTTTTAGGAAATGTTTCCCTTCTTCATGATCTTTATTGTGCCATAGAAGTTAGGTAAGGTTTTACCTCTAAAAAATGTTCTTTTCTATTTTAGATCATTCCTAATACAAGAGGAAGAAGAGCCCGTGCACCCGAAGAACAACCAGTTCCTCCCGCTCCCCAAACTCCTCAAGGTGGGGGAGTGGCTCGTGAGGAATTACGGGATGCTATCACAATGCTATCCCATGCCATGACTAATCAAATCAACCAAGGGGCCCAATCACCTCATGCTTCTATATCGGCTTCAAGGGTGAGAGACGTTACTAGAATAAACCCACCGGAGTTCCTTGGGTCTAAAGTGGATGAGGACCCTCAAGAATTTATTTATGAGGTGTACAAGGTGTTATCTATTATGGGGGTTAGGTCGGAGGAGAAGTCGGAGTTGGCGTCATACCAACTGAATGGGGTGGCTCAAATATGGTTTACCAAATGGAAAACGGAGAAGGGGAACAACAATGTCATCATTTAGGAAGACTTTAAGGAGGCATTTCTTAACTAATTCTTCCCTCTTGAACTTGGGGAGGCCAAGATGATGGAGTTTATGAATCTAAAGCAAGAATCAATGAGTGTGAGGGAGTATGCCCTCAAGTTCAACCAATTCTCCAAATATGCTCCACAATTGGTTGCCGATCCGAGGTCTATAATAAACAAGTTTGTGATAGGGGTATCTGACTTGGTTAATGAGGATGTTATTTCACCATGTTGATAAGTGACATGGAGTTGTTCATCCTAATGACATATGCCGAGCAAATGGAGGGGAAGAAGCTTAGAAAAAGGAGGAGCGATGAGGCCAAGAGGGCCCGTTTTGAGGCATAAGTTCCAAAGCCTCAAGGGTGGTTGGTTTTATCAAGGCCAAGGATTTTCCAATGCTCCTAATAGAATATTTTCCAATGACAACCCAAGGGTCCAGGGTGATGGGGGGTGGTTCCTAATGTTATGTGTCTAAAATGTGGTAAGGGCCATAGTGACCCATGCTTGAGGGATGCTAATACTTGTTATGGTTGTGGAGATATGGGTCATAAGGTGATGGAGTTCTCTCGTAATCGGAACAAGGGTAGAGATGTTCATCCACAAGGTGCAAATATAGTTCCTAGGGGAAGAGGTGGACAACAAGGTGGTGCCCCAAGGCACAATCAATTCTATTCTCTTCAAGGGAGACAAAGGGTAGATGAGGTTCCCTATGTCTTCACCAGTATGGTAAAAGTCTTTGATTTTGACGTGTATGCATTGATAGAACTGGGTGCCACTCTTTCTTTTGTTACCTCCTTTGTGGCTGAAAGTTTCGTCTTGAACCAAAATTATTGTGTGAGCTATATGAGGTTTCTACTCCCGTTGCTGCATCTATTATTGCTAGAAGAGTTTATAGAAATTATCCCATTTGCATTTTTCGTAAAATATTGCTTTGTGATTTTGTTGAGTTGGATATGGTGGAGTTTGATGTCATTCTTGGGATGGATTTGTTGCATGCATATTATGCTTCTATTGATTATTGAACCCATAGGGTCAAATTCGATTTCCCTAATGAAACTATCCTCAAGTGGAAGAGTTATGTTGTGGTGATCATGGCTAGATTTATTTCTCGCGTTGAAGCCCGTAAGTTAATTTCTAAAGTGTATATCTATCATCTTGTGAGGATTAGGGATGTTAAGCCCAAAATCCTTTTTATTAAGCCGATTCCAATGGTTAATGAGTTTCTCGATGTCTTTGCAAATGAGCTTCCCGATGTTCCTCTCGAAAGGGAAATAGACTTTGGTTTAGACCTCCTTCCCGATACTCAACCATCTCTATTCCCCCTTACCGTATAGCTCCGTGGAGTTAAAGGAGTTGAAGGACCAATTGAGAGATTTGCTGGAGAAGGGTTTTATTAGGCCTAGCCAATCATCTTGGTGTGCACCAATGTTATTTATGAAGAAGAAAGATGGTTCCTTTAGAATGTGCATTGACTATCGGCAACTTAATCGGGTCATCATTAATAATAAATACCCTCTACAAAGGATTGATGATCTATTTGACCAATTTCAAGGGGATAGTCACTTCTCTAAGATTGATCTTTGGTATGGGTATCACCAAGTGAAAGTGAGGGAATGTGACATTCACAAAATGACCTTCCAGACTAGGTTTGGGCATTATGAGTTTGTGGTTATACCTTTTGGGTTGACCAATGTACTAGCTATCTTCATGGATCTTATGAATAATTTCTATAAAACCCTACCTTGATTTGTTTATGATGATCTTCAGTATTTTGATTTATTCCTATAGTGAGGAGGAGCATGTGAGTCACTTGAGAGTGGTGCTACAATGTTTGAGGGAAGACAAGTTGTATGCTAAATGTGAGAAATGCATTTTGGTTGCAAGAGGTTGCCTTTCTAGGTCATATGTTGTCGGGGGATAGTATTAAGGTAGATCCTACGAAGACTGAGGTGATTAGAAATTACCCTAGACTTTTGACCCCATCGGATATTAGAAGCTTCTTGGGCTTAGTGGGTTATTATCTAAGGTTTGTGAATGGGTTCTCTTCTATTGCTTCACCTATGACTAAGTTGACCCAAAAGAAGGCTAAATTTGTGTGGACTGATGAGTGTGAAAAGAGTTTCCAAACTTTGAAGAATAAGCTTGTGTATGCTCCGATCTTGTCTCTACCAAAAGGGTTGGAATGGTTTGTTGTATTTTATCATGCCTCAAGAATCGGTTTGGGTTGTGTTTTGATGCAAAGGTAAGGTGATAGCCTATGCTTCTAGACAACTTAAGGTGCATGAAAATAATTATTCTACCCATGATCTTGAATTGCTACCGTCGTACTTGCTTTGAAAATTTGGCGTAATTATTTGTATGAGGTGCATGTTGATGTGTTCGCCGATCATAAAAGTCTCCAATGTATGTTCAGTCAAAAAGATCTTGAGACAATGAAGGTGGTTAGAGCTCCTTATGAATTATGATATGATTGTGCATTATCATCCCGATAAGGCTAATGTTGTGGCCGATGCTTTGAGTAGGGTGTCCATGGGTAGCCTAGCTAATGTTGATGATGGTGGCGAAGAGGTGGCTAGGGAGGTCCATCGATTGTGTAGATTGGGGGTTAGGTCAGAAGAGGTCGACAATGGTGGTGTAGTGGTGGCTGAAGGTTCTAAATCTTCAATGGTTGAGGAGTGAAGGTAAAGCAAAATCTTGACCCCGCCTTGTTAGAGTTGAAGACCTTGGTGAGAGATGGTAAGGTGGAGGTTTTCTCCCAAGGGGGAAATAATGTCCTTAGGTACCAAGGTAGGTTGTGTGTGCCTAATGTTGATGACTTAAGAAGGTTGGTTTTAGATGAGGCTCATAATTCTTCCTATTCTATTCACCCCAGTTTTATAAAGATGTATAGAGATTTGAGGGAAGAGTTTGGGTGGGACGGTATGAAGTGGGACATTGCTAGGTTTGTATCCAATTGCCAATAAGTCAAAGCCAAGCATCAAAGGCTTGGTGGCCTAGCCCAAGATATAGTGATTCCTACTTGGAAGTGGGAGGAAATTGTCACGACCCAAACTAGGGCCTAGACGTGACACGACGAATGGGGAACCCAAAGTAACCCCAAATAAGCCTCTTAGCATATCATATACACAAACTTGGTGACAGAAGCCTTGGATCCAAAAGTCTTGGACCGAAACAAAAAACTGACAGCAAAATAACAAATCTCCATGATGGCTCTGGGTTGCAGAGAGAACACGTACTCTCATTGGAATGCAAAATTTTGGAATTTCTCTACGGTTGCTCTAACATCGGTGTTAGATCCATTTCCCATTCAATTTTCCCCCTAAATAAGAATATGATGTCGGATTTTCAATATCACGCACAAATTTTGAGATATATGAGAAGTACAATTATGGACACTTTCAAGGCACATTTTTGGGCACTTTTTGGGGTCATTTCAGAAATCAACATGGATTTTGTGGTTCTCTTGCCTAAGAATTAAAAGAGTTTTGATTCTATTTGGGTTGTGTTGGATAGAATGAAAAAGTCGGCTCATTTCCTACTGGTTTAGACTACTTATGGTGCTGAAGATTATGCTAGATTGTACATCCATAAGTTGGTTAGATTGCATGGGGTGCCTTTTTCTATTATTTTGGATCATGGTTCTCAATTCACTTCACATTTTTGGAGGTCGTTCCAAAGAGGTCTTGGTACCAAGGTTAAGCTTAGTACGACCTTTACCCTTAAACAGATGGCCAAGCCGAAAGAACTATCAAAACTTTTGAGGATATGCTTAGAGCTTGTGTTTTAGAGTTTAAGGGTAGTTGGGATAATCATATTCCACTAATTGAGTTTGCTTATAATAATACCTACCATGCAAGCATTGGTATGGCTCCTTTTGAGGCTCTTTGTGGTAAGCATTGTACATCCCCGGTTAGGTGGTTTAGAGTGGGGGAGATGGCTTTGTTGGATCTAGATTTGGTTATGGAGGCCTTAGAGAATGTGAGGTTGATAAGAGAGAGGTTGAGAACAACCCAAAGTGGGAAAAAGTCCTATGCCGATGTGAGGAGAAGGGATCTTGAATTTAAGGTTAATGATTGGGTCTATTTGAAGGTATCACCCATGAAGGGTGTGGTTCTTTATGGTAAAAAAGGTATATTGAGTCCAAGATTTGTGGGTCCTTATAGGGTGTTAAGGATGATTGGTAAGGTGGCTTATGAGTTGGAGTTGCCTAGGAAATGGATTTGGTTCATCCGGTCTCCCATGTATCTATGTTGAGGAAGTGTGTGGGTGACCCAAATGCTATTGTACCATTGAGTGTTGTGGGTGTTGTTAAAGACAACTTGATTTATGATGAGGTTCCAGTAGAAATTTTTAATAGACAAATGAAGGGGTTGAGGAACAAGGATGTAGCTTCCGTTAAGGTCCTTTGGAGGAATCAACAAGTTGAAAGTGCTACACGGGAAGTCGAGGCGGACATGCAAAACAGATATCCCTATCTCTTCCATTCTACGCAAGCTTAAGGTACTAATCTAAGTCCCCTACGCGATTTCAAGCCTTAAGTTTTAGCGCTCATGTCATTTGCATATACTCATGTTAAAATTGACAAGTTCATGGTGATTTTGACACTTATGTTGAGATTTTTTAAATGATGTTTAAGTGCATTGTCACATTCTTGTTGGGGCTGATTCCTTCATGATTACTCTTCTTATGTATGCTTCTTTGAAATTCGGGGATGAATGTTCACAAGGGGGAGATATTGAAACACCCCAAAAAGTGTCAAAAAATGTGCCTCGGAAATGTCCATATTTGTAATTTACATATATCTCAAAAATTCGTGTGTAATATCAAAATACGACATCATATTCTTGATCAGGGGGAAAAATTGAGTGGCATACAGGTATAACCCAAATTTTAGAGGACCCATAGCGAAATTTCATTTCACCAAAAATTTCATTTCCAGTGCACCTTCGTGTCGCGGAGCCGCTGCGGACTATTACATTTAGTTGCTAGTTTTTTAATTTCGGCCTAAGGCTTTAGGGTCTTAGGCCTAAGCCTTACCATGCGTAAAAACACCAATACTTAGTCATATTTAAACTCCATATCATACACGACATTCTCCAAAAATCCTCTCTAATACCTAGACAAATATTTCACCCAAATTCTGGTTTCCCAATCTCATTCTAGATATCAAGGATTTCATTCAAAATTCAAGTTCTCAATCAAATTTTCATGACCCGAGCCTAGGGCCTAGACGTGAAACTACGAATGGGGAATCCGAAGGAACCCCAAACAAGCCTCTAAAGGGGTTATATGATATATCCGGTGTGGAAGTAGGCCAACATGCGGAAAGCAATCAAACAACATAATAGGAGTAGAAACAAGGGAAAAATGAATAAAGGGATACTTTCATAACATAAGCATCAAAACAAGAGAGTCAAGGGTCAATACATAACATGTCCAATAACACTTCTACTATATAGATAAGAGCGGGGGCCAAGACAAGAAACCAGGCCCACCCTCATAGTCAACACATACATAAAATAAAGATAATTTTAGTACATAGCATAAGATCATAGATATTGTCCCTGGAATAGAGGACTTACCAACTAGCTTAAGAGAATTCGTACTAGCCATGTGGAGGAGGATGATCAAGTGGACTCTAGTTCCTACATGATGACACCATGTAGGAATAGATATGCGTTAATACGTTTGAATGTACTAAGTACGTAGGATGCAATGCAACAAGAGACAATAAACCGAATCAAAATGTAGGCAATTAAGAAGCATATCGCAATATTGCAGTATCAATAATGCTTGAAGTAAAATCATGCTTATATAGAATATAATACATGGTAAGGAGAGACCATTATTAGTGAATATTCAAGGTCTACCACCTCCTTGGAGAGGCGAATGTGGTACAAACTCCTCAATCGATTGATGAGGTACAAAACCCCCAACATGGTTGATGAAGTACAAATGCCTCAGCATGGTTACCAAGGTACAAACCCCTCGACATGGTTATCAAGGTACAAACCCCTCGATCAGGTTGCACGGGCCTGCCAGCTCCCAAGCGAGGCGATCGAGGTACAAACTCCTCAACATGGTTACCCAGGCCTACACCCTACCAAGTGAGTCATGATCAATTCCCAACACTATAGAGATAATATCATATACATATATTCCTTTCATCATCATAAATTTATTCAACTCATAAGACATGCATTGGGCCTTCAATTCCTCAAGAAATCATAACCGGATACTTTATCAAACACTTGGCTGGTGTGTAGTACTGGTGTAAAATAATGCAATTCAGGAGTGGAATCATGCTAGAAAATTCAATGCAAAATAGTCAATAGATACTTAGTAACACCGACAAACAATATACATCAAAAACCTTCATCAAATCTCACAATAGATCTTATATTCATAGCTCAAAACATGCTAAAACAATCACAATTTCATGAAACCCCAAAATAGTGTGCAGTGAAATTCATAATAAATAAGACCCATGAGTAAATCAACTTTATACCATGCAATTTTAGGTAAAAAGAAGCTTGATATCATGGGTGAAAGGACCCAATGGTTGAAACCCATATACCTTAGATTTGGAGAATTCTTGATGATGATTGGAAATGGAGACTTGAAGCTTGAGTAAAATCTTTAAGATCCGGAAGAGATTTGGAGACTTGAGTTTTGAGATGAAATATTGCCTAAGCATTTGAGAGAGTATTTGGGAATGTCTAGAATGATATGAGGGTAAAATATGACTAAGTATAGGTATTTTCACGTATAGGAAGGCTTAGGCCGAAGATCCAAAAGCCTTGGATCGAGATAAAAATCACTGGCAACAAAATAAAAAGGTTCGTGTATGTTCTGCGACATGGATCTATCATGGAGGAAAAATTTACACGGGTTCGCGATGGTTGCGAGTCGCGGCACAGTCGCGGATCGATTCTGGAAAACAAAATTTTAGGGAAATGAAATTGCGATTCGTTTGCTCCAATATCGGGGTTAAACCTATCACCCACTCAATTTGACCCTCTGAACAAGAATATGAAGTCAGATTTTTGATATCACATATGAATTTTGAGATAAATAAAGATTATGATTCTAGGCACTTCTGAGGCACATTTTCGTGTACTTATTTTTTGGGGTCATTTCAATATCTCACCCTTGGTAACAATCATCGCCGAATGTCAAAGAAATATATACAAGATGTGTAAGTATAACAATTTTGGCCCACATAAGGATGCAACAATGCACTTAAATATTATTTCAAAATCTCAACGTAAGTATAAAAATTATCATGAACTTGTCAATCTAAACATAAATGCATGCAAATAAGGATATAGGGGGACATAGAATTAGTAAATTAGGCTTGAGAAGAATGGAAAAAAATAAGGATATCGCTTTTGCATGCATGCTTCGGCCGCCCATGTAGCACTTTCGACTTGTTGATCCCTCCAAAGGACCTTAACGGAAGAAATGTCCTTGTTCCTTAGCCTCTTCACTTGCCTATCGAAGATCTCTACTGGAACCTCCTCATAAGTCAAGTTTTCTTTAGCTACACACACAACATCCAATGGAACAATAGCATTTGGATCACCCACACACTTCCTCAACATGGACAAATGAAATGCAGGATGAACCAAATTCATTTCACTAGGGAACTCCAACTCATAATCCACCTTACCAATCCTCCTCATTACCCTATAAGGACCCATACATCTTGGAATCAACTTTTCCTTCTTCTCAAAATGAACCACACCCTTCATGGGCGAAACCTTCAAATAGACCCAATCACTAACTTTGAATTCAAGATCCCTCCTCCTCACATCGACATAGGACTTTTGGTGACTTTGGGCTTCCTTCAACTATTCTCTAATCATCCTAACCTTATCAAGAGCCTCCATAACCAGATCTGGTCATAACAAAGCCACCTCTCAAACCTCAAACCATCCAACCGGTCATCTACAACATCTAACATATAGAGCCTCAAAAGGAGCCTTACCAATACTAGAATGGTAGCCTTTGTTATATGCAAACTCAATAAATAGAATATGATCATCCCAACTACCCTTAAGATCCAACACAAGCCCTAGGCATGTCCTCAAGTTTTTGGATAGTTCTTTCGGCTTGGCCATCCATTTGAGGGTGAAAGGCCATAATAAGTGTAACTCTTGCACCAATACCCCTTTGAAAGGACCTCCAAAAATGTGAAGTAAATTAAGCTCCACGATCCGATATGATGGACAATGGAATGCCATGCAATCTCACCAAGTTGTGAATGTATAACCTAGCATAATCTCCAGCCCCATATGTGGTCTTAACCAGTAGAAAGTGAGCCGATTTGATCATCCAATCAACCACAACCCAAATGAAATAAAAACCCTTTCAAGTCTTGGGCAACCCAAACACAAAATCCATATTAATCTCCTCCCACCTCCAAGTAGGAATCTCTATGTCTTGGGCTAGGCCACCTGACCTTCAACTTTGACTTGTTGGCAACTATGACAACCAGAAACAAATTTGGCAGTGTCCCTCTTCATACCTCCCTACAAATACACCTCTCTCAAATCTCTATACATCTTAGTAGAACTGGGGTGAATAGAATAGGAAGAACCATGAACTTTATCAAGAATCTTTTCTCTCAAGCCATCAACACAAGGCACACATAACCTACCTTAGTATCTAAGGGTACCATTTTCCCCTTAGGAGAAAACCTCTACATTACCACCCTTTACCAATCCCTTCAATTCCAACAAAGTGGGGTCAAGAGGTCGCTTACCTTTTATCTCCTCAACCAATGAAGATTTAGAACCACCACCTCCAACAACAACACCATTATCAACCTCTTCCAACCTAACTCCCAATTTAGCAAACTAATGGACCTCCCTAGCCACCTCTTTGGCACCATCATCAATATGAGCTAGGCTATCCATAAACTCAAAGCATCTGCCACCACATTAGCCTTACCAAGGTGATAACCCACACTCATATCACAGTCCTTAAGAAGTTCTAACCACCTTCTTTGTCTTAAGTTGAGATCTTTCTAAGTGAAGACATATTGGAGACTCTTATGATTGGTGAACATATCAACATGTACCCTATACAAATAATGATGCGAAATCTTTAATGCAAATACAACGGCGGATAGTTCAAGATCATGAGTAGAGTAATTCTTTTCATGTACTTTGAGTTGTCTTGAAGCATAGGCTATCACCTTACCATTTTGCATCAAAACACAACCCAAACAAACTCTAGAAGCATCAAAATACACAACAAACCCCTCTAGTCCTTCCGGTAGTGACAATATAGGAGCGGATACAAACTTATCTTTCAACGTTTGAAAACTCTTTTCACACTTATCAGACCACACATATTTGGCTTTCTTTTGAGTTAACTTGGTCATAGGAGAGGCAATAGAAGAGAACCCATTCACAAACCTCTGATAGTAACCCGTTAACCCCAAGAAGCTCCTAATATCTGATGGGGTCAATGGTCTTGGATAATTTACAATCACATCCGTCTCCCTAGGATCCACCTTAATGCCATCCCCCGACACCACATGTCCTAGGAAGGAAACCTCCTTCAACATAAATTCACACTTCACGTACTTGACATACAACTTCTCTTCCCTCAATCTTTGTAGCACTACCCTCAAATGACCCATATACTCCTCCTTACTATGTGAATAGATAAAAATTTCATTAATGAAGACCATAACAAATGAATCAAGGTAGGATTTGAAGACCCTATTCATAAGATGATAGAGATACCCCTTGGAGATCAACTTATGGCCTTTAATGCAAAAGATGAACCTACCCTTGACTACCACTTCATGACTCTCCCACTTAAGAACGGGTTCATTTGGGAATTGGAATTTGACTCTGCGAGTTCTACAATCAATAGAGACATAGTATGCATACAACCAATCCATCCCAAGAATGACATCAAAATCAACCATATCCAACTCAACAAGATCACAAGGCAATATCTTATGAAAAATACAAATAGGATAATTTCTATACACCTTTCTAGAAATAATAGATCCACCAATAGGAGTAGAAAGCTCATAGACTCACACAACAATTCGGGCTCAACATGAAATTTTTTGGCAACAAAGAGGGTAACAAAAGAAAGAGTGACACCTGGATCAATCAATGAATACACATCAAAATCAAAGACTTTTAACATACCAGTGAAAACTTCGGGGACCTTCTCAACCCTTTGCCTCCCTGGGAGTGCATAGAACCGATTGTGCCTTGGGGAACCATCTTGTCGGTCGCCTCTCCCCAAAGTAACCGCATTAAGACCTTATGGACAACGTACTTACCTTGTTGTGATTTCAAGGGAAATCCATCACCTTAAGCCCAACTTCCCCACAACCATAATAAGCATTAATATCCCTCAAGCACGGGCCATTATGACCCTTACCACATTTTGGACACCTACCATTAGGAACTACAGCCCCAACACCTTGGGCCCTTGGAAATTCAATGGTAACCCTCTTTTTAAATGCATGATAAGACCCTTGGCCTTAATGGAATGGATAATTTCCCTCAAAATGGGCCCTCTTGGCCTCATGACCCTTTCTCTTTCTCAACTTCTCCTCCATTTTTTTAGCATAGGTCATCAAATAGGACAAATCCATGTCACTAATTAACATAGTAGACCAAAATTCCTCACTCACCATATCGGATACACCTATCACTAACTTGTTCATTCTAGACCTTGGGTCGGTAACCAAGTGGGGAGCATATTTAGAGAGTTGATTGAACTTGAGGGCACACTCCCTCACTCTCATAGACCCTTGTCTCAATTCATGAACTCCACTATTTTGGCCTCCCTAAGATCAAGAAGGAAGAATCGATTAAGAAAAGCCTTCTTGAACTCCTCCTAAAGCACCATATTATTGATTCCCTTCTCCTTCTTCAATTGATTATACCATATTTATGCAACCCTTTTGAGTTGTTAAGCTGCCAACTCCACCTTCTCTTCTGATCTAACACCCACGATAGCCAATACCTTGTAGACCTCATTAATGAACTCTTAGGGGTCATCATCTACCTTAGACCCAAACAACTCTGGTGGATTCATCCTCATGAAGTCTCTCAACTGAGATGCCGATGTAGGAGCATGAGTGAATTGGGCCCCTTGGTTGGCATGATTAGCCACAACTTGTGCTAGAAAAGTGAGAGCATCTTGGAGCTCACCATGAGACAATTGTCCCTCGGGAGTGCGGGCTCTCCTTCCTCTTGTGTTAGGCATGATCTCGCATACCAAAGAACAATCATTAGGGGGAGGAACTTACGTTCACTCTATAGCATGACTTAGAACATGAAGAAGGGAAATATTTCCTAAAACGCCTCATAGTTATGGTGCACAACACAACCATGAACAAGACTCTAATCGAGGTTGTGCCTTGGACGTCGAGGAACATTAATAACCTCGTGCTCTGATACTAAGTTGTCACGACCCAAGCCTAGGTCCTAACCATGGCATGCCAAAAGGGGAACCCAAAGGGACCCCAAACAAGCCTCTTAACATATCATCACACATCATTGGCCGCAGAAGCAATCAAACAACATAATAGGAGTAGAAATAAGGGAAAAAGGAATAAAGCATAAGCATCAAAACAAAAGAGTCAAGGCTCAATACATAATATGTTCAACAACACCTCTACTACATAGATAAGAGTGGGGGCCAAGACAAGCAACCAAACTCACCCTCATAGTCAGTACATACATAAAAGAAAGATAGTCTTAGTACATAACATGAGATCGTAGATATTTTCCCCGGAATGGTGGACTCACCAACTAGCTTAAGAGAATTCATACTAGTCACGTGGAGGAGGATGATCAAGCGGGACTCCGATTCCTACATGGTGACATCATGTAGACATAGAGTATGCGTTAGTACATTTGAATGTACTAACTATGTAGGACACAATGCAACAAGAGATAAGGAACATAATCAAAATGCATAACATAGGTGACAAATAAGAGTATAGCAATATGACATGTATGAATAATTCTTGAAGTAAAATTATGCTTATATAGAACATAATACATGTGTAATTAGAGGACATTATTAGCAAATATCGAGGGCCTACCACCTCCTTGGAGGGGTGAATGATATACAAACCCCTCAATTGGTTGATGACGTACAAACCTCTCAACATAGTTGATGAAGTACAAACCCCTCAACATGGTTATCAAGGTACAAACTACTCGACATGGTTATTAAGATACAAACCCCTCGATTTGGTTGCACGGGCCTACTACCTCCCGAGCGAGGCGATTTAGGTATAAACCCCTTGATTTGGTTGCATAGGCCTACAACCTCCTGGTGAGAATTGGTCAATTCCCAACACTGCAAAGATAATATCATATACGTATAATCCTTTTCATAATTATGAAGTTATTCAACTCATAAGACATGAATTTGGCCTTCAATTCCTCAAGAAATGATAATCTGACATTTTATCAAACATTTGGTGGGTGGGTAGTGCTGGTGTAAAACTATGCAATTCAAGAGTGGAATCATTCTAGAAAATTCAGTGTAAAACCATAAATAGATATGCAGTAGCACCTTTAAACAATATACATCAAAACCCTTCATCAAATCTCACAATAGATCTTAGATTCATAGCTCAAAACATGCTAAAACAATCACAATTTCACGAAATCCCAACATAGTGTGCAGTGAAATTCATAATGAATAATACCCATGAGCAAATCAACTTTAAACCATATAATTTAAGGTAAAAGGAATCTTGGGTATCATGAGTAAGAGGACCCAATGGTTGAAACCCACGTAACTTTGTTTTGCAGAATTCTTGATGAAGATTAGAAATGAGGACTTGAAGCTTGAGTAAAATCCTTAAGATCCGGAAGAGATTTGGACATTGAATTTTTAAATGAAATATTGCCTAAGTGTTTCAGAGAATAATTGGGAATGTCTTGAATGATATGGAGGTAAACTATGGCTAAGTATTGGTATTTTCATGCATGGGAAGGCTTAAGCCCAAGATCTAAGATCCAAAAGCCTTGAACCGAGACAAAAATCACTGGCAACAAAATACACAGGTCCGCATCTGGTCGGCAAGGTGTACCTATCACGGAGGCAAAATTTACACAAGTCCATGATAGCTTCACATTGTGGCAAGTCGCTAATCGATTCTAGAAATCAAAATTTTGGGAAAATGAAATTGCGATTCATTTGCTCTAAAATTGAGGTTAGATCCATTTTTCACTCAATTTGACCCCCTGAACAAGAATATGAAATTGAATTTTTGATATCATGTAGGGATTTTGAGATAATGGAGATTACAATTCTGGGCACTTTTGAGGCACATTTTCGGTCTCTTTTAATTTTGGGGTTGTTTCACGAATCTTCATCGAGGAAATCTCCAAAGTTGAGGTATGTGGGTTTCAACCATTGGGTCCTTCTACCCATGGTGCCCAACCTTCTCTTTTACCTAAAATGCATGTTTTCATGCTAGATTTTCTATGGGTATCTCTTATTATGAAAGTTGATTATAAACTATGTTGGGGTTTCATAAAAATGTGACTATTTAAGCATATTTTGAGCTATGAATCTATGATCCATTATGTTATTTAATGAAGGATTTTGATGTATCTTGCATGAGGATATTACCAACTGTTGGTGGGTGGTTTTACATTGATTTTTCTCACATGATTTCACTCTTGAATTGCATGATTTTTTACTAGCATTACACACCCGCCAAGTGTTTAACAAACTGTCCAGTTATGGAATCTTTAGATATTAAAGGTCTAATGCATGGCATATGATTTAAGTTACTTTATGATGATGAAAGGAATGTATGTTTGTGTAAATTTCATTGATAAGATCTATATTGTTAAAAGTTGACTAAACCTCATGCGGGGAGTGGTAGGCCCAGGCTACCATGTTGGGGCGTATGTACCTCAATTGCCTTGCTCGGGGATAGTTGGCCTGTGGTACCATGTTGGCTACCATGTTGGGGGGTATGTACATTAATCACTTCGCTCGGGGGTGGTAGGCCCGTGGTACCATGTTGGGGGGTATGTACCTCAATCTCCTTGTGCTAAGGGTGGTAGGCCCCCACTACCATGTTGGGGGCGTATGTTTAGAGGTGTTTTTGTACAAGTAATGTAATTATGCTTTGAACTATGACTTCTCTTAACTCTTGATCATTTTATGTTACGAATGACTTCCCCTTCGTGCCTTACCCTTATTTTTATGCTCTTTTGTTGTTGTTTGCTTGCTTCTGCGACCAAGGATGTATAATGATATGCTAAGAGGCTTATTTGGGGTCCCTTCGGATTCCTCATTCGTCGTGTCACGTCTTAGCCTTAGGTCGTGACAAAGGCCCCACATACCTTAATCTTGGAGTTTCTTGAAGAAGTACTTGTAGGAAAACTTGAGGGTTGAATTGGGTTCTTGAAATCCAAAATATGTTCTTGTGATTCTTGAATTTTGATAGGATAGTTGATGATATTTCTAAGAGGATTTTGAGAGATATTGATGTGAAAAATGGCTAAGGAATGAAGGTTTTAAATTTATATAGGTAATTGGGTTATTACCTAATTCACCCCAAGTGATAAGGAAGGTTTTTTAGACTTTTTGAACTAGGCCACGACGGGTCAGCGTCACGATCTGGTCTCACACAGCTACTAGTTTGTGAAATTTTACCAAAAAAATTATTTTTTTGGAACGGACAAGACTTACTTTATAGGTAACCATTCCCCCACACACTTTTCCCCTTTGAACAAGAATATGAAGTCGGATTTGTGAAATTTTGCATGTATTTTGAGATATTAAAAAATGCATCATAGGGTCTTTCAGAGCTACGTTGAGGGGTGTTTCAATATCGAACCTAAAGGACTTGTTGATTAATTATTTACTAATTTATATTAATTCTAGCTATTTATATAAGCGGTGAGGAATTAACCAAGAGAAATGTATTTTTGGCGTAACATCATCACCCCACACTTCAATTTTGCTCAATATTACGAGTTCAAACCAGATAGCTCTCTCTAAACCCTATGCCCGACAAACCATAAAGGAAAAAGAAGTTATACAGATGTGGTTGTGAGGACTCGAATTTTTTGTATAGCTTTAGTGAATCTTGAAATTTGGTTCCAAAAGGTTTTGGGCCAAGCTAACACACTATGGAAGCCTCCATGGGCTGTGTGGCCCCTATATGGGATCTCCAAATTAGTTTATACTCCTTCATTAGTATTCATTCTTATTCTAAACACCTAGAATCTCATTCACTCGGTCAAACGTTTAGAATCCTCTTTTCAAAATCTGACTGGGAGATTCCATGGAATCCCCAAGATCAGTCTAAGTTCACTCTCAAGCTCTCAATTCAATCTTACTTATGTTGTTTAAGTCCATCATTGGTCTCCTACATCAAGCAGAGTTTAGAGGAATTCCATCGGCTAAGTTTGTCACAAGTACCAATAGAAGGGTAAACTTTATAGAGTCATATATCTTAGCACAAAAAGAATTTGGTAGGCCACGAGCTATAAAATTAAGGCCCTTTGCATTTTCTTTCCAACGCACTTGGTTTCACCTCATTTGGAGTTTGGATGAAGAAGTTATGCTCGTTTTTGTAAAGCTTTCCTATGCCGTGTTGTCACCATTTTTCTAAGGCAAGCCAAACGGGCACCCATACGGGCCATGTGGCTTCCCATGAACTGTGTGGATGTACCATCACAAAATTTCTTCCTAAAAGTGTATTGTAAGTGTGGAATCACGTCTTGTATACTTGTACGTCCCGTTAGCATGACCTTGAGCTTGAACCAACAATTTTTGGGACTAGTAAAGGGGTACAACAAGACTCACAGGCCATGAGGCCAGCCATTGGGCATACTGTCTACCCAAAATTTCTTTATGTGAGGGGGCGCGGGCAGTCACATGGATTGTGTGACTCCAAACAGCCCGTGGTGCCCTCCGTATAGGTGAACTTTTCCTATTTTCTTTCTAAGTTTTGACATCAAGTTCCAACTTCCAAAATATTTGCTAAGACAGGGTTCATTGGCAAGTTCACGGACATGGGCCGTGAACCTTCCCTTGAAGTGGTGACGTGCAATTTTTCTACTCGTTTCATTAATAGAATTTTCGTAAATTAAATTTATTCTAATGACTTTTAGGGACTTCCTATGCTATCTTAACACTTCCTAAAGAGCTAACTCCTATACCTAATTATCAAATTCATTCCTCTCAATTTGAAAATACTCTCAAACTTCTTTCAAGAACTACAGTTCCAATCAAGCTTAAGAATCAAGGGAAGGCCTAATCATCTTCAAATTTCTTCTTGGAATTCCTTCTGTAGCTAAGGTATGTGGGCTTGATCTTTGGTTCCTTCCAACCGAAGAGACCCAAATCTTTCCTACCAAAGTTTTCATGAATTAACCTATCTTTGAATATGGGTCTTCACTATTTGGATTTATTAAATTAAATTAATGTATGGGCTGTACATATTTGATGATTTTAAGTTACTTTAAGCCCTATTATGATGATTTACATGGATGTTATGAAGTTATGAATATGCATGTCCCTTTTTAAGGCTTGTTTTCATGGATAATTTTAAATGTGGATTTAATTATGTTTTTACTTGAATTTCATATTATATTGTTAATTTTAGGTTACATCTCAATTACCCTTGTTTTCCTCACATCATTCATAGCATTTGCATTCATGACATTAGATTATTGTGGAAATTATGAAATGGGTTAAGCCCAATTATGTTCTATTATATAATTTTGACAAGATATTAGCTATGACAAGAATGTGATCACATATATGTCTACGACTATGGCTCCTTGAGCATTATGGGTGCTTGCACTATTATATATGTATGAATGAGCTATTCCTATGCATGAGTATTATGACTATGAGCTATGTTTTGGTATTTGAGCCTAAGTATGAATCATTATGAATGGTGTTTGGCCTTTAAGGCCAATTATGCATAGAAGTAATTTGAAATAACTCACCTCTTTGAAAGACATGTATATGCATAAGTATTTTCATGGGATGTTGACTTAGAATCGATGGATTAGGGCGTCAGGGCTATTCCCGAGGGTCCTCTCCCTTTCCTTCAACTATGTGCCAATATAGGAATGATTATCACCACCAAAATGACCGGTCATAAGGGATGCCTATTCATTTATGATATGATACGATATGATATGTTTTGATATGGAAATTCTTCCGAAATGACCAGCTCGTAAGGAAGGTGGCCACCACATACGAAATGATTGGGTTGTAAAGTGTGGTGTACATTATATTTTTGGCAAGTAATCTTCTCTCAACAGATAGGAGGTCAGCATTGGGAAAATTCATATAATACCTCACATGAGTTTGATATGTCGGTTATGGTTACATCCCTACTATAAATATATGAGCATCATTCGCACATCATGCATCATGAATTTCATGGCATCTTATTATATTACATTCCTTGTTATATATCTCATCCTATATTATGTGCCCTTGTCATCTAACCATGAAGTGTAGATTTGGTAAGTTTCATGCATTACACCCCACATACTTAGTATATTCAAATGTACTAACACATATTTTGCCTATATGATATCACCATGTAGGGACCAAGGATCCTACCTATCCATCTATTGGCGTCTAGCTTGGGTTTCAGATTGTGCTTATTGTGGTGAGTCCTATCTTCTGAGGACTAACCACCACTTCTTATACCTATGGTATCATTACCTAATTTAATTTCTTTGATGGTGAGCCTAGGATATTTCTTGGCCCCCGACTTATCTTATGTTAGAGGCATTATTGGACATCTTGTGCACTCTCTACGTTATATGTAATGTGATGTATTTAGATCTTTAGTTGTGAATCTTTATGAATATGACCTTAAGACATGATTAATGCTTGTGATGTGATTATGCTTCTTGATATGAAAGATCCCAAGTCTTGAATTGCCCCATAGCGTGAGTCCTACTTTCCCGTCCCTTAGAACGATGTGCATACTTTTGTATACGCTTTCGAAGCAATGATGTGAGTTTTGGTATCTTGAGGCTTGCTCGGGGACTCTTGGGTTCTCATTTGCTGTGTCAGGCCTAGACCCTAGGCCTGAGTCATGACAGTGGTGCAACCCCAGGTGACTAATCAGGTTTCACTTCTAATTAAACAGATTACGTACTTGCACGTGGAACCTAGAGTACTCTGGGAGGAAGAAGAAGTGTCACAGATGATAGTGAATGAACAATTACAATTGTTGTGATAGGAAAATTCTCATATGGATCGCCTGGCATAAATGATCTAAGGAGATTAATTCTGCAAAACTGCGAACATAAAGAAGATGTCAATATAGGGCTTTTGAGTAATAAGTACACTTTGATCAGAGCATCACTAATAGTAGATTATGTACACCTATTATCCAAGCTAGTTTTCTATATTGAGCATAAGAATTGGAATTATCTGATGAGAACTTTGAAGTGGGACCCTATGTTTTATCCGGTAGCAGAAACTACAATTGTAGTGGCATGGATTTCTCTTCCATCATTACCACCAAATTATTTTGGGGAGGAAGCGATCTTTTCTTTAGCAGCCGCTGTTGGAAAGCCGTTGCAAGTGGATATGGCTACAATGAGCAAAACCAGACCCAGTTGTGCGAGGGTCAAGGTTGAGGTGGATTTGTTAAGGGAACTTCCTAAGAAGATCAATGTTCGAATCAAGAAAAAAAGCGGAGAGATTTTGTCAAAGCGGGTGCAAATTAAGTACGATTATTTGCCTAAATATTGTCGCACCTACAAACTACAAGGACATAATGAAGATGATTGTTTTGTATTACATCCAGAACTTTTGATGAGGGCAAGAAGGAGAACAAAAATGATGAAAACAAAATGATTATGGATGAGGACATTACCAAGAATAAACAGAGAGATCAGAATCATAATAAAGAGGTGGACCAGCAGATGTCTAGGTGGGGGTGGGTGGGATAGATGGAAACAAAGGAAAAGGACAACACAAAGGTGGGATAATCACAAGATGGGACCCAAGACCAACAATAGACAAGGTGAATACATCAAATAAGTACCAGGTATCGGAAGAACAAAAGGAAGAAGCTCCAACAAAAGATCTTGATAAAAGCAATAATCAATAGGGGAAACCATGGACAAAAAGAAAATAAGAACAATTTCAGCATAAAAAAAAAGGGTGGAAGATATATTTTGGAAGGATAGTGAGGACAATACCAAAAGGCAACAAAATATTGGTCAAAGCAGGGAGGACACAGTGAAGGAAGTAGAGCATAATCCCACAAATACACAACAACAAGAAGACAAAAAATGAATTAAATAGTACACAAGCAGATAAGGAAGTGGTGCACAACAATCAAAACAACCAAACTGAAGAAGATCATTTGCCCACAACAAGAAATTAAGGTAGTAGTGGTAGAAAAAGGAGAAGAGGAGGTGGTATCTCAGAATACTGGACTACGAGAGGATAAACAACAAGAACATCAGAAGCAATTGCAGATGGAGAACAACACCAGTGCTAATAATACATAGCAAATAGAAAGAGCAGAAGTATATGGTGAAGTCCAGGCAGAAGAGCTAGACACAACCATCAGGACAGACAATACACCACTAGGGGGTAAGAGAAGATGTGGGGGTGGATGATCAAGTAGAAGAGGATATGCAAACAAATATGAAGGCTATTTCTAGAAGTGGGGACCTGTTACCAAGAAGTATAAAAGAGTTACATAAGGATAGAAGAAGAGAGAGGCCTACAAGTCCAAAGAATAGTCAAATTCAATCAAAAAGCAGCTCTGCTAGACCAATTGGTAGTAAATGATGTTGCACAATATTATGTTTTGGAACATTAGATTAGTACAATCTCAAAATTGGTCTAAAAAGAAGAAAGCACTACACATTTGTTGCCCTTTTTGAACTTTTAAGAGGGTCTTCAGAAATCGAGACATATAGAAGAAGGATTAGGATGGAGAACTCCAAGGTGAATTGCTCTGAGAAAATTTGGATTTTCTGGTGCTATAATTGGGAAATGAAGGTTATCTTTGACACCATTCAGCAGATCACTTTAAAATTCACTCACGAGGAAAGTCAAATGAAAGCTACAATCACTTCTATCTATGCTAGATGTAGTGCAATAGAGTAATTGGAATTATGGGAGGACATAACAAGGGTAGTAAAGGACTGTACCATTCCATGGTTAGTTGGGGGTGATTTTAATGTCATTCTCAATGACAGTGAAAAATTGGAAAGCTTACCAGTTACACAAATGGAGACTGCTGACTTTGCACAATGCACCAATGACTGCACTCTTATAGAACTTCCTTTCTCAGGAAGCTATATACTTGCTAGAATGGTAGAACAGGGGAAGATAACATATTTAAGAGACTAGATAGAGTCTTAGCTAATGAAGTGTTCTGGGAAGAATGCGATCAGAGTGAGGTGGTGCACTTGATTAGGGATGGATCAGACTGTGCCCCACTTCATGTGACATGTAAGTTAGGTCAAGATCTAGTAAAGAAAAGGGAATTAAATTCTGGACCAGCCATCTATCTTTTGTAGATGAAGTTAAGAAGGCTTGGGAGATACCAATGAAGGGGAAGCTTTTCAAAAAATTACATGAGAAGCTGAAACATGTGAAGAAGGCCCTGAGCTCATGGAGTAAATCAACTTTTGGAGATATCTTCAAGAAGATTGCCGCCATGGAAGATGTGGTCAGAATGAAAGAGCTCCAATTGGATTTGGATCCTACAGAGGAAAATGGAGCAGAACTAAGAAAAAACAATGGCAGAATTGAGGAAATTTCAGAAGTATGAAGAGAAATATTGGAAGAAGAAGGTAGGGATACACTAGTTCAAAGAAGGGGACAGGAATACAAAGTTCTTCAATACTTATTTCAAAGAAATCAGAAGATAGGGGACAGCTAGGGAAGAGATCTGGAAAATGATCAGGAAATAGGGTATGTAACAGTCCAAATCTTCCAACAGCTATTTCAGGAGATCAGTCACACAAAAGATTTTAGGACACTTAATTGCATCCCAAGATTGCTGACAGAGGAGGATAGAATGGAAATGGAAAGATGGACAGATGAAGCAGAAGTCAAGAAAGCTATCTTTGATTTAAACAAAGACAGTGCAAGTGGTTCAGATGGCTTCTCAGGAGGATTCTTCCAAGCATACTGGGGAATTATTAAAGGAGAAGTTACCCAAGCAGTCAATCAATTCTTTCTGGAGAGTAGAGCTACCCAGATACTTTACTCATACCCCCTTGGTGTTGATACCAAAGAAGGAGGTGGTAAGAACCTTTAATGACTTGAGACTAATTAGCCTTAGTATATTCATGAACAAGATGATTTCCAGGATCTTCCAGAGGAGTATTGAGAAGGTGCTTCACAAGATAATCTCAACCAATCAAACTGGCTTTATCAAAGGTAGGAGCATATTAGAAAATATATTACTGGAACAAGCGATATTGAGGGACATCAACAAAAGGGCCAAACACTGTAATGTGGTAGCAAACCTAGACATTGACAATGCATATGATAGGATATGTTGGATCTTCCTAACCAAGCTCATGAGGAGATTTGGGTTGGGGGAAAGAATTATCGACATGGTATGGAGAATACTTTCTAACAATTGGTATTCTATTTCAATAAATGGGCAAACACATGAGTTCTTTCCTACCTCAGGAGGTGTGAAACAAGGTGATCCTTTATCCCCACTCTTATTTATTGTTGGAGCAGAGGTTCTTTCCAAATCTTTGAATCACCTCAATGAAGAGGATAGTTTTATTAGATATGGAATGCCTTGTGGCAACCCTCACAGGAGGATTCCACTTTTGTACGTTCTAGGCTTACACAACACTTGCTAACATACGAAGAATTTAACACCTGACATATTAATCAAAATACAATAATGAATTTAAAATAGTTAAAGGTATAGAATTTTGTTCTAAAGATCATCTAGTTGATTTCTTGTTCAAGTTTTTGGCTTAAGTACCTTGCAAGTAATTTAAACCACTATCTTGCAGGATACTTATATATTGCCCATGTTGTTGTAGAACGCTGAAGAGTATTACTAATGTTAAAATACAAGGATATAAAATTTACTAGTTTCTATTCCACAGAACCATCTTAACGTAACTTTATTTTAACATAGAAACAAGCTCGCCGGCTCCAATTTAACTAAACAAGGAAAAATTTAAAGTTACAAACCATGGTTTCATAATTTACACTAGCCTTTCAAATTTATACATACATATGCAACAGGAGAATCATGTACATGTCCCGAAATTACTACAATATATATGTCTAGATGCAAATGTGATCATCTGCACAACTCCTAAAATTTATCTTCAATGGCCATCCTCAAGCATCATCTCAGGTAATCCCTACGATAAAAATAACTATTCTTAAGCATGAAGCTTAGTGGTGTAAAAGCTAAAAGCTAATAAGCTCAAATCCCTCAATTTACCCCTCTTAAGTCAGAAGACAACACAATTGGAATATAGTAAATAGACCAAGTGAACAAATACATCAATAGTTTCAAGTAGGATATTTAAAGATCTAAGTATCAAATGTTCCTGGAACAATTTTTAAAGACATTCAAATGACAAGTTTTGCCAGTATGTAAGTCAAGACGTCACCCCAAACATAATCAAGTATCAAGAAGGACCGAGGCCCTGTATCAAATTGAAGGGTGAAAACCCAATTATCAAGAGAACCAAGAACCACATTAATTATGACTTTCTAGGTTGTGCACAAAATAGACAGCTTCTATACTTAGGACGAACCAAAAATCCACAATCAAGATGGCAATTGGTACTAACATGAGGCATGCCAATGGTGACAAAGTCATAGCTATATGAAGGAAAAAAGTACATAAGGATGTAAAGCAATCAGGTAATTCGTATAGATGAGCGAATTAAACAAGTTCTTTGCGAGTCTCAAAATATGTCAACACAACCAGATAAAATGACAACATAATTGATATGCCAAGATAATATTCAAATATACCAGCAGGTAAAAAAAGCACTAGAACAAGTTTTTACACGAACTTGACCCTTTTAGCACACAACTGACCCTAGCTAGTTCAAGTCGTGGATCAATACGATATCCATTTCTTCAATCAATTTCCTTAAGATTGTATAGGAGTGTGGGCACCTCAATTTATTTACATGCTCATTTAATATTCAACACTTTCAACAGGTAGAAACTAACAATATAAATGCCAAAATAGAGTCCTAAAATCACACTCTTCTCGGCAACTTTACTATCTTGTAATACAACTGCATTCTGAATTGGTAAATGGACAAACTAGGCTTCTAGTCTATATGAAAACTGTAGGTATGTGAATATAGCATGCAAAAAATCAAGAATCACTTCAAAAATTTCCTTTGTATAAGTATTTATAATCGAAAAACTAGCAGCACACTCCCAGGGATTCTTATGTCAAAAATCTAGATAGAACTTTTCCTAAATTACGTCCACTGTTTTAAACCCATAACTACCAAATTAGGTCCTAACATAAATATAAGAGTTGTAAATACATGTCTTGGGGTTGCAAAGAACTAATAATGATCACAAATTACTACTCACATATCAAGATATGATTAAAATACTAAATTTAGTCTAACAACATTACATAGAAGGCTTCTTAGATAGAAAACTAGCCAAAACTTTCACTATGTTTCGTCCCTTTTTTCGATACCGTACAAGAAGATTCAGAATTTCACATAAATATATTAGTTTTAGGTATGTGAATTAGCTTTCCAAAATGTGTTTACACACTAAAAACACATCTATATACAATGAGTTATTCCACAATTACTACACACTACACAATTTAAAGATAGAATTCAACCACTTACCAAAGAGTAGGGGATTTCTTAACTTTGCTAAAAGGAACTGATTTATTTCATGTATTTTGTCAAATATAAGGTCGTGAGACAGTATAAAAGGTTTTATATAGTCTTGAAGCCGACTTACTTTGGGGGAAAGTATATCTTATGTTAAGAGTAAGTTAAAAGAAAAACTATCCAATAAGGTGGCTGCCCAATTTTTCCTTTTTCACTCCTTATTTATTTTGTTCACACACAATACTTATTAGTAAGGCTTTTTAACATATATAATTTCATAAAAGTAAATAAATTGCACTAAAACGAACCCCTCTCTCATTCCATTCGACGATTAAAGGAAATCAATTTCTCTAACAACCCAAATTCAAGTCAGAGAGTTGTGAAGTAAGGGTGGGTTTTATCTCGAGGGAACACCGTTTTGAAAGTGAACACATTATTTATTAATAAGGGCATTAAAATTCTCTCCCCCTTAAGAAATTTCATTTCAAAATTTACCTTATGCTAGTCTCGAAATAAGTGTGGATATTGGGTCCCCATATCTTCTTCCCTTTCCCAGGTGGCTGCTTCTCCTGAATGGTTCCTCCAAATTACCTTTACTAAGGGAATTTTCTTGTTTCTAAGTTCTTTTATTTCCCAATCTTTGAATATGCGCATGTTCCTCGTCATACATCAAGTCTTAATTAACCTTAATAGATTCAACTGGTAGGACATGAGAGGGGCCAGAATGATATCTTCTGAGCATTGACACATGGAACACATTGTAGATCTTTTCCAACTCAGGTGGTAATGCTAACCTATATGCAACTGGTCCAACTCTTTCAAGTACTTCATAGGGTCTGATAAATCAGGGACTATATTTTCCATTTTGGCCAAACCTCATAATCTTCTTCCATGGAGATACTTTTAAGAAGATATCACACCTTTTAAGATCAACATATGAGTTTTTCCTATCCGAAGTGATCTTCAGATGATTATTGATCACCTTTACCTCATCTTTCATTTGCTATACAATTTCAGGACTAGTATGTTTTCTTTCACCAACTTCACTCCAACAAAGAGGATTCTAGCATTTTCTTCCATATAAGGCTTCATAAGGAGGCATTCCAATACTCGACTGCTAGCTATTACTATAAGAAAATTCTACTAAAGAAAAATGTTTGTCCCAACTACCCTCAAACTCCACGATGCATGCTCGAAGCATATCCTCCAGAATTTATATCACTCTTTCTGACTACCCGTCTGGTTGAGGGTGAAATGAGGTGCTAAAATTCAACTTGGTACCCAAAGCCTCTTGTAAGCTAGACTAAAATCTAGATGTAAACCTTGGGTCTCTAATGGAGACAATAGAGATAGGGATTCCGTGCAGCCTTACAATCTCATTAATGTATAGTTCTGTTAATCTCTCAAGTGAATAATCTATCTTGATTGCAAAAAAATGAGCACTCTTCAATAATCTATCCACCATCACCCATATTGCGTCATGGTTCTTTTGAGTGTGAGGAAGTCTAGAAACAAAGTCCATTGGAATTCTGTCCCATTTCTATTCTTCCATTGGCAAGGGTTAGAGTAGCCCAACTGGAACTTGAAATCCTGCGTTTACTTGTTTACAAACCAAACATTTTGAAATGAACTCCGCAATGTCTTTCTTAATACTATTCCACCAATAGTGTTCTTTAATGGTTCGGTACATTTTTATACCTCTAGGGTGCATGGCAAATGATGAAGTGTGTGCTTCCTTCAAGATTTCTCTGTTCAATTTCTCATCATTAGGTTCACACAACCTATTTTGATAAGATAAGATACCTTCCTCTGTTAATAAAAAATCATATTTGTCTCCATCTTGAACCTTTTTGGTCAGCTTCATGAGCTTCTCGTCTTCCTTTTGTGCTTCTCTAACTTGCTCAAGCAATAGGGGTTTAACTTGTAGTTGGGAAATAATCAGGCTAGATGAATGAAGTGCTATACGGACAGACATAGCTCTTAACTCGAGAAGCAAAGGCGACGGACTCAAGGATAGGCTTGCAAAGGACTTGTGACTAAGGCATCTGCAGCCACATTAGCTTTTACTAGATGATAATTGATTGTGCAATCATAATCCTTAATGATCTCAAGCCATCTACGTTGTCTAAGGTTCAGCTTCTTTTGTGTGCTCAAGTATTTTAAGATTTTGTGATCAGTGAATATGTAACATTTTTCTTCATACAGATAATGTCTCTATATCTTTAAGGCAAATATTACAGCAGCAAGTTCTATATCATGAGTAGGATTATTTGATTCATGTTTTTTTTAATTTTTGAGAGGCATAAGAAATAACTTTCCCTTCTTACATCAGAATGAAACCTAGACCATGATGAGATGCATCACTATATATCACATACTCCTTCCCCTCCATTGGTAGAGTAAGTACAGGAGATTGCACAAATAAGGATTTAAGTGTTTCAAAATTCTCTTGGCATTTGTCACTCCAGATGAACTTTTCCTCTTTCTTCAAGAGATTGGTCAAAGGGGAGGCTATAATGGAGAAGCCTTTCATGAACCTCGTATTGTATCCCACCAAGCCTAGATAGCTTCTTAATTTGGTTAGACTTTTGGGAGGTTTCTATTCAACAATTGCTTAGATTTTACTAGGATCTACCCTCATACCTTTGGCTGACACAACATTCCCCAAAAAGGTCACTTCATTTAGCCAAAATTCACACTTGAAAAATTTTGCATAAAGTTCTTTCTCTTTCAAAATTTGCAAAACAATTTAGAGATTCTTATCATGATCTTCACTACCCTTGGAAGACACTAAAATATCATCCATAAAAACTACAACAAAATTGATCTAGATATGGCTTGAATATTTGATTCATTAGATCCCTGAATATTTCGGGAGCATTGGTCAATCAAATGGCATAAAAAATATTCATAATGACCATACCGAGTTCTAAAAGTAGGTTTAGGAATATCTTTCTCTCTAATACATAGTTGATGATACCCAAACCTCAAATTGATCTTTGAGAATAAATTAGCACCCCTCAACTGATCAAATAAATCATCAATCCTTGGCAGTGGAAATCTATTCTTGACTAATATTTTGTTGAGTTGTTTGTAGTCAATACACAATCTAAGAGGTCCATCATTCTTCTTTACAAATAAAATAGGCGCTCCCTAAGGAGAGACAACGGGATATATAAAACCCTTTTCAAGAAATTCTTGAAATTGAGTTTACAACTCTTTTAGTACTGTTGGAACCATCTTATAAGGAGTAATTGAAATAGGAATAGATCCGGAAATAAACTCGATTAGAAATTCCACTTCTCTTTATAGGGTAACCTAGGATGATTTTCTGGGAAGACTTGTGGAAAAATTGCACATAGTAGGCATATCTTTAAGATTAGAAGGCTTCTTAGAAAGAACACTATCCAAAACTTTAAGATTAGAAGACTTCTGGAAAATCACACACAGAACATAGAAGGCTTCTAAAACAGAAAACTAGCCAGAACTTTCACTGTTTTTCATCCCCTTTTCTAAAACCATACAAGCAGAATCAGAATTTCATATAAACATAGAAGTTTTAGTTATTTGAATTAGCTTTTCAAAATGTACTTACACACTAAAAACACAGCTATATACAATGAGATATTCCATAATTACTACACATTACATAATTTAAAGACAGAATTTAATCACTTACCAAAGGGTAGGAAATTTCTTAACTTTACTCCAAGGAACTGATTTATTTCATGTATTTTTGTCAAATATTCCATGACAATTTTTCATGATCTAAGAGGAACTTCGACAATCTTTCATACCAAAGCTTAAGGAGCTTATTTCAGCCTATACAATGCCTTATCCTACTTGACACATGATCTTGAAAATTAGAACTTTCAAATCCAGGGGTTGCTTCACATATACCTCCTCCTTTAAATAGCCATTTAAGAAGGCACTCTTAACATCCATTTGCTAAAGAGTGAACTCATTGTAGGTTGCAAAGGCTATGACTCACCTCAGTCACGACCCGAAAATGGGCGTGATGACACTCGTCTTATACCACCAAGACAAGTCAGCCTACAACCCGATTATAACATTAAAAATCCGAAATTATAATAGAAATGAAAGTTCAATTATGGATAATAAGTCAACTTAATGAAAATCCCCCAAAACTTGGTTGTCATGTGCACAAGTTTCTAATGTATTATAATAGATTCAAAAGAAAACACAAGTATCAAATGACATTGTCGCTATAATAGAACAAAATCATAAATAGAGCTTGAATGGCAAATTGCTACCTCTCGCAATCTCCACAAGAAGCCTCGGACAAGGAAAAATAGAGAGTATCACGATAATCTGGGCTCGCAACCTACAAAACTATTGTAGCAAGCGGGGGTGTGTACCAAAGACACGGTACTCAGCAAGTGAACTAATAAACACAAAGTTAAGTAGTATAGAATACCTGCACCCCTTAGCACTCCCACCAAATCCCCCACAACTATAACCTAACTCATAATCTTCACAATTACACCATCCGAAAATTCTATGATCAAAGCCTATAATAGTATAATTCTCATTATCCCACTTTCAAGTCATAGGGAAAAATTCTACAATTTATCAAGTTCTCGTTAATTCATCAAGTGTCATCAAATCAATACCAAAACTAATCATGTACAGACACAAATAAGTCAATGAGATAATGAATAACCAATCTCAATAGCACTCCATATAATCATAACAAACCAGAACATTATGGGATGAAAATGAATGTTGTGAAATGTATTTCAATGCAATGAAATGTCACGTAGAATGATGCATGTCTATCCTAGTGTTACACACCCGCTGTAACACAGTCCGGGACCCATGGAGGACTCCTAGTCCATGCATCAGTCGCGGTGCGCGACCCGTCCCGGTGAAGTATATTAACTGTCACAGTGTGTGACCCGACCCAGCGAATCATCCGACATGGCGTGTGACCCAACCCAGCGAATTATAGTAACTGTCACGGCGTGTGACCCGACCCAGCGAATCATCTGTCATGGCGTGTGATCCGACCCAACGAATTATAGTAACTGTCACGGCGTGTGACCCAACCCAACGAATCATCCGTCACAGTGTGTGACCCGATCCAGCGAATCATAGTAATCTCTTTAATGCTCATTCTCTTCACTAGCCGGAACCATTTCCCATCGGCTTTACATTTCTTTTATTGGAACATCCAGCTATCATATAGTAAATGCACAATAATCATATTCATGGAAATAAAATATGCAAGATGCTCATACAAATTCATATGTCTCAAAATCAAGAATTGGTAGCTCAATGCCATACATGTTACAATATCCTCAACCTTAATACCATCACAACCCTAGCCACATTTACATCCTAAGTAAGTATCACGTCAACATCGATAATAAATAATCACTAATTCACATATAATAAATCTCCCTCACTAATTCCCAAATCAAATATCACCATAGGATAATTACCCAATTAAAAATATTTCAATCAAAGCCTACATAAATAATTCTCAATACCTCACACAAGAAGTACAAGATTCTATAAACTTAACAAAGGTTAAAAAATTCACTTGCCTTATATAAAGTCTCGAATCACATTAATTCTGAAGTTGTTTTCCTTTCTATAACACTCCAGTTCACCAAAATCTATTCAAATATAGTATCATAATTATATAATGAATTTAACGACACTAAAATCAATTAATTCGGTGAAAAGGGTAAAATGGTCCAAAAATTTTATTGTCAGAAAATATCCTTGGAATCTGAAAATTTATACATGAAAATGTTCCCCAAGTGATAAGGAATTAAATAACGACAACCATTTCAAAAACGGAGCTAATATGAGGAAGAGATCGCATGTTAAAATTTTTGAAATACATTAAAAACGCAGCAGCAAGATCTGTAGATTTTACCTCGAACGAAGCAACAAAGTCAATTTTTGATGTTCTCAGTATGTTCTCCTCTGAAAAATATACAATTTAGACTTTTTAATCGCTCAAATCCAATCAAAATTGAGAGAGAAATCGTTGGTTAAAGTTTGGGGAAAGTTTGCGATCTTCTCTTCTCTTTCTTGTAGAAAATCTCTAATTTTCGCAATTCTTTTAAAGTGAAAGAGCTTGAAAGGGCATTGATTGAAAGAAATATACTTGATTCTTGAAATCTTTACTTAGATTCTTCAGATGTCTTGATGAAGAACCCTAATTCTTGAAGAGGAAGAAGAGTCAAGAAATCCTTTAGTGGGATTCTTGAATTTATTTTCTTGAAACCCTAGGTTATGATTTAAAATCCTATTATAGTTTCATGAATAGATGAAGAAATTCAGGTTGGGTAGATTGAAATTCATGAAGAATAACTTACCTTGAGGAGGAATCTTGAAAGCTAATCCTAACTTGACGATTGCTTGATGATTCTTGAGCATTTATGTTTAGGACAGAAGGGAGAGGGTTTTCGATTACGAAAACTGACTTTGTATAGGTTTTGGAGACCATAAATAGACTCGAAGAGATGTTAGGATAAAAATACCCTCAAATTATAAAGAAAAAACATCATTAACTTATCCAATTAGGGTTCGCAACGCGCTCCGGACGCGGACCTTCGGACAGCTCTACACCCCTTCACTAAAATGGTCATAACTTTCTACCCTGAACTCCGATTAACGAAAAATTTGATGCGTTGGAAAGCTAATTCGAATGTATTTGATTTGATATATTATGGGTCATCTAAATCATTACACTTTAGGAAATATGGTCATTTGAAGTTGACCCTTCTATTGACTCATACGAAAAACTTAGTTGCTAGAAATTCTTTGAACTTGGCTTGATGTAAAAGATTCCTTATGACTCTAAATCACACCTAATA
>JAABOM020000012.1:11996660-12072444 GCA_011800125.2 Solanum clarkiae
CAGTATCACTAAAGGTGGTCCACAAACTTACACCAGTGCATGAGTTCATTTGAGTTATTACTTTATGTACAGTATATTCTACCTTACATACTCAGTACATTATCTCGTACTGACGTCCCTTACGAGGGACCTGCATTTCATGCCGCAAGTACAGGTGCAAATAAATCACCCCAGTAGGAGTACAAGATATCCAGTTGCTGTCATCAAGCTCCAAGTTGCTTCGGGGCTTTGTATATGTCTAGAGCTTATGTTTATATTATACAGTTAGTTGAGGTGAAGCCTGTCCCGACCCTTTTCAGATGTTTTCTCTTTATTTAGAGGCTTTGTAGACTATGCACAGTAAAAGTAAAAGTCATGTCTCGTACTTTAGACATCGTGGCCCCAACGGCCTAGTCATATGTATTTCCTTTGGCTTATTATCATTTTTTACCTACTTTAAGGCATTCTAAAGGTAGAAACGTACAGTAAGCGCATAGTTACAAGTTGGTTCTCCCGGGACTTATCGGCAACGGGTGCCGGTCCGCCCTACGGGACTTTGGGGCGTGACACAGGGCCACCATTTGTAGCCACCCTCAACTTAGGCTTTTAGCCTCAATCTAGGTTCACATGTTCAAGGATAGACCAGGGACAATATCAAGGTATTTCATCAAACAAGGTTAAGCTAGTAAGGTGTCAAGAAAGATTTCGTACATGTGAAGCTCAAAAATCTAGAACAAGGGATTCACTAACTCTTTTTCTAGGTCATTTAGGATAAAAGTGGATTCCCTAAAGAATAAAGGCCTAAGATCCTTTTTCAAATCAAGCACATTTCCAAACCAATTTTAGAGTAACAAGGAAAGTTCTGAGTCCATACATGATACATGAATACAGCAAAATAGGCTCACAACACACATAGCATTGCACTCTCAATCAAGTATAGACTCACAAGACATGCTTCAAGCCTCAACTTACCTCCATATTATCAGAATAAGCATTGCCATATACTCTAAGTGCATGTATTATCAGAATAAGCATTGCCATATGCTCTAAGTGCATGAATACATTAATAACCACAATCTCAAAAATTTTGAGGGTACCCCATTTTTCAAATCATTCAAAAAGCTTTTAAAGACTCATGTATATGCCAACAGATAATGCTACTATATATATACAAATCATCCACACTACCTAAACATGCTGGTTCAATAGAAAATTAAACATCCACAAGGAAAAAGAATCACTGCAAGAAAACCTTGTGACAAAAAATAAGGGAAGTTATGGACTCGCGGCTACTCAGACTTCACCTTAATCCATAACTTCTCACACCCCACCAAGATAGAACACTTTGTCCTCAAAGTAAAGACATGAATGAAATACCAAACACGATAACACACACACACACACACACATACACACACACACACACACATATATATATATATATATATATATATATATATATATATATATAAAGAGAGAGAGTGTGTGTGTGAGAGAGAGAGAGAGAGAGATTAAAAACCAAAAACTAGCATCCAAAATATAAGTAAAAACAACATCCAACATAAAAACATTTAAACAAATCTAAAAACCAACATAATAAAAATATTGTCTAACAGAAAGAATAAAGTATCCATATATAAAAGATAAGGAATGGGATCAAAAGTCAAACATCGTGGTGCTCAAGTACCGGTACCTGTCCAGTCAGTAGGGTCCTAGGTCATGACCTCCTCCTCAGCAATCTGGGTGGTAGCTATACGCGAGCTACCCTCTCCATGTGAAGGTTTCTGCTCCTTATCTCTCTGTATAGCCGCCAACAGGATCGACTCTTGCTCCACCTCCTCTAGTATCAGTTCCCTCTCCGGGGTTGCTGGGTCATCAGGTCTAGGCCTCTTCTGGCTCAACTCAGGGTCATTTGTCTCTAGGGGCCTCTTCCCATGAGCACGAGGGCGGTCAGCTAGCTAATCAAAAACCTCATCATCCACTGGTGCCACCTCTGAGACTGGAATAGGGGTTGCTAACATCTGCAATAAGTCGACCTTAAATTTGGACAACTCCTATGTCACTACGCTCTTGTAAGGAAGTTGAGGACCCTCAAGCCTCTGCTGGACTCTCACCTCAAAAGCATCGACTCGGGCATCCACCACTCTAAATCTATCATCAGCCAACTAACGAGCGAATGCATTTATCCTCTCCTCTGAGTCCCGTATGGTCTAACTATCACAACACAAGACTAGGGCCTAAACGTGACACGACACAAGGGGAACCTGAAGGGACCCCAAGCAATCCTCATAAAGCATCATTACACATCCTTTATCGTGAAAGTAATAAATCAAGCATCAAAGATAAAAGAACGGGAAAACCGAGGCTAAGGAAAAAGCTTGCACAATATCATCATAGTCAAGAGACAAGAGCCAAGCGCATATAATAGAAACATAACATGTCCAACAAACACCTCCAATACATAGATAAGAGTGGGTCCAAGACAAAGAAACTGGGCTCACTCTTATAGTCAAATAGAATATAAAGAAGAGTGTTTCAACACATAATAAGAGAGAGTATAGACTAAGGTCTCCGAAATGGAGGACTCACCAACTAGCTTGAATAGCATCGAACTAGCCACGTGGAGGAGGATGATCAACTTGAACACCAGTCCTACATGGTGAAATCATGTAGGCATAAAGTATGAGTTAGTACGTTGAATGTACTAAGTATGCAGAATGCAATGCAACAATAGATAGGTATCATAATAAAAAATGCATAATATTGAATAGTAAGGATAATATAACAATATGACATGTATGTTCAATGCTTAAGTAAAATATTCTTAATTAAATCATGCTCATATAGGATATCATATGTGAAAAAAAAACCAAACTAGATTTCCAAAGTATAAATCCCTTGGTAGGTTAGTGATGATAGCACCCATCACCCTAGTGTGTAAGGTACAAATCCCTCATGAAGGTTAGTGATGATAGCACCTATCATCCTAGTGATTGAGATGTTTACCCCTCCACTAGGTCACCCGAATCGGGCATGGTCTAATGCAATACTTTATATAAAATATATCATATACATAAGCTTATTTCATCATCTTATAGTCACTCATATCATATCTCCTGGTTTGGGCCTTCAATTCCTCAAGAAACCACATCCGGATATTTAATCAAACACTTAGAGGGTGTGTAATGGTAGTATAAGACCATGCAATTTGGAGATGAAATCATGCATGAAAATCCATTGTAAAACCATCGTTCAACACCTTGCAACACCCTCAAGCAATATACATCAAAAACCCTTCTCAAATCTTACAATAGACCCAAGATTTATAGCTCAAACATGGAAAAATAGTCACAACCTCACATAGCTTTAACATAGTGTGCAATGAATTTCATAATAAGCAAGACCCATTTGTAAATCAACTTTAAATCATGAAATTTAAGTAAATGGAGTCTTGGGTATCATGGGTGAAAGAAACCCAGAAAGAAACCCACATACCATAGATTAGAGATGAACTTGGTGAATATTGTAGATGGAGACTTGAAAATTGAAGAAGAACCTTGAAGGAGAACCTTAGGTTAGGATGAGGGTCAGGGACTTGAGTTTGGGGAGTGAAAATATGACTAAGTGTTTAGGTGAGTATTTGGAGATGTTTAGGATGATATGAGTGCAGAATTTGGCGAAGTATAGGTTAAAACACGTTTGGGAACACTTAGGCCCAACACTTAGAAAAGTTTGGACGAATTAAAAAAAGAAGCCCCAAAAATACACTTCCGCGATGCGCACTGCTCTCGGGAAATTACATTTTTGAATAACATAATTGCTAATCTTTCGCTCTTAAATCGGGACTAGACCCTTTTCCAGCTAATTTTGACCCTTTGATCACAAATATTAAGATGAATTTCCAAAATAATGAATGCATTTTGAGATATATGGAATTCAAAATTTCGGGCATTCTGAAGCACGTTTTCGGAAACCTTTTGGGGTTGTTTCACTAACTAACCCAAGGTCTGTCCTATGTTGCTAAAGCTTGTAGCCTGGACTCCGCTATAGCTATGATGCGCAATAGTTTCTAAAAAGAAACAGCAGAGTTAATAAAATCAACCTGTAATGTAGATGTTGCAGGTGCTGGAGTAGTGGAGGACGGCGTGGACGCAATCTCAACAGCTAGCGTAGGCTCTGCAGTGGCTGGGGTAGTGTTGGTAGGGGCTAGAGTCGAAGATTGAGTCTGAGGCTCTATCGGGAATGGATTTGGGATAGCCGAAGAAGTTGTACGAGGTAGGGCCATTAGGTTCTCATCAGCATTTATCAGGTTGGGATCCATAGTGTGTGTGGCCTCGATATTCTAGTCTTGGTGGGGGTCTATAGGAACACCTGTTGCATTGTATAATTGGTGGATCAAAATAGGGAATGGTAGTGAGGTGTTTTTCCGGATGGCAGACTCGTGGATCTGCTCGTAGATAATGCTAGCTAATAACACAGCTCGCTCCAAGGTGATCACATTATAGGTGAAAGTAGGTTGAATATGCCAATAGTTAATGAACCACCAAAACTTGGCCCAGAAAAAGAGGTGGGTTTTCACTATCAGATCTACATGGTTTGTAACCCATGTCGGCTTGAACCCCTCCTCACATATTTGGATGGCTATCCACCGTAGCAGCTCGGTCTTGGCCTTAAAATCTTTTTCACTCACCGCTCTCATCATTTTGTCAATGCGACCATCACATTCTGCGGTGGACTGAGGCACTCTATAGGTGCCCCCCAAACTGTATCTGTCGAATAATCTCCTCTGAAATAGGAACTCTCCGACCCCTGACTAGAACCACTCGTAACCTAGGCTGCTCAATCGGCTTCTTATTTTTTGGTATCCCTCGGCAAAGTGTAGTAAGATAAGCGGCATAAAACTCACGGACCACATAAGGGTTATACTTTTCCCAGTTGCTATGTAGTCCATCGTAGTCCGTGTCTGTCTATCTTCGTATCTAACCCTATGACCCTATCTAGCCTAGAGTCGTTCAGCCTAGACTCCTCATGGAATTATTGAACTAGTTTTCCCTGACTCTTTGGCTCTAGGACCAGGTCATATATCTCGTTCATTCCTACAACAAACCATCTGCGGTCGTCTGGGGGTTGTGATTGGACTTCTTTTTACTGGGTCTAAGAGGTACTCTCAGACTCATACTCTCACCCTAAGTGTGTGGGGGTCATCTGTGGTGAGCCACTGCCAGACTCATCTCCATCACCCTCTTGTTCCTCCTCTTCAGACTGGGAGGAACTGCTGACTTCCATGGGTGTCTGAGTTGTACGTGCCCGGGTCTAAGGTACATTAGTCTTGGGTTCTATTATGACTTTATGAACTTCTAGAGACCCCTTCAGATCTCTTAGCCCCGGAAGATTCATCCACCAACCTCCGTTGGAATGTTTGGATAGCTCATTTGTCCTTTGGAGGCATGATATCTGAAAGCCAACTACACAGTACATGTGAGCATCAAGATGTTTGATCAAACAAATCACATAACAAAGAACAAGAAACAAAAACACTTAAGAATAGAAAATCACTGATACTGTTGCAGGTCTATAGCCACGAGGCGTTGGTATGACTCATAATGTGTCCTACGAGTCGTACACTAGCATTGTGGTGCAAAGGTTTCTCAGAAAATGCAATCTGACATCGGATACGAGGTACAATTACGACACCTAGGTGGGCTACGAGTCGTAATCTAGTCTCATACCTCACTCTAGAGGCATTTTTGAAATCACAATCAGTCTTACGAGACCCCTACTACTAGTCATAGCAGATGCTACAAGTTGTAGATGGGTCTCGTATGAGAAATATGGAGGAACCACAGGTGACTGTTTCCTGCTACGAGGTACCACTATGACTCTTAGGTATCCTATGAGTCGGGGGGGCCTCGTACCTGGAAAACAAAAAGCACCTGTAGTGCTTAAAGCGTTCCCACAAGAACCACAAGTAAATCAAACTGAAACAAAGAATTGGCAATGTTAAGAGCAATATAATAAATTTGATGCACAAATAAACCCACTACGATATCGGGCAGTTATAATAACCATTAACCCCCAAAGATTGACGCCAATCCTATATTACATCAAGCAAAACCAAAAGCAATTTTATCTTCAAACTTACACTCGGCATCAACAAAATATTCCATAAAGATGCAAGGAGAATTCATACACTTTCAAGTAAGGTTAACAAGATGTGGCATATTAGAGCCACACCTCCATTTTCCAATATCCAATTCCAAAAATAATTTTCACAAGGATCGGAAAACAATTAAGAACCATACTCATGTGACCATCACTTTCACAGTTACAACCACCCACACAAGATTTCCAAACAAGGAACAACTTAAAGACACATTTTCAAGGCACTCAAACCCAGATTTTATCTTTGAACACAAACTTCATCACATAGGTATGACTCCTCATGATTGAACCCAGCACATAATCATCTCTAGAATAAAACTCATCAAAATAGTTCACAAGAATTAATCAAGAACCTTACATAATGAAAGATCAAACAAATCATTACAAAGTAGAGAGTAAAAGGTACCGAAACCCCTAAAAAAGTATGCTCGTCGGAGTACTCACAAGAAAATGATATGGGTAGCCAGAGATTGATTGGAATAGTGAAAGTGAGGAAGGATTTGGGTATTTCCAGTCACTTAGGGTTGTGGAAATGATTTTGGGGGCCAAAATAAATTTTGACCCCTTTTATACTAAACCGGGTCAACATTTTAAAAACTGCAGGTTGGGGCTACGAGACCCTGACTACGATTCATAGAGTGTCCTACGACTCATAGGTCCCAATCTCATAGTAGACCCAAACTTGTAAAAAAAAAATTAAAATGCTTACTTGGGTACTATGAACCCCACTTATGACTCGTAAGGGATCCTACGAATCGTATGGTTGGCTCATAGTATGTGTACCAAGTTTTAATGTTCATTGTTTCCCTCCATAAGACATAACTACGAGTCATAAGGGTGACTACAACATGTAGGCCTGCTTGTAGAGTTGCTCCAAGTGCCATTTTCTCACATCTTCAGTTCTTTAATTTCTACCTACAAACCAAATCTCAAAACACAACAATCTTTAAAATGTCACAACTGCATCAATGTCTTCCAACTTAAAACAAAAAACACTGTACTGCCTACGAATTTCAATAACCAAAAACACTTAAAACAAACCAACAATTATCAAAGATGCTTGGGTTGCCTCCCATAAAGTGTCTGGTTTAATATCGTGGCTCGACTTAGTCATCATCCATTATCAGCAATCATCAATGGACCAAACCTCACTCTTTAATTTATTTTGGTGTTTCATTGACTGGCGAATGTCCAACAATACCTCTGCATCATTGACCCTAAACCAAAGTTTACCCGAATCCATATCCACGAGAGCTCTCCCAGTGGCCAAAAATGGTCTTCCCAAAATAGTGGGCACCTCGAAATCAACATCACAACCAAGGATCAAAAAATCCGCAGGAAAGATGAATTTATCAATTTTAACAAGCACATTGAGAAGTATTGCCTCTGACTTTTTGATGGTTCTATCTACCATGAGCAGTCACAGTTTTGTTCGAGCAGAAGTGCCAACCCAAGCTTTTTTGAATACGGAAAGAGGCATTAGATTGATGCTTTCTCCTAAGTCACATAATGCTCTTGCAAACTCGACATCACAGATGTTTCAAGGGATGGTGAATGTATGAAGGTCCTCTCATTTTTGAACAAGCAATTTGGTCACGATCACACTACATTGTTAGAGCTCCTGTGAGAACTCTTGGCTCTAATTGTGTTTCTTTGTCACCAAATCCTTCATATACTTGGCGTACCCGGGCATCTTCTCCAAAGCTTTTAGAAAGGGAATGTTGATGGATAGTTGCTTCAACATCGAGAGAAAGTGTTTGAATTTTCCCTCTCTTCCTTTTTCTTAAGCCTTTGAGCGAAAGGAGGAGGAGGCCTTGGAATTGACTTCATTTTTTTGTGCTCCCTTACCTCTTCTCTTTGAATACCAACAATCTTCGAACCTTCTCCCTCAACCACAACTCTATCACCAAGACCATTCTCATTAACTTCATCCATAATCACCAAAATAGGGGGATCTATGGTGCTTTCAGCATTCCGAGTCATGATTGCCATGCAATGCCCTTCATATATAGGATTTTGAACCATATTACTTCGTAAGGTGCCCTTTTGTCGTTGGTTCAATTGTGAAGAAACTTGCCCAAATTGTTGTTCTAGTTGCTTAAATGCCATTGAGTGAGACTCTATTTTTTTTGTTAATACCTGTAATATCCTCTTTCATTCCCTTGAAGGTCTCATCTTGGTAGTCGGCTTTCTTTAAAAACCTGTCAACATCTCTTCAAGCCTATAAGTGCTTAGCATGGCATCACAGTTATGGGGTGGTACGTAAGGACCATTCCTATAACTATCTCTTCTACCCCATTCAGTATCTGACACTCTCTCCCTTTCATAGAAACCATCTTGGTTATCTCTATAAGCACCATCACGGTTGTAGTTCCGACCTTGATTCCCGAAATCTTGCATCCAATAGTCCGAGTTGGACCCTTGGGGGTTATTCCATAAACCCGCCGCTTGATTACTCATGAAACAAGCATCTTTATCAAAGACTTGATATTCATAGATGGAGCCTTAGGAGGTTGGTGAGTTACCACTTTGACACTTTCTTGATTTTTCTTCAAGGCCAAGTACCAAGTCCATGCTTGTGCGAAGTTGAGCAAGTTGCTCCATGATCTCTTCATTGACCTTTGCTTACTTATTGTTGGTGTTGACCGCACAAGAAGTCTTCATTGAACCTCACTCTCATTGACCCCACGCTCTATTGGTTTTAACCACTTATGCCACCCTTGCAGTTATCAATACAAAAGGTTGGTCAAGAAACATGCCTCCCATGACTGTGTCGACAAAAGCTTGACTATTCTCGTCAAGGGCCCGATAGAAAATCTCAATGAAAGCATCATCAACAATCTTGTGATCGGAAACCGTCCTCAAGGATTTGGTAAATCTCTCCCATGTTATTCTAATAGAGTCAACCAGCAATTGCTCAAAGTTGTTTATTTGATCTTTAAGCTTTAGCATCTTAGATCTTAGGAAATATCTTTCAAGAAATATTCTCTGAAGCTCTGCCAAACTTGTTATTATACCCGGAGGAATCTCATACAACCACACAGCTGCATTCCCAGTCTCTGACAATGGAAAAACAAGTAAACCAACGACATCAAGAGAAAGACTTTATCCCCATGACACTCTTTCAAACAAAAACCACATTATGGAGATGACGATGGGGATCCTCTAAAGGTAGGCCTATGAATAATCCACGGTTCCAGAGCATTTGAAGTAATCCACTTGACATCAAGAATTTAGCATCTGCCGGTAGTGGAGGCAACACTATAGTACCAATAATGTTCATGGCCATAGGGTTCAAGCAATATTAGTTCCACCCAGAAGTGTTCTCATTGAAGTCCCTAAGTTGTGGCCCATTATCCCTTTGTGGTAGATTCTCCTCTCTTCCCATATTATCATTCATATTTATTTCTTCCTCAACCACGATATCGTGATTCACTTGAGCCATTCTCTTAAAGAGTCGATGGATCTCCAAATTGATCAGAGCTAAAGAATTACCTTGGCTCTTTGTGTTGGGCATATAACATAGTATACCCTGCAATTAAAATCAAACAACAAAAATAAAAACAAAAGCAAAATACAAGAGAGTGTAAAAATTAACACTAGAACTAACTAATAGTGAAATCAAGTCAAAACCTGGTTGTATTCCCCAGCAAAGGCACCATAATTTTTTATGAGGTTCACGCTCCAATAAAAAAGTAGTCGCTATCAGCAATTAACATAACCGAAGGTTAGGCTCGAATCCACAGGGAATATAGGGCTTGACTACAAGAAATTACTATCAATCATTTTGAGTATCTATAACTAGAATCTCTAAACGAGGGGTTTCTATGAATCAAGAAAAAAAGCAAAAACAAACACTACACTACGATGCAAGAAAATACTCAATTTTAGGGATAACTTGGTAATTGTGTTCCCTATGGTTCGTTGACTCAATTACCCTAGACAACATAACTATAATTGGAGATTCGCATGCAGGATAGCAACTTATGTTCTTCCAACCCTCTTGTGAAGGTGAAGGTTGAATTTCACAATAGCGCTAGGTCGGCAACCATGGTGTGCCAACTAACCCTTACCTATTATACCAGTCAACCTCCCCATGGTCAAGTTTGGTTGATTAGACGAGAATACATCAATCGAATTGTGTCATCTACTTCTCTTTTCCTATTCGTCACTACCTTGGTCAGGATCGTGATAGTAGGCGGGGTTTGGTGTTGGCCACCACCAAACAACAATTATAACGAAGAGAAATAGATAATACATGCAAAACCCCAATCATAGAAATGAAGTAATCTAGGTCATCTCAAGACAACTACCCATGGTTCCCATAACCCCAAGTTGTGGGTGCTTAACTACTCATGGCTAAGGCAAAACCAACAAAAATGCAAAGACAAGACATAGTTAAGAGTTTTACCCAAAGCAATGGAGAATAATAGCACCACAAGTTGCAAACCACAAGCTATATATATATTGAGAATGAAAACAATATGGGATTTGCACTCTCCAAAAATGGGTTTTCCTAGAGAAAATAAAATCTAAGCTAAAAGCCTCCAAAAATCTTGAGAGAAAAATCAAAAGTGATATTCAATGTCCAGAATTTCCAATCTCTACTCTCTCCCTCTAAAGAAACCCTAACTTAAAGTATTTATAGTAGTTACAAATTTAGCCCTAAAATTTACACAGAAAAGATATTTGGCATCTAGTTCATCTCACAGGTACGACTCGTAGGGTGGCCTATGAGTTGTAATCGAGGTCTCGTATCAGGTTCTTAGCATTTTAGACATAGCTAGTACGACCCGCTGCTATGAGTCGTTGCTTGGGCTACGATTCGTATGCTCCTCTCGTAGTCTAGGCCTTCAGTTTTAGGTCCAAAGTTTTGACTCTCTGTTTCCTGCTACAAGCCCACCTATACAATTCATAGTGAGACCTATAACTTGTAGGGTGGCCTTGTAGGGCTGACCTCTACTTGGCAGATTTCTAATTTTTGCTCTTTGTTTGTAGCTACAAGATTACCATACGACTTGTAGCTTGGGCTACGACTAGTAGGTAAGCTCGTACGTCTTGTACTTCAGCAAAATCTGTAATTTTCCTCCAAAATCATGCCAACCTACTTTTTCTACAATAACAACACAAGAACACATAAAAATCATAAAAAGTCGCATGAAGAACTCATAAAATCCCTTGTTTTAGGCATCAAATATGTTGTATTTTGACAACATATTTTGAGGCAGCGATAGGAGCGATTTACCATAGATGACTCCTTCTGAAGAGTAGTCCAGCTCTGCAAGAAGCTGTGAGGATGGATCAGAGGTGGAGTCCTTCGCCGCACACCGATCATCATCATCTACACTGAGTTCTCTCACTAATTAGTGGTGCGTTAAGGGTTTGCAAGACGTATATATGGAGGGCGCACAATAGATAAAGCGGGGTAAGACAACCGGCTCCATTTATGAGGAGCCCAGGGTCATTGATGACACACTTGATTGTATCCCCAGCCTTCGAGACAAGTCGAGTAGATACTGGATTTAGTGGCTAACCAGACCTCTTGGATGTGTCACGACCCAAGCCTAGGGCCTAGATATGACCGGTGAATGGGGAACTTGAAGGAACTCCAAACAAGCCTCGTAGCATATCATTACACATCCTTGGTCGCAAAAGCAATGCAAAACAACATAAAAAACATAAATAAGGGGAATTCAAACTATGGGAGTGACTCATATTTAAATAGCTTGAATATCACAAGTAAGTCAAAGCTCAAGCAAAATACATAACTTGCCCAACAACACCTCTAACATAGGACTTAACAAGGGCTATGACAAGCAATTGACTCACCCTCATAGTAAAAGTATACCAAAAAGAAGGATAGTCTTTAACACATAGCTTAATAACATAGATATTACACTCGCACATAAAGACTCACCAACTAGCTTGAATGGACACCACTAGCCACGTGGAGGAGGATGATGACCAAATGGAGCTCCAGTTCCTACATGGTAACATCTTGTAGGCATAGAGTATGTATTAGTACATTTGAATATACTTAGAATGTGTGATGCAATACAATAAGAGATAAGCATCATAATCAAAATGCAAAGTAATCACCAATAGATAGCAGAATAAGAATATGGCATGGATAACCAACTCTTAAGTAAGTCATGCTTTTCAAATCATTCATCTTACATAGATCATAACATAAATGTGTAAAGAAGCCTCAACTGACATAACATAAGACCTTTTGGAGCCACCTTCCTTATGGGAGCCCATTCTCTTTCGGACAAGTGACCTTCTTTACGGGAGCCTATCCCTTTTTGGATTAAGTGACCCTCCCTAAGGGAGCCCATCCCTTTTCGGATTAAGTGAACTTCCTTACGGGAGCCCATCCTTTTTTGGATTAAGTGGTCTTCCTTACGGGTGCCCGTCCCTCTTCGGAT
The DNA here is from genome assembly GCA_011800125.2 of Solanum clarkiae. NCBI lineage: Eukaryota > Viridiplantae > Streptophyta > Magnoliopsida > Solanales > Solanaceae > Solanum > Solanum clarkiae. The sequence continues at coordinate 12,009,230 of JAABOM020000012.1, forward strand.
TAAGTAGACTTCCTTACGGGAGCCCGTCCCTCTTCGGATTAAGTGCTTCCTTATAGGAGCCCGTCCTTCTTTAGATTAAGTGGCTTTTTTATGGGAGCCCAGCCCTCTTCGGATTAAGTGGCCTTCCTTATGGGAGCCCATCCCTCTTCGGATTAATTGGCCTTCCTTATGGGAGCCCTTCCCTCTTCGGATTAAGTGACCTTCCTTACATGAGTCCGTCCCTTTTCTGATTAAGAATTTCGCAGAACTAGCTGATCAAACCATTATATTTCAATCATCATTCCATCATCATATAATCATCTTAACATCATTCAGCTCATAATACATACATTGGACCTTCAATTCCTCACGAAACCATAACTGGACATTTTATCAAACACTTGGCGGGTGTGAAATGGTAGTATAAGACTATGAAATACAGAGATAAAATCATGTAATTAAATCCATTGTAAAATCATCAGTCAATACCTTGCAACACCCTCAAGCAATATACGTTAAAATCCCTCTCAAATCTTACAATAGATCCAAGATTTATAACTCAAAACATGGCAAAACAGTCACAACTTTACATAGCTTTAACATAGTTCATAGACATGTTCATACTAGCAAACCCATTTGTAAAATCAACTTTAAATCATGAAATATTAATTAAAATAGGGTTTAGGAACCATGGGTAGAAGGACCCAATGGTTCAACACCACATACCTTAGGTCTAGAGTTGCTTGGAATTGAGATTGGGAAGAATAGAGGCTTGGAAATGATCTTTGAATCCAATCTTGTTATTGGGTTTCCTTGATATTGAATTGGGACTTGATGGAGGCTTTTGAGAGAATTGAGAGTGTGTTTGACATGAGAGTAATGAGTTTTATCCTTTGGAATCTTGTTTAGGTCTTTTAGGAAGGTTACGATAGCATTGGAAGTCTAAAAAGGGTATTAGAGTAATTAGCATTTACGAAAATGCCATTCATGAATAGATGGAAAAATTGGTAAAGTGTCATCTCACTGGAGACTTCACTGGCCGTGTGGCACTCCACGGGTCGTATGGAGTGCCCATGAAGACAGAAAAATGGAATTGGAATACTTGAGAAAAAGTTAGCATCGACGTCACTTTGACGGCCACTTTCACTGACCTTGTAGTGTTACACGGACTGTTTACTGGTTCGTCCCACCTCACTTAGACAAGAAAATGTTGTAGACCAGCACACTCCCAAGTTCCATGGCCCATACCCCTTAACATGAGCCGTACAAGGCAGTCGTGGCCCATGCCTTAGCTTCCAATGCCACCCACGCCTAGCCAAGCCTCCTAAAACAACTCCACAACCCTCCTCACGACCAGTGGTGGGTCACACGACCCATGCCATGGGTCATGGACCAATATTTAGCCTCATCACGCCATTTTCCAGTCCTAAACATTTCCCACAACCCGTACAAGGTCACACTGCGTATATGGATGTCCGTGGGGCTTCACTATACGGGAGGGTCTCACAAAAATGGTCATAACTCCTTCATCCGACATCGCAATGATGTAAAACCAAGTGCGTTGCAAAGTTAACTCAAAGGGCTTTCACCTGACATTTTGTGGCCCACCCAGTTCCAAATGTTCCAACATTCATACTTCTTTAAAGTTGACCCTTGCATGAACCATCAGCCAAAACTCAACTCTTAGAGAAGTCTTGGACTAGTTAGGTACTAGGAGTCTCCCATGAACCTAATACACCCCGAACCTGACCATATGAGACTTGAAACATGTATAATAAGAGCGTAGAGTTACAAGGTGTCACAGGATGATACTCCCCGACTATGGTGAGGGGGTTCTATGCCTCCTACGCAGTCAGTATCTAGCTTACTCTTCCCAAGGGGAAGAATCCCCTTGCTTAACCCAGACTAATCAAGAAAAGAGTGAGGGGTTGGTGGGTGGATATATCAAAGGAGATTATCTGTGATATGTTATTTTGTCCCGAGTTCCCTTCCCCTAGATCTACTGCAGAGTTTGACTACAGGGTGAGGTAGATGAGGGACCCGCTAGTGATGAAGTATCTTGATTGACGAGCCTCATTGATGAGATGGGTGGCTAGATATATTGCAGAGTATGGTCCAGAACCTACTTAGGTCACCACTCACTCGGAGCCTATCATCAGTTTTGGTGGGAGGTTGTTCGTTCAAACATCTGGCCAATATTTGCTGATAATATTCTGACGCTGAAGTAGGCGATTTTGGTAGCAAGCCTCTTAGCTGGCTATGAGATTGGCTGAGTCTGCCTCATTGCTGAGAAGATCCGTAAGGCCATATTGAAGAGGTCCACCTCCATCCTGTTCCTCCGCTTGATTTACAGGCTCTGTCTAAAGACGAGGGTGGAGATACCATATCAGCTAGACCAGATGATTGAAGTCTAATATACATTGGATCCCAGCCTGATCAAGGAGGAAGAGAACCTGATGGCACTCTGGCGAGCACAACCTCCACTTCCACTAGTATTACTACTACTGCTACTGAGGAGAGGCCCCCGCAGCCCGAAGCAGTTGATGAGAGGGGGCCCACTATTGCTACTCCTGCACCACACGCCACTACTTCACAACCTACCATTGCGGGCATGATCTACGTGTCTGCCACTTCTATATAAGCCTTGGCGCAGAGATTATCATATGCTGAGTTGCAGTTGACTCAGCTTGTCCACCATATTAGGCTATCGGTCTGCCAAGTGATAGTTGATTTAGAGGGTCAGAGTCAAGTATTCATGGTCGCTACTATCATGGATCATATTTCTATTGTTGATACCCTCTTCAATGCTTTTGAGGAGAGGGTACAGAAGAGATTGGGCAAGGCCCAGCCTTTAGATTTTTTAGATTTGCAGATAGAGATCTAGCAACTTCGAGTTGAAATAATAGAAGTACTAGCAGCACTGGTTGCACTACCATTGACTACACCTAAGGTGCCGGTAGTTGATTTATTTGCTCCTGAGGAGCCTACCCAGTCTTTCCTCATGAAGAGACCATATACGGATGAGGATCCAGATGAGAGACGTGTATATGTGAGGATGAAAAAGGAGGAGTAGCTAGAGGTTCCTTGAGGAGATCGAGGCATGATGAGAAGATGAGACAAGTTCGAGCCACGAAGCAGGTGGATGGTGCTGGCCCCTGCAGATAGAGTAGCAGTGCTGAGAAGATCACCCTGCAGGAAGAGGGCTGTTATACTCAGTCATATACTAGCACTTAGTCAGTTAGGTATTCTCTTTGACCCCTCAAGTTCTAGTTTGTTTTTGATTTTGTTTATTGGGGATAATGCACATCCTTTTCGATGGGGTGTGGGTAGTTATGGGTCTCAGTAAAGTCTAAGTAGCTTCGGTCCATAACTACCCCAATTTTTGATCCTGGGATTTTCTTGCTTGTGTTCTTTTTCTTTGTTTATATTTAATTTCTGTTGAACTGACATACTTAGGATGTTTAATAATATTTGTAGCGCATAGTACTAATACTTGTGGCATATAGCATGTTTTTGTGTTTTGTTTGAAAAATGATACCCACCAAAATTTTCATCAGTATTTAGATAGTAACCATGCATGTTTAGGTGTCTAACAATATCAGTTCTGATAAGTGAGGGCACATTGAGATAAAAAGCATGATTTGTGAATCTTTTGTTGATAATGTATGCAATTCCATATGAGTGTAAGCATAATTTAATAAATTCATGTGTTTTGTGATAATACAGAACTTGCCCTGTTACTCTACGTTAGATTATAGATTAATTGGATTAGGAAAGGATCTTAGAACATTATTCATAACTAGTTCACTTGAGCCTAAAAATAACCAAGTTGATAATATATCCCTTGTTCCTAATGTTTGAGCCTAACATATACCTATTCTTTGAAAACACCTGATTAATCTAGCATTGTTAGTTGTAAAATCCTAAGATTAGCCTTGGTCTTTCCTTGAACATTGTGTACCTTGATTGAAGCAAAAATCCTAAGTTGAGGGTGGCTACCAAAAGTGGACCTAAATCAGAGGATGATATTTTGCGCCTCAACACAGGCTAAAAGCCTAAGTCGAGGGTGGCTGGTACAAGGGAAAGGCACAAAAATAAGAGGGTGAGTTAGGAATATAGAGAAAAAGAGACAAATCATGTACTAGGTGCAAGAAAAATAAGTGATACCTTAGTTGTAACTTAAAAAATGAAGTGTAAAAATAAGGCAAAACGCTGAAAAGTCGAAAGAAAGCACCCAGAAAAGCTTAAAGTAGGAAAAAAGGAGAATAAGGTAAAAATAGCATAGTTGGCAGGGCAAAAGTGTAGAAACACACATTTTCAAGGAGGGCCGTTAGTCACTATTTTCCCAAAATAGCATACCAAAGTCGTCTGAGCCTATGTTACAAGCCTAGAAAATCCTAAAGTGATCCTAGTCTAATTAGTTAAAGGTCTGAGTCATGAGTATAGGGGAAAGCGTATGGTATTAGACATCATACATGAATATCTTTTGTGAGAGTGTCTTTGTATCATCCCAAGGTCAAATATGAATACATCATTGAATGTCAAATATGGGACTTCTTTCTGTGAGGACACTTGTATTACATTGTTAACACTAGACTTGTTCAGTGATTGTGGTTTGTTGATAATACCTTGGTTGTCATAGTTTTGTTGTCACATGCACCAATCCGTATTGGTTTGCTAAATAGCTATATAATTCTATTTTGAAAAGTTGGTGTGGGTATCTACGTCTAAGATTTATATGATGTATGTCATTGAGTTGAGATCTGTGTGTTATTGTATTGTCTATATAGATTGAGATTGTCGTTTAAGGATAAGTAACAATTTTAAATTGAGGGTGTTGATGTGCTATCAAAGTACAAGACATTTGATGCTTAAAACTTGGAATTTTTTGTGTTCTCAATGCGATGTTTGTTGGTTTTATGTGCTTTTGTGTTTAGATTTGTAGGATTACAGGTTTGCCATGAGTTTGGGGAAATTTACAAAAGATGTTGCAGATTTGTTGTTATATGAGACACCTTATAGGCCGTAGACCATTCTACTAGCCGTAAGATGCTTTCGTAAGGAATTCCAGTGAGACATGCAGATGAGCCGAAGAATAATTCACAAGTCATAGATAAGGTTTAGTACCCTCAGGATCAGAGAATGAAGACTTTCTGAAGTTCATCAGACGAAACCCCCTCTACGGGTCATAAACTATTTTACGAGTCGCAAAGGTGTGTCATAAAGAAGAAGTCTAGTTTTCCAGCAACAATATATGAGACCCCGATTATGGGCAATAAACTTCAATATGGGCAGCAAAGAGCTTTCGTGAGGCGTGCCGACCAATTCCCCTAAGTCATTTAGGGTTTTAATTTTAGTTATTATAAATAGATCTTTTAGGATATTTCAAAGGAGAACATGTCAACTACCATAGGAGCACACGTCAGTTTTCATAAGCTTTAGGTTAGTACTCAGAGAACTCAATATTTTGAGAGAGAAAATTGTAAGAGAGTCTTTGAGAACATTTGTGGTTGAATTTCATCTCAAAGCTTGTGATTCTTATTGATATTGCATTGCTTGTTCTTAAATCTGTTATGTAAGTGTTTAATAATGTCTTCCCATTTCATAATCTCTTCAACTACACATAGCATGAGTAGCTAAATCAACAACTAGGGTTGTGGGAACCATGAAGATCTAACAAAGTAAAATCAGATAATTCACAAATCTTGGAAGGTGTATATGCATGTATTAATCAAATCTCTTTGTTTTGCATGTTTTGTGATGGTGCCAACATTAGAACCCGACTGGTGTTGCTAACTGGATTAAGGTAGTAATGAATAGGAAAAGAGATTAATAACAGGATTCGATTGATGTTTTCTCAATCAACCAAACTGGGCCAAGAAGAGGTTGTACTAGGACTAATAGGTAATAGTTAGTAATGCACAGTATGGAGATAGGCTAAGTCGCATAGTAAAATTCACTTCTCACCTTTGACCAAATGGCTTGGTGAACTTAAATTATCATCCTATATATTATACATTATACAAGAATTAGGTTATCCAGTGATACTGAGTTGGGGAGTCATGGAGAACACAATACCCTAGTTGCTCTCTATTATTGATTTTCTCTTGTGATAGTTAGTTTACTTCTCTCATTGATTATTGCAAACTCCCCCTTTGGGGAATTGATTTGGTTAATTACTGGGATTGCATATTGGTGCATTTTCGTGAGTCTACATATTCCCTGTAGGATCGATCCTACCCTTGGTTAGGTTCTATATCTTGACAGCGATCACTTTATCTTCTAAAAAGTAGGTATAACTTGGGTGACATCAATTAACACCTGAATTACTAAGAATTAATTAAGTCTAGCTGTATTCCCCAGCAACGGTGCCAAAATATTGATATCGCCCAAGTTATACCTCCTTTTTCATAATAAAGCGGTCGCTGTCAAGAAATAGAACCTAATAAAGGTTAGGGTCGAACTCACAGGGAATACGTAGACTCAAGAGACTTTAATGATCACAATTCGAGTGGTTAATCAACTATCTTCCCCAAAGGAGGGGGGATTGCAATAATCAATAGAAAATAAAACTAAACTAACACAAGAGAGAAATCAATATGGAGAGAAACTAGGGTATTGTATTTTCCATGATTCTCTAACTCAGTATCACCAGATAACCTAATTATTTTTTAGTGTATAGCATGCAGGACAATGCGTTATGTTCACCAAACACTTTGCTCAAATGTGAGAGGTGAATTTCACAATGTGACGTGTCCTATCTCTATAATGTGCATTACTAACCCTCACCTATCAATCCCAGCACAACCTCGCTTTGGCCCAATTTGGTTGATTAGATGGGAACACATCAATTGAATCCTGTTAATTAATCTCATTTCAAGTTCATTACTACCTCGGTCCAGTAAGTAATGCTAGGCGAATTCTAATGTTGGTCACCATCAAGAAACATGAAAAACGAAGAGAGTTAATCAATACATGCACGTACACTTTCCAAGAATTATAAATTATCTGGTTTTACTTTGTTTGTTCTTCATGGTTCTCATAGCCCCAGTTATGGATTTAGCTACTCATGCTTTGTGTAGATGTAAGAATTTTGAATTGAGAAAACATAATTAAACACTTACACAATACAATTAATAACAAGCAATTTCAACGTTAATAAGAATCACAAGCTTAAAGATGAAATTCAAACACAAGTGTTCTCAAAGACTCTCCAATGTAATCTCACAATTTTCTCTCTCTAATTACTGAGTTCTCTGAGTACTAGGTGAAAAATTATGAAAAATTACCTAGGAACCTATTTATAATAAATAAAATACAACTCTTAACTGGAATAGGAGAACTGCTCAGCACGCCATATGAAAGGGGTTTACGGGTCGTATTGCATTCCACAGCCCATAATCGAGGTTTCATACACAACTACTAGAAATTTGAAGTTCAACTCTACGACACCCCTCTATGTCTCATAAAGTGATTTATGACCTGTAAAGTGTATTTTTCTGATGGACTTCAAATAGTCCTCATCTCTGATCCTTAGGGAAAGAACCATCTTCTACGACTCGTAAAACATTCTACGACTCATCTGCATATCCATAGAATCAACTTCAGAAAATAGCCCCTCTCTGGAATTGTTCACGAAACCACTTCATGACTCGTAGAATGACCTACAGCCCGTAAAGGGTCTCGTATAACAGCAAAACCCTGCAACTTTTGCACTTTTTCCCAACATCAAGGCCAAACCTGTAATCTTACAAGCATAACACAAAAACACATAAAACCACCTATCATCGCATTTAGAATGCACAAAATTCTAAGTTTTAAGCATTAAAAGTGTTGTATTTTGGCAGCACATCAACACCCTTAACTTAAAATATTGCTTGTCCTCAAGCAACGGACTCAATCTACATAGATAATATAGTAACACACAAACCTCAACCCAATGACATACATCACATAAATGTCTAACTCAGATATCGACACCACTTTTCAAATTAATATCAGATGGCTATCAAGCAAACCAACACAGACTAGTGTATGTGAGAACAAAACTATGACAAGTGAGGTACTGTCAACAATCCACAATCACTAAACAAGTTTAATGCTAACAGTGCAATGCAAGTGCCCCTTACAGAAAGAATTCACATATCTGACAGTCAATGATATTTTCATGTATAACCTTAGGGCTATGCAAATTCACTCACTCTCACAAAAGATATTCATGCATCATACATAATACCATTGGCTTTCCGCTTTACTCATGACTAAGACCTTTGACTATTTGGACTAGGATTACTTTAGGACTTCATGGCCTTGTAACGTAAGTTCACGGGACTTTGGTACAATATTATGGGAACATAATAACTAAAGGCCCTCCTTGACACTACGTGTTTCTACACTTTTGCCCTCCTAACTTTGTTATTTTCACCTCATTCTCTCTCTTTCTTATTTCAAACTTTTTTGGGTGCTTTCTTTTCATTTTTCTACTTTTTTCTTGTGTTTCTTTTACACTTCATTTTTCTTTTTAGCTCACAACTAAGGAATCACTTATTTTTCTTGCACCCAGTATATGGATTTTCCCTTTTTCTCTGTATCACTAACTCCCCTCATTATTTTTGTGTTTTACCCTTACACCAGCTACCCTCAAATTAGGCTTTTGTCCTATGTTGAGGTGCGAAATATCTATTATCAGAACCAGGGCCACTTTTGCCTTAGTCAGGGTGCACAATGTTCAAGGAAGGACCAGGTCCAATTTCAGGATTTTACAACTAACAAAGCTAGGTTAATTAGGTGTTTTCAAAGAATAGGTACATGTTAGGCTTAAACATTAGGAACAAGGGATTTATCACAATTTTGGTTGGTCATTTAGGGTAAGTGGACTATTAAGAACAATGGCCTAAGATCCTTTCTTAATCCAATTAATCCAAACTCTCATGGCTAACTTAGAGTAATAGGGTAAGTTTTGAATTAGCATAACACATGAATCTAGAAAATAATCTCACACTCTCATGGCATTGCATACATTATCAAAAAACCGACTCTCATATCATGCTTTTTTTTGACAATTTATTCCCCACTTATCAGAACAAACATTGTCACACATCTAACATCCATGGTTGCTATTTAACTATTAAGTAAAAAAAACTGGGGGGTGTCATTTTTCAAATAAAACATAAAAACATGTTATATGCCACAAGTATTAGTACTATATGCTACATATTCTACCTAAACATCCTAAATATTCCAGTTAAATAGAAAGTGAATATCCATGGGAAAAAAGATCACAGGCAAGAAAACCCTAGGATTAAAAGTTGGGGTAGTTATGGGCCCAAGATACTAAGACTTCACCGAGGCCCATAACTATCCATACCCCATCAAAAAAGATGTGCATTGTCCCCAGTGCATGCAATTAAAGAAGAATAAAGCATGAAGGGTCAAAAATCATACATGGGCGCTTAAGCGCTAGTGTACACCTTGATTTGCCTCCCAGTGCTAATTTTTATTGTTGTAGGACAATTTGGACAAAGTGGTTACTTAGACTTTACTCTTTATGTCCTCTAGACACTTCATGGACTGAAAGATATTGAACACGATCTCTTTCTCGTTCAATCTGAACCTGAGTTGAACAGCTTCCATATCAACTAGTGCTCGCCCTGTGGCTAGGAACGACCTTCCCAAGATGATTGGGACATCGAAGTCAACTTCACAATCTAGGATCACAAAGTCTGCTGAGAATATGAACTTTTCAACTTTTACCAACACATCGAAAAATATCCCCACAGGCTTTTTCACTGTGCGATCTGCTATGAATAATCGTATGCTCATTGGAGTAGGAGTTTCTAATCCGAGCAAGTGGCATCAGATTAATGTTGGCACCTAGATCACACAGTGTCCTTGCGGACTCCACATCTCCAATAGTGTAGGATATGGTGAAAGGCACCCGGATCTTCTCGCTTCTGAACCAATGACCTCATAACAATAGCACTGCAATGCTTAAACTGTTGGGAGAGCTACTGATTCATAGTGTGCTTTTTACTGACCAAGTCCTTCATGTACTTAGAATACCCTGGCATCTTTTCCAATGCCTTAATAAGGGGGATGTTGATGGAGAGTTTTTTAGCATGGAGAGAAAGTTCTTGAATTTGCCTTCCTTCTCCCTCTTTTTTATTCCTTGAGGGAAGAGAGAGAGAGGCCTTGAAATAGGCTTCAATGTCTATAGTGCGTGAGCTACTACACTCACCCCATCCTTGCCATAATCATCTCCTATCTATACATCTTTGGCTGCAACAATCTCCTCTCAAACATCTTCTTCATCAACTAGCATGGAAGGATCAATGGTGCTCTTGCCACCATGAGTAATAACCACCATACATTACCTTTCATTTTTAGGATTCTAAATTGTGTTTCTAGGCAGTGTACCTCTCTGATGCTGAAAGCTGAGTCGACATTTGACTGAACTATTGTTCAAGCCGTTTGATAGCCACAGAGTGAGACTATATTTTTAGATTGAGGCTAGAAATTTCATATTTTCACGCCCCTCAGAGTCTCATCTTATGTCTCAGCTTTCTTCAACAGGCGATCAAACATCACCTCAATTCTGAAGCTACTTGCACCTGCATCACGGTTATGTGGTGGCACATAGGGACTACTTATGAGGCGTTCCTTGTGACCCCAATATGCATCTCTCCCTAGACCCCTATTCCTCTCATAATATTCTCCACAGTTGTCCCCATAAGCTGCATCTCTATTAAATTTCTGACCTTGGCACCAATAGTCCTGATTGGACCCTTGAGTTTTGGTTCGAAAACCCCCTGTCTGATCAGCAACAAAACATACGTCCTCCTAATAATAAGGCTTCTTATACATGGGTGCACATGGAGGTTAATGAACCACTGCATTAACTCGCTCTTGGTTCTGCTTCATCATCATCTCTATACTATGCGAATCTAGGCAAACTTAAGCTTCATTTCATAATTAATCTTTGCTTGCTCCAGAACAACACTGGTAGCACATGAACTTTTAGTAGATCATTTGTCTCTCTGCCCCTATGCACGATTAGTCTTGATTACTGTTTCCATCCGCTCTGCAATCCACGCAAATGGCTTATCAAAGAATATGCCTCCTCTTATTGTGTCAACAGAAGCCTGACTGTTCTCATCAAGGGCATGGTAGAAGATCACCACCAAGGCATGATCAACTATCTTGTGGTCCAGGACACTCCTCAAACATTTCTTGAACCGCTCCCAAGTAGCACTGATCGAGTCACCCGAAAGTTGCCTAAAGTTATTGATCTGGTCCTTCAACATGATCTTCTTGGATTTAGGGAAGTACCAATCTAAAAAGGCCTTCTGTGTCTACCCAACTGGTGATTGTGAAACACCCCAAAAATGCATGAAAATGTGCCTTTGGAAATGCCTATAATGGTAATTTCTATATATCTCAAAATTTGTGCACGATATCATAAATTCGATTTCATATTCGTGATGAGGGAAAAAATTGAGTGGGAAATGGTTATAACCTAGATTTTTAAAGCAACCCTAGTGAAAAATAATTTTTGAAAAATTACGATTTCCAGAGACGATTTGCGCCCGAGGCACGACATGCCAGGGGCATAGAGATGTGCATTTTTTCCAGTTTTCTTATTTCAGCCTAAGGCCTTGGAGTCTTAGGTCCATGCCCTCCTATGCATCAAAGCACTTACACTTAGTTAATTTCAACTTTGTATCACTTAAGACACTCTCAAAATCCTTTCTAACACATAACCAAATCTTTCATCAAAATTCAAGTGTCCCCAAGCTTAATTCCGGATATCGAGAACCTCATTCAAGCTTCAAGTTTCCTTCAAGTCTACATTAAGAAAAACTAAGTTCAAGGTATGTGGAAACCATTGGGTCCTTTCATCCATGTTGCCCAATCTTCTTTTTGTATGTAAATTGCATGTTTTCAAGTTGTATTATCTATGGGTATCTCTTATTATTGATTTTAATTACAAATTATGTTGGGGTTTTCTGAAATATAGATGGTTTATGCATGTTTATCTATTCTAATCTTATACTATGAGTTGATTTTATCTATTGAGACTATGTGTGTTTTAAGCCACAAAACTAAGATCTATTATGAGATTCGATGATGGATTTCAAGGTATGTGACGTGAGGGTTTTGCAATATGTTGGTGGCTTGATTTGCATTTCTTAGATGATTTTACTCTTGAATTACATAATTTTTAACAAGCATTACACATCCACCAAGTGTTTGATAAAATGCCTTGATAAGAATTTTTAAGTTTTCCTATAATGTATTGCATGATTTTCTTAATACAAGTCTCGATTATTGATGATTTATTGAGTTCTTATGCTAAAGTTTATGTTCTTGTGAATTGTAAAGCCTACTAGAAGGGGTTATGAACTATGTCATATGTCTTACCCTCTAGTACAAGGCCAGATTTCTACATGAAGGGATTATGAACTATGTTGTACACCTTACCCTCATGTACGATTTGATGTCATGCAATATCTTATAACTCATATCTAGGGGTTATGAACTATACGGTATGCCTCACCCTCATATGAGATCAAATGTTATGCACTCACATGTAGGGGTTATGAACTATGTGGTACGCCTCACCCTCATGTGCGATTCAATATGTTATATTATCTCGTGCTTACATGTCGGGGTTATGACCTATGCTATCTTTCTACCCTCATGTATTATCCATTATCTCATGCTTACATGTAGGAGTTATGACCTATGCTACTCCGCTACCCTCATGTACTACCCATTATCTTCTAGAAGAGGTTTATAACCTATGTTATATCCCTTACCCTCTAGCAAAAGGTAGTTGGATGATCCATACATGTTACGTTATGGTGTTAAATAAGATATGCAAGTATGATTATTCTTAAGCATGTATCATCCTGTGCATTGATTACACATGACATATTGCGCTTATGTTCATTGATTATCATTAAGCATCTCATTATTATGGCGTATGATTCCTGTTGCATTACATCCCGCATAGTTAGTACATTCAAATGCAGTAACACATACTTTATGCCTACAAGATATTTCCATGTAGGGACCAGAGCTCCATTTGATCATCCTCCCTCTCCATATGGAAACGACCTCAAAAAGTGCCCAAAATTGTGCCTCGGAAGTGCCCATAATCGTAATTTCCATATATATCAAAATTCATCCATGATATCAAAAATCCAAATTAATATTCATGATCAGGGACCAAATTTGAGGTGAAAATAGGTCTAACTCCGATTTTAGAGCAAGTGTATCAAAATTTGAAAATCCAAAAATTTTCTTATCCAGTGTTGATCTGTGCCCCTGGCGCAACGCAACTAGGGCATGGATCAGTGTTAATTTTGCCCAGTTTTTGTTATTTGGTCCAAGGTTTTTAGGTCTTGGGCCTAAGTCTTCCCATGCGTAAAAACACCTATATTTAGCCATATTTCAACACCATATCATAAGAGACATTCCTCAATACTCTCTCAAACACTTACACAAATATTTCACTCAAAATTCAGGTATGAAGTCTCATTGCGGAACTTAAGGAATTCATTAAATCTTCAAGTTACCATCTCAATCTTCATCAAGGAATTCTCCAAAGTTAAGGTATGTGGGTTTCAACTATTGTGTCCTTTCACTCATGGTGCCCAAGCTTCCTTTTTACATAAATTTCATGTTTCTAAGTTGATTTACTTACGCGTCTTACTTACTATGAATTTGACTATGAACTAAGTTGGGGTTACATAAAAGTGTGATTATTTAAGGATGTTTTGAGTTGTGAATCTATGATCTATCTTGAGACTTGATGAAGGGTATTGATGTATATTGCATGAGGGTATTACCAAGTGTTGGTGGGTTGATTTACTTCAAATTTTCTTGCATGATTTCACTCTTGAATTGCATGATTTTGCACTAGCATCACACACCCACCAAGTGTTTGATAAAATGTCCTGTTTATGGTTCTTGAACTATTAATGATCCATTGCATGACCTATGACTTGAATGACTTTATGATGATAAAAGGAAGGTATATCTGTGTTGTTTTCATGATAAGTATCTTATAGTATTGTAAGTTAACCATGCCTAGTTAAGGAGGTGATGCCTCAATCACCTTGGATGGTAGAGCGAGACAACCATCAAACAGTTGAGGGTTTGATACCTCAATTACCATGGATATTAGGGTGAGACAACCATCAAATAATTGAGGGTTTGATACCTCAATCACTATGGATGGTAGGGTGAGACAACCATCAACTAATTGAGGGGTAGATACCTCAATGACCATGGATGGTAGGGTGAGACAACCATCAACCAATTGAAGGGTTGATACCTCAATCACCATGGATGGTAGGGTGAGACAACCATCAACCAATTAAGGGGTTGACGGCTCAATAACCATGGATGGTAGAGTGTGACAATCCATCATCATGTTGGTCTCTTTTTACATATGTAATATATTTTATATAAGCATATTTTATTTCAAGCATCATTCATACATGTAATATTGTTATTATGTTATCCATTGCTTATGATATTGCATTTTGCCTATATTTCCTATCTATTGTTGCATTGCATCCTATATATTTAGTACATTCAAACGTACTAATGCATGAGCTATGCCTATATGATGTTATCATGTAGGAAGCGAAGCTCCTCACGATCATCCTCATCCTCCCCATGGCTAGTACTATCTTCTCAAAGCAAGTTTGGTGAGTCCTCAACTCCGAGGATGATATCTCTTGTAATTATGCTATGTCAAGACTATTATTATCCAATTGTATGCTTTTGACTATGAGAGTGGGCCTGAAAAGTTGTCTTGACCCCCGCTCCTATCTATGTATTAGAGGTGTTGTTGGAACCTTATGATATGCTAATGCTATGCTATTGGCTTTCTATGTTCCAATGGTATCGAGGATGTCCCTTGGCCCCATATTCCCTTTTTTACTATCTCTTATTGTTGTTTTATTACTTCCGCGACTAAGGATGTGCAATGATATTCTGCGAGGCTTGTTTGGGGTGCCTTTGGATTCTTCAATCGTCATGTCATGTCTAGACCCTAGGCTTGGTTCGTGACAAACTTGGTATCAAAGCACTAGGTTGTTAATGGTCCTCCGCATCCAACACAGCGCATTCATTAGAGTCTTGTTCATAGTTGTGTTGTGCAACACAACTATGAGCAAGAGGCTGTGAGGCATTGTAGGAAATATTTCTCTTTTTCATGATCTATGTCGTGCTATAGAAGTTAGGTAAGGTTTCCCCTCTAAGAAATATTCTTTGCCATTTTTTAGACCATACCTAACACAAGAGGAAGAAGAGTCGCACACCCGATGAACTACCGGCTCATTTAGAGCTCTAGGATTCTCTCACTATGATAGCTTAATCCATGACTAACCAAGTCAACCGAGGGGCCCAAGCCCCTCATGCTCTTACTTCGGCATCTCAGGTGAGGGACTTTATAAGGATAAACCCATCCAAGTTTAATGGGTCTAAAGTGGATGAGGACCATCAAGAATTTATTGATGAGGTATACAAAGTGTTGGCTATCATGGGCGTTAGATTGGAAGAGAAGGCGGAGTTGGTGGCTTACCAACTCAAGGGGGTGGCCCAAATATGTTATACTCAATGGAAGGAGGAGAAGGGAACAACAATGTGATCCTTTTAGAGGAGTTTAAGGCATCTTTCCTCAGTCGGTTCTTTCTTCTTGAGCTTAGGGAGGCCAAAATGATGGAGTTCATAAATTTGAAGCAAGGATCTATGAGTGTCAGGGAGTACACCCTCAAGTTCAACCAACTCTCTAAATATGCTCCACACTTGTTTGGCGACCCGAGGTCTAGGATGAATAAGTTTGTGATGGGTATATCCAATTTAGTAAATGAAGAATGACGTGCCACTATGTTGATAGGTGACATGGACTTGTCCTGCCATATGACCTATGCCAAACAATTGGAGGGGAAGAAATTGAGAAAGAGGAGGGGTAATGAGGCCAAGAGGGCTCGTTTTGAGGGTAAATTCCAATGTCCCACAGGTGGTCAGTTTCACCAAGCCAAGGGCATTCTCATGTTCCTAATAGGAGATTTGCTAATGACTGCCCAAGGCCCCAAGGAGGTGGTGGTGTGGTGACTTGACCAATGTGCCTAAGATGTGGTAGATGCCATGATGGCCCATGTTTAAGGGACACTAATTATTGCTATAGGAGTGGAGAAGTGGGTCACAAGAAGGTTGATTGTCCTTGAAATCAAAATAAGGGTAAAGATGTTCGTCCATAAGGTTGGGGTGATAATGGGGTTCCTTTAGGGAGATGAGGTCAACAAGGGATACCCGAAGGCACAATTGATTATATACACTCCCAGGGAGACGAGAGGTTGATGAGGTACCCAATGTCGTCACCAGTATGTTAAAAGTCTTTGATTTTGATATGTATGCATTAATAGACTCGAGTGCCACTCTTTCTTTTGTTACTCTTTCTGTTGTCAAAAAGTTTCATGTTAAGCCCGAATTGTTGTGGGATTCTTATGAGGACTCTACTCTCATTGGTGCATCTATTATTGCTAGAACAGTCTATAAAAATTATCCCATTTGCATCTCACATAAAATTTTGCCTTGTGATCTTGTTGAGTTGGATATGGTGGATTCTGATGTCATTTTCGGGATTTACTAGTTGCATGCATATTATGCCTCTATTGATTGTAGAATCCATAGGGTCGAATTTCAATTCCAAAATGAACTCGTCCATGAGTGGGAGAGTGATGATGTGGCGGTCAAGGGTAGATTTATATCTTGCATTAAAGCACAAAGGTTGATCTCTAAGCAATGTCTCTATCATTTTGTGAGGGTTAGGAAAGTGGAGTCTAAAGTCTTTCTCATAGAGTCGCTTCTAGTAGTTAATGAGTTCCTAGATGTCTTCCCCAGTGAGTTTCCCAGTGTTCCTCCTGAAAGGGAAATATATTTTGGCATTGATCTCCTTCCTGACACTCAACCTATTTTTATTCCTCCTTACCATGTAGCCCCGGTGAAGTTAAAGAAGTTTAAGGAGCAATTGAAGGACTTATTGGAGAAGGATTTTATTAGGCCTAGCCATTCAACTTGGGGTGCACCAGTGTTGTTTGTGAAGAAGAAGGATTGTTGTCTTAGAATATGTATTGATTACCGGCAACTTAATAGAGTCGTCATCAAGAATAAATTTCCTCTACCAAGGATTAATGATTTATTCGACAACCTTCAAGCGGCTAGTCATTTATCTAAGATTGATCTTCGGTCTGGGTATCATCAAGCCAAGGTGAGGGAGTGTGACATTCCCAAGATGGCCTTCCGAACTAGGTATGGGCATTATGAATCTGTGGTTATGTCTTTTGGGTTGACCAATGCACTGGCTATCTTCAAGATCTTATGAATAGGGTCTTTAAACCCGACCTTGAATTTTTTGTTGTGGTTTTCATTGATGATATCTTGATTTACTCTCATAGTGAGGAGGCGCATATGGGTCATTTAAGGGTGGTGCTACAAAAATTGAGGGAAGAGAACTTGTATGCTAAGTATGAGAAGTGTGAATTTTGGTTGAAATAGGTTTCCTTTCTAGGTCATGTGGTGTCGGGGAATGGTATTTAGTGGATCCTAAGAAAACGAAGGTGATTAGAAATTGTCCTAGACCTTTGACTCTGTCGAATATTAGAAGCTTTTTGGGCTTAGCGGGTTACTACCAGAGGTTTTTCAATAGGTTTTCTTCTATTGCTTTTCTCATGACTAAGTTGACCCGAAGAAGGCTAAATTTGTGTGGATCGATGAGTGTGAAAAGAGTTTCCAAAACTTGAAGGATTAGCTTGTCTCTACTCCTCTACCGGAAGGGTTAGAAGGGTTTGTTGTGTATTTTAATGCCTCCCATATTTATTTGGGTTTTGTTTTGATGCAAAATTGTAAGGTGATAGCCTATGCTTCTAGACAACTCAAAGCACATGAAAAGAATTATCCTACTCATGACCTTGAATGGGCCGCCATGGTATTTGCTTTGAAATTTGGCATCATTATTTGTATGGGCTACATGTTGATGTGTTTACTGATCATAAGATCTTCCAATATGTTTTCACTCAGAAATACCTCAACTTGAGACAAAGAAGGTGGTTATAGCTCCTCAAGTATTATGATATGAGTGTGCATTATCACCCAGGTAAGGCTAATGTTGTGGCCGATGCTTTATCCCAGCTTATGTTGATGATGGAGACAAAGAGGTGGCTAGGGAGGTTCATCGGTTGGATAGGTTAGGGGTTATGTTGGAAGAGGTTGATAATGTGGTATTGTGGTTGTTGATAGTTCAAAATCTTCCTTTACTAATGAGGTAAAAGCAAAGCAAGATCTTGATTCCTCCTTGTTAGAATTGAAGGCCTTGGTGAGATATGGCAAGGTGGAGATTTTCTCCCAAGGGGGAGATGGTGTCCTTAGGTACCATGGTAGGTTATGTATGCCTAATGTTGATGGCTTGAGAGAGAAGATTCTTGATGAGGCTCATAATTCTTCCTATTCTATTCACCCCCGTTCTACAAAAATGTATAGAGATTTGAGGGAAGTGTTTTGGTGGGGTGGTATGAAGAAAGACATTACAAAATTTGTATATGGTTGTCATAGTTGCCAACAAGTCAAAGCGAAACATCAAAGGCCAGGTGGCCTAACCCAATATGTAGAGATTCCCACTTGGAAGTGGGAGGAAATTAACATGGATTTTGTGGTTGGGTTGCCTAAGACTAGAAAGGGTTTTGATTCTATTTGTGTTGTGGTTGATAGAATGACAAAGTCGCCTCATTTCCTACCAATTAAGACTACGTATGGTGCCGAAGATTATGCTAAGTTATACATTCATGAGTTGATTAGATTGCATGGGTGCCCTTGTCTATTATATCGAATTGTGGTGCTCAATTCACTTCACACTTTTGGGGGGTCTTTCCAAAGAGGTCTTGTACCAAGGTAAAGATTAGTACAACCTTTCACCCTCAAACGGATAGCTAAGCATAAAGAACTATCCAAACTCTTGGGGATACACTTAGAGCTTGTGTATTGGAGTTTACGGGTAGTTGGGATGATCATCTTCCATTGATTGAGTTTGCTTACAACAATAGCTATCATTATAGGATTGGTATGGCTCCTTTTGAGGTTCTCTATGGTAGACATTGTAGGTCCCCGATTAGATGGTTTGAGGTAGGGGAAATGGATTTTTTGGGTCCGGATCTGGTTATGGAGGCTATGGAGAAGGTAAGGTTGATTAGGGAAAGGTTGAAAAAATTCCAAAGTCATCAAAATTCCTATGCCGATTTGAGAGAAGGGAGCTTGAATTTAAGGTTAGTGGTTTGGTCTATTTGAAGGTCTCACCCATGAAGGGTGTGGTTCGTTTTGGTAAGAAGGGTAAATTGAGTCCAAGATTTTTTAGTCATTATGGAGTGTTGTGGAGGATAGATAAGGTTGCCTTCGAGTTGGAGTTGCTTAGTGAAATGGGCTTCGTTCATCCAGTCTTTCATGTGTCTATGTCGAGGAAATGTGTGGGTGACCCAAATGCTATTGTCCCACTGGATGTTGTGGTGTTGTTGAAGATAACTTGATTTATGAAGCGGTTCCAGTAGAGATCTTGGATAGATAAGTGAAGGGATTGAGGAACAAGGATGTGGCTACCGTTAAGATCCTTTGGAGGAATCAATAAGTTGAAAGTGTTGCACGGGAGGACGAGGCAGACATGCGAAAACAATATCGCTATCTCTTCCATTCTACTCAAGCCTAACGTACTAATTCCATGTCCCTTACCTGATTTCAAGTCTTATGTTTCAACCCCTATGTCATTTGCATGCATTCATGTTTATGTTGACAAGTTCACAGTACTTTTGACACTTATGTTGAGATTTTTGAAAGTGATGCTTAAGTACATTGTTCTATTCTTTTTGGGGCTGATCTCTTCATGATTATCCTTCTTATATACATTTCTTTGACATTTGGGGATGAATGTTTTCATGGGGGAGATATAGAAACGACCCCAAAAAGTACCCGAAAATGTGCCTCGGAAGTGTCATAATCGTAATTTCTATATATCTCAAAATTCGTGGGTGATATCGAAAATCCAACTTCATATTCATTATTAGGGGAAATATTTAGTGGGAAATGGGTCTAACCCCAATTTTTAGAGCAATCGTATTAAAATTTGCAAATCTAAAAATTTTCTTATCCAGTGTTGATCCGCGCCCCTGGCACAACGCGGCTAGGGCGCAGATCAGTGTTAATTTATCCCATGGTGTTTGGTCTAATGACTTAGGGTCTTGGTCCTAAGTCTTCCCATGCGTAAAACACCAATACTTAGCTATAATTCAACACTATATCATTCAAGACATTCCCTAATACTCCCTCAAACACTTAGACAAATATTTCACTCAAAATTCAAGTGTCAAATCTCATTCCAAATCTTAAGGAATTCACTCAAGATTCTAGTTATAATCTCAATCTTCATCAAGTAATTATCCAAAGTTAAGGTATGTGAGTTTCAACCATTTGGTCCTTTGACCCATGGTGCTCAAGCTTCCTTTTTACATAAATTTCATATTTCTAAGTTGATTTACTTATGGGTCTTACTTAAAATGAATTTGACTATGAACTAAGTTAGGGTATCATAAAAGTGTAACTGTTTAAGCATGTTTTGAGTTATGAATCTATAAGCTATCTTAAGATTTGATAAAAGATTTTGATGTATATTGCATGAGGGTATTACCAAGTGTTGGTGGGTTGATTTAATTCAAGTTTTCTTGTACGATTTCACTCTTGACTTGCGTGGTTTTACATTACCATTAAACACCCACCAAGTGTTTGGTAAAATATCTGGTTCAAGGTTCTTGGACTATTGATGATCCATTGCATGACCTATGACTTTGATGACTTTATGATGATGAAAGGAAGATATATATGTACTGTTTTCATGAGATCTTATAGTATTGTAAGTTGACCATGCCTAGTTGAGGAGGTTATGTCTCTATCACCATGGATGGTAGGGTAACACAACCATCAATAAATTGAGGGGTTGGTACCTCAATCACCATGGATGGTAGGGTGTGACAATCCATCATAATGTTGATCTCTTCTTACATATGTAATATATTCTATATAAGCATGTTTTAGTTCAAGCATCTTCATACATGTCATATTGTTATTATGCTATCCATTGCTTATGATATTGCATTTTGCGTATATTGTCTATCTCTTGTTACATTGCATCCTACATACTTAGTACATATAAATGTACTAACGCATACTTTATGCCTACATGATGTTACCATGTAGGAACCGAAGCTCCTATGGATCATCCTTATCCTCCCCGTGGCTAGTACTATCTTCTAAAAGCAAGTTTGGTGAGTCCTCAACTTAGGGACCACATCTCTTATTCTTATACTATCTAAAGACTCTTATTATCTAATTGTATGCTTTTGACTATGAGGGTGAGCCTGAAAATATGTCTTGTTCCACGCTCCTATCTATGTATTAGAGGTGTTGTTGGAACCGTATGATATGTTAATGCTACGCTATTGGCTTATCATGTTCCTATGGTAGCGAGGATGTCCCTTAGCCCCATATTCCCATTTTACTATCTCTTATTGTTGTTTTATTGCTTCTGTAACTAAGGATGTGTAATGATAAGCTAAGAGGCTTGTTTGGAGTTCCTTCGGATTCCCCATTTGTCATGTCACGTCTAGGCCGTAGGCTTGGGTCATGACAACGTGACTAGTTGGCTCTTGTGAAAAAGCTAGTTGATAAGTCCTTAAGTCTGAGGGTGATAGCTTTTCTCATTCGTGCTTATTAAATTCTCATTTTTATGTTGGATATTTATTAAATAAGTGTGAGTCCGGAAAGTGTCTTGGCCCTCGCTCCAGTCTATGTTAGAGGTGTCATTGGATATTATGTCATGGTTTGATTATGTTAATGAAGCTTAACTCTTCTTACTCTATTATTATTATGCATGGTTTCCCTTAGTGTTTTTCCCTTTTAATTTATTTGATCCTTGTGTTTGTCTAATTTGCTTCTATAACTGAGGATATGTACACAATATGCTAAGAGGCTTGTTTGGGTTATCTTCGAGCATCCCATTTGCCGTGTCACGTCTAGACACTAGGTTTGGGTCATGACAAACTTGGTATCAGAGTACTAGGTTGTTAATGGTCCTCAGAACCCAACACACCACATCGATTAGAGTCTTGTTCATGGTTGTGAAGCATGCCACAACTATGAATGGGAGGCTATGAGGCGTTTTAGAAAATTTTTCGCCTCTTCATGGTCTATATAGTGCTTTAGGGAATGTTTCACTTCTTTATGGTAACTTTAAGTTCTCTTGTACGATTTTATTATTTAATTGCATGGTTTTACACTAGCATTACACACCCATCAAGTGTTCGATAAAATGTTTGGTTTAGGGTTCATGAACTATTGATGATCCATTGCATGACCTATGACTTGAATGACTTTATGATGATAAAAGTAATGTATATATGTGTTTTTTTCATGAAAAGTTTCTATAGTATTGCAAGTTGACCACACCTTGTTGAGAGGGTGCTATATCTCAATCACCATGGATGGCAGGGTATGACTACCATCAACCAATTGATGTGTTGATACCTCAATCACCATGGATGGTGCGGTGAGACTACCATCAACCAATTGAGGGGTTGATACCTCAATCACTATAGATGGTAGGGTGTGACTATCATCAACCAATTAAGGGATTTATACCTCAATCACCATGGATGGTAGGGTGTGACAACTATCAACCAATCAAGGGGTTGATACCTCAATCACCTCTCCAAGGGGTGGTAGGCCTTAGACTCCATAATGATGGTCTCTTACTACACATGTACTATATTTTATATAAGCATGTTTACTTCATGTATCATTCATGCATGTCATATTACTATATGCTCATCCATTTCCTAATTATGCATTTTGATTATGTTTCTTATCTTTTGTTGTATTGCATCCCATATACTTGGTACATTCAAATATACTAACACATACTCTATGCCTACATGATATTACCATGTAGGAACCGGAGCTCCTCACGATCATCCTACTCGTGGCTTATTTTTACATCTTGAAGATAGCTTGTGGTGAGTCCTCAAGTTCGGGGACATTAGCCTTTCTCTCTCTGGATTATGTTATTTCCCTAGTGAGCCCCGAAAGTTTGTCTTGGCCCCCGCCCAATCTATATTATTAAAGGTGTTGTTGGAAAAGTGATGTAATTATGTTTGAGCCTTGACTCTTTATGAAATATGTGATTAATGTCTTCTCTTAGTCTCTATCTCTAATTGTATTCTCTTGATGTTGTTTACTTTGCTTCCGCGGCTAAGGATGTATGAATGATATGCCAAGATGCTTGTTTTGGGACCCTTCAAATTCTCATACGTCGTGTCACATTAGGCCCTAGGTTTGGGTAATGACAAACTTGGTATCAGAGCACTAGGTTGCTAATGGTCCTCAACATCCAACACACCGCGTCGATTAGAGTCTTGTTCATGGTTGTGAAGTACACCATCACTATGAGCAAGAGGTTATGAGGTGTTTTAGAAAATGTTTACCTTCTTCTTGATCTATGTCATTCTATAGAAATTAGGTAAGGTTTCCCCTCAAAATAATGTTCTTTGCCATTTTTAGATCATGCGTAAAACAAGAGGAAGAAGAGCCTGCACTCCCGAAGAATAACCGGCTCATGGAGAGCTCCAAGATGCTCTCACCTTGCTAGCTCAAGCCATGACTAATCAAGTCAATCAAGGAGCCCAAGCATCTCATGCTCTGACTCTGGCATCTAAGGTAAAGAATTTCATGAGGATGAACCCACTGGAGTTCAATGGGTCTAAAGTGGATGAGGACCCTCAAGAATTTATTGATGAGGTGTACAAAGTGTTGTATATTACGGGAGTTAGGTTGGAAGAGAAGGCGGAGTTGGTGGCATACCAACTCCAGGGGGTAGCCCAAATAAAGTACACTCAATGGAAGGAGGAGAAGGGAAAAAACATATGTGATCCTTTGGGAGGAGTTTAAGGTGGATTTGCTTAACTGATTCTTCCCTTTTGAGATTAGTGAGGCAAAAATGATGGAGTTCGAGAATTTGAAGCAAGTATTAATGAGTGTGAGGAAATATGACCCCTAGTTCAACCAGCTCTCTAAATATGCTCCACACTTGGTTGCTGACCCGAGGTCTAAGATGAAAAAGTTTGTGATGGGGGTATCCGATTTGGTTAATGAGGAGTTTCGTGAAGCTATGTTGATTAGTGATATGGACTTGTCCTGCCTTATGACTTATGCCAAACAATTGGAGGGGGAGATGTTGAGAAAGAAGGGATGTGGTAAGGCCAAGAGAGCTTGTTTTGATATTAAGTTCCAAGGTCCCAAGGGTGGCTGGCTTCATCAAGGCCAAAGGTCTTTTCATACTCCTAATACAAGGTTTGCTAATGACTACCCAAAGCCCTAAGGTGATGGTGGTGTAGTGCCTAATGTTATCTGTCCAAACTATGGTAGAGGCCATAGTGGCCCATGTATGAGGGACACTAATGCTTGCTATAGTTGTGGAGAAATGGGTCACAAGAAGGTTGATTGTCCTCGTAATCAAAAAAAGGGTAAAGATGTTCATCTATAAGGCTGGTGTGCTAATACGGTTCCTTTGGGGAAAGGAGGCCAACAAAGTAGTGCCCTAAGGCACAATCATTTCTATGCTCTTCAATGGAGGCAAGGGGTAGATGAGGTGCCCGATATCGTCACCAGTTTGTTAAAAGTCTTTGATTTTGATGTGTATGCATTGATAGACCTGGGTGCCACACTTTCTTTTGTTACTCCTTTTGTTGTCGAAAAGTTTCATGTTGAGCCCGAATTATTGTGGGAGTCTTATGAGGTGTCTACTCTCATTGGTGCATCTATTATTACTAGAAGAGTATATAGAAATTATCTCTCTTGCATCTTGCATAAAATTTTGCCTTGTGATCTTGTTGAGTTGGATATGTTGGATTTTGATGTCATTCTTGGGATAGACTGGTTGCATGCATATTATTCCTCTATTGATTGTAGAACCCATAGGGTCAAAATTCAATTCCAAAATGAACCCATACTTGAGTGGGAGAGTCATGATGTTGTGGACAAAGGTAGGTTTATCTCTTGCATGAAAGCCTAAAGATTGATCTCTAAGGGGTGTCTCTATAATCTTGTGACGATTAGGGATGTGGAGTCTGAAGACCTTCCCATAGAGTCAGTTCTGGTAGTTAAAGAGTTCCTAGATGTCTTCCTTAGTGAGCTTCACGGCGTCTCTCCTGAAAGGGAAATAGATTTTGGCATAGATCTCCTTCCCAACACTTAACCTATTTCTATTCGTCCTTATCGTATAACCCCAGCGGAGTTGAAGGAATTGAAAGAACAATTAAAAGATTTTTTTGAGAAGGGTTTTATTAGGCCCAGCCAATCACCTTGGGGTGCACCGGTGTTGTTTGTGAAGAAGAAAGATAGTTCCCTTAGAATGTGTATTGACTATCTGCAACTTAATAGGGTCACCATCAAGAATAAGTACCCTCTATAAAGGATTAATGATCTTTTTGACCAACTTCAAGGTGCTACTCAGTTCTCTAAGATTGATCTTTAGTCTGGGTATCACCAGCTGAAGGTGAAGAAGTGTGACATTCCTAAGACAGCCTTCCGAACAATGTATGGGTACTATGAATTCGTGGTTAGTCTTTTGGGTTGACCAATGTACCGGCTATCTTCTTGGACCTTAAGAACAGGGTCTCCAGGCCCTTCCTTGATTTGTTTGTGGTGGTTTTCATTAATGATATCTTGATCTATTCTCACAGTGAGTGAGGAGAATGTGAGTCATTTGGGGGTGGTGCTACAAAAATTGAGGGAGGAGAAGTTGTATGCCAAATATGAAAAATGTGAGTTTTAGTTGAAAGAGATTACCTTTCTGGGTCATGTGGTGTCGGGTGATTGTACAAAGGTGGATCCCAAGAACTTGGAGGTAATTAGAAATTGGCCTAGACCTTTGACCCCATTAGACATTAGAAGCTGTCTAGGCTTAGCGAGTTATTGCTGGAGGTTCGTGATTGGTTCTCTTCTATTGATTCTCTTATAAATATGTTGACTCAAAAGAAGGCTAAATTTGTGTGGACCGATGAGTGTGAAAGGAGTTTCAAAACCTTGCAAGATAAGCTTGTCTCCGTTCCTATCTTGTCACCGGAAGGGCAAGAAAGGTTTGTAGTGTATTGTGATGCCTCAAGAATTAGTTTGGGGTGTGTATTGATGCAAAATGGTAAGGTGATAGCCTATGTTTCTAGACAACTTAGGGTACATGAAAAAAATTATCCTACCCATGATTTTGATTGGCCGCCGTCATTTTTTCTTTGAAAATTTGGCTTCATTATTTGTATAGAGTGCATGTTGATTTGTTTACCAATCATAAGAGTCTCCAATATGTGTTCACTGAAAATGACCTCAACTTGAGACAACGAAGGTGGTTAGAACTTCTTAAGGATTATGATATGAGTATGCATTATCACCCCGGTAAGGCTAATGTTGTGGCCGATGCTTTGAGTAGGGTGTCTATAGGTAGCCTTGCACATGTTGGCGATGAGGGAAAAGTGGTGGCCAGAGAGGTTCATTGGTTGGCTAGGTTGGGAGTTAGGTTGGAGGAGGTTGATAATGATGTGATAACAGTGGTTGATGTTCCCAAATCTTCATTTATTAAGGAGGTAAAGGCAAGGCAAGATCTTGATCCTGCCTTGCTAGAGTTGAATGCTTTGGTGAGAGATGGTAAGGTGGAGGTTTTCTCCCAACGAGGAGATGGAGCCCTTAGGTACAAAGGTAGATTGTGTGTGCCTTGTGGTAATGACTTGAGAAAGAATATTTTAGATGAGGCTCATAATTGTTCCTATTCTTTTAACCCCAGTTCTACAAAAATGTATAGAGATTGAGGGAAGTGTTTCGGTGGGGTGGTATGAAGAAAGACATTGCCAAATTTGTATACAGTTGTCATAGTTGCCAACAAGTCAAAGACGAGCATCAAAGTCGGTGGCCTAACCCAAGACATAGTTTAACATGGATTTTCTGGTTGGGTTGCCTTAGACTACAAAGGGTTTTGATTCTATTTGTGTTGTGGTTGATAGAATGACAAAGTTGCCTCATTTCCTACCGGTTAAAACTAATTATGATGACGAAGATTACACTAAGTTGTACATTCATGAGTTAATTAGATTGCATGGGGTGCCTTTGTCTATCATATCAGATCGTGATGCTCAATTCACTTTTCACTTTTGGAGGTCCTTCTAAAGAGGTCTTAGTACTAAGGCAAATCTTAGTACGACCTTTCACCCTCAAACGGATGGCCAATCCGAAAGAACTATCCAAACTCTTGAGGATATGCTTAGATCTTGTGTTTTGGAGTTGAGGGATAGTTGGGATAATCATCTTCCCTTGATTGAGTTTGCTTATAATAATAGCTATCATTCTAGCATTAGTATGGCTCCTTTTGAGTCCCTCTATGGTAGACGTTGTAGGTCCATGGTTGAATGGTTTGAGGTAGGGGAAATGGCTTTGTTGGGTCTCGATCAGCTTATGGAGGCTATGGAGAAGGTAAGGTTAATTATGGAAAGGTTGAAAACAGCCCAAAGTCGTCAAAAGTCCTATGCCAATGTGAGGAGATGGGAGCTTAAATTTAAGATTGGTGATTGGGTCTAGTTGAAGGTCTCACCCATAAAGGGTGTGATTCGTTTTGGTAAGAAGGGTAAATTAAGTCCTAGATTTGTGGGTCATTATAGGGTGTTGAGGAAAATTGGTAAGGTGGCCTATGAGTTGGAGTTTCCTAGTGAAATGGACTTGGTTCATCCATTATTCCATGTGTGTATGTTGAGGAAGTGTGTGGGTGACCCAAATGCCATTGTAGAATTACATGTTGTGGGGATTGTGGAAGACAATTTGACTTATGAGGAGGTTCCGATAGAAATTTTAGATAGACAAATGAAGAGATTGAGGAACAAGGATGTTGCTCCGTCAAGGTTCTTTGGAGAAATCAACAAGTTGAAAGTGCCACATGGGAATCTGAGGCAGACATGCAAAAGCGATATCCCTATTTTTTCCATCCACTCAAGCCTAAGGTACTAATTCCAGATCCTTGATGTGATTTCAAGTCATATGTTTCATCCCCTATGTCATTTACATGCATTTATGTTTATGTTGACAAGTTCATGATGATATTGAAATTTATATTGAGATTTTTGAAAATGATGTTTAAGTGCATTGTTACATTCTTCTTGGGGATGATATCTCCATAATTATCCTTCTTGTGTAAATTTCTTTGACATTCACATACGAATGTTTCCAAGGGGGAGATATTGAAACGATCCCAAAAAGTGCCTGAAAAGGTGTCTCAGAAATGCCCATAATCGTAATTTCTATATATCTCAAAATTCATGCGTGATTTCGAAAATCTGACTTCATATTCATCATCAAAGGGAAAAATTAAGTGGGGAGTGGGTTTAGTCCTAATTTTGCAGCAATCACATCGAAATTTGATTCTCCAAAATTTGCAAATTCCAGAGACGATTCGCGCCCTGGCCGCGTCAGCGTTATTTTGTGCAAGTTTTTTAAGTTCGTTCCAAGAACTTTGGGCCTTGGGCCTAAGCCTCCCCATGCGTAGAAACACTTAAACTTAGTAATTTTTCAACCTCATATTATACAAGACACTCTCCAAAAACCTTCTCAAACACTTAGCCAAATATTTAACTCAAAATCAACGGTCCCAAACTCATTCTGAATCTAAAGGAATTCAATCAAGCTTCAAGTTCTCATCTCAATCTTTATCACAGAAATCTCCAAAGTTGAAGTATGTGGGTTTCAACCATTGGGTCCTTCCACCCATGGTGCCCAAGCTTCCTTTTACCTAAATTACAAGTTTCTAAGTAGATTTACTTTTGGGTCTTCTTATTATGAATTTAACCATGAACTATGTGGGGTTTTGTAAAAGTATGACTGTTTATGCATGTTTTGATCCATGAATTTAAGATCTATGATGAGTTTTAATAGGAGGTTTCAATGTATTTTACAAGGTGTTATTACCAAGTGTTGGTGGATTGATTTATTTCAAGTTTTCTTGCATGATTTCATTCTTTAATTGCATGGTTTTACACTAGCATTACATACCCACCAATTATTTTATAAAATGTCCAGCTAAGGGTTCTTAAACTATTGATGATCCATTACATGACCTAGACTTGAATGACTTTATGATGATGAAAGTAATGTATACATGTGATGTTTTCATGAAAAGTATCTATAGTGTTGCAAGTTGACCAACCTTGTTGAGGGGGTGTTATACCTCAATCACCATGGATTGCAAGGTGTGACTACCATCAACCAATTGAGGGGTTGATACATCAATCACCATGTACGGCAGGGTGTGACTGCCATCAAACAATTAAGGGGTTGATACTCAATCCCCAAGGATGGTAGGGTGTGACAACCATCTACCAATTGAGGGGTTGATATCGCCTCTCCAAGGGGGTGGTATGCCTTGGACTCCTTAATGATGGTCTCTTACTACACATGTAATATGTTTTATATAAGCATGTTTACTTCATGTATCATTCATGCATGTCATACTGCTATATGCTAATCCATTTCCTAAGTATTCATTTTGATTATGTTGCCTAACTTTTGTTACATTGCATCCTATATACTTAGTACATTCAAACATACTAACGCATACTTTATGCCTACATGATGTTAGCATGTAGGAACTGGAGCTCCTCATGATCATCTTACTCGTGGCTAATTTTGACTTCTTGAAGATCATTTGTGATAAGTCCTCAAGTTCGGGGACATTAGCCTTTCTCTCTTTTGTTTATGTTATTTACTTATGATAAACACTTTGATACTAAAAGGGTGAGGCTGGAAATTTTGTCTTGGCCCCCACCCAATCTATGTTATTAGAGGTGTTGTTGGACAAGTGATGTAATTACATTCAAGCCTTGACTCTTTATGAATTATGCTATTAAACTCTTGTCTTAGTCTCTATCTCTAATTGTATTCTCTTGATGTTGTTTACTTTGCTTTCGTGACTAAGGATGTGTGAATGATATGCTAAGAGGATTGTTTGGGGTCCCTTCGGGTTTCCATTCTCCATGTCACATCTAGGCTCTAGGCTTGGGTTGTGATAGAGGGCCCATGTACTTGGGGAGGGGACTGGCATACCTCGCTCCTTAAGCTCCTCAAGATGGAGGGGCCACCGAAGTTGAGTTCCAGATTGCCATTACTATTTTGGCCTATGCAATGACCACCCAAATGAATCAAGGGGCCCAAGCTCCTCATGCTCATACTTTGGCCTCAAGAGTAAGGGACTTCACTAAGATGAACCCTCTGGAGTTCCATAGTTCCAAGGCAGAGGAAGACCCCCAAGAGTTCATA
This sequence comes from Solanum clarkiae, assembly GCA_011800125.2. NCBI lineage: Eukaryota > Viridiplantae > Streptophyta > Magnoliopsida > Solanales > Solanaceae > Solanum > Solanum clarkiae. The sequence goes on from JAABOM020000012.1 coordinate 12,039,659, forward strand.
GATGAGGTGTATAAGGTGCTATCCTTCATGGGTGTAAGTTCAGAGGAAAAGGCGGATCGAGCAACTTATCAACTAAAGGGCGTGGCTCAAATTTGGTTTGTGCAATGGAAGATGGAGAGAGTAAATCATGATGTTATTCCTTAGGAGGAGCTCAAAGCTGCCTTCATCAACCAGTTCTTCCCTATAGAGTTGAGAGAGGCTAAAATGATGGAATTTATGAACCTCAAGCAAGGTTCCATGAGTGTGAGGGAGTATGACCTCAAGTACAATAAGATTTCTAATATGCTCCACATTTGGTGGCCGACCCTAGATCAAGGATGAACAAGTTTGTGTTGGGAGTGTCTGACTTAGTGAATAAGGATGTCATACCGCCATGCTAGTGGGTGATATAGACTTGCCCCAACTCATGAAACATGTTGAACAACTCGAGGGGGAGAAGCTTAGGAAGAGAATAAGTGGGGACTCCAAGAGGGCTCAGTATGAGGGTGGTTTTCAACGAGCTAAGGGCGACCATTTCCAACAAGGTCACGAATTTAAAGGCCAAGGGCCCTCTAGTACTCCAAACAAGAGATTTACTAATGATGGGGTGCTTAACCCAAGGGTCTAAGGTGGTAATGGTGCAGTGTTTTCGAAAAATGTGAGAAACATTATCATGGCAAATACTTGAAGGATTTAAATACGTGTTATGGGTGTAGAAGAGTAGGCCATAAGCTTATTGATTTCCCTTATATTCGAAGCAAGGGCAAGGATGGTCATCCTCAAGGCCAAGATGGTCGTGTTGATCAAAGGGCTCAAGGTGGACAATAAGGGGGTACTCCACCATATAATCAGTTTTATGCTCTTCAAGGAAGGCAAAGAGGGGATGTGGTGCCCAATATTGTTACCGGTATGTTAAAGGTTTTTTATTTTGATATGCATGCATTGATAGGTCCGGGAGACACTATTTCTTTCATTATTCCTTTGTTGATAGTAAGTTTCATGCATGTTCCAAGTTGTTATGTGAACCCTCTTGGTGTCTACCCCATTGGCGAGTCTACTGTTGCTAGAAAAGTCTATAGGGGATTGTCCCATGTCCTTGTTGCATAAATTCTCATCTTGTGATTTTGTTGAACTTGTCATGGTAGATTTTAAGGTTATTCTTGGGGTAGATTAGTCACATGCATATCATGCATCTATTGACTGTAGAGCGCGTAAAGTTAGAATCTAATTCCTTAATGAGTCCGTACTTGAGTGGGGAAGTTGTAAAGTGGTAGTTGAGGTTGGATTCATTTCTTGTCTTAAGTCCCAAATTGATCTCTAAGGGTTGTATTTACCATCTCGTAAGGATTACGGACGTTAAGTCTAAGTCATTCATATTGAGTCAGTCCAATGGACAATGAGTTCTTGATGTCCTTCCCGATAATTTGAATTTGTGGTAATGTCTTTTGCTTGAATATGGCTCGACTATGTTTGTGGATCTCATGAATAGGATTTTTAAACCCTACCTTGATATGTGTGTGGTAGTTTATGGATGGTATGTTGATTTGTTCCTGGAAAGAAGAAGAGCTTGTGAGTCATTCGAGGGTAATGTTGCAAATCTTGAGGGTTGAGAGGTTGCTTGCTAAATATGAAAAGTGGGAATCTTCGTAACAAAAAGGTGGTTAGAGAAGTACACCAGTTGGCTAGGTTGGGAATGAGGTTGGATGAAGTTCAGAATAGTAGAGTAGTGTTGATGGTTTCCAAATACTTTTTGGTTGATGAGGTCAAGTTAAAGCAAGATTTTGTCCCCGCCTTGCTAGAGTTGGATACTTTGGTGGAAGATGGTGAATTGGAGGTTTTCTCCCAAGGGGGAGATAGTGTCCATAGGTACTAAGGTAGGTTATGCGTGCTTGTGTTGATGATTGGGTTCACTTCAAAGTCCCATCCATGAAGGGTGTGATCCGGTTTGGCAAGAAAGGGAATTCAGCCTAAGGTTTGTGGGTCCTTATACAGTGTTAAGGAGATATTGGATGGATATAGGAAAGGTTTAGGAACAAAGATGTAGCATTCGTCAAGGTTCTTTGGAGGAATCGACAAGTCGAAGGCGTCACTTGGGAAGTCAGAGCGTATATGAAAAGTGATATCCATACCTCATTCATTCTATTCAAGCTTAAGCTAGCAAACTAAGCTCTTTCCATGATTTCAAGTCCTAAGTTTCAGCCCTCATACCGTGTTGCATGCATTCATGTTTTTTTTGTAAACAAGCCTATGGTGATTTTAAAATTCATGATTGAGATTTTTGAAAATAATGTTTGAATATGTTTGTTGCATTCATATCAAGGATAAATCCTCATGATTACTTCTTTTATGTTTCTTTGACATTCGGGGATGAACTTTCCCAAGGGGAAGATATTGAAAGCCCCAAAAATGCCCGAAAATGAGCCTCAAAAATGCCCATAATCATAATTTTATGTATCTCAAAATCTATGCATGATATAGAAAATCCAACTTCATATTCGTGATCAGGGGAGAAAATTGAGTGGGGAATGGGTATAACTCCTATTTTAGAGCAACCATAGTGAAAATAATTTTTCAAAAATTACGATTTCTAGAGACGATCCACACCCGAGGCGCGACGCGCCAGGGGCAGGGAGATGTGCATTTTTTCCAATTTTTTGTTTTAGCCTAAGGACTTGGGGTCTTGGTCCCATGCCCTACCATGTGTAAAACACCTATACTTAGCCATTTTCAACCCCATATCACTCAAGACACTCTCAAAACCCTCTCTAGTACTTAAATAAACATTTCATCCAAATTCAAGTGTCCCCAAGCTTAATTACAAATCTCAAGAACTTCATTCAAGCTTCAAGTATCCTTTATGTCTACATCAAGAAAACCCAAGTTCAAGGTATATGGGTTTCAACCATTGGGTCCTTTCACCCATGGTGCCCAATCTTCTTTTTTACTGAAAATTGCAGGTTTTCAAGTAGTATTATCTATAGATATCTCTTACTATGGATTTTAATTAAATACTACATTGGGGTTTTGTGAAATATTGATGGTTTATGCATGTTTATCTATTCCAAGCTAATACTTGAGTTGGTTTTGTCTATTGAAACTATGTATGTTTTAAGTCATGAAACTATGATCTATTATGAGATTTGATGATAGATTTCTGGGTATCTCACATGAGGATTTTGCAATATGTTGGTGGGTTGATTTGCATTGAGTTTTCTCACTTGATTTCACTCTTGAATTGCATAATTTCGAACAAGCATTACACACCCACCAAGTATTTGATAAAATACCTTGAAAAGAATTCTCATGTTTTCCTATGACCTATTGTATGATTTTTTACAAGTCTTGATTGTTAATTAGTTATTGAGTTCTTATGCTAAGGTTCATGTTCTTGTGAATTGTGAAGCCTACTAGAAGGGTTATGAACTATGTTATATGCCTTACCCTCTAGTACAAGGCCGAATTTCTACATGAAGGGGTTATGAACTATGTTATATACTTTACCCTCATGCATGAGTTGATGTTATGCAATATCTTATACTCATATGTAGGGGTTTTGAACTATGTGGTACACCTCACCCTTATTTATGATTCAATGTTATGCACTCACATGTAGAGGTTATGAACTATGTGGTACACTTCACCCTCATGTGTGATTCAATATGAGGTATTATCTCATGCTTACATGTAGGGGCTATCACCTAAGCTATCTTTCTACCCTCATGTACTATCTATTATCTCATGCTTACATGTAGGGGTTATGACCTATCTTACTCCTCTACCCTCATCTACTACCCATAACCTTCTAAAAGGGGTTATGACCTATGCTATATCCATCACCCTCTAGCACAAGGTAGTTGGATAATCTATACATGTTACTTTATGGTGTAAATATGATATGCAAGTAAAATTATTCTTAAGCACGTTTTGTCCTATGCATTGATTACACGCGGCATATTCAGCTTATGTTCATTGATTATGATTAAGCATCTTGCTATTATGGCTTATGATTCTTGTTGCATTGCATCCGCATACTTAGTACATTCAAATGTACTAACGCATACTTTATGCCTACATGATATTACCATGTAGGACCTAAGCTCCATTTGATCATCCTCCCTCTCCATGTGGCTAGTTGGTTCTTGTGAAGAAGCTAGCTGGTGAGGCCTCACGTCCAAGGGTGATAGCTATTCTCATTCATGCTTATTGGATTCTCGTTCTTATGTTGGATACTTGTAAACAAGGGTGAGCCCGAAAAGTGTCTTGGTCCCCGCTCTATACTATGTTAGACGTGTCATTGGATATATGTCATGGTTTAATTATGTTAATGAAGTTTTACTCTTCTTACTCTATTATTATTATGAATGGTTTCCCTTAGTCCCTTTCCTTTTTCATTTATTTAACCCTTGTGTTTGTTTAATTTGCTTCTGCAACCAAGGATGTGTATACGATATGCTAAGAGGCTTATTTGGTTGTCTTCGGGCTTCCCATTCGTCGTACCACGTCTAGGACCTAGGCTTGGGTCATGAGGATCTCAGATAACCATAATGTTGCATTACCTGTAAGAGAAAATAGGAAGACACAAAGTCCCACAACATCCATAGACAGATTTTATGTTCCCATCACACTCCTGCAGACGAATGCAACATCGTGTATATGGCTATGAGGATCCTCCGACGGTAATCCGCAACTAGCCCACGAATCTGCAGGATTGAAGCAAGCAACTCGAGACTACAAACTTTGTGTCCACCAGTAGTGGTAGAAACACAATAGTTCCAGTCACCTCCATAGCCATAGCATTCAGGCTGTATTGATTCCACTGGTAAGCATTGGCATTGAAATCCTAAGGTTGTGGAGTGATGTCCTCAAAAGGAGGTAGGTTCTTATTATTAGAATTCTTATTATTGGTCCTATTCTGACCTACAATTAGCCGCATTGTTGGCATTGTCCTGGGTCATTCTACTCAACATTCTATGGATCTCTGGGTCAAACAGAGTTAAAGGATTGTGTTGACTCTAGGTGTTGGCATACACTACACTTACACCCAGAAAAAGAATTTAAAAAAAAACAAAATTAAAATATGAGAAATAAGAATTAACATGCGAATTACTATAAATTACCTATGTCTAGCTGTATTCCCCGGCAACCATGCCAAAATCTTGATGTTGTCCAAGTTACACATCTTTTTAGAGGATAATGCAGTCGCTGTCAAGAAATAGAACCTAACAAAGGTTAGGGTCAAACCCCCAGGGAATACGTAGACTCAAGAGATTTCAATGATCATAATTCGAGTGGTTAACCAACTTACTTCCCCAAACGGGGGAGGGGGTTTGCAATAATGAATGGAAAATAAAACTAAATTGACTAACACAAGAGAGAAATCAATATAGAGAGAAACCAAGGCATTGTGTTTTCCACGATACCCTAACTCAGTATCGACATATAATCTAATTCTTTTCTACTGTGTAGCATGCAAGATTGAAACGACCTAAAAAATGCCCAAAAATATGCCTCGAAAGTGTCCAAAATCATAATTTCCATATATCTCAAAATCTATGCGTGATATCAAAAAATCTGACTTCATATTCATGTTCAGGGGGTAAAATTGGTGGTAAATGGGTCTAACTCCGATCTTAAAGCAACCGTGTCAAAAGTTGAAATTCCTAAAATTTGGAAATCTAGTGTTGATCCACGATGGTACCGTGACGCAGACCCATCGCAAACCAATGTTATTTCATGCCAGTTTTTTATCTCGGTCCAAGACTTTTGGGTCTTGGGCCTAAGACTTATCATGTGTGAAAATACCTATACTTAACCATATTTTAATACCATATCATATAAGACATTCTCCAATACTTTCACAAACACTTAGACAAATATTTTACTCAAAATTCAACCGCCAAATCTCATTCCAGATCTTAAGAATTTCACTTAAGCTTCAAGTTCTCATCTCAATATTCATCAAGGAATTCTCTAGAGCTAAGGTACATGGGTTTCAGCCATTAGGTCCTTTTACCCATGGTGCCCAAGCTTTTTTTTTTACATAAATTTCATGTTCTAAGTTGATTTACTTATGGGTCTTACTTATTATGAATTACTACGAACTATGTTGGGATTTCATAAAAGTGTGACTGTTTAAGCATGTTTTGAGCTATGAATCTTTGATCTATCTCGAGATTTAATGAAGGGTTTTGATGTATATTGCATGAGGGTATTACTAAGTGTTGGTTGGTGGTTTTACATTATGTTTTCTTGCAGGATTTCACTCTTGAATTTCATGGTTTTACACTAGCATTACACGCCCGCCAGGTGTTTGATAAAATTTCCAGATTATGTATCTTGAGTTATTGAAGGTCTAATGCTTGGCATATGAGTTAACTGACTTTATGATGATGAAAGGATAGTATTTATGTGATTATTTCATAATATGTATCTATACTGTTGTGAGTTGACCATAATCAAGTGAGGGGTTGATATCTCAATCGCCTCAGATGAGGGTTGTAAGCCATCAACCAATTGAGGAGTTGATACCTCAATCACTTCCAGCGGAAGGTGGTTATGTTTGTCAACTAATTGAGGAGTTGATATCTCAATCGCCTCGGATGGGGGTAGTAAGCCATCAACTAATTGAGGAGTTGATTCCTCAATCACTTCTAAGGGGTGGTCTACCTTGGATTCCAAGTATTCAGTTGCTTGGTATATAATGATGGTCCCTTCCTTCACATGTAATATTTCCTATATAAGCATGTTTTACTTCAAGTATCATTCATACATGTCATATTGTTATTATCCTATCTATTGCTTATGATATTGCATTTTGACTATGTTGCCAATCTCTTGTTGCATTGCATCTTACATTCTTAGTACATTAAAATTTACTAACGCATACTTTATGCCAACATGATGTTACCATGTAAGAACCAAAGCTCCTCACAATCATCCTCATCCTCCTCGTGGCTAGTACTATCTCTACAAAGCAAGTTGGTAAGTCCTCAATTTCGGGGACAATGTCTTTGATCTTATGATATGTATAAATACTCTCTTCCCTTTATTATATGTTTTGACTATGAGGGTGAGCCCGATTGCTTGTCTTGGCCCCCGCTAAGTTCTATATTTAGAGGTACTGTTGGACAAGTTATGTAATTATGCTTGAGCTTGACTGTCTTTGACTCTTTAATGTTTTATGATATGAAAGACTAGACTTAGCCCCTTTTTCCCTTATTTCTCTTCTCTATTGTTGTTTTATTGCTTCCACGACCAAGGATGTGTAATGATATGCTAAGAGGCTTGTTTGGGGTCCCTTCGGGTTCCCCATTTGTCGTGTCACGTCTAGGCCCTAGACTTGGATCGTGACAAACTTGGTATTAATCACTAGGTTGTTAATGGTCCTTGACATCTAACATATCGCATTGATTAGAGTCTTATTCATGGTTATGTTGTGCACCACAACTATGAGTAAGAGGCTATGAGATATTTTAGGAAATGTTTCCTTTCTTCGTGATCTATGTCGTGCTATAGAAGTTAGGTAAGGTTTCCCCTTCTAACGAATGTTCTTTTCTATGCTAGGTCATACCTAACACAAGATGAAGAAGAGCCCGCACACCCAAGGAACAACCGGCTCATGGAGAGCTCCGGGATGCTCTCACCTTGCTAGCTCATGTTGTGGCTAATCAAGTCAATCAAGGATCTCAAGCCGCTCATACTCCTACTCCAGCATCTCAAGTGAGGGACTTTATGAGGATGAACCCCCCAAAGTTCAATGGTTCTAAAGTGAATGAGGGCTCTCAAGAATTTATTAATGAGGTATACAAGGTATTAGCTATCATGGGTGTTAGATCGGAAGAGAAGGCGTAGTTGGCGGCTTACCAACTCAAAAAGGTGGCCCAAATATGGTATACTCAATGGAAAGAGGAGAAGGGAAACAATAATATGATTCTATAGAAGGAGTTTAAGGTGTCTTTCTATCACGACCCAAGCCCAGGGCCTAGACGTGACATGGCGAATGGGGAACCCGAAAGGGACCCCAAACAAGCCTCTTAACATATCATCACCGATCCTTGCTGCGGAAGCATAAAAAACATATTCAATTAAAATAAAGGAAAGGGGACTAAGGGAAACTTGCATAAACATCGAAGTCAAAAGTCTAGAGTCAAGCTCATACATAGTACACACCTTGTCCAACATACACCTCTAAAACATAGAAAGAGCGGGGGACAAGACAAGGTAACGGAGCTTACCCTCATAGTCAAATATAACATAAGGTAGTGTCTCAATACATAGATAATAGGTAAGAGACATAATCAAAGTCCCCAAAATAGAGGACTCACCATAAGCTTGGAGTAGCACTGTCTAAACACATGGAGGAGGAGGATGATCAACTCGAGCACTAGTCCCTACATGGTGATATCATATAGGCAAGAGTATGCATTAGTACGTTTGAATGTACTAAGTATGTGGGATGCAATGCGACAAGAGATAGGCATCATAATAAAAAATACAAAAATGATAGACAATAGGCATATTATAGCAAGATGGCATGTATGATCAATGTATATGTAAATCATGCTTAAGTATATCAGGCTCATAGAGAATATCATATGTGAAGAATGATACCAAGCAAGCTATCTAAGGTATAAACCCCTTGGTGGTTGATGGTTATCGCACCCCGTCATCCATGTTGACGAAGTATAAACGCCTTGCATAGTTGATAGTGGTCGTAACCCTCCATCCATGGTGATGACGTATAAAATCCTCGCATAGTTAATGCTGGTCATACACCAAACATCCATGGTGACGAAGTATAAACCCCTCGCATGGTTACCCGGGCTCTTTTCCTCCCAGATTAGGCATGGTCTATGCAACACCTTATATAGGATTCATCATAGGCTCTAATGCTATATCTCATGTAGGAATAAATCTTTGCATAAGCTCATTTCATCATCATAACATCATTTATATCATATCTCATGCTTTGGACCTTCAATTCCTCAAGAAACCATAACTGGACACTTTATCAAACACCTTGGGGGTATGTAATGAGGGTAAAAGAATATGTAATTTAGAGATGAAATCATATAGGAAATTTTGTGGTAAAATCTTTAATCTACACCTTGTAACACCACCAAGACATTCATATCAAAATCCCTTATCAATTCCAACATTAGATCTAAGATTTGAAGCTCAAAACATGCTAAAAACAATCACACTTTCAAGAACTAAAATCACTGCGCAGTAAATTCGTCAATATTCAAGACCCATATGTAAAATCAACTTTGAATCATGCAATATTAAGTAAAAGAGGGTATAGGCACCATGGATTGGAAGAACCCAATGGTTCAACACCATATACCTTAGCTTTGGAGAAGTTCTTGGTGAAGGTTGACAATGGAAACTTGAAGCTTGAAGAGAATCCTTAAATCTAGATGAGGGTTTTGGGACTTGGTTTTTGAGAGTAAAATAAGACTAAGTGTGGTAATGGCTTTTGGGAAATATTTAGAGTGATATAAGAGTAAAATGATTCTAAGTATAAGTGAAAACACGCTTGGAAAATTTGGGCCCAACATTTAGAAAAATATTGAGCAGGCTAAAAAGAAGATAGTGCCTAGATACAAATCTCTACGTCGCGGAGGCAATGCGGAAACTCCAATTATACTGATCTGACGACACGAAAAGCTCTTTGGAAATTGTACCATGCAAAATTTCAAAAATTGATTTCTTTGCTTTAAAATCGAGGTTAGATGCCTATATCCCTAATTTGACCCCCTGAATAAGAATGTGAAGTCAAATTTTTGAAAAACTAAATGGATTTATAGATATAAACAAATCAAAATTTTGGGCATTCCAAGGCACCTTTTTGGGCACTTTTGGGGTCATTTCACTTTCCTCAACAAGTTCTTTCCTCTTGAGCTTAGGGAAGCCAAAATGATGGAGTTCATGAATTTGAAGCAAAAATCAATAAGTGTGAGGGAGTATACCCTCAAGTTCAACCAACTCTCTAAATATTCTCGACACTTGGTGGCCGATCCAAGATCTAAATAAGTTTGTGATGGGTATATGTGTTTTGGTAAATGAGGAGTGTCGGGCGGCTATGTTGATTAGTGACAAGGATTTGTCCCGCTTGATGACTTATTCCAAATAATTGGAGTGGAAGAAATTGAGGAAGAGAAGGGGTCATGAGTCTAAGAAGGCCCGTTTTGATGGTATGTTCCAATCTCCCAAGCGTGGTTATTTTCGCCAATGACTACCCAAGGGTCAAAGGTGATGGTGGTATGTTTCCTAATGCTATGTGTCCAAAGTGTGGTAAGGGTCATAGTGGCCCATGCTTGAGGGATACCAATGGTTGTTTTTCTTGTAGGGAAGTAGGCCACGAGATGATTGATTGTCCACGAAATCACAACAAGGGTAAGGATATTCGTCCCCAAGGCCGAGCTGCTAATGTAGTTCCTTTGGAGAGCAGAGGCCAAGTGGTGCCATAATGCACAATTGGTTTTATGTACTCCAAGATATACAAGGGGTTGATGAAGTGCCTGATGTCGTCACCGATATGTTAAAAGTCTTTGATGTTGATGTGTATGCATTGATAGACCCGGATGCCACTCTTTCTTTTGTTACTCCTTTTGTTGCCAAAATGTTTCATGTTGAGACCGAATCGTTGTGTGAGTATTATGAGGTGTCTACTCCCATTGGTTCATCTATTATTGCTAGAAAGGTCTATATAAATTGTCCCATTTGCATCTTGCATAAAATATTGCCTTGTGATCTCGCTGATTTGGATATGGTGAATTTCGATGTCATTCTTGGAATGGATTGATTGCATGCATATTATGCCTCTATTGATTATAAAACCCTTAGGGTCAAATTCCAATTCCCAAATGAACCCTTCTTTGAGTGGGAGAGTCATGATGTGCTGGTCAAGGGCAGGTGTATCTTTTCACGACCCAAGCCTAGGGCCTAGACGTGACACGGCGAATAGGGAACTCGAAGGAACCCCAAACAAGCCTCTTAACATATCATTACACATCATTGGTCGCGAAAGTAAGTAAACAACATAATTGAATTAAAAATAAGGGCAAGGGACTAAAGAAACACTTTCATAACATAAACATCAAAACAAGAGAGTCAAGGTTAAATATATAACATATCCAACAACACCTCCACTACATAGATAAGAGCGACGGCCAAGATAAGCAACCGGGATCACCTTCGTGGTTAATACATACATAAAGAAAGATAGTCTTAGAACATAGCATGAGCTCATATAAACATCATCTCCGGAATGGAAGACTCACCAAATTGCTTGAGAGAAATCATACTAGCCACATGGAGGAAGATGCTCAAGTGGGGCTCCGATTCCTACATGGTGACATCATGTAGGCATAGAGTATGATTTAGTACATTTGAATGTACTATGTATGATGCAATGCAACAAGAGATTAGCAACGTACTCGAAATGCATAAGCATAGGCAATGATTAGCATATAACAATATGGCATGCATTAAAGATGCTTGAAGTAAATCATGCTTACATAGAACATAATACATGTGTAAAGAGAGACCATTAATAGTGAATATCCAAGGCCTACCACCTCCTTGGGAAGGCGAACAATGTACAAGCCCACGAATGTGGTTGATGAGGTACAAACCCCTCAACATGGTTGATGACGTACATGCCCCTCAACATGGTTATAAAGGTAAAAACCACTCAACATGGTTCCATGGACCTATCACCTCCTGAGCGAGGTGATAGAGCTACAAACCCCTTAACATAGTTGCACGGGCCTACCACCTCCCAAGCGAGGCGATCGAGGTAAAAATCTCTCAATATGGTTACTCGGGCCCACAACCTTCCGAATGAGGCTTGGTCAATTCCCAACACTATAGAAATTATATCAGATACATACATTAATTTCATCATCATATAGTCATTCAACTCATAAGACATGCATTGGGCCTTTAATTCCTCAAGAAACCATAACAGGACATTTTAGTAAACACATGGTGGGTGTGCAATGCTAGTGTAAAACTATGCAATTGAAGAGTGAAATCATGCATCCAACTAATACTTGGTAACACCATCATACAATATACATCAAAACCCTTTATCAAATCAAAAGATAGATTTAAGATTCATAGCTCAAAACATGCATAAGTAGTCATACTTTTACAAAACCCCAACATAGTTCATAGTCAAATTCATAATAGAAAACCCAAGAGTAAATCTACTTTAAATCATGTGATTTAGTTAAATAGAAAGCTTGGGAACCATGGGTGAAAGGCCCAATGGTTGAAACCCATGTACCTTAGCTTTGTATAATTCTTGATGAAGATTGGAAATGGAGACTTGAAGCTTGAGTGAAATCCTTAAGATTTGGATGAGTTTTGGACAGTTGAATTTTGTGATGAAATATTGTCTAAATGTTTGAGAGAGTATTTGGGAATGTATTGAATGATGTGAAAATGAAATGTGGCTAAGTATAGGTATTTCCAAGTATGGGAAGTCTTAGACCCAAGATAAAAAAAGCCTTCGACTGAAGTGAAAACTAGCAACATTTTTACACTATGGCGCGTCCTTGGCACGCCGTGCTAGGGGCGCGAAAAGCTCTCTGGAAATCGAGTTTGGCGAAAATAAAATTGTGATTCGTTTACTCTAAAATCGGGGTTAGACCCACTCCCTACTCAATTTGATCCCCTAAACAAGAATATGAAATTGAATTTTTGATATCACACACGGATTTTGAGATATATAGAAATAACAATTTCTGGCATTTCCAAGGTACATTTTTGGGTACTTTTTGGGGTGGTTCCAATATCTCCCCCTTGGGAACATTCATCCCCGAATGTCAAAGAAATGTATATAAGAGGCGTAAATATGACAATTTTATCCCACATAAAGATACAACAATGCACTTAAACATCATTTCAAAAATCTCAATATAAGTGTGAAATTATCATGAACTTGTCAATTTAAATATGAACGCATGCAAATGTCATGGGCTGAGCTTCGACTTGAAATCACATAGGGGACTTAGATCAATACCTTAGGCTTGAATGGAGTAGAAAATATAAGGATAGAGCTTTTCAATGTCCGCTTCGGCCTCCCATGTAGCACTTTCAACTTATTGATTCCTTCACAGAACCTTAATGGAAGTAATGTCCTTGTTCCATAGCCTCTTCACTTGCCTATCCAAGATCTTCACTGGAACCTCCTCATAAGTCAAGTTGTCTGCAACTACACCACAACATCCAATGGAACAATAGCACTCGGATCACCCACACACTTCCACAACATAGACAAATGAAACACCGGATGAACCAAATTCATTTCACTAGGCAACTCCAACTCATAAGCCACCTTACGAATCCTCCTCATCACCCTGTAACGACCTGCATATCTAGTCCTTAACTTACCCTTCTTACCAAAATGAACCACACCCTCTATAGGTGAAACCTTCAAATAGACTCAATCACCAACTTTGAATTCAAGATCCCTTTTCCTCACATCGGCATAGGACTTTTGGCGACTTTGGGTCGTCTTCAACCTTTTTCTAATCATCCTAACCTTCTCAAGAGTCTGCATAACTACATCTGGTCCCAAAAAATTCACCTCTACAACGTCAATCCACCCGACTGATTATCTACAAGGTCTACCATAGAGAGCCTCAAAAGGGGCCATATCAATGCTAGAATGATAATTATTGTTATAGGCAAACTCAAACAATGGAAGATGATCATCCCAACTACCTTAAGCTCCAATACACAAGCCCTAAGCATATCCACAAGTTTTTGGATAGTTTTTTCGGCTTTGCCATTCTTTTAAGGGTGAAAGGTTGTACTAAGTTTAACTCTTGTACCAAGACCCCTTTAGAAGGACCTCCAAAAATGAGAAGTAAATTGAGCACCACGATCTAATATGATAGGCAAAGGAAACCGATGCAATCTCACCAAATCATGAATGTACAACCTAGCATAATCTTCAGCCCCATATGTGGTCTTAACCGGTAGAAAGTGAGCTGATTTCATCATCCTATCAACCATAACCCAAATGTAATCAAAACCCTTTCTACTCTTTGAAACCTAACTACAAAATCTATATTAATCTCTTTCTACGTCCAAGTAGGAATTTGTATGTATTGGGCTAGGCCACCTGGACTTTGATACTCGGTTTTGACTTGTTGACAACTATGATAACCGGAAACAAATTTTGCGATGTCTCTCTTTATGCCTCCCCACCAATACATATCCCTCAAATCTCTATACATTTTAGTATAATCGGGATGATAGAATAGGAAGAACCAAGAGGCTCATTAAGAATTCTTTCTCTCAAGCCATCAACACAAGGCACACACAACCTACCTTGGTATCTAAAAGTACCATATCCCTCTTGGGAGAAAACCACCACCTTACCATTTTTTACCAATGCCTTCAATTCTAACAAGGCAGGGTCAAGATCATGCTTAGCTTTCACCTCCTCAACCAATGAAGATTTTGAACCATCAATAACGATAACACTATCATTATCAGCCTCTTCCAACCTAACTCCCTATCTAGCGAACCGATGGACCTCCCTAGTCACCCCTTTGCCACCATCATCAACATGTGCTAGGCTACCTATGGACACCCTACTCAAAGCATCGACCGCCACATCAGCCTTATCGAGATGATAATGCACACTCATATCATAGTCCTTAAGAAGCTCTAACCATCTTCTTTGCCTCAAATTAAGATCTTTTTGAGTGAAGACTTATTGGAGACTCTTATGATCGGTGAACATATCAACATGCACCCCATAATAATAATAATGCCATATTTTCAAAGCAAAGACCATGGCCGCAAACTAAAGATCATGGGTAGGATAATTCTTTTCATGCGCTTTGAGTTTTCTTGAAACATAGGCTATCACCTTACCATTTTGCATTAGAACATAACCCAAACAAAGTTTAGAAGCATCACAATACATAACAAACCCATCTAGCCCTTCTGATAGTGAAAATATAGGAGCAGACACAAGCTTATTTTTCAATGTTTGGAAACTCTTTTCACATTCATCGGTCCATACAAATTTGGCTTTCTTTTGAGTCAACTTGGTCATAGGAGAAGCAATAAAAGAGAACTCATTCACGAACCTTCGATAGCAACCCGCTAAGCCCAAGAAGCTCCTAATATCCAAAGGGGTCAATGGTTTAAGCCAATTTCTAATCATATCTATCTCTTTAGGGTCCACCTTAATACCATCCCCCGACGCCACATGACCTAGGAAGGCAACCTCTTTTAACCAAAATTCACATTTTTCATACTTGGCATGCAACTTCTCTTCCTTTAATCTTTGTAGAACTACCCTCAAATGGCCAATATGCTCATCCTAACTATGTGAATAGATCAAAATATCATCAATGAAGACCACAACAAACTAATCAAGGTAGGATTTGAAGACCCTATACATAAGATCCATGAAGATAGTCATTTGATTGGTCAACCCAAAAGACATCACAATAAACTCATATTACTCATACCTAGTCTGGAAGTCAGTCTTAGGAATATGACACTCCCTCACCTTCACTTGAAGATACCCGGACCAAAAATCAATCTTAGAGAAGTGACTAGCCCCTTGCAATTGGTCAAACAAATCATCAATCCTTGGAAGAGGGTACTTATTCTTTATGGTGACCCTATTAAAATGTCAGTAGTCTATACACATTCTAAGGGACCCATCCTTCTTTATCACAAACCACACCAGTACACCCCAAGGTGATTGGCTAGGCCTAATAAAACCCTTCTCCAACAAATCCCTCTATTGCTCTTTCAACTCCTTTAACTCCATTCGCTCCATGTGGTAAGGGGGAATAGAAGTGGGTTGAGTATTGAGAAGGAGGTCTATATCAAAATCTATTTCCCTTTCAGGAGGAACATTGGGAAGTTAATTTGGAAAGACATCAAATAACTCATTTACAATCGGAACTAACTCTATGGGAAAGACCTTGGACTCCATATCCTTTACTCTCACAAGATGAGAGAGGTAACCCTTAGAGATCAACTTACGGGCTTTAATGCAAGAGATGAATCTACCCTTGACCACCACATCATCTCTCCTACACAAGGAAGGATTCATTCAAGAATTAGAATTTGACCCTACAGGTTCTACAATCAATAGAGGCATAGTATGCATGCAACCAATCCATCCCAAGAATGACATCAAAATCGACCATATCCAACTCAACAAGATCACAAGGCAATATTTTATGCAAGATGCAAATGGGACAATTTCTATACACCTTTCTAGTAATAATAGATCCGCCAATAGGAGTAGGCACCTCATAAGACTCACACAACAATTCGGGCTCAACATAAAACTTTTTGGCAACAAAGGGCGTAACAAAAGAAAGAGTGGGACCAAATAATCAATGCATACACATCAAAATTAAAGACCTTTCAGATACCGGTGAGGACATCGAGAACCTCCTCAACCCCTTGCCTCCCTTGAAGTGCATAGAATTGATTGTGCCTTCAGGCACCATCTGGTCGGCCACCTCTCCCCAAAGGAAATGCATTAGCATCTTGTGGATGAACCTCCTTACCCTTGTTATGATTTCGAGGGAAATCCATCACCTTATGACCAACTTCCCCATATTTATAACAAGCATTCGTATCCCTCAAGCACGGGCCACTATGACGCATGCCACAGTTTGGACACCCACCATTAGAAACGACACCCCCAATGCCTTGGGCCCTTGGAAAGACATTGGGAACCTCTTACTAAATGCATGACAAGACCCTTGGCCTTGATGGAACCGTCCATCCTTTCGACCTTGGAATTTTTCCTTAAAACGGGCCCTCTTGGCCTCATTACTTGTCCTCTTCCTCAATTTTTCTTCCTCCATTTATTGGGCATAGGTTATCAAACAGGACAAATACATATCACTAATCAACATAGTGGATCGACATTCCTCACTCACCAAATCAGATACAACCTATCACGAACTTGTTCATTCTAGATCTTGGGTTGGCAACCAAGTGGGGAACATATTTAGAGAGTTGATTAAACTTGAGGGCATACTCCCTCACACTCATAGACCCTTGCCTCAAATTCATAAACTCCACCAATTTGGCTTCCTTATGCTCAAGAAGGAAGAACCAATTAAGAAAATCCTCCTTGAACTCCTCTCATAGCACCACATTATTGATTCCCTTCTCGTACTTCCATTGGTTAAACCATAATTGTGCTACCCCTTTGTGTTGGTACTGCCAACTCTACTTTCTCCTCTGATCTAACACCTATGATAGCAAATACCTTGTAGACCTCATCAATGAACTCTTGAGAATCCTCATCTACCTTAGACCCATAAAATACTGGCGGACATCCTCATTAAGTGTCTAATCCAAGATACTGATGTACGAGCATGAGGGGCTTAGGCCCCTTGATTGACTTGATTGGCCATAACTTGTGCTAGCATATGAGAGCATCCCAGACTCATTGTGAGTCAGTTGTTCCTTGGGAGTGCGGGCTCTCATTCCTCTTGTGTTATGCATGAGCTAGCATATAAAAGAACAATCTTAAGGGGGAAAATCTTAATTCAACTCTATAGCGTGACTTAGAATATGAAGAAGGGAAACATTTCAAAAAATGCCTCATATCCACTTGCTATAGTTGTGGTGCATAACACAACCATGAATAAGACTCTAATCGATCTAGTGTGTTGGACACCGAGGACCATTAACAACCTAGTGCTCTAATACTAAGTTTGTCATGACCCAAGCCTAGGGCCTAGACGTGACATGGTGAATGGGGAACCCAAAGGGACCACAAACAAGCCTCTTAACATATCATTACACATCATTTGTCGGGGAAGCATGTAAACAACATAATTGAATTAGAAATAGGGGCAAAGGACTAAACCAACACTTTCATAACATAACCATAGAAAAAGAGAGTCAAGGTTCAATACATAACATGTTCAACAACACCTCTACTACATAGATAAGAGTGGAGGCCAAGACAAGTAATCAGGCTCACCCTCATGGTCAAAACATTAATAAAGAAAGATAGTCTTAGAACATACATGAGCTCATAAACATCATCCTCAGAATAGAGGACTCACCAAATTAATTGTGAGAAATCTTACTAGCCACGTGGAGGAAGATGCTCAAGCGGGGCTCCAGTTCCTACATGGTGGCATCATATAAATATAGAGTATGCGTTAGTACGTTTGAATGTACTAAGTATGTAGGATGCAATGCAACAAGAGATAAGCAACGTAATCAAAATGCATAAGCGTAGGCAATGAGTAGCATATAACAATATGGCATACATGAAAGATGCTTAAAGTAATTCATGCTTACATAGAACATAATACATGTGTAAGGAGAGATCATTAATAGTGAATATCTAATGCCTACCACCTCCTTGGAGAGGCGAATAAGGTACAAATCCCTCAATGCAGTTGATGAAGTACAAACGTCTCAACATGGTTGATGAGGTACAAACCCCTCAACATAGTTGATAAGGTACAAACCCCTCAATATGGTTTGATGAGGTACAAATCCCTCAACATGGTTATCAAGGTTCCAACCCCTCGACACGGTTGCACAGGCCTACCACCTCTCGAGTGAGGTGATCCAGGTTCAAACCCCTCAATATGGTTACTCGGGCCTACAACCTCCCAAGTGAGGCTTGGTCAATTCCCAACACAATAGAGATAATATCATATACATACATTACTTTCATCATCATATAGTCATTCAACCCATAAGACATGCATTGGGCCTTGAATTCCTCAATAAAGTATAGCCAGACATTTTATCAAATAGTTGGTGGGTGTGCAGTGCTAGTGTAAAATCATGCAATTAAAGAGTGAAACCATTGAAGAAATCCTGAAATAAATCATCCCACCAATACTTAGTAACACCACCATACAATACATATAAAAACCCTTCATCAAATTTTTAGATAGATCTAAGATTCATAGTTCAAAACATGCATAAGCAGTCATACTTTTACAAAACCCCAACGTAGTTCATAGTCAAATTTATAATAGAAAATTCATGAGTAAATCAACTTTAAATCATGCAATTTAGGTAAAAACGAAGCTTGGGCACCATGGTTGAAAGGACCCAATAGTTAAACCCACATACCTTAGCTTTGGAGAATTCTTGAAGAAGATTAGAAATGGAAACTCTAAGCTTGAGTGAAATCTTTCAGATCCGGGTAAGTTTTGGACACTTGAATGTTGGGATGAAATATTGTCTAAGTGTTTGAGAGAGTATTTGGGAATGTCTTGAATGATATGAAGGTAAAATATGGTTAAGTATGGGTATTTTCATGCATGGTAACGCTTAGGACCAAGACCAAAAAGCCTTAGACCAAAGTGAAAACTAGCAACATTTTTACACTGTGGCACGCCCTTGGCACATCGCATAAGGGGCGCGAAAAGCTCTCTGGAAATTAATTTTTGGGAAAATGAAATTATTATTTGTTTGCTCTAAAACTGAGGTTGGATCCATTTTCCACTCAATTTGACCCCTTCAATAAGAATATGAAGTCAGATGTTCGATATCACACATGGATTTTTAGATATATATGGAAATTACTATTCCTTGCATTTTTGAGGCACATTTTCAGGAACTTTTGGTCGTTTCATATCTATTACATTAAAGCACAAAGTTGATCTCTATGGGGTGTCTCTATCATCTTGTGAGGGTTAGGCACGTGGAGTCTAAAGTCCTTCCCATAGAGTCGATTTCGGTGGTTAATGAGTTCTAAGATGTCTTCACTAGTGACCTTCCCTGTATTCCTCCCGAAAGGGAAATAGGTTTTAGCATAGATCTCCTTCCAAATACTCAACCTATCTCTATTTGTCCTTACTATATGGCCCTGACGGAGTTGAAGGACCCTGACGGAGTTGAAGGAATTGAAAGAACAATTAAAGGATTTGTTGGAGAAGGGTTTTATTAGGCCTAGCCAATCACCTTGGGTGCATCGGTGTTGTTTGTGAAGAAGAAGGATGGTTCTGTTAGAATGTGTATTGACTACCAGCAACTTAATTGGGTTACCATAAAGAATAAACACCCTCTCCCAAGGATTGATAATTTGTTTGACCAACTTCAAGGGGCTAGTCACTTCTCTAAGTTTGAATTTCGGTCTGGGTATCATCAAGTGAAGGTGAGGGAGTGTGGCATTCCCAAGATGGCCTTCCAAACTAGGTATGGGCATTGTGAATTTGTGGTTATGATATCTTTTGGGTTGACCTATGCACTGACTATCTTCATGGATCTTATGAATAGGGTCTTTAAACCCTATCTTGATTTGTTTGTGGTGATATTCATTGATGATATCTTGATCTATTAAAATAGTGAGGAGGCGCATGTGGCTCATTTTAGGGTAGTGTTGCAAAATTTGAGGGAAGAGAAGTTGTATGCTAAGTATGAAAAATATGAGTTTTAGTTGAAAGAGGTTTCCTTTCTAGGTCATATGGTGTCGGGTGATGATATAAAGATGGATCCTAAGACGACGGAGGTGATTAGAAATTGGCCTAGACCTTTGACCCCATTGGACATTTGAAGTTTCTTGGGCTTAACGGGTTATTATCAGAGATTTATGAATGGGTTCTCTTCTATTGCTTCCCCATGACTAAGTCAACTCAAAAAAAGGTTAAGTTTGTATAGACCGATGAGTTTGAAAAAAGTTTCTAAACCTTGAAGGATAAGCTTGCCTTTGCTCCTATCTTATCTCTACCAAAAGGGTTGGAAGGGTTTGTTGTGTATTGTGATGCCTCCCAGATTGTTTTGGATTGTGTTTTGATGCAAAATAGTAAGGTGATAGCCTATGCTTCTAGACAACTCAAAGTGCATGCAAAGAATTATCCTACTCGTGATCTTGAATTGGCCACCATGTTATTTGCTTTGAAAATGGTGCATGTTGATGTATTTACTGATCATAAGAGTCTCCAATATGTGTTCACTCAAAAAGATCTCAACTTGAGACAGCGAAGGTGATTTGAGCTTCTTAAGGATTATGATATGAGTGTACATTATCAACCCGGTAAGGCTAATGTTGTGGATGATACTTTAAGTAGGGTGTCTATTGGCAGCCTAGCTCATGTTGATGAGGAGGGCAAAGAGGTGGCTTGAGAGGTCCATCGGTTGGCTAGATTGGGGTTAGGTTGGAAGAGGTTGATAGTGGTGGTATTATAGTTGTTGATGGTTCAAATTCTTCTAGCAAGATCTTGACCCCTCCTTGTTAGAATTGAAGGCCTTGGTGAGAGAGGGCAAGATGGAGGTTTTCTCCCAAGGGGAAGATGATGCCCTTAGGTACCAAGGTAGATTTTGAGTACCTAGTGTTAATGGCTTGAGCGAGAAGATTCTTAATGAGGCTCATAATTCTTCTTATTCTATTCACCCCGGTTCTACCAATATGTATAGATATTTGAGGTATGTATTTTGGTAGGGAGGTATGAAGAAAGTCATTGCCAAATCTGTATCCAGTTTTCATATTTGCCAACAAGTCAAAGTCAAGCATCAAAGGCCAGGTGGCCTAACCCAGATATAGAGATTCCGACTTTAAAGTGGGAGAAAATTAACATGAATTTTGTGGTTGGGTTGCCTAAGACTAGAAAGAGTTTTGATTCTATTAAATTCGGCTCATTTCTTATCGGTTAAGACTACTTATTGGGTCGAAGATTATGCTAACATGTACATTTATGAGTTGGTTAGATTACATGGGGTGCCTTTGTCTATCATATCAGATTGTGGTGCTCAATTCACTTCACATTTTTGGAGGTCCTTCCAAAGAGGTGTTGGTACTAAGGTAAAGTTTAATATGGCTTTTCACCCTCAAATAAATGGCCAATGAAACAACCCCAAAAAGTGCCAAAAGATGTGCCTTGAAAGTGCCCCGAGTCATAATTTCCATATATCTCAAAATCCGAGTATGATATCAAAAATTCGACTTCATATTCTTAATTCAGAAGGTCAAATTGAGTGGAAAAGGGGTCTAACCTCAATTTTTAGCAAACAAATCGCAATTTCAAATTCCCAAAAATCAATTTCTAGAGAGCTTTTCGCTCCCCTGGAGCGACGCGCCACAGTGTAAATTTTGCCAAGTTTTTCTATCTCGATCCAAGGCTTTGGGTCTTGGGCTAAGTATTCCCATGCATGAAAATGCCTATACTTAACCTTATCTACCCTCATATTATTCAAGACATTCCCAAATACTCACTCAAACACTTAGCCAATATTTCATCTTCTAAATTCAAGTCTCAAAACTATCCGGATCTTAAGGTTCTCAATCAAGCTTCAAGTCTCCATCTCTAATCTTCTTCAAGGATTCTCCAAAAGTCAAGGTATGTGGGTTTCTTTCATGATTTCCTTCCTTTTACCTAAAATTGCATGATTTAAAGTTGATTTACTATGAGTTTTATCTATTAACAATTTCACTGCACACTATGTTAGGGTTTCAAGAAATTATGGTTGTTTTATCATGTGTTGAGCTATAAATCTAAGATCTATTGTGAGATTTGATGAACGGTGTTGATGTATATTTCATGAGGGTGTTACCAAGTATATATTTATGGTTTTACATTGAATTTTCTAGCATGACTCCACTCTTGAAATGCATCATTTTATACTAGCTCTACACACCCGTCAAGTGTTTGACAAAATGTTCGGGTAATGATTTCTTGAGGAATTAAAGGTCAAATGCATGTCTTATTAGTTAAATGACTATATGATTATGAAAGGAATATGTGTGTATATATATGTATATATATATGTATATGTATATATATATGTATATATGTATGTATGATATTATCTCTATGTTGAGAGGCCAATGAGGTACAAGCCCCTCAATGTGGTTGATTAGGTACAAACCCCTCAACATGATTGATAACGTACAAACCCATCAACATAATTATAAAGGTACAAATCGCTCAACATGGTTGCATGGACCTACCACCTCCCGAGCGAGGCGATGAAGGTACAAACCCCTTAATATGGTTGCACGGGCCTACCACCCTCCCAAGCGACGCGATCGAGGTTAAAACCCCTCAACATGGTTACCCGGGCCTACAACCTCCCGAGTGAGACTTGGTCAATTCCCAACACTATAGAGATAATATCATATACATATATTCCTTTCATCATCATATAGTAATTCAACTCATAAGACATGCATTGGGCCATCAATTCCTCAAGAAACCATAATCGGTATTTTACAAACACTTGGTGGGTGTGCAATGCTAGTGTAAAACCATGCAATTATAGAGTGAAATCATACAAGAAATCTTGAAGTAAATCATCCCACTAATACTTGGTAACACCATCATACAATGTACATCAAAACCCTTCATCAAATCTCAAGATAGATCTAAGATTCATAGCTCAAAACATGCATAAGCAGTCATATTTTTACAAAACCCTAACATAATTCATAGTCAAATTCATAATAAAAAACCCATGATTAAATCTACTTTAAATCATGCAACTTAGTTAAAAAGGAAGCTTGGGAACTATGGGTGAAAGAACCCAATGGTTGAAACCCATGTACCTTAGCTTTGGAGAATTCTTGATCAAGATTGGAAATGGAGACTTGAAGCTTGATTGAAATCCTTAAGATCTGGATGAGTGCTGGACACTTGAATTTTGAGATGAAACATTGTCTAAGTATTTGAAAGAGTATTTGGCAATGTTTTGAATGATATGACAGTGATATTTGGCTAAGTATGGGTATTTTCACGCATGGAAAGGCTTAGACCTAAGACAAAAAAAGACTTAGACCAAAATAAAAACTAGCAACACTTTTACACTATGGCGCGTCCTTGGCACGTCGCGCTAGGGGCGCGAAAAGCTCTTTGGAAATTGAGTTTTGGGAAAATGAAATTGTAATTCATTTCCTCTAAAATCAAGGTTAGACCCGTTCTCCGCTCAATTTGACCTCCTGAACAAGAATATAAAGTCAAATTTTTAATATCACGCACGAATTTTGAGATATACGAAAATAACAATTTCTGGTATTTTCAAGGCACATTTTTGGGCACTTTTGGGGTGGTTTCAATATCTCCCCCTCGGGAACATTTTTCCCTGAATGTCAAAGAAAAATATATGAGAGACGTAAATATGATAATTTCAGCCCACATAAGGATACAACAATGCACTTAAACATCATTTCAAAAATCCCAACCTAAGTGTGAAATCATCATGAACTTGTCAATTTTGAACATGAATGCATGCAAATGTCATGGGCTGAACTTAGATTCAAAATCACATAGGGGACTTAGATCAATACCTTATGTTTGAATAGAGTGGAAAAGATAAGGATAGAGCTTTTGTATGGCCGCTTCGGCCTCCCTTGTAGCACTTTCAAGTTATTGATTCCTCCAAAGGACCTTAACGGAAGCAATATCCTTATTCCATAGCCTCTTAACTTGCCTATGTAAGATCTTCACTAGAACATATTCATAAGTCAAGTTGTCTACAACTACACCCACAACATCCAATGGAAAACTAGCATTCGGATTACACACATACTTCCTCAACATAGACACATGAAACACCGGATGAACCAAATTCATTTCACTAGAGAACTCCAACTCATAAGCCACCTTAACAATCCTCCTCATCACCCTATAAGGATCCACACATCTAGGCCTTAAATTATCCTTCTTACCAAAATGAGTCATATCCTCCATGGGTGAAATCTTCAAATAGACCCAATCACCAACTTTGAATTCAAGATCCCTTCTCCTTACATCGGCATAGGACTTTTGGCGACTTTAGGCCATCTTTAACCTTTCTCTAATCATCATAACCTTCTCAAGAGTCTCCATAACTAGATTTGGTCCCAAACAATCCACCTCTCCAACCTTAAACCACCTAACCGGTGATCTACAACGTCTACCATAGAGAGCCTCAAAAGGGGCCATATAGATGCTAAAATGATAGCTATTGTTATAGGCAAACTCAATCAATGGAAGATAATCATCCCAACTACCCTTAAGTTCCAATACACAATCCCTAAGTATATCCTCAAGTGTTTGGATAGTTTTTTTGGCATTGCCATCCGTTTGAGGGTGAAAGATCGTACTAAGTTTAACTCTTGTACCAAGACCCCTTTGGAGGGATCTTAAAAAATGTGAAGTAAATTGAGCACCATGATCCGATATGATGGACAAAAGAACCCCATTTAACCTCACCAAGTAATGAATGTACAATCTAGCATAATCTTCAGCCCCATATATGGTCTTAACCGGTTGAATTTTCTGGTATGATTCCACTCTTGAAATGAATGGTTTTACACTAGCACTACACACCTGCCAAGTGTTTGATAAAATGTTCGGGTTATGATTTCTTAAGGAATTAAAGATTTAATACATGTCTTATGAGTTGAATGACTATATGACTATGAAAGGAATGTATATATATGATATTATCTCTATATTGTGGGAAAAATGACCAACCCTCAATCGGGAGGTTGTAGGCCTGGGTAACCATGTTGAGTGGTATGTACCTCGATTGCATCGCTCGGGAGGTGGCAGGCCCGTGCAACCATGTCGAGGGGTTTGTACCTTGATAACCATGTTGGAAGATTTATACTTTATCAACCACGTTGCTTATTGTCTCGTGTTATGTTCTAAGACTACTTTTCTTTCATGTAAATATTGACTATGAGGGTGATCCTGGTTGCTTGTCTTGGCCCCCGCTCTTATCTATGTAGCAGAGGTGTTGTTGGACGTGTCATATAAATATTACGAGCTTGATTCTCTCTTGACTCTGGTTGTTATGGTGTGAATGATGTCCCTTAGCCCCGGTTATCCTTATTTCTACTCTTGTTGTTATTTTATTGCTTCCGCACCAAGGATACCTAATGATGCATTAAGAGGCTTGCTTGGGGTCCCTTCGGGTTCCCCTTACGTGGTGTCATGTCTAGGACCTAAGCTTGGGTCATGAAAAACTTGGTATCGTAGTACTAGGTTGTTAGATCCTCGAAGTCCAACACACAACATCGATTAGAGTCTTGTTCATAATTTTATTGTCCACCACAACTCTGAGTAAGAGGTTATGAGGCATTTAAGAAATGTTTTCCTTCTTCTTACTCTATTTCATGCTATAGAAGTTGAGGTAAGGTTTTCCCCCTCCCAATGATTGTCCTTGGCTATGCTAGATCATGCCTAACATGCGAAGGAGAAGAGCCTGCATGCCCGAGGGGCAATCGGCTAATGGATAGCTTCGGGATGCTCTCACAAGTTGTTGCTAACCAAGCCAACCAAGGGGCCCAAGCCCCTCATGCTCCTACATTGGCATCTCGAGTGAGAGATTTCACGAGGATTGATCCACTGGAATTCCATGGGTCAAAGGTGAGTGAGGACCCTCAAGAGGTCATTGATGAGGTTAACAAGATTTTGGCTATCATGGGTGTGAGGTTGGAGGATAAGGCAGAGTTGGCGGCCTACCAACTAAAAGGGATAGCACAAATATGGTATAATCAATGGAAAGAGGAGAAGGGGGTAAATAATGTAGTACTTTGGGAGGAGTTCAAGGCGGCCTTCCTTAATCAGTTCTTTCCTCTTGAGCTTAGGGATGCCAAATTGGTGGAATTTATGAATTTTATACAAAGGTTTATGAATGTGAGGGAGTATGCCCTCAAGTTCAACCAACTTTCAAAATATGTTCCACATTTGTTGGTCAACTCAAGGTCTAGGATGAACAAATTTGTGATGGGTGTTTTCGACTTGGTGAGTGAGGAGTGCCGGTCCGCTACGTTGATTAGCAACATGGATTTATCCCATTTGATGACCTATGCCGAGCAAATAGAGGAGGAAATAGTGAGGAAGAGAAGGGGTCACGAGGCCAAGAGGGCCTATTTTGAGGGGAAGTTCTATAGTCGGAAGGGTGGCCGGATCCATCAAGGACAAGGGTATTCTCATGCATTTCAAAAGAGAGTTGGCAATAATTTTCCAAGGGCTCAAGGTATTGGAGGTGTGGTTCCCAATGGTAGGTGTTCGAAATGTAGTAAGGGTCATAGTGGCCTGTGCTTGAGGGATACTAATGCATGTTATGAATGTGGAGAAGTTGGGCATAAGATGTTGGATTGTCCTCAAAATCTCAACAAGGGTAAGGAAGTTTTTCCACAAGGTGCTAATATGGCTCCTTTGGGGATAGGTGGCCGATAAGATGGTACCCCACAGCACAACCGGTTTTATGCTTTGCATGGGAGACAAGAGGTTGATGAGGTGCCTGACGTTGTTATGGTGTGTTGAAAGTTTTTGATTTTGATGTGTATGCATTGATTGATCCGGGTGCCACTCTTTCTTTTGTTACCCCCTTTGTTGCCAAAACGTTCCATGTTGAACCCGAATCATTATGTGAGTCATATGAGTTGTCTACTCCTATTAGTGCATCTATTGTTACTGGGAAGGTTTATAGAGATTGTCCCATTTGCATTTTGCATAAAGTATTGACTTGTGATCTTGTTGAGTTGGACATGGTTGATTTTGATGTTATTCTTGGGATGGATTAGTTGCATGCATACTATGCTTCTATTGATTGTAGAACTCATAGGGTCAAATTCGAATTCCCAAATGAACCCGTCCTTGAGTGGGAGAGTCAAGATGTGGTGGTCAAGGGTAGGTTCATCTCTTGCATTAAAGCTCGTAAGTTGATCTCTAAGGGGTGTCTTTATCATCTTCTGAGGGTTAGGGATGTAGAGTCCAAAGTCTTTCCGATAGAGTCGGTTCTGGTTGTAAATGAGTTTCTTGATGTCTTCCTAAATAACCTTCCCATTGTTCCTCCCGAAAGGGAAACAGAATTTGGTATAGACCTCCTTCTCGATACTCAACCCATCTCTATTCGCCTTACCATATGGCAATAGCGAAGTTAAAGGAGTTGAAGGAACAATTAAGGGACTTGTTGGAGAAGGGTTCCATTAGGCCTAGCCAATACCCTAGAGGTGCACCGGTATTGTTTATGAAGAAGAAGAATGGGTCTCATGGAATATGCATTGACTATCAGCAACTTAATAGGGATCAAGAATAGGTATCCTCTTCCAAGAATTGATGATTTGCTTGACCAACTGAAAGGGGCTAGCTGTTTCTCTAAGATTGATCTTCGATCATAGTACCATCATGTGAAGGTGAGGAACTGTGATATTCCTAAGACAACCTTCCGAACTAGGTATGGGCATTATGAGTTTGTTGTGATGTCATTTGGGTTGACCAATGCACCGGCTATCTTCATTGATCTTATGAATAGGGCTTTCAAACCCTACCTTGATTCATTTGTTGTGGTCTTCATTGATGACATTTTGATCTATTCACATAATGAAGAGGATCATACGGGTCATTTGAGGTTTATATTACAAAGATTGATGGAAGAGAAGTTATATGCTAAATATGAGAAGTGTGAACTTTTGTTGAGAGAAGTTGCCTTCCTAGGTCATGTGCTATCGGGGGATGGTATTAAGGTAGATCCTAAAAAGACGGACGTGATTAGAAATTATCCTAGACCATTGACCCTATCGGATATTAGGAGCTTCTTGGGCTTAGCGGGTTACTATCGGAGGTTTGTGAATAGGTTCTCTCCTATTGCTTCTCCTATGACCAAGTTGACTCAAAAGAAATACAAATTTGTGTGGACCAATAAGTGTGAAAAAAGTTTCCAAACATTGAAAGATAAGCTTATGTCCGCCCCTATATTATCACTACTGGAAGGGCTAGAGGGGTTATTTGTGCATTGTGATGCTTCCAGAGTTCGTTTGGGTAATCATCGGGATTCCAAGTAGTAGCGTGCTTGGTCTTACATGTCAGTTATGGCCCCTTCCCATATATGTATGCTATGTTATATGACTTGATGACTCCTTATGCATAATTGACCATGACATTGAGAATGCATGAGATATTGAGCTTATATTCATTGATGAAGATTATACATATTGTTTAACTATGGCTTATGTTCTTTATTGCATTTGCATCCCGCATACTTAGTACATTCAAAGTATTAATGTATACTTTTTGCCTATATTATCTAACCATATAAGGACCGGAGTTCCTTTTCCATCCTCCTCCACTTGGCTAGACGGTTTGATCGAAGATTTGTTATTGTTGAGTCTTCCATTTCTGGGGACAACATCCATTTACTTTCATGCCTTACTTAGATCTTGTCAATTTTGGATATTCTCTTTTGAGGGTGAGCATGGGAGATATCTTGGCCCCTCTTCTATTCAAAATTGGAGATTTTGTTGGATATTGTTATGGCTATATATGATTGAGCTTGACTATCTTTGCTATGTTATTATTGAAGGTTTTCCCTTATATGCTTATTGTATGATGATAGTGATGAGATGAAAGTCCCAAGTCCCTAATCGTCCCCATAGGATGAGTCATACTTACCCGCCCCTTAGATTTATTTTCTCCATGATTCATGCTTATCCTCTTCCCTACAAAATCCCCATAGTGTGAGTTCAAAGGCCCATTTCTCCTTAGAAATTATGTGCTACATGTTTGTTGCTCTTTTATACTTCTGCAAAACCATGGATTTGTTGCGTATGCTTAAGAGACTTGTTTCGGACCCTTTTGGCTTCCCATTCGCCATGTCACATCTAGGCTCTCGTCTTATGGCGTGACAAAGCTTGGTACCAGAGCACTAAGTTTGTAAATGGTCCTCAAAAATCCAACACGCCACCTCAAGTAGAGTTTTGTTCATGGTTGTGAAGTGCGCCATAACTATGAATGAGAGGCTATGAGGCATTCTAGGAAATGGTTCACTTTTTCATACTATATGTCGTGCTTTAGATTTGAAATAAGGTTTCTATCTCTAATTGGAGGTCTTTTGTTTTTTTAGATTATGCCACTGAGACGAATGGCACAAAGAGCTCCCACTCGCAAGGGTGAACCGGCCCTTCCGGCCCCGCAAACTCTCCAACTAAAAGGGAAAGGAGTCACCCACGCTGAGTATCAGAATGTGGTCACCCTTTTTGCAATGATCATGGCCAATCAAAGAGTTCAAGCTCCTTATTCTCCTACACTAGCTTCTAAGGTGAGGGATTTCACAAGGATGAATCCATCAGAGTTACATGGCTCAAAGGTAAAAAAGGATCCTTAAGAGTTCATCGACGAACTGCACATGGTCTTGGCTATAATGGGGGTAAGTTCAGCAGAGAAAGCAGAATCAGTGGCCTACCAACTCAAGGGCCTTACTCAAATATGGTACAATCAATGGAAGATGGAGAGGGTGGATACTGAGCACATTTCTTAGGAAGAATTAAAAGTTGTCGTCCTCGACTGCTTCTTCTCAATTAAGCTAAGGGAAGCAAAGATGATGGAGTTTATGAATGTCAAGCAAGGTTCAATGAGTGTTCTTGAATACTCCCTTAAATTCAATGATCTTTTAAAGTATATCCCTTACTTGGTTGCTGATGCTAGGGAAAGAATGCACAACTTTATTTCGAGTATGTCTGACTTGACGAATGAAGATTGTCACACCGCCACTCATTGAGGATATGAAAATATCTCAGCTCATGATCTATTCTGAACAACTTGAGGGAGAGAAGCTTAGGAAGAGAAGAATGGGGATTCCAATCGGGCTCGGCTTGATGGGGAATTCAAAGGTACTAAAGGTGGTCATTTCCAACAAGGCTACAAGCTCCAATGCCAAGGGTCCTCTGATGCCCAAGGCCAAAGATTTGCTAATGATACGATGCCCAACCCTAGAGCTCAAGGTGGTAATGGTAGTCAAATCATTCCTAGGTGTAGAAGGTATGGTAAGAATCATGGTGGTATATGCGACAAAGATATGGGTGCATGCTTTGGGTGTGGCAAAATGGGCCACAAGGTTGCAAAGTATCCAAACAAAGGTAAGGATAGCCATTCTCAAGGATAAGGTGCTCATGTTAAAAATGGGCACAAAGTGGCCAACAAGGAGGTGCTCTACGTCACAACTAGTTTTATTCTCTTCAAGGGAGACAAGGGGTTGATGAGGTGCTTGATGTTGTCACCGGTATGTTTAAGATCCACAATCTTGATGTATATACTTTATTAGATCTGGGTGTCACTCTTTCTTTCATTACTCTATTTATTGCTAATTGGCTTCATATGTTCCCGAATTATTATGTGAACCCTTTGAGGTGTCTACCCCCATCGGTGAGTCCATTCTTACTAAAATACTATAGGGATTGTCCTGTGTCTGTATTGCATAAACTTTTGCCTTGCGATTTTGTTGATGATCTAGTCATGATAGATTTTGAATCATTCTTGGGATGGATCGGTTACAGGCATATCATGCCAATATTGATTGTAGGACCCATAGTGTTAAGTTCCAATTTCCTAATGAACCTGCCCTTGAGTGGGAGGGTCGTAATTAAATGGTCAATGGTAGGTTCATCTCTTATTTAAAGGCTTAATGGTTGATTTTCAAAGGTTTCATTTTCCATCTTCTGCGGTTAAGGGATGTCGAGTCTAAAGTCCCTCCTATCGAGTTGGTACCAATGGTCAATTAGTTTCTTGATGTCTTTCTCGATGAGCTTCCCATGTTCCTCCTAAATGAGAAAGATTTTGGTATAGGTATCATCCCCAATAATCAATTCAATTATATTCCTCCCTACTGAATGGCCACGACAGAGTTGAAAGCGTTAAAGGACCAATTGAAAGACTTATTTGAGAAGGGATTTATACGGCCTAGTAAGTCCTTGGGGTGTGCGGTGTTGTTTGTGCGGAAGAAGGATAGTTCACTTAGAATGTGCATCGACTACTGGTAACTAAATAAGATCAACATGAAGAATAAGTATCCTTTGCCAAGGATAGATGGCCTATTTGATCAACTACAAGGGGCTAGTCACTTCTTGAAAATTGACCTTTTGACCAGGTATTATCAATTGAGGATAAGGGAGTGTGATATTCCCAAAATGGCTTTCCAGACAAGATATTGGCATTTTAAACTTGTGGTGATGTCCTTCGGTGTAACCAATGCCCCGCTAATATTTATGGATCTCATGAGTAGGGTCTTTAAATCGTACCTTGACATATTTGTGGTTATGTTTATTGATGATATTTTTATTTATTCCCAGAGTGAAGAGGATCATGCCAAGCATCTAAGGGTAATGTTGCAAATATTGAGGGAAGAAAGGCTATTTGCCAAGTTTTGATTAAAGGAAGTGGAATTCCTAGGGCATGTGGTGTCAGGTGAAGGCAATAAAGTGTATCTGAAAAAGACAAAGGTGATAAGAAATTGTCCTAAACACTTGACTCCAATAGACATTAGGAGTTTCTTGGGCTTGGCGGGTTACTATCAGAGATTTGTGAATAGTTTTCTCTTCAATTGTTGGTCCCTTGATAAAATTGAGCCAAAAGAAAGCTAAATTTGTATAGAACGATGAATTTGAAATAAGCTTCCAAACTTTGAAGGATAATCTTACATCCGCTCTTATCTTGACTCTACCGGAAGGGTTGGAAAGGTTTGTGGTGTACTGTGTTGCTTCAAAAGTTGGCTTGGTGTGTGTATTAATGCCAAACAGCAAAGTCGTCGCATATGCTTCCACGCAACTAAAGGTGCATAAGTACAACTACCCTACCCTTGATATTGAATTACTGGTCGTGGTATTTGCCTTGAAGATATTGCGTCACTTTGAATTCCAAGGGCGTCATTATTTGTATGGAATTCATGTAGATGTGTTCAACTACCATAAGAGCCTCCAATATGTATTCACCCAAAGAGATCTAAATATGATGCAAAGGAAATGGTTGGAGTTCCTTAAGGATTATGACATGAGTGTGCATTACCATGCGGGAGGGAGGGGGGGACAAGATATGTTCAAGGCTCACCCTCAAACTAGA
>JAABOM020000012.1:12072544-12162489 GCA_011800125.2 Solanum clarkiae
AAAAAAAAAATATATATATATATATATATATATATATATATATATATATATATATATATTCCTTTAATCATCATAAAATCACTTAACTCATAAGTCATACAAGAGACCATCAATAACTCAAGAACCCTTAACCGGACATTTTATCAAACACTTGGCGAGTGTGTAATGCTAATTCAAAATCATGCAATTCAAGAGTGAAATCATTTGAGAAAACATAGCGTAAATCAACCCACAAACACTTGATAATACCATCATGCAAGATACATTGAAACCCCTCATCAATCTCGTCATGTATCATAGATCCATAGTTCAAAACAAGTTTAAACAATCAACATTTTATGAAACCCCAACATAGTTTATAGTCAAATTCATAATAAGAAGTACCCATAGATAAATCAACTTGAAAACATGTAATTTGCATAAAAAGGAAGGTTGGGCACCATGAGTGAAAGGCCCCAATGGTAGAAACTCACATATCTCAACTTTGGAGATTTCTTTGATGAGGATTTGAATGAGAACTTAAAGCTTGAGTGAATTTCTTGAGATTCGAAATAAGTTTGGGACAGTTGATTGTTGATAAACTATTTGGCTAAGTGTTAGATAGGGTTTTGGGGAATGTCTTGGATGATATGGGGTTGAAAAATGACTAAGTATAGGTGTTTTTAAGCAAAGAAAGGCTTAGTCCTAAGACCCCAAAGCCTTAGGCTGAAATGAGAAAAACTGGCAAGAAAATACACTAGTCCGCATCGTGGAGCCAACACGAACAGATTCTGAAAATCAAATTTTGTTGAAATTCTTTTTTCGCTAAGGATCCTCTATAATTTGGGTTACACCCATTTTCCACTCAATTTTTCCTCTTGATAAAAAATATAAAGTCAGATTTTTGATATCACATATGGATTTTGAGATATATCAAAATGACGATTATGGGAATTTTCGAGGCACATTTTTGAGCACTTCTTGGGACGTTTCAATATCTCCCCATAGGAACATCCATCCCTTAGTGTTAAAGAACGTACATGAGAGAAGTAATCAAGATAATTTCATCCCAACATATGAATACAACAAATGCATTTAAACATCATTTCAAAATCTCAACGTAAGTGTCAAAATCACCATAAACTTGTCAATATAAATATGAATGCATGCAAAATGACATAAGGGCTGAAAATTAAGACTTTAAATCATACAGGGGACTTAAATTAGTACCTTAGGCTTCAATGGAATGGAAGAGATAGGGATATCACTTTTGTATGTCCGCCTCGGCTTCCCATGTAGCACTCTCAACTTGTTGGTTTCTCCAAAGAACCTTGACAAAAGAAACATCCTTATTCCTCAACCTCTTCACTTGTCTATCCAAAATTTCTACCGGAACCTCTTCATAAGTCAAATTACCTTCAACAACACCCATAACATCTAAAGGTACAATATAACTTGCGTCACCCACACACATCCTCAATATAGATACATGGAAGACCGGACGAACCATGTTCATATCATTGGGCAACTCAAAGTCATAGGCCACCTAACCAATCCTTCTCAACACTCTATAAGGACCCCCAAATCTTGGAATCAATTTACCCTTTTTACCAAAACAAACCACACCCTTAATGGGTAAGACCTTTAAATAGACCCAATCACCAACCTTTAATTTAAGATCCCTTCTCCTCACATCCGGCATAGGTATTTTGTCTACTTTGGGAATTTTTTAGTCTCTTACTTATCGATATCACCTTCCCCAAGGCCTCTATGACCAAATATGGACCCAACAAGGCCATCTCCCCCACTTCAAACCACCCAACTAGTGATATTAATCACCTACAATAAAAAGCCTCAAAAGGAGACATACCAATGTTGAAATGATAGCTATTGTTGTAAGCACATTCAATAAAGGAAAGATGATAATACAACCACCCTTAAACTCCAAGACACAAGCCCTAAGTATATCTTCAAGAGTTTGTATAGTTATTTCAGCTTGGCCATTTAATTGAGGGTGAAAGGTCGTACTAAGCTTAACCTTGGTACCAAGACCTCTTTGGAAGGACCTTCAAAAGTGATAAGTGAATTGAGTACCATTATTCGATATGATAGACAACGGTACCCTATGCAATCTAACTAATTCATGAATGTACAACTTAGCATAATCATCGGCAGCATAAGTAGTCTTAACCAGTAGGATATGAGCCGACTTTGTCATTCTATCACCTATAACCCAAATGGAGTCAAAATGCTTCCTATTCTTAGGCAACCCAACCACAAAATCCATATTAATTTCCTCCCACTTCCAAGTAGGAATCTCTGTATCTTGGGATAGGCCACCCGACCTTTAATGTTTGGCTTTGACTTGTTGGCAATTATGGAAACGAAATACAAACTTAGCAATATCCCTCTTCATGCCACCCCACCAAAATACTTCCCTCAAATCTCTATACCTCTTTATAGAACAGGGGTGAATAGAATAGGAAGAACTATGAGCTTCATGTAGAATTTTTTTTTCAAGTCATCCACACTAGGAACACATAACCTACCTTGGTACCTAAGAGCACCATTTCCCCCTTCGGAGAAAACCTCCACCTTACCATCTGCTACCAAGGCCT
Organism: Solanum clarkiae; assembly: GCA_011800125.2. Taxonomy (NCBI): domain Eukaryota; kingdom Viridiplantae; phylum Streptophyta; class Magnoliopsida; order Solanales; family Solanaceae; genus Solanum; species Solanum clarkiae. Next base: position 12,075,142 of record JAABOM020000012.1, read on the forward strand.
TCAACTCTAACAAAGTGGGGTCAAGATCTTGCTTTTCCTTCACCTCCTCAATCAATGAAGATTTAGAACAATTAAACACCTCCTCTAACCTAACTCCCAATCTAGCTAACCGATGAACCTCTCTAGCTATCTCATTGCCCTCATTACCAACATATGCTACACTTCCCATAGACACCCTACTTAAAGCATCGGCCATAACATTAGCATAATCAGGGTGATAATGCACACTCATATCATAATCCTTAAGAAGATCTAACTACCTTCGTTGTCTCAATTTGAGATCTTTTTGGGTGAATAAATTGTCATGACCTAAGCCTAGGCCTAGACATGACACAACGAATGGGAACCCAAAAGGTCCCCAAACAAGCTTTTTAGCATATCATTTACAGATCCTTAATCATGAAAGCAATTAAACAATAACAAGAGAGTACAAATAAGGATAAAGGGACTAAGAGAAGTTTTAGGTAACCATAAACAAACAAGATTCAAGAACATAGCATAGTGACATCACTTGTCCAACAACACCTCTATACATAGACTTGAGCGGGGGCCAAGAAAACTTTCCTGGCTCACTCATTTAGTATCAAACTTCAACATAAAGAGATAGCAAAAGTAAAAGTGCAAAGCTAGTATCCCCAAACTTGAGGACTCACCAATAGCTTATCTCCAAGATGATCAACTAGCCACGGGGAGGATATTCATGTGGAGCTCTGGTTCCTACATGTTAGCATCATATAGGTATGGAGTATGCGTTAGTACGATTGAATGTACTAAGTATGTAGGACACAATGCAACAAAAGATAGGCAACATAATAAAAATGGATAATCATACGTAAAAGATAGTATATTAGCAACATGGCATGCATGATCGATGCTTAAAATAAATCATGCTTATATAGAACATAATACATGTGTAAAAAGAGACTATCATCATAGACTAAGCAAACTAGTAGTTGGAATCTAAGGCCTACTACCCTCTTGGAAGGCGATTGAGATATCTACCCCTTAATTGGTAGATAGGCATAGCACCCCCCATCAAAGTGGTCAAGGTATATACCCCCCAACATGGTAGATGGACATAGCACCCCCCATCGCAGTGGTCAAGATATATACCCCTTAACTACTAAATGGGCATAGCACCCCCCATCATACTGGTCAAGGTATATACCCCTTAACTGGTAGATAGGCATAACACCCCCCGTCATAGTGGTTGAGGCTTAAGACCCCCTCAACAAGGTGTGGTCAACATGCAAAGCTATAGGTACTTTTCATGAAATCAACACTTACGTATATTAATAACACAAGAATCCATAACCAGACATTTTATCAAGCACTTGGTGATGCAATTCAAGAGTGAAATCATGTGAGAAAACATAAAGTAAATCAACTCACTAAGACTTGGTAACACACTCAGGCAAGACACTTTAAAACCTCTCACCAAATCTCATCATAGAACATAGATTCATAGATCAAAACATGCTTAAACAGTCCATATTTCATGAAATCCCGACATAGTTTGTAATCAAATTCATAGTAAGAATATCCATAAGTAAATCAACTTGAAAGCATGCAATTTACATACCAAAAAAGGTTAGCTACTACAGATGAAAGGACCTAATGGTTAAAACCCACATGCATCAAAACTTGGAGATTTCCTTGATGAAGATTTGAATGAGAACTTGAAGCTTGAATTCTTGAATCCAGAATGAGTTTGGGACACTTGAATTTGAGTGAAATATTTGGCTAAGTGTTAGAGAGGGTTTTGGGGAATGTGTTAAATGATATGGGGTTGAAAAATGACAAAGTATAGGTGTTTTTATGCATAGGGAGGCTTAGGCCCAAGCTTCATTGCCTTGGACCAAAATAGGAAATCTGGCACAAAAATAACACAGGTCTGCACCGGCCACATTGCACCAGGGGCATTGATCGATTCTGGTTTGTGAAATTTTTGGAAAACAAAATTTTATACAGTTGCTCTAAAATCATGGTTACACCCATTTCCCACTGACTTTTGCCTGTTGATCGCGAATATGAAATTGAATTTTCAATATCACACATGAATTTTGAGATATGTGGAAGTTATGATTATGGACATTTCCTGGGCACATTTTCGGGCACCTTTTGGGGTGTTTCACACATATTGGAGACTATTGTGATCGGTAAACACATCAACATCTGCCCCATACAAATAATGACGCCAAATGTTCAAAGGATATACCACGGTGGCCAATTCAAGATCATGGGTAGGGTAATTCTTTTCATGCACCTTGAGTTGTCTAGAGGCATAAGCTATCACTTTACCATTTTGTATCAAAACATAACCCAAACCAATTCATGAGGCGTCATAATACACAACAAACCCTTCCAACCCTTCCTATATAGAAAAGATAGGAGTGTAGACTAGCTTATCTTTCAAAGTTTTGAAACTCTTTTCACACTCACAGTCCATACAAATTTTGCCTTCTTTTGGGTCAACTTAGTCATACGAGAAGCAATAGAAGAGAAACCACTAACAAACCTTCGGTAGTAACCTGCTAAGCCTAAGAAACTTCTAATGTCTGATGGAGTCAAAGGACTAGGCCAGTTTGTAATCACCTCCATCTTTTTAGCATCCACCTTAATACCATCACCCGACACAGCATGACCTAGAACGGCAACCTCTTTTAACCAAAACTCATATTTTTCATACTTTGCATACAACTTGTCCTCCCTCAAGATTTGTAGCACTATCCTCAAGTGAGCCATATGATCCTCCTCATTATGGGAATAGATCAAGATATCATCAATGAATACCACCACAAACAAATCAAGGTAGGATTTAAAGACCTTATTCATAAGATCCATGAAGATATCCAGTGCACTAGTCAACCCGAAGGACATAACCACAAATTCATAGGGCCCACACCTAGTTCGAAAGGCCATCTTGGGAATTTCACACTCCCTCACTTTCACTTGGTGATACCCATAACAAAGATCAACCTTAAAGAAGTGACTAGCCCCTTGAAGTTGGTCCAAAAGATCATCAATCCTTGATAGAAGATACTTATTCTTTATGGTAACCCTATTAAGTTGCCAGTAGTCAATGCACATTGTAAGAGTACCATCCTTCTTCTTCACAAAAAATACTGTTGTACCGCAAGGTGATTGGCTAGGCCTAATAAAGCTCTTTTCCAACAAATTCCTCAACTGCTCCTTCAACACCTTTAACTCCGCTGGGGCCATAAGGTAAGGGGGACTGGAAATGGGTTTAGTATCGAGAAGGAGGTCTTTTCCAAAATCTATTTCCCATTCAGGAGGAACATCAGGAAGCTCATTAGGAAAGACATCAAGGAACATATTAATAACCAAAACCAACTCTATAGGAAGGACATTGGACTCAACATCCTAACCCTCACAAGATGATAGAGAAACCCCTTAGAAATCAACTTTTGGGATTTAATGCAAGAAATAAACCTACCCTTGACCACCACATCATGACTCTCCCTCTCAAGGATGGGTTCATTAGGGAATTGGAATTTGATCCTACGAGTTCTACAATCAATAGAGGTATAATAAACATGCAACCAATCCATCCGAAGAATGATATCAAAATCCCCCATATCCAAATAAACTAAATCAGAAGGCAATATTTTATGAAAAGTGAAAATGGGACAATTTATATTGACCCTTCTAGCAATAATAGATGCACCAACGGGAGTAGATACCTCATAAGACTTACACAACAATTCGGGTTCAACATGAACTTTTTGGAAACAACAGGAGTAACAAAAGAAATACTGGCACTCGGGTCTATCAATCCATACACATCGAAATCAAAGATTTTTAACATACCAATGACAACATCGGGCACCTCTTCTAGCCCTTGCCTCCCTTGAAGAGCATAGAATCGATTTTTCTTTAGAACAACCCCTTATTGGCCTCTCTTTCCTATAGGAACCGCATTTGCACCCTAGCCTTGAGGAAGAACATCTCTACCCTTGTTGCGATTACAAGGATAATCCATTACCTTATGAACCACTTCACCACAATCATAACAAGCATTAGTGTTCCTCAAACATGGGCCATCATGGCATTTACCACATCTTGGGCACACAACATTAGGCACCATAGCACCACCACCTTAGATCCTTGGGTTATCATTAGCAAACCTCTTATTAGGAGCATTGGGAGACCCTTGGCCTTGATGAAATCGGCCACCCTTGGTACCTTGGAATCTATCTTCAAAATGGTACCTCTTGGTCTCATTACCTCTTATCTTCCTCAACTTTTTCCTGTCTAATTGTTTGGCATAAGTCATGAGATAGGACAAATCCATATCACTTGTCAACATGGCAGAATGATACTTCTCATTCACCAAATCGAATACACACATCACAAACTTATTCATCATAGATCTTGGATCGGCCACCAATTGTGGAGCATATTTGGAGAGTTGGGTGAACTTGAGGGCATACTCCCTCACACTCATGGACTCTTGCTTCAAATTCACAAATTCCATCATTTTGTCCTCCATTACCTCAAGTTGGAAGAATCGGTTGAGAAATGCTACCTTAAACTCCTCCCAAAGAATCACATGGTTGTTCCCCTTTTCCACTTTCCATTGGGAAAACCATATTTAGGCCACCCCCTTAAGTTGGTAAGCTGCTAACTCTGCCTTATCCTCCAATCTAACCCCCATAATAGACAAGACTTTGTATACCTCATCAGTACATTCTTAAGGGTCCTTATCTACTTTAGACTCATGGAACTCTGGTGGGTTCATCCTCATAGAATCCCCTGCCCTAGATGCCAGACTAGGAGCATGAGCGGCTTGGGTCCCTTGGTTGATTTGATTAGTCATAGCTTGAGCAAGCATGGCAATAGTATCCCGGAACTCTTCATGAGCCAGTTGTTCCTTGGGTATACGAGCTCTTCTTCCCCTTGGGATAAGAATGATCTAAAATAGCAAAGAACATTAGTTAGGGGAAAACCTTACCTTAACTTCAACAGTACGACATAAATCAAGAAGGGAAACATTTCCTAAAATTCCTCAGAGCCTCTTACTCAAAGCTGTGGCGCACTTTATAACCATGACAAAGACTTTAATCGACGTGGTGTGTTGGATGCTAATGACTATTAACAACCTAGTGCTTTGATACCAAGTTTGTCATAACCCAAGCCTAGGGCCTAGACATGACACGACAAATGGGAACCCGAAGGGTCCGTAAACAAGCCTCTTAGCATATCATTTAGACATACTTGGTCGCGGAAGCAATTAAACAATGATAAGAGAGTAAAACTAAGATAAAGGGATTAAGGCAAGTTTTAGATAACCATAAGCAACAAGATTCAAGAATATAGCATAATTACATCACTTGTCCAACAACACCTCTACCATCGATTGGGTGGGGCCAAGATAACTTTTCGAGCTCACTTTTTTTATTGACAAAGTTCAACATGAAGAAATAGAAATTGCAAGAGTGCAAAGATAGTGTCCCCGAACTTGAGGACTCACTGATAGCTTATCTTCAAGATGACACAATAGTCAAAGGGAGGATGATCATGAGGGGCTTCAGTTCCTACATGGTAACATCATGTAGCCATAGAGTATATGTTAGTATGTTTGAATGTACTAAGTATGAGGGATTCACTGCAACCAGAGATAGACAACATTATCAAAATGCATAATCATAGACAAGAGATAGTATATTAGTAACATGGCATGCCTGATCAATGCCTGAAGTAAAATATGCTTATATGAAAGATAATACATGTGTTGGAAGAGACCATCATCATAGACCAAATAACCTAGTACTTTGAATCCAAGGCCTACCACCCCCTTGGGAGGCGATTAAGGTATCTATCCCTCAATTGGTAGTACGTGCATACTACCCCCCGATAAATCAATTGAGGTATATACCCCTCAATTAGTAGTACGAGCGTAGCACCCCCTGACGAGGCGACTGAGGAATAGCACCCCCTTAACAGGGTGTGGTCAACTTGCAATACTATATATACTTTTTAAGAAATCAACACACACACACACACATACGCACATACACACACACACACACACACATATATATATATATATGTATTTCTTTCATCATCAAAAAGTCATTTAACTCATATGTCATGCAGTAGACATTCAACAACTAAAAAACCCTTAACCGGACATTCTATCAAACACTTGGCAAGTGTGTAATGCTAGTTCAAAATCATGCAATGCAAGAGTGAAATAATGTGAGAAAACTTAGTGTAAATCAACCCGCCAATACTTGGTAATACCATCATGCAAGATACATTGAAACTCCTTATCAAATCTCATCATAGATCACAAATCCATAGTTCAAAACATGTTTAAACAATCAACACTTTATGAAACTCAAACATAGTTTACAGTCAAATTTATAATAAGAACTACCCATAGATGAATCAACTCGAAAACATATAATTTGCATAAAAAGGAAGGTTAGGCACCATGGGTGAAAGGACCCAATAGTAGAAACCCACATACCTCAACTTTATAGATTTCCTTGATTAAGATTAGAATAAGAACTTGAAGCTTGAGTGAATTTCTTGAGATCCAAAATAAGTTTGGATCATTTGATTTTGGATAAAATATTTGGCTAAGTGTTATAGAGCGTTTTTGGGAATGTCTTGAATGATATGGGGTTGAGTCATGTATTGGTGTTTTTATGTATAGGAAGACTTAGGCCCAAGACCCCAAAGCCTTTGGTAGAAATAAGAAAAACTAGCAACAAAACACACTACTTTGCATCACGTTAAAAGCTTTCTTCTCTTATTAGATTTCAATTGAATAGTAAACAATGGTTATTTCAAACACCGTCTACTGTCCAACCAACTGATTAGTGGGTTCATGCCGCACAGAAACTGAGACCTGAGAAGGAGGCTGTAGGAGAAAGTCCAGCATAACGGAAATCATCTAAGCTGACAAGAACCCTTTGCATCTTCGTCTTTTCGAAAGCCCAGAGCATTCTACTAGATCTGCATTAGTCCTATTTCAAGTGCAAAGCCTCTTCAATAAAGACCTCTTTTTTAATTTCTCGCCTATTTCTCATTTTTTTGATTGAAAGAGAATAAGTACTATCCATTGAGTAAAGAGAGGGTTTGCTACAGTGATTCGGGCATTTGGTGGCCCTTCGAGAGTTGCGGGTCCTTGTTGCTGCATGAGTGTTAGCTCATCCTTAAAACTCCTCTGACACGAGTCCTACTCATTGCGTTGTGGTCCTTTTCTTGGCTTCGCTTGCGCTATATTCTTCGTTGAACTACCGCTGACACTAACTACCATGGGACCTAATTTTATCTCCCTCCTCTCAATTGATACCGTACGAGTTTGTGTTATTAGTTGATTCAAAATTCAATTTAAATACCAACAGCAACTTATGCGGAGCCAGCGCTAACACATTCGGGAAATCAAATTTTGATAAAATTTATTTTTTGCTACGGGTCCTCTAAAATTCTAGTTATACCCATTTCTCACTCAATTTTTCCTTCTGATCAAGAATATGAAGTCGGATATTTGATATTATGTACGAATTTTGAGATATATAGAAATCATAATTATGGGCATTTTTGACACATATTTTTGAGCACTTTTTGGGGTGTTTCAATGGTTCGTGAAGGGTCTCATGGTGAGTTCCCTTAGGAGAAAACATGGAATCCATGTGGAGGTTCCCTCCATGACACCCTCCACAGAACGTGGTGTGGACTGCGAACCGTGGAAGGTTCCTTGGTGGAACACTTCACTTGAAATCCTCAAGGCAGCCCTTTTTTGGACCAAGGCCACCTCTAAGACACCCAAACTATCTATAGGGTGCACCACGGGCTTTGAAGGGCTCCTTAAAGGGGACCCTTGGCAAAAATGTTCCAAGAATGGATTTTAAGCTTTCTATGGAATTTCGAGGTCTGAATCCTTATATCATCTCTCTCTTGGGAATATGAAACGACCCCAAAAAGTGCCCAAAAGTCTTCCTCAGAAGTGCCCAGAATTGTAAATTCCACATATCTCAAAATTCGTGCATGATATCATATTCTTATTCACGGGATCAAATTTAGGTCGAAAAGGGTCTAATCCCAATTTTATAGAAACCATAGTGAATTTCAAAATTTCAAAATTTGACGAAAGTAGTGTTAAATCCGCATCTGGGGCATGACACACCCCAGTGTATTTTGATATCCAGTTATTCAGTTCGGTCCCAGACTTTTAAGTCTTGGGCTTAGGCCTTCCCACATGAGAAAATATATATACTTATCCATTTTTCACCCTCATATCATTCAAAAACATTTCCTAATACTCACTGAAACACTTAGTCTTATATTTCTCTCAAAATTCAAGCGACAAAACCCTCTCTAGATCTAGGGATTACTTCTCAAGCTTCAAGTCTCCATCTCCAATCTTCATCAGAATCATCTCCAAAGCTAAGGTACGTAGGTTTCTGTCATGGGTTCCTTTCACCCGTCATACCCAAGCTTCCTCCTACTCTAATTTACATGATTTAAAGTTGATTTATAATTGGGTCTATCTTATTATGAAAATCACTTCACACTATGTTGAAGCTCATGAAATTGTGACTATCTTCCTGTGTTTTGAGTTATGAAATCATGGTCTATTAAAAGATTTGATGAAGGGTTTTGCTGTATATTGCTTGAGGGTGTTGCAAGATATTGATTGATGGTTTTATAATGAATTTTCTTGCATAATTTCACTCTTGAATTTATTTATTTTATACTAGCACTACACACCCGCCAAGTGTTTGATAAAATATCCAGTTATGACTTCTTGCCTAATTGAAGGCTCAATGCATGTCTTATATTTTGAATGATGTTATGATGATAAAAGAAGAGGATGTATATGATGTTATGATGATGATAGAAGGAAAGTATGCATATGGTATTTCTCTATATTGTGTTGAATTGACCATAGCCAATTGTGGGATATGCCTCAATCACCATGGCAAGTAGGGTGTGACCATCCTCTAACCTATCAATGTGTTTGTACCTTGGCACCATGCGAGGTATGGTGTGACCATCCTCTAACATATCAAGGGATTTGTACCTTGGCGCCATGGTAGGTAGGGTGTGACCATCCTCCAACCTATCAAGGGGTTTGTACCTGAGTAACCTATTGAAGTGTTTGTACCTCAATCACAATGGGTGGTAGGGTGCAACAGTCCACCATAATATAGTCCATTTTCATACTTGTATTATAATATATTAAACATGCCTTTACTACACGCATCACTCATGCATGTCATCTTTTTATATGTTAACTAATTGCTTAAATTGTGCATACCGAATATTCACATATCTTTTGTTGCATTATATCCTACATACTTAGTACATTCAAACATACTAAAGGATACTCTTGCCTGTATGATATCACCATGTCGGAACTGGTGTACAAGTTGATCATCCTCTTACTCCACGTGGCTGGTTCATTACTACTCAAGCTAGTTGGTGAGTCCTATACTTCAGGGACCTTAGTCTAAGTTTCTCTCATTATGTATTAAGATACTCTTCTTTATTGTTTACCTTAGCTATGGGGGTGAGCTCGGTTGCTTTGTCTTAGCCCCCGCTCTATCTATGTAACATAGGTGTTATTGGACATTCCATGTATCTATGTGATGAGCTTTGACTCTATCAACTCTTGTTGTTCATGATATGAAAATGTTACCTTAGCCTCGATTTTCCCAATGTACTACTTGTTGTTGTATTTTATTTTTTTCGCGACCAAGGATATGTTATGATATGCTACGAGGCTTGTTTAGAGTTCCTTCGGGTTCCCCATTCGCTGGTCACGTCTAGGCCTTAGGCTTGGGTCGTGATAAAGGTAGTATCAAAGAACTAGGTTGTTAGATCCTCGGCATCCAACACACTGCATCGATTAGAGTATTATTCATGGTTGTGAAGGGCACCACAACTATGAATAGGTGGCTGTGAGACATTCTGGGAAATGTTCCACTTCTTCATGCTCTATGTCATGCGACGGAGTTAGGTCCCCTAGGGCTTAATATTAGTCCCTAACCGTACATTTTAGGATATGTCTCAAGCTACTCCGGACGATGATATGATGAGTGCAGAGATTCGCAATGCTCTTTGGGTGTTGGATAAAGCAGCGACACAATTGGAAACTCACCTTGATCAATAAGTGATTGCTTCTGAGACTTCTAACGGTAAAAGGGGAGGTAAGAAGGCCAAGAAGGCCCGTAGCGAAAGATAGTTCCAAAGTCGCAAATGTAAAAGTGGTGGTGGTGTAGTGCCTTATGCTAGGTGTCCAAGATGTGGTAAGGCCATGATGGCCCACGCTTGAGGGGAACCAATGTTTGTTATGGTTATGGAGAGGAGAGCCATAAGATGATAGATTGCCCTCATAAGCGCAATACGCATAAAGGAGGTGATGGTGGAATGACTTATCCCAAATGACCTACGTGTAGGAAGTACCATGGTGGCCTATGCTTGAGGAAGACCACTACTTGTTTTGGATGTAGTAAGGTGGGTCACAAACTAGTGGATTGTCCATATGTTTGAAGGAAGTGTAAAGGTGGTCAACCTTTTGATCATGGCGGTCATGTTGATCGAGTGGCTCAAGAAGGGGACGAAGTGCCCGATACTAGTACTAGTATATTGAAATTCCCTTGGATTTGATGTGTTTGCTTTGATGGGCCAGTGTTCCGCTATTTCTCTCATTATTCATATTGTTTTTAGTGGCTTTCATACGAGTTTCGAACACTCTTGGTTGTATGTCTCATTTGTGAGCCTATTGTTTTTTGAAAGTTCATAGGTGTTGTTCCATGTTCATATTGTATTAGGTTTTGCCTTGTGACTTGTTGGGTTTATTGTGGTGGATGTTGGTGTTATGTTTGGGATGGATTAGTTACATTGGTGTTGTGTCTCCTTGATGGTAGGGCCCATAGAGTCGTATTCCGATTCCTTATTAAATCCGACCTTCAGTAGGGACTTATAAAGTGGATGCAAAAGGGTAAGTTTGTTTCTTGTCTTAAGGCATAATTGATCTCTAAGGGATGATCCATGTCCTCATTGCATGGGGTCTTGTCTTGTGATTTTTTTGGTTGAACTTAATTTGTTAGATTGAAGATCTTGAGGTGGTACAGTCACTTGCATATTATGTCTCCTTTGATTGTAGAACCCGTAAAGTTGTAATAAGATGGTTAAGAATGGTTGATCTATTTGGTCAACTACAATGGGTTAGCCACTTCTCTATGCTTGATCTTTGGTTCGGGTCTTGTTCACAAGTGATAACAAGGGTAGGTGATATCCCTAAGTGTCTTTCGGATTAGGAGTGATTATGTTAGAGTTGTTTGGTTGACTTACGCATCGGTTATGTTTATGGGTTTCATAAATAGGCTCTTTAGTCCCTACCTTTTTATGCTTATGGGGGCCTCTAGTGATGAAGTATGGATTTATTTAGAACTTGTGAACTATTTGGGGGTAGTGTTGCAAATCTTGGGGAAAGAGGAGTTGTATGCTAGGTACGTGAATTGTTAAATATGGTTAAAGAAGGTTACCTCCCTAGGTCATGTGGCGTCGGAGGATGGTATTAAGATTGATCTGAAGAAGATGTATGTGAATAGGAATTGTCCTAGACTTTTGACTCCCTTGGATATTAGGCGAGTTACCACCGGAGGTTTGTGAATGGGTTTGTTGTGTACCATGGTGTCTCCCGGATTAGTTTGGGTTGTGTGTTGATGCAGGATGGTTAGGTGGAAGTTTATGTTTTTAGATAATTTGACATGCATGAAAAGGATTATCTTATCTATGACCTTGAGTTGGTCGTCAGGGCTTTCGCCTTGAAAATTTGACGTCATTGGTTGTATGGGGTACGTGTTGGTGTGGTTACCATTCACTGGAGTTTCTAATATGTGTTCACCTAAGGGATCTTCTCTTAAGAAAAAGGAGATGGTTCGAACTTCTAAGGATTATGATATGAGTGTGCACTATCATCCCGGTAAGACTAATGTTGTGGCGGATACTTTGAGCAGGGTGTCTATGGAAGCCTTGTTCATGTTGATGGTGGTAGCGTGGAGCTAACTAGGTAGGTTAGCTGGTAGTCTAGATTGGGGGTTAGATTGAAAGAGGTTGACAACGGTGGTGTTATTGTTGTTGATGGTTCAAAATCTCCTTTGGTTGAAAAAGCCTAGTTTAAGCAATGCCTTGGTTCTGCTTTTTTAGCATTGGAAGTTCTGGGTGAAAGGATGATAGAGTGGAGGTTGTCTCCTAAGGGGGAGATAGTGCCCTTAGATACCAAGGTAGGTTCGGTGTACTTATGGTTGATTGCTTGATAGAAAAGATCCGTGATGAGGCCCATAACTCTTCTGAATCTATCCATCCCGGTTCCACCAAGATGTATAAAAACTTGAGGGATATGTATTGTTGGACTGGCGTGAAGAGGGACATTGCCAAATTTGTTCTGGTTGTCATAGTTGCCAACAAGTTAAACCCGAGCATCAAAGGACAGTGGCCTAACCCAAAACATAGAGATCCCTACTTAGAAGTAGGAGGTGATTAACATTGGTTTTGTGGTTGAATGACTCGAGACTAGAAAGGATTTTGATTCTTTTAGGGTGTAGTTGATAGGTGACGAAATTGGTTTACCTTTCTACCGGTTAAGTCCTACTTATAGTGTCGAAGAGTTTGCTAAATTATACGTTCATGAGCTGGTGGGATTACTTGAGGATATGCTTAAGACTTGTGTAATGGAGTTCATAAGTAGTTGGGATGATCATCTTCTATTGATTGAGTTTGTAGCTTGTGAGTCTTCACAGAGTGTTGAGGAAGATTAGTGGGGTTGTATGCAAATGGGAATTGTCATTAGATGTGGTTATGGTCCATCCTGTTCTTCATGCTTCTAGGATGAGGGGATGTTTTGGTGACTCTAGAGCAATAGAACTCCTTGAAGTTATGGGTGTATGATGGATGAGTTGACATATGAGAAGGTCCGGTGGAGAAGTTGTATGTATATGAGCGAAGATTGATTTATAAGGATGTGGTGTTCGTTATGGCTCTTTGGAAGGTTCAGCTAGTCGAAAGTGTCTCTCGAGGAGCGGGCATGAAAAAGTAATACCCTTATCTCTTTCATTCTATTCAAGCTTATGATAACACGCCAAGTCCTTTCATGATTCCAAATCTTAAGTTCAGCCCTCATGTCATTGCATATGTTCATGTTAATTGATAAGTTCATGATGATTTTACATTTATGATGAGATTTTTGAAATGACATTCAAGTGCATTGTTGCATCTCTATGTGGGCTGAAATGTTCATGTTTGTGTCTCTCATATACGTTTCTTTGACATTCGGGGATGAATGTTCCCAATGGGGAGATATTGAAACGACCTTGAAAAGTGCCTGAAAATGTGCCTTGGAAGTGCTCTGAATCGTAAATTACATATATCTCGAAATTAGTATGCGATATCAAAAATCCAGCTTCATATTCTTGTTCAGGGGGTCAAATTTAGTAGGGAATGAGTCTAATCCTGATTTTAGAGCAACCGTAGTGAATTTCAAAATTTCAAAGTTTGATGAAAATAGTGTTAAATGCGTGTCTTGGGCGTGACGCGCCCCAGTGTATTTTGCTGTCCAGTTTTTCAATTCAGTTCAAGACTTTTAAGTCTTGGGCCTAGGACTTCCCACACGAGAAAATACCTATACTTAGTCATTTTTCACCCTCATATCATTCAAAAACATTCCCTAATACTCACTCAAACACTTAGTCTTATATTTCTCTCAAAATTCAAGAGTCAAAACCCTCTCCAAATTTAAGGATTTCCTCTCAAGCTTCAAGTCTCCATCTCTAATCTTCATCAAGATCATCCCCAAAGCTAAGGTATGTAAGTTTCTTTTCATGGGTTCCTTTCACATGTGATACCCAAGCTTTCTCTTACTCTGATTTGAATGATTTAAAGTTTATTTAAATTGGGTCTATCTTATTATGAAAATCATGCACATTATGTTGAAGCTCATGAAATTATAACTGTCTCGCTATGTTTTGAGTTATGAAACCAAGGAATATAATAAGATTTGATGAAAGGTTTTGACATATATTGCTTGAGGGCATTGCAAGGTGTTGATTAATGATTTTACAATGGATTTATTGCATAATTTCACTCTTAAATTGAATAGTTTTACACTAGCACTACACACCCGCCAAGTATTTGATAAAATGTATGGTTATTGATTCTTGAAGAATTGAAGGCTCACTGCATGTTTTATTTTATGAATGATGTCTTGATAATGAAAGAAGAGTATATATACGATGTTATGATGATGATAGAAGGAAAGTATGCGTATGGTATTCTTTATATTGTCTTGAGATGAACATAGTCAATTGATGGGTATGCCTCAATCATCATGGGAGGTAGGGAGTGACCATCCTTTAACCTATCAAGGGATTTATACCTTGGCACCATGTGAGGTAGGGTGTGACCATCCTCTAACCTATCAAGGGGTCTGTACCTTAGACCATGGGAGGTAGGGTGTGACCATCCTCCAACCTATCAAGGAGATTGTACCTTGGTAACCTATTGAGGGATTTCTACCTCAATCACCATGGGTGGTAGGGTGCAACAATCCACCATAGTATGGTCTATTTTCACACATGTATTTTGATATATCTCTTGTTGCATTGCATCCTATATACTTAGTATATTTAAACGTACTAATGCATACTTTTGCCAACATGATCTCACCATGTAGGAACCGGTGAACAAATTAATTATCCTCCTTCTCCACATGGCTAGTTTGGTACTACTCAAGCTAATTGAGTACTCCACATTGAGGACCTTAGTCTAAGTTTCTCTCATTATGTATTAAGACACTCTTCTTTATTGTTTACCTAAGCTATGAGGGTGAGCCTAGTTGCTTTGTCTTAGCCCCCACTTTATCTATGTAGCATAGGTGTTTTTGGACATGCCATGTATCTATGTTATGAGCTTTGACTCTATCAACTCTTATTGTTCATGATATGGAAGTGTTCCCTTAGCCCCGATTGCCCCAATTTACTATTTCTTGTTGTATTCTATTGTTGTCGTGACCAAGGATGTGTAATGATATGCTACGAGGCTTGTTTGGAGTCCCTTTAGGCTCCTCATTCACTAGTCATGTCTAGGCCCTAGGCTTGGGTTATGATAAAACATTCATCCTTGAATGAGCTAGAACATGGTTCAAACGCTTATTTTGAACATGAAACAATCCAACATGAAAGTACAATGCAAAATCAAACATTTAAAATCGTGAAAACATAGAATTCATGCTAAAAACAATGTTTAAATCAGCTTTGTGCATATGTATGTATGTCATGACATGAAAACATAGAAATGAAGTGTTTAGGTGCATTTGAATAAGAGAAACCTAGTACTTTAGGCTTGAACAGATTGGAATAGATAAGGGTAATGCTCCATCACGACTGATTTTACTTCCCATGTGGCACTCCCAATATGTTGGTTCCTCTAAAGGACTTTAACTGAAGTCATGTCTTTGTTGTGAAGCCTTTTCAATTACCTTTCTAAAATCTCCACCAGTACCTCTTCGTAGGTCAAGTTCTCTTCAACATCAACACCTTCAATTGGCAGAATCAAACTAGGATAGCAAACCAACTTCCTTAACATGGACATATGGAAAACTGGGTGAATAGAACTCATATCCAAAGGAAAGTCCAACCGATGAGACACATTTCCAATCCGCTCAACAATCTCATAAGGGCCTATATACCAGTGACTCAACTTGTTCTTCTTACAAAAATTTATAACACCTTTCATAACTGACACCTTCACATATACCTAATCATCAACATGGAATTCAAGATCCCTTCTTCTAACATCCAAATAAGACTTTTCACTATTTTGAGTCGTTTTCAACCTTGCCTAAATTAACTTCACCTTTTCCATAGCCTCCAATACCAAGTCCATGCCAATCAATGCTATCTTACCTATTTCAAATCACCCCACCGAGGATCTACACTTCTCCTATATAAAGCTTCAAATGGTGCCATCCTGATGCTAGCATAATAAATATTATTGTAGGCGAATTCAATAAGTGGTAGATGATCATCTCAAATTACTTTGAATTCCAACACAGTAGCCCTCAACATATCTTCCAAGGTTTGAATTGTCCTCATGGCTTACCCATCAGTTTGAGAATGGAAAGCGGTACTTAACTTTACCTTGGTACCAAGCCCCTTTTGAAATAATCTCCAAAAGTGAGAAGTAAATTGGATACCACGATACAATATAACAAACATACTCATTCCATGCAATCTAACCACCTCCTAAATATATATTTTGGCATAGTCCTCTACATTGAAAGTAGTCTTCACAAGTAAGAAATTAGTTGATTTGGTCATTCTATCAACAACTACCCAAATAAAGTAAAATTGCCTCTGGCTATAGAGCAAACCAATTACAAAGTTCATATTCACGTATTTCCACTTTCAAATAGGAATCTCAATATCTTAGGCCAAACTATCAGGCCTTTTATGTTCCACCTTTACTTGTTGGCAATTTAGACTTCGAGGATGAACTTGGCTATGTTTCTCTTCGTGTCATACCTTTAATGCACTTCGCATAAGTCCCGATACATCTTGGTGGATCCCGAATTTATAGAATAAGGAGAGTTATGAGACTCACTCAAGATCAACTCTATTAGGCCATCAACATTATGAACACACAACTGATCGTGGTACTGAATGGGAGGAAACCTTTATCTTCTTTTCAGCAATCAACTTCTTTAACTCAACCAATGAGGGATCAAAGATTTCTTTTTTGTTAACATAAACAACCACAGAAGACTCAGCCCTATTTTGAACATGAATGACACTATCATTAGAACAGCCAACCTGACACCCCATCTAGCCAAATGTTGTACATTCTTTACCAACTGTTTCTTGGTCTCATCAATATGAACCACACTACCTCTTTATGTCTACTAAGAGATCTGCTATAACATTGCCTTACTGGGATGATATTAAACACTCATATCATAATCTTTAAGAAGTTCCAACCATCTCCTTTGCCTCAAATTTAGATCTCTTTGAGTGAAAATATATTCAAACTATTGCGATAGGTGAGTACATCAACATAAAACCCATAAAGATAATGTCTCCAGATCTTCAAAGAAAACACCATAACAACCAATTCAAGATCATAAATCGGATAATTTTGTTCATGCACCTTCAATTGTCTAGATGCATAAGCTATCACCTTACCATGATGCATAAGTACACAATCCAAACCTATCTAAGAAACATCACAATATACCATGAATCCATCTAAGCCATCCAGTGGTCCTTCAAAGTCTAAAAACACTTCTTGCACTTATCCATTCATATGAACTTGGACTTCTTTTAAATATACTTAGTCAATAATGATGCGATAATGAAAACCCTCAACAAACCTCTAATAATAGCTAGCCAACCTAAGAAAACTCTAAATATATGAAGGAGTCAATAGTGTTGGTCAATATTTCACAGCCTCAGTCTTATTTAGATCAACCTTAATACCGTCATCGGACACCATATGACCAAGAAAGGCCACCTCATCAAATAAAAACTCACATTAACTGAATTTGGTAAATAACTGTTTGTCTCTCTATGTAAGGCCCCACATATTGGAAGGTGTAAAAATGCCTACGAGATAAATGCTGGAATTTTCTAGGTATTAGTGGCTTTCACCAAGGTGACTACAAGCCATAAGTTGTACCATAGGATGTAGATTGTGCTCGTGAAACAAAAGGTAGACTTGGTTAAAAAATGACTTTCTGAATTTTGAAGTATGAGTTACCAGCATGACTCATACATTGATTGTATGCTGTAAGTTGTGTCATAGTTTGAGATTCAGAGAAAGTTTCTAAGGTCCCAAAATGTTAAAAACTATACCCCTTTTTCATGACCCGTGGACTGGACTACGACCAATAATTAGGGTCTCATAGTCCCTGTCCTGTAGTTTTTTTAGAAGGGGAAAATTCCACTTTTCCTAATTTCCTAAGCCTATGTTACATTATTTAAACCCTCAACTAAGCCTTTTTAGTCCTATACAACCCTAACCTACTCCATTATCACCTTTTCTAAAATATCCCAAGTCTAAACCCCTCCCAATCACTCACAAGTTCTTCAAGGCTTTGAAGAGAAGAGCCCAAGCCAGGGTTTTAAATTTTCTTCATTCTCCAATGAGATTTTCACCTCTAATCACACCAAGGTATGTAGGTTTTGATTTGTAGAGACCTTTCTTCCACAAAGCTCTACCATGCCTCTTCTTCTATTTTCAAGTCATCGAAATTTATGGAAGTTTTGTGAACTCTTTTATATGATGATATTATGAATTAATTTATGGTATTATACATTTGAACACTATATTGCATTGAAATACCATGTGAAATTTATGGATTTCTATGAGGGTTAGGGAAGCCTAACTAAGCTTTATTTTGTTAGGGTAGGTTACTTGAATGATTTGAAAAGGACCTTGGTTACTCATCTCATGTCCTAAAATCTTGACATTTTGCATGATTTGAGCATATATGCGTACCAACCATGTTTAACTAAAGTTTTGTACCAAGCTTCTGTGATGATGAAAGCCTTAGGCCAAGATATGTAAATTCTGAATGTTATAAATCGTGAAGGGCTATTATGCATGCTATGTGATATGAGAATATTGTGTAAAATTATGAATGATATGAAGCCTTATCTTTGATATTAAGAAACTTTAGTTTTAAAGAGCTACCCTAGGATGATAGTAAGATATTATAAGGCTTTGCATATTATGACTACAAGTATGATTTGAGTATTTCTTGGGATTGTGACCTAGTACTGAGAGGACCTTGCTAGATAAACATTGTCTTTTTAGCTATGTTTCCACCATAGGTTTGTAAATTAGCTAATGGATCCATATAGCTCTTGTTGCACGATGTACCAAAGAGGATGAGGTTCCCATGAGGTACATGCTATTTGATCTCCAAAAAGGGTGTGTTCCCCTAAGGCTCTTATTATACGCTAACCAAAAAGAGTGGTGTTCCCTGTAAGGTGTTTTTGAAGCACTTTCCAAAATTGGGGGTTTCCCATAAGGTAAGTGTTTGGTATAACTTGGCAATGTAGATCACTCCTTGTCTGGTGTCGAGTGAACATCAAGATTCTAAGTTATAGCTCGCTCGGTCTTACATGTCAGTTATGGCACCTTCCCATCTATGTATGATTTGTTATGTCACTCGATGATTCCTCATGCATATTTTGACTAAGCATTGTTCATTCATGTCATATTGATCTTGTATCCATTGATTATGACTATGCATATTTCTTAAATTGTGGCTTATATTCCTTGTTGCATTGCATCCCGTATACTAAGTACATTCCAAGTACTAATGCATATTTTTTACTTATAGGATCTAACCATGTAGGGATTGGAGCTCCTATTCATCCTCCTCTTTCACTTGGCTAAACAATTTGGTTGATTGTTATTGGTAAGTCCTCCATTCCAGGGACAATATCCATCTACTTTCATGCTTTGTTAAGACTTGTCTATTTATGAATGTTTATCTTTTGAGGGTAAGCCCTGGAGATGTTTTGGCCCCTGTTCCATTCGTATTAGATGTGTTGTTTGATATGAATCTGTATGTTATGAGCTTGACACCTATTATGTCTATGTATTATTAAAAACTTCCCTTAGTCCCTTATTTCCTTCTATGTGTTGATGCTTGTTGTATTATTGTGATCAACGTCCTAAGTCCCTATTGTCCCCATAGAGTAAGTAATACTTACCCCCCTAAGATATTATTTGTTATGTATTCACGCCAATCCTCTTCCCTATGATATCCCCATAGCTTGAGTCCAAAGCCCCGTCTCCCTTAGAATTTTGTGTTTACTGATTAATTATTCTTCTACAATCAATAATGTGCTATGTATGCTTAAGAGGCTTGTTTGGGGTCCTTTTGGGTTCTCTATTTGCCGTGTTACACTTAGGCCCTAGGTTTGGGTCGTGAAAAGTTTGGGATCAGAGAACTAGGTTTGAAAATGGTCATCGGAAAATCCAACACACTGGGTCAAGTAGAGTCTTTTTCATGGTTTTTAAATGCATCACAACTATGAATAAGAGACTATGAGGTATTTTAGGAATGATACACTTCTTCATATTCTATGTCATACTCTAGGAGTTAAATTAAGACTTCCTATTTCTAATGGATGACCTTTTGCTATTTTAGATCATACCTTAAAGAAGAGCTCCCACTCCTAAGGGAGAACTGGCCCCTTCGATTCTACAAGTGCCCCAAGGAGAAGAAGGAGTCACTCATGCCAAAAACTGCAATGTGGTAACTTCATTGGCAAGGGTCGTGGCCAACCAAGGAGTTCATGCTCCTACCCCCACTTCAAGAGTGCAGGATTTCACTAGAATGAACACTCTGGAATTCTACTATCATAAAGATGGAATAAGACCCCCAAGAATTCATTGATGAGGTGTACAAAGTTCTTGATATTGTGAGGGTAAGCTTAGAGGAGAAAGCAGAACTAGTGGTCTATCAACTAAATAATCCTTGCTCAATTGTGGTTTGTTCAATAGAAGAGAAAGAGAGGGAATGAAAAGCGAATGAAAAGCCTATCCTTTGGGAAGAATTCAAATCTTCCTTCATTAACTGTCTCTTTCTCGTGGAATTAAGAAAGGAAAGATGATAGAGTTTAGGAACCTCAGACAAGGTTCCATAAGTGTTAGAGAGTATTCCCTTAAATTCGACTACATCTCAAAATATGCTCCTTACTTGATCACCAATCCTAGGGCAAGAATGCACAAGTTTGTGTCGAGTGTGTCTTATTTGATCAATGAAGAATGTCGCACTATCATGCTCATAGTCTATATGGACTTTTCTTGGCTCATGACATATGCTAAGCAACTTAACAGGGAAAAGCTTAGAAAGAGGAGGATCAGGGACTAGAGGTGGTCATTTTTAACAAGGCCATAAATTCCAAAGCCTAGAATCCTCCAATGCTCAAGGAGAAAGGTTTGCTAATTATAGGGTTCCCAGCGCTAGAGCTCACCCTAGAACTCAAGGTGGAAATGGTGGTCAAATTTATTTCTAGGTGTGGAAATTCTGGTAAAACTCATGCTGGTAAGTGCTACAAAGATGTGGCTTGTTTTGGGTGTGGCAAAATGGGCCACAAGATTGTGGATTATCCAAATAAATAAAAAGATAGTCGTCTCCAAGTACATGGTGCTCATGGTGATCAAAGGGTATAAGATGGACAACAAAGAGGTACTCCACGTCAATCAAAGGGCATAAGGTGGACAATAAAGAGGTTCTCCATGACACAACCGATTTTTCGCTTCAAGGGAGACAAGGGATGGATGAAGCATCCAATGTTATTATCGATATGTTAAAAATCTACAATTTTAATGTATATGCTTTATTGGATCCGAGTGCTTGATGCGCTACCAAAATATGACACATTTGATGCATAAAACATGAGATTTTATGTGTTCTCAATGCGACCTTTTATTGTTTTTATGTGTTTTTTCGTTTATTTTTTGCAGAAAATACGGGTTGGCTTGATTTTGGAAAAAGTTGCAGATTTTGTTGGTTTTGAAGAACTGCAAGCTTCACTATGAGTCATAGCCCAAGCTACGAGTCATAGGGGCTATTTGTAGCAATTAACAGTCTTCAACAACAAATTCTAAAAATTTGAAGTTCAGCTATACGAGCTCAAGGTACGAGTTGTAGTCTTCTTTACAACTCGTAGAAGAGGGCCTCGTAGTAATTAATAGTGTTGATTAAAATTAGACCAAGAAATACAAGTGTAGACTACGAGAAGGCACTAGGAGTCATAGACTAGACTACGACTCGTAGAGGTGGATCGTAGTAATAAAGTTCAAACTACAAGTGCCAAACCACGAAAGCCTGGTTATGGCTTGTAAGTCACCCTCTGAGTCATAACTACGATTCATAGCAGACGACGACCAGATTTTCTAGTTATTTTAACGAGTGTTTTGTAAATAGTATAAATAGTATAAGTTAGGATTTTAGGAGCAGTTTTTTGGGAGCTTTTCATTAGTCTTAGTATATAGTTCATATCATAGTAGTTTGTAGAGAGGGTTTTAGGGAGAATTTTTAGGGTTTTACTTTTTTTATGGGGAACAGACCTATGCCAAAGGGTCCCCACTGCATTGGATGGTCAGACGTTGAGCCGCACACCCCCAAGCCTTATTATAGATAGAAAATAATGGTAAGATACAAGGAGGGGGATATAAACCGTACCTCTAACCTATGGTGGTATACAAATTCCCCAACCTACTAAGGTCGATTAATTTGTTCCCAATGCTAAAAAGGAAAACAGACTTAGAAAATGCCAATGAGAGGACTCCTCTCAGTACATTAAATCTCAGAAAGCAAGTAAACGAGGGAGACTCTCCCCTTACAAGTAAAAGGAGAATAACAAAAGAGAAGCAATCTAATCCTAAGGAAGCAATAAACATCAGCATCAAAGGAGTAGAGATGGAACACACTAACAGTTTAGTCACCCTAAACTATCAGTAAGTAAAATCAAAAGCTCATGGTAGTTCCTTGATTCTTTTCAGCTTTGTTCTTCTGAATGCAACCATCGCTACCTTGTCAAGATCATAGTAAGATTTGGCTTCATGTGGGATCTGGGAAACCTAAAAATATACTTGTGAGATAGCAAAGTTATGGCCTTTTTTGGCTAAAACATCTGCAAAAAATTAGCCTACCTCAAGGTACGTTTGCATTGAAATTCTTCTAATTGAGCAATGTGATGCAGCAGCCTAGTTAGAGCCTAACATACATGCCAAGGAGCAATAAAATGCTGTGTAATCCATTTGCACAGCAATTGTGAATCCACCTCAAGCAATACTTTCATCCACCCGATTTGAAAACACCACACAAAACCAAAAAATGCAACTTCAACTTCAGCTTGATTATTAGATCTAACTCCAAGGGGAGTAAAGTAAGCAAGCAAGAACTTCTCATTAATATCTCTGATGATACCTCCAGCACCCATTCTACCATCAGTAAGAGTACTACCATCAGGATTTATTTTAACCCACAACTCAGGAGGTTTACTCCAAAGAACTGGAGTAACTTTAGTCACATGAGAACACTTTTCAACCAACATCACTAGATCAGTCCAGTTTGTAGGCCAAGCAATGCAAGGGTAAGATGTTTACATCAGAAAGTAAGTGTCTCTGAACACCAAGAACCTCACTCTGATCAAATTTGACTTCTTCCCAGCATATCTACCAATACATCTATTCTTCCACAGGTTCCAACATATAAATACTGGACTAGCATGCAAGAGTAGTCTATGAGCATCATTTTTAAAATCAGAACCCCACCATCTCATGACATAGTGATGCAAAGGGAGGGTATCACTATTAAGGTCACAAGTTGCAGTAAAGAATTTCCACATAGTTTTAGCAAAATTACTTGTCACAAAGATATGATCCATAGTATCATGGCTTGGAAAGTAATAGCAACAGCATTGCTTAGGATCCACTCCAAATTTACTCGACTTTGCATTTTTAGGAAGTTTTCCTCTTAAATCTCTCCACAACAAAAAGGAGCATTTAAAAGGAATATTATTGTGCCAAGTCATCTTGTTAATATTAGTTTTGACCCTTTGTTCTCTAATCGGGTACCAAGTAGATGAAACAAAGAAACCCCCCCTCAGAATTAGGCTTCCAAATAGCCTTATAAGGGACCCCCTACTGAAAATGGAACTGGAAGGCAAGTATATCAGCAACATATTGGGGAGGGGTAGTGTAAATGATTCTCTCCATGTACTACTGCCCATTTTTAATGAAATCGGACACCTTGGTGTTAAATCTATTACTAACATCCCTGAACTGAGCTAGAGGGCCAACCCCTAACCAATTGTCCCACCAAAAAGAGTAGCTACCAGAATTGATCTTCCAATGTATGTGTGGTTCCATGTCATGCTTATTGATCATCATGCGCTTCCAATTAAGAGACCCCCTTGTTTCCCATTTCTTACTAACATGATTGGATCTTTGACAATACTTAGCTCTTACAAAAGCACTCCAACAAGAAATCTTGGACCTAAAAATCCACCATTGCTTGTATTGAAATGCCTTGCAAACTTCAGCGACTATCCTAGCACTAATAGCTCCTTCTTCATAGGGGAAACTAAGATTCCTCCAATAGGACCAATGATATTTTCTCTTTTCATCTAACCAACCCTAGAAAAAATCAGTAGACATACTCTGAATAAGTTTGAGTCTAGTAGATAGCGGAGAAGCAGCAGATAATATATAAATGGGAAGGGATTGTAAAACATGTTTGATGAGACTATCTCTACCACTATAGATTAGTAAATTAGCCTGCCACCTAGAAATTCAAGCGGCAACATTAGACATAAGATCAAAATAAAAGATAATTCTATCTGCCAAAATACAGTGGACACCCAAGATAAGTGAATGCAGCTTTTTTCTTCAAGAAGCCTGTGATGTATTTCACTTTGTCAACAGGCTTCTTGAAAACATGGTCAGGAACAATAAAGTGACTCTTGTTCTTATTGATAAGTTGCCTAGACACACCTTCATACATAGACAAGGTCTTCATAATCAACTCAAGAGCTTTACTTCTTCCAAAGGAGAAAATGATCACATCATCTACAAAACTGAGATAGTTTATCTGAGGGCCCCTTTTCTCCATATAAAAGCCATGAAAATTGGGATTTTGATATAGATTATTCAGCATTCTTTATAATACCTCAGCCCCAATGATAAAGAGGGTTGGTGATAAAGGATCACCTTGTTTGAGCCCTCTAGTCGAATGAAAGAAGCTATATTTTGATCCATTGATTATGAGTGAGTATCAATTGTTAGACATGATCCTCCATGCCTTATCAATGAATCTTTCAGCAAATACCATCTTCCTCATCACAATACAAATATAAGACCAAGAAATCCTATCGTAAGCTTTTGCCATATCCAGCTTAAGAGCCACATTACCACCAATGTTAGGTTTCTTGATCTGATGGATAATCTGTTGAGCCATCATGATGTTTTCTGATATGCTCCTACCATTAACAAAGCCTGATTGTTTGGGAGAAATCAGATTTGGTAAAATAAGATCCAATCTCAAACACAGTAACTTAGATATCACTTTGTTGACAAAGTTGCTCAGACTTATAGGCCTAAATTTAGACAATCTGCTAGGGTTCTTGAACTTAGGCAGTAAAGCCAAGCAAGCATAGGAGAAATATTTAGGAATGGAGTAACCACAGAAGAAAGCATTACCATATCCACCAAATCATACTCGATAATATCCTATCAAGATTGGAAAAACTTGCCATTCATACCATTAGGGCCTGCAGCTGAATATGGGATCATAGAAAATACTACATGTTTCAATTCCTCCATATCTGGTATTATTTTCAAAGTCTCATTCTTATCCTAAGTAACAATGTCAGGGATGCAATTGAGTACTTCTTCATTAATATGCTTCTCCTCCCTTGTAAATATTTATTGGAAATGAGAACATGTTGCATTAGCAATAGCCTCATCCCCTTCAAACTAGTCCCCGTCATCATCTTTCACCTATTGGATGAACAACCTCCTTCTTCTTCCTCTCAAAAGAGCCCGAAAGTAACCAATGTTGGCATCCCCTTCTAGGAACCAATGTAATTGAGAATTTTGCCTTAAGATGGATTACTCAAACTTGATAAATTTAATATACTCTGCATTCAGAGCATGAAGATGGATTCTAGATATATCAGTAGCTTGGGAAATCAAATCTTCTTCAGCATTTTTAACCCTATCTTAAAACTTCTCACCTTGGCATGGATGTTCCCGAATTGAGTTTTGGACCAGTTGCTCAAAGTAGAAGATAATCTTCTCAACTTCCAATGGAACAACCCACGTAGGATTACCTGAAACTTCCCTATCCCAACAAGCTTTCACAGTTTCCAAATAACCTGGTTGCTCAACACAAAAATTCAGAATTTTGAAATATTTGGTAGCATTATCAGACTTGGTGGTCATTTCCAGTAATAAAAGAGAGTGGTCAGAGCTAACAGTAGGTAAGTGAGTGACTGTGGTATGGGGAATGACCTCAAGCCAATTATCATTAACCATGGCCCTATCCAATCTCTTCCAAATTCTAAACATAACCCCTCTATTGTTAGTCCAAGTAAACTTTGGCCCAGTAAAACCAAGATCTAGCAGTCCAGACCCTTCAATAATATTTATGAACTCCAAGCTCTTCTTTATGTTGTAAGGAATACCCCCTAATTTTTGTTTGGTGCTAGTAATGAAATTAAAATCCCCAACTACATACCAAGGCATCCCTTTGAATCTGTCAGCCAAATGCATTGTCCTCTCCCGGAGAGGTCTTCTCAAATGGTCTCTACACTTAGCATAGACAAATGTGGAAATAAACTTGTTGGGCATCTGAGGGTGCTGAATCTCACAAGTAAGTTGTTGATCATCATTCTCCAGCATAGAACACTCCACTTCATGATTCCAAAACACCCATATTTTACCATTATTATTACCCACAGCTTTCTCTATTCCCAGCTGAAGCCTTCAATTTTGTAACTGAGAGTTGGCATAAAAAGGTCCCAAAATAACAATCATGGTAATTTGATAGATAATTTTAAGAGATGGAATTCTTTCAATGGTTCCTTTGGTATTAATACCCTTTGCATTCCAAATGATCGTATTAATCATTGTGAAGATATGAAAGTAAAACAACCTTGTGTTGGGCCTGCTACTAGTGACAAGATGTCTGCTGCTAAATGTTTTGGTGTGAACATTTGTCTGGCGAACACCTCTAGGGGATAGACCTTGTTCTTGACTCACTTGATCATTTTTATCTTGCATAATATCATCATTAGTAGGACTAAAGGCCTTAATGAGGTATTGACTGGTCTCATCATCATCATCTTGCTCTATGACAGGGAAATTATCTTTATCCATCTCATCTTCTAAGTTGATAATACCATACTCATCCTCATCATTCTTGGGAAGCATAGGTTCAGTATTAAATTGGCAAGTGTTGATATTAGCTGCACCTGGTTCCCCAATCAGGGGGAAATTTTGTTGAACACTGAGAGGTGCGACATTCAAGTTAGCATACTCATAAACCAAAACAAATTTTTTACATGTTTCATTCACCTGAGCATTCATGTTGTCCTTAGACTTCTCAATGTTCTTAGAGATCACCATACTACTTTGAATCTTCTTCTTCAAAGCATTTCTCCTTTTCTTGCTGAGTTTATACTTACTCTTGGAACCATAGAGCTTGCCAAAGAGCCCATATCACTAGCCATGCCACCCTTAAAATGATTTTGTCCTGTATCAGTACTTTGAGCTAAATTTTGATCCTTTTGTACACTATCAGTAGATCTGACCCTACCATTCTGAGAGTTCTACTAAACAGGAGTGTTAGAAGGAGTTTGAGGTTTATGATAAGCCCTTCCCATAAGTTCCACATCAAGCAGATTAGTAGGTGCCTCTTTTCTCAACATCTTCCCTGCAGAAACTACAACAGTTATCCAAGCAAAAGAGGTGGAATAGGAAGGGGTTGTAACAACAACATCATCCACTACACGTACAACAAGGGGTTGGGGTTGAGAGATGATCCCTTTAATATCAACACATTTAGTATAGGGGTTGGGGTGTTGATTCACAACATTATGATTAGCTTTTTTTTTTGGGAGGGGGGCATTAAGTTAATACCTGAGGTGGACTTATCCATATGCCGGTCTTCTGCAATTAGGTCTTATTGGTGAACATCATCATGTGGAAATTGTTCCTGCTTCCTTCTACCATATTGTCTCATATGTGTTTGCCATTCAACAACATTTTGAGGTAATTTTCCTGGTCTCTTCTTCCTAGCATCATCATTATTGTTTTTCCTTGCCTGGTCAGCCTTATCTTTTGGAGCATTACTCTCTTTGGTTCTTCCTTCATCATTCTAGGCTTTCGTGTCTCTATTCTCATCATTTCCTTTGGTGTTGTTACTCACTTCAACTTCTTTCCTTCTTTTGATCTCATCATCCCTTCTCTTGATACTGCAATTATTGATTGGGTCACCTTGATGTTTATAATAATTTCAGTACTCTGGTAGGTCTTCATACTGTATCAATTGTGACATCCCCACTAAGGGGTCCTCTTCATTATACCCCAACCACACATGTTGTGGCCTCTCCTTAGAAATATCAATTTGGACCCTTACTTTTGCCACACTGCCTCTTGTTTTTTGAATAGAGGCAGAGTCTAAATACAGGGCCTTCCCAATTGGAGACAACAAGGCTGAGATAACCTCCATGTGTAGCAACGCCATGGTAATTTTGGCAATGTAACCCATACAGGAACAATAGAGGTTTCTTCCTCAGGCCTGAAATTAGGAGTCCATAATTGCAACCTCATAAGTTGTCCATCAATGAACATTTTCCGTTTGGTGCAAACAGTAACATGATTAGGCTTATTATCAAGATCAATATAAATATATATTGAGCTAAAATGAGCAATCTTGACACCCCCTGTAAGTTGAGCCTGGGCAATAAAGTTCTTCCTTATAACCTCCATTCTAGGCATGGTGTTGCAAAACTTTCCAACGAGAGTGTCCCTATATCTATCAGCCAGTTTGCCTATAAACTCCTCTTTCATAAAAATGACTGCAAGATGGCCTTGTTTGGTAGTGATTTTGGGGGAAGGAGGAATGGAGATAGGGATTTTAGTTTTAGCTTGATTAATTCTAAGTTTGGTAGCATAGGATTGTATGATTGTGGGAAGTGCAGATTCACTTGTTATTTGGTTTTGTTTATTGTTAGAGATGGAATTGGTAAAATTCTTATCTTTGGTGGTCTCTTTAAGTTTGGGATTTTGGTGTTTCTATTTCTGGGGGTGGTAAGTGTCAAAGTTTGCAGAAATTTTTAGAGGAGGGAGTTGTCCAGGCAAACTAGCTTGTTGGTACACATTATTCTCAAGCTTGGCCATCTCATCAGAATTTATACCCATATTATCTTGGACCACAACAACTTTTAATTAGTAGAGCCAGTACCCTTCATATCCTTTTTGTTTCCCGTCACCCAAGTGATTCAGAGAAACATTCAACTTGTTGGTCACAGGTTCAGTAGACTTACCTGTAGAGTTGATTGGATCCTTCGTTCCTTCCATCATGCTCTTACCCTTGGGTAGCCCCCCAGACCCTGATCTATATGATTTTGCAACACTGACCTTCTATTGGGGCCCTCATTAGCCCTATTTGTGAAAACATTCGCATTTGAAGGAGAATAGCCAGTCGGAAACATAGAAATCAAATTAGTCTCATTTGCCACATTAACTTTTGGGGCTTCTTGTGTTGTTACCTTATCCTTGACTATAATTTCATTTTGGTACCCCTCTTGACCCACGAAATTCAGCAGAACCCCAACTTCTCCGGCAGTGCCCCTCAAAACCCTAGTTTCCGAATTAGTTGGAATTGTGTTAGAAGCAATTGGAGCTTTTGATGCTAAGGAGCTCCCCATGTTCATAGCTTCATGTTGGTGTGGCTCATTCCCCTCTGAGCTTGTCGGAATTACACCCCCACCCATTGGGTCAGACAAAACCCTGAAGTCTAAAGTCTTCTTCATTAGTGCATTAAAAATTGGAGATTTTTGTGCTAGTAGGTACGCCTTGGAACCAGGAATCAATTGAGGTATGTGTTTCCCCATGAAACTCATCGGAGCTCCATTGCCATTGCCAGAAAATGCTCCCCCACCGATCCTGCTAGTAGAATTAGCCCTAAACTTCCCCATCAAAGCTCCATGATCTAAGGAATCCAACACATGAGGTCCTATGTCACGAATCTCCTTAGAAGGATGCTAAATTTTGAGGCGCATATCAGGCAATTTTGATGCGATTCTACCCAAAATCGCCCCTTCAAATCTCGTATTTGGGATTATGGAATACCCTAATTTTTTGGCCATAGATAGATCAT
Organism: Solanum clarkiae; assembly: GCA_011800125.2. NCBI lineage: Eukaryota > Viridiplantae > Streptophyta > Magnoliopsida > Solanales > Solanaceae > Solanum > Solanum clarkiae. Next base: position 12,105,092 of record JAABOM020000012.1, read on the forward strand.
GAGATGTAGAATCCCCTCCACTCCTTGGAGTCAATTGAATTTGTCCCAGATTCTTTAGTGAAATAATTTCTTGAACCCGACTCAGTTCCTCTTGCGAAATGTCAACAATGATCGCTGGACTATTTCTCGATTTCTCAAAGTTGTGGGCTTGATCATTACGCGTGACATGTTGAATAATATGTGCCATTTCAAGGCGCTCCTGGTGCACCTGGTCCGGCAACCATTCACCGTCTTCTAGCGCCTAACATGTCATTCTATTTAAGGCAGGCAGTGGGCACTTTTTTGAGAGCATTTTGTTATAGAGATAACTTAGAGGGAGAAAATAAATTAGAAAATGAGAAAAGGATTCCATTTTTGGGATAGCAAATCTTTCTTTGTATTCATTGTTGATCAATCAAGCTTTTGAGTTTGCAACTTGTGGTGCATACACTCTTTAGTGTTTTTGGTAAAACTTTCACTTATGTCTTGTAGACATAAGTAGCTAAGCACTCACAACATGAGTTTGTGGAAATAATGGGTAGTTGACTTGAATAACCTAGGTTTATCGCATTTTTACGATTGGGGGTTTGCATGTATTGTCTATTTTCATTCATTATGATTGTCATTTAGTGGTGGCCAACACCAAACCCCACCTATTATTACTAGCCCGACCAAGGTAGTGATGAATAGGAAAAGGAAAGTAGATGATAGGATTCAATTGTTGTGTTCTCGTCTAATCAACCAATCTTGACCAAGGGGAGGTTGACTGGGACAATTGGTAATGGTTAGTTGGCATGCCATGGTGGACGACCAAGCGCCATGGTGAAATTAGACCTTCACCTTCACAAGAGAGCTGGAAGAACCTATGTTACCATCCTGCATGCGAATTTCCAATTGTAGTTATGTTACCTAGGGTAATTGAGTCAACGAACCATGGTGAACACAATTCCCATGTTGTCCCTAAAATTGAGTGTTTTCTCATATCATAGTTTAGTGTTTATTTTTCTTTATTTTTGAATCACAACCCCTTATACCCCCTATTTAGAGATTTTAGTTATTTATGCTTGAAATGATTAGTAGTGGATTCTTGTAGTCAAGCCCCATATTCCCTACGGATTCGGCCCTAATCTTTGGTTAGGTTAATTGCTGACAGCGATCGCTTTCTTATTGGAGCGTGAACATCATCAAAAATTATGGCGTCGTTGCTGGGACTACGGCTAGGTTTTGACTTGAATTCACTATTAGTTAGTTATAGTGTTGATTCCTAGAATATCTTGTATTTATCTTTTGTTTTTGTTTTTGTTGTTTGATTTTATTTGCAGGGTGTACTAGGTTGTATGTGCAACACAAGGAGCCAAGGCAATCCCTTAGCTCCAAGCAATTTGGAGATCCATCGACTAATGAGAAGAATGGCTCAAGTGAATGAGGATATCGAGGTAGAGGAGGATATCAATATAAATGAGGATGTGGCAAGAGAGGAGCATCCACAACCAAGGGGTAATAGGCCACAACTTAGGGACTTCAATGAAAACAATTATGGATGGAATCAATATCGATTGAACCCTATGGCTATGGACTTATTGGTACCATAGTACTTCATCCTTTACTGGAGGATACTAAGTTCACAGTATTGAGTGGATTGCTCAAAATGCTCCAAAATCGTGGACTATTAATAGGCCTACCTTCGGGGGATCCCCACCGTTATCTCCAAAATGTTGTGTTTGTTTGCAAGAGTGTCATAGGGACACGATATCTTTCTCTTGATATGTTGGTTTAAGAGTGTTTCCACTGTCATTGATTGGCAATGCATCTGCATGGTTGTCCGAGATTCCTCTGGGTACTATTACAAGTTGTGCTGTGCTTCAGAGAGTATTCCTTGAAAGATATTTTCGAGATCTAAGAAGTTGAAGCTCAAGGACCAAATAAACAACTTTGACCAATTTTCGGATGACTCTATTAGCACAACATAGGAAAGGTTTAATGTTTGAGGATTCTCTCTGATCACAAGATTATTGATGATGCCTTAATTGAGATTTTCTATCGGGCATTTGACGAGAATAGGCAAGCTTGTGCATATACAATCATGGCAGGCATATTCCTTGACCAACCTTTTGCATTGATAGCTGCAAGTATGGAGCAAGTGGTCAAAACAAATAGAGCATTGGGGTCAACGAGAGCGAGGAGCGATGAAACATTCTTGTGCGGTCAATACCAACAATGAGCAAGCAAAGGTGAACAAAGATATCATGGAACAACTTGCTCAATTGTGCACAAGCATAGACTTCGTTTTAACGCAAAACCAAGCAAGTGTCAAGGCAGTCACCCACCAACCTCCAAAGGCTCCCATGTATGATGAACCATTCTTTGATGAAGATGTATGTTTTGTAAGCAACCAATTGCCGGGTTCCCGGAACAAACCCCAAGGGTCTAATTCAGACTATTAGAGGTCAGGCTATAGGAAACAAGGTTGGAACTTCAAACATGATGGGGTGTATAGAGATAATCAAGGCGGATACTATGAGAGAGAGTGTGCCAGATGCCAAATGGGGAAAAAGAGAGGGCCACAGGAATGGTCCTTATGTGCCAGCTCACAACCATAAGGCTGGGTTCAAGTAACTCCAGGATTGAAGAGATGTTTGAAAAGTTGTTGAAGAGGCCCGACCACCAAGATGACAATTTAAGAGGAATGAAAGCGGATATTTCAAGTATTAACCGAAAAATAGAGTCTTACTTAGTGGCGATTAAGCTAGTTGAACAATAATTTGGACATGTTTCTTCACAATTGAACCAATGCCAAAAGGGTACCTTACTAAGAAATACAGTTAAAAATCCTAAAAATAAAGAGCATTGCATGGCAGTCATGACTCAGAGTGGCAAAAGTATGGTAGATCTCCCTATGCCGGTAATTGTGGATGAAGTTGACGGAAGGGTCTTGGTGGTGAAGTCGTGGCTGAGGGAGAACATCTCAAGGTTGCTGGGATGCAACAAGAAGAGGTAAGGGAGCACAAAAAGTTTAAAGCAATTCCAAAACCCCCTCCTCCTTTCCCTCAAAGGCTTAAGAAAAAAGAAGAAGAAGGTAAATTCAAACATTTCCTCTCGATGTCGAAGCAACTCTCCATCAACATTCCCCTTCTAGAAGATTTGAAGAAGATGTCGGGGTGTGCCAAGTATATGAAGGATTTGGTGACCAAGAAGCATACTTTGAGCCAAGAGTTCTCACAAGAACTCTACAATGTAATGCAATCATGAACAAATGCCTTGTTTAGAAATGAGGAAACCCCGGTGCATTAACCATTGCTTGCACCATTGGTGATGTTGAGTTCACAAGAGCATTATATGATATAAGAGCGAGCATCAATCTAATACCTCTTGCTGTATTCAAAAAGCTTGGTCTTAGCACTCCTACCCTGATAAGAATGAGGTTGCTCATGGTGGATTGAACCATTAAAAAGCTGAAGGGAATCCTTTTGGATGTGCTTGTTAAGGTTGATAAATTCATCTTTCCCGCGGATTCTGTGATCCTTGACTACGAAGTTGATTTTGAGGTGTCCATCATCATTAGGAGACCATTTCTAGCCACTGGCAGAGCCCTAGTGGAAATGAATTCGGGTCAACTGCGATTTAGGGTTAATGATACAGAGGATGTGCTCGATATTAACCAATCCATGAAGCACCCGGACGAGTTCAAGAGCAAGGTGTGGACCCTCAATGATAGTTCATAAAGGACGATGACAATGTGAAGCCACGTGTTACACAAGGCACTTCCTGGGAGGCAACTCAAGGTATATCCCTTGCACCTTTTCTATGTGTTTTTACATTGAGGAAAAAGTATCCTATTTTGGTGTGGTGTTGGAAGTTATGGATTAAGGTTAAGTCTTAGTAGCCTCAAGTCCATAACTTCCCCTATTATTGATACCAAGATTTTCTTGCCATGATTCATTTTCCTTTTAGATGTTTACTTTTCTGTTTAACCGACATGTTTAGGTAGTGTAGATAATGTATAAATTCATAGTAGAGTTATCTGTTGGCACATACATAGTCTTTAAATGTGTTTTAAAGTTTTGATGAAAAAATGGGTACCCTCAAAATTTTTGAGATTGTGGTTGTTGATGTATTCATACATTTTTTTAGTATCTGGCAATGTTTGTGCTGATATTGTAAAGGTAAGCTGAGGCTGAAAGTATGACCTATGAGTCTATACTTTATTGTGGATGTAATTCCATGTGTGTTGCAATCTTATTTTGTTGCATTCATGCATCTTGTAAGGACTAAGTACTTGCCTTAGTACTCTAAGATTGGTTTGGTAATATGGTGGATATGGAAAGGATCTTAGGCCTATACTTTGAGTGAATCCACTTTTGGCCTAAATGACCCACCAAATGAGTGAGCGAATCCCTTCTTCCATATTTTGGAGATTCTCGTGTACTCATTCTTTCTTGACATCTTGCTAGCTTAACCTTGTTTAATGAAATACCTTGATTTTGGCCCTGGTCTATCCTTGGACATGTGAACCTTAATTGAGGCTAAAAGCCTAAGTTGAGGGTGGCTATAAATTGTGGCCCTGGTTTGAGAAATAGATATTGCGTACTTTATCTCAGGCTAAAAGCCTTAGTTGAGGGTGGCCCTTATTATGGTAAAAATAATGACAATAAGGTGGTTACTAGGGCAATAAAGAAAGAAATGAAAAATCAATGAGCCGAGTGAATAAAAAGAAAAGGTAAGTGCCTTGAATTGAGAAAAAGTAGCAAGAATTGAGTTCAGAAATAAGGGACAGTTGAAAATAGAAAGAAAACACTTGAGAAAAGTTCAAAATATGAGAATAAGGGTGGATTTATTGAAAAGGGTTGGATTATGAAAGCAAAAAGTGTTGGTAAACATGGTTCGAGGATAGAGTTTAGTCACTAATTGCCTAAAATGACATACCGAAGCCCCCTGAAACTATGTTGGAAGCCCATAAGACCTAAAATTATCCAAATCCACTTTATCACGAAGCTATTAGATGAGTGTAGAGGCAACCCCATGGTGTTAGTCAATATCCATGAATTTCAATTGTGAGAGTGAGAATGCTTCTTCAGTACCTGAATTCTAAATTCTTTTTAAGTGAGTATGAGGGATTTCTTTCCAGTGACGGCATTTGCACTACTTGAGTAGCATGTGCCTATATTAGCAATTGTGGATGATCAATGCTCCTTAGCTTGTCATAGTTGGATTACTAGGTATCTCATTATATTCTGGTTTTGTTTAATAACTTTGCAATCCTAGTTTGCAAATGGTAGTTGGGTACCTGAATCAAAGAAGTTGTTGTATATGTCATTAGTGTAGCTACTATGTGCTTCTCATTGTCTGCTTAGATTAAGTCATCGCTTGAGGACAAGCAGCAATTCTAAGTTGAGGGTGTTGACGTGCTGTCTAAATACAGCACATTTGATACCCAAAATAAGGTATTTTGTTAGTTCTTATGTGACTTTTTATAGTTTTTATGCGTTTTTGTGTTGTTCTCGCAGAAAAGTAAGGTTGGCATTATTTTGAAGAAAAGTTACAAATTTTTTACTGAATCATAGGACATGCGAGCTCACCTACGAGTCGTAGCCCAAGTTATGACTTGTAGGTGTGACGTAGTAAGAAACTGAGACCAAAATTCAGAAATCTGCTAAGTGGAGTTCACCGCTACGAGGCCATACCATGAGTTGTAAGTATCACCATAACAAGTATAGGTGGACTGGTAGCAGGAATCAAAGAGCCAAAAATGTTGGATAAAAACCTGAAGGCCAAGACTATGAGAGGAACATATGAGTCATAGGTCAAGCCAGAACTCGTAGTTTTGGGTCGTACCAGTTCAGCCCAAGATGCCAAGAACCTGATACTAGACCCCGACTACAACTCATAAGTCACCATACGAGTCTTACCTACAAGGCATAACAGTTGTCACCTGTCTTTTCTATGTTATTTTTAGGGTTTATTTGTTAACACTATAAATACATTAAGTTATGTTTTTATGAGGGGATTCCAGATTTTAGAAGATAGGACTTGCCTTTGAATTTTCTCTCAAGAATATTTTAGGATTTTAGATTAGTCTATTATTCTATCTTGGAAAACCTATTTTGGGGATTACAAATCTTTCTTTGTATTCATTGTTGATCAATCAAGCTTTTGGGTTTGAAACTTTTGGTGCCTGCACTCTTTAGTGTTTTTGGTAAAACTTTCACTTATGCCTTGTATTTGCATTTTTGCTTGTTTTGCCTTAGCCATTAGTAGCTAAGCACCCACAACTTGGAGTTGTGGGAATCATGGGTAGTTGACTTGAATTAACCTAGGTTTATTGCATTTCTACGATTGGCATTTGCATGTATTGTCCATTTCCCTTCATTATGATTGTCATTTAGTGGTGGCCAACACCAAAACCTGCCTACTATCACTAGACTGACCAAGGTAGTGATGAATAGGAAAAAGGAAGTACATCATAGGATTCGATTAATGTGTTCTAGTCTAATCAACCAAACTTGACCAAGAGGAGGTTGACTGTGACAACTGGTAATGGTTAGTTGGCATGCCATGGTGGCCAACCAATTTCCATGGTGAAATTCGACCTTCACCTTCACAAGAGGACTAGACGAACCTAAGTTACCATCTGGCATGCGAATTTCCAATTGTATTTATGTTACCTAGGGTAATTGAGTCAACGGACCATAGTGAATACAATTCTCATGTTGTCCCTAAAATTGAGTATTTTTTCGTATCATAGTTTAGTGTTTATTTTACTTTATTTTTGAATCACAAAAAGCCCCCCCCCCCCATTTAGAGATTTTAGTTACTTATGCTTGAAATGATTAGTAGTGGATTCTTATAGTCAAGCCTCGTAGTCCTTGTGAATTCGACCATAACCTTCGATTAGGTTAGTTACTGACAATGATTGCTTTCTTATTGGAGAACGAACATCATCACCTATGTAGTAGAGGTGTTGTTGAACGTGATATGTATCTATGCTATAACCCTTGACTCTCTTATTTCTGGATGATTATGATAGCGAAGTTTACCCTTAGTCCTAATTTCCCTTTATTATGCTTATCTCTTATTGTCATTTTAATTGCTTCTACGACCAAGGATGCGTAATGATATGGTATGAGGCTTGTTGGGGTTCCTTCAGGTTCCTTATTCACTGGTCACCTCTAGGCCCTAGGCTTCGATCGTGACATCAGGACTTCAATGCCAATACTTACAAGGTTCAATCAGTATAGGTTGAAGCCACCACTACCGGCAGACACAAAGTTCACAATCTCAAGTGGGTTACATAAGATACCGCAGAACTGTGGGCTATTTTTCGGGCTTACCATCGGAGGATCCTCATGACCACCTACAGAATGTGGCATTCGCCTGTAAGAGTGTGATGGGAACACAAAATCTGTTTATGGATGTTGTGGGACTTCATGTCTTCCCATTGTTTCTTATGGGCAATGCAACACTATGGATATTCGAGCTCCCACAAAGTTTGATCACCAGTTGGGAAGACTTATAGAAGGCCTTTTTAGAGAGGTACTACCGTAATTCAAAGATGCTCAAGTTGAAGAACCAGACTAATAACTTCGAGCAACTTTCTAGTGATTCAATTATCACTACTTGGGAGTGGTTCACCAAATGTTTGAGGAGTGTCCCTGACCAAAAGATAGTTGATGATGCCTTGATGGAGATCTTCTACTATGCCCTTGATAAGAATAGGTCAGGCATATGCTGATACTATCACAAGGGGCATATTTTTGGATCAACCATCTACAAAGATCACAGAGAGAATGGAAAGAGCGGTTAAGACTAATTGCGTATATGGGCAGCGAGATAGATTATCCACTAAGAGTTCGTGTACTCTCAGTGTGGCTCCAGAGAAAGCTAGATTTAATAAGGAAATCATGCAGCAACTTGCTTAGATTCGCACATGTATGGAGGTGATGATATGGCAGAGCTAAGAGAGAGTAAATGCAGCGGTTCATCAACCTCTACGTGCACCTATATATGAGGACCCATACTATATTATAACACACGTTTTTTTATCGAGGGGGGTCTGTTTGGACTATTGGAGCCTAGGTCAAGGACACGAAGGTCAGAACTTTGGTAGAGATAGAGCTTACAGGGACAATCGCAAAGGTTACTATGATAGGAATAGGGGTCCAAAGGGTGATGCATATTGGGGTAGCAGAGAAGGCTTTAGAAATGGTCCATATGTTCCACCGCACAATCACAATATAGGTGCAAGCTGTTCTAGAATTGAGGAGATTTTTGATCTCCTGTTGAAGAAAGCTGAGACAGAAGATGAGACTCTAAGGGGCATGAAATCATAGATTTCAAGTATTAATTAGAAAATAGAGTCTCACTCTGTAGCTATGAAACAGTTGGAACAATAGTTTGGTCAAGTGTTGACTCAACTAAATTAGCATCAGAGGGTACATTTCCTAGAAACACAGTGCAAAATCCTAAAAATAAATAATAGTATATGGCAGTTACTACTCGGAGTGGCAAGAGCACCATTGATCCTCCCATGTCGGTTGATGTTGAAGATGTTTGGAAGGAGACAGTTGCATCCAAGGATGCAGATGAAGAAGATGATCGTGGCAATGATGGGGTGAGTGAAGCTATTGACGAGCCACAGAGGTTGAAGTCCATTCCTAGGCATCATCCTCCATTCCCTCAAATAATCAAAAAGAGGAAGGAGGAAAAAAAATTCAAGCACTTTCTCTCCATGGTGAAGCAAATCTCCATCAACATCCCTCTCATTGAGGCATTGGAGAAGATACCAGGTATGATAAGTACATGAAGGACTTGATCAATAAAAATTGCACTATGAGTGAGTAGCTTGTCACGACCCAAAATAGGGCCTAGACGTGACACAGTGAATGGAGAACCTGAAGAAACACCAAAAAAGCCTCTTAGCATATCATGCACACATGCTTGGTCTTGGAAGCAATATAGAACAACATAAGAAATATAAACAAGGGAAATTGGGACTAAGGGAAAGAGTTAAAGCACTTGAATAACATAAGTGAGCCAAAGCTCAAGCATAATACATAACTTGTCCAACAACACCTACAGCGTAGAACATAGCGGGGGCCAAGACAGGCAATCGGGATCACTCTCATAGTCAAAGCATACCATAAAGAAAGAGAGTCTTTAATATATAGCATAAGAACATAGACATTGTCATTGGAATTAAGGACTTACCAACTAGCTTGAATAGGAACCACTAGCCACGTGAAAGAGGAAGATGACAAAAATTAGCTCCGGTTCCTACATGGTAACATCATGTAGGCATAAAGTATGTGTTAGTACATTACAATGTACTATGTATGTAGGATGCAATGCAACAAAAGATAAGCAGCGTAAACGACATGCACAAATATAGGCAATGGATAGCATAATAACAATATGGCATATATGCATGACGCTTGAAGTAAAAACATTGTTATATAGATCATATTATATGTGTGGACATCTGGTTTGCGGCTCAATTCATCCTTTAGCTAATGGTTACCACACCCCATCCTAGGTAATTGAGGTACCAACCCCTCAACTTGGTTATCGAATGTACCACGTGTCATCCTAGGTGATTGAGGTATCAACCCCTCAACTTGGTTATCGAATGTACCACCTTCCTTTCTAGGTGATTGAGGTATCAACTCCTCAATTAGGTTAATAAGGTATCAACCCCTCAATTAAACTAATGAACATCACACCCTCTATTAAAGTAGTCATCTCAAAACACTATAAAGTAAAATATCATAGATATACATTACTTTCATCATCATAAGGTCATTCAACTCATGTGCCACGCATTAGGCCTTCAACAACTCAAGATACATAATTCGGACACTTAATAAAATACTTGGTGGATGTGTAATGCTAGTGTAAAACCACTCATTTCAAGAGTGAAATCATGCAAGAAAATCCAGTGTAAAACCAACCACTCACACTTGGTAATACCATCATGAAATATACGCCAAAACCCTTCATCAAATCTCAAGATAGATCTAAGATTCATAGCTCAAAACATGCTTAAACGGTCACATGGTTCTGAAACCCCAACATAGTTCATAGTCAAATTCATAATAGATAAAACCCACAAGTGAATCAACTTTGAATCATGCAATTTATGTAAAAAGGAAGCTTGGGCACCATGGGTGAAAGGACCCAATGGTTGAAACCCACAAACCTTGACTTTGGAGAGTTCCTTGATGAAAATTTGAAAGGAGACTTGAAGATTGGATGATCCCTTGAGATCCGGAAGAGATTTGGACACTTGATTTTGAGTGAAATAATAGTCTAAATGTTTGAGAGGATTTTGGGGAATGTCTTGTGTGATATGAAGGTAAAATATGGCTAAGTATAGGTATTTTCATGTATGAGAAGGCTTAGGCCCATGAATCAAAACCATTGTACCGAACTAAAAAAACCTGCATGAAATAACTCACTGGTGCACCCTAGCCACGTCGTGCAAAGGGCACGCGTGGTCATTGTTTTTTTTGCTCACTTTGTATTTTCAAAAGTCTCTATGGTTACTCTAACATCGGGGTTAGAGCCATTTTCCTCTCAATCATACTCCCTGATGAATAATATGATGTCAGAATTTTGATAGCGCGCACAGATTTTGAGATATATGTAAATTACTATTATGGGCACTTCCAAGGCACATTTTTGGGCACTTTTTGGGGTCGTTTCAATATCTTACCCCTTGGAAACTTTTGTCCCCAAATGTCAAAGAAACGCATATATGATATATAAACAGGGTGATTTCAGCCCACACGAGAATGTAACGATGCATCTAAACGTCATTTTCAGAAACCTCAACATAAGTGTCAAAATCAACATGAACTTGTCAATATAAACATGAATATGTGCAAATGACATGAGGACTAAGACTTATGAATTTGAACCATGGAGAAAGTACTTCATGTATTATCATAAGCTTGAATAGAATGAAGGAAATACAAATATTGCTTTTCTATGCCTGCTCCGACTCCCCGAGGGACACTTTTGACTTGACGAATACTACCTCCTCATCAATCAACTTTTCCACCCATCCAGCCAATGCCTCCACTGAGACCCTCTCCTAAGCTAATTTAACCTCCACAACACCCACGACCTCAAAGAAATTTATAGCACTAGAGTCACCAACACATCTCTCAACCTAGAAGCATGAAGAAACAGACGAGCCATATCGGATCCATAGGCAATTCCGATTCGCATGCAACCTCACCAATCTTCCTCTACACCCTATAAGGAATCACACCAAATCTTAACCCAATTGTCGACCTCGAACACAAATAGCCCACTTGGTACCTTAAACCACAATCGCCCCATTGTGAGAAAACCTCCACTGTACCATCCTTCAATCCAAAACTTCCAACTCTAATAAGGAGGAATCGAGGCCTCACTTAAACTAGACCTCTTTAACCAAAGAAGATTTGGAGCCACCAAGAACACTACACCACCATGCTGAACTTCCTCCAACATAACCCCCACTCTAGCCAAACTGATGGACCTCTATAGTCACCTCTCTTGCCACTATCATCAACATATGCTAGGCTACTTGGAGCACTAATTACAACTGCCTTACTGGGGAAAATAATTCACACTTATATCATAATCCTTAAGGAGTTCTAACCACTTTCTTATTACCTTAAAACACACTTATTTAGCAAACAACCTCTCATCCCCAAGACTTGCAGCACTACCCCAAATGGTCCACAAGCTCTAAATAAATCAGTGCTCCACCACTAGGGGCTACCTCAAACACATAAAGATACGATTTTAAGACCCTATTCGTGAAATCCATAAATATACCAGTGCATAAGTTCACCAAACAACTCCACCAATACTCAAATGCTTACTCCTAGCCCAAAAGTACACCTAGAGATATCAACTACCCTCATCCTCACTTTAGGACAAAACCCCAACCACAAATCAATCTTAGAGAAGTGATTAGCCCATTGTAGTTGGTCCAATAGATAGTCCATCATTAACCATCATATTATAACCTTATGGGTCCTACACTCAATGGAAGCATGATATGCATGTAGCCGAACCAACTCAAGAACTCCAACCCATCAAACCAAATTCAACCAAGATCACAAGACAAGACTTTATGCAACAAGGACAAAGAGAAACCCTTATAAGCCTTTCTAGCACTAATAAACTTGCATAAACAATTTTTTCTAGAAACAAAAGGAATAATGAAAGAAATAACAACTCCCAGAACCATCAAGACATGAACAATAAAACAAAGGAAAACCTCTAACTTATCGGTAGCATCATCGGGCACCTCATCCCCTACTTATATTCTTTGAAGGGCATAGAACCGATTGTGCCTAGGGGCACTACCTTTAGGACTAATGTTTGCACCCTTACCATGCTTACAAATACAATCATTCTTCTTATACCCCTTCTCACCATAATGGAAAGAAGCATCGGTGTCCTTCAAACATGGACCTCTATGAACCTTACCACATGTTGGACACAGAGCATCATCTTTATCTTTGGGACTTTGTACATTTCTTTCAAAATGGGCTCTCTTGTCCTCTGTACCCCTTCAATTCTTGTCTTTTCGTCCTCCAACTATTTGGCATAAGTCATTAGGCGGGACAAATCCTTTTCACTTATCAATATAGCGAACTAGCATTCCCCACTTACCAAATGGAATACATCCATCATGAACTTGTTCCTCCTAGACCTTCGATCAACCACCAATTTGGGAGCATATTTAGAATGTTGGTTGAAATTGAGCGCATAGTACCTCACACTCATCGACCCTTGCTTCAAATTCATGAACTCCACCATCTTGGCCTTCCTAAGCTTAAGAGGGAAGAACCGGTTAAGAAAATCACCTTAAACACCTCCATAGTACCATATTTTGATTTCCCTTCTCCTCCTTCCATTGAGCATACCATATTTGGGCCACCCCCTTGAGTTGGTAGGCTGCCAACTCCGACTTCTCTTCACATCTAACACCCATAATAGTCAATACTTTGTACACCTCATCCACAAATTCTTGGGGGTCCTCATACACCTTAGACCCATAGAACTCCGGCGGATTCATCCTCATAAAGTCCCTCACTCGAGATGTTGAGGTAGAACATGAGGATCTTGGGCCCCTTGGTTGATTTGATTGGCCAAGGCATGAGCCAACATGGTAAGAGCATCTCAGAATTCTTCATGAGTTAGTTTTTATTGGGTAGAGCGGGTTCTTCTTCCTCTTGTGTTGGGCATGATCTAGCATATCAAAGAACAATTGTTAGGGGGAATAACAGTACCTCAATTCTATAACACGACATTGATAATGAAGAAGGGAAACATTTCCTAAAATGTCTCATAGACTCTTGCTCATAGTTGTGGTGCATAACACAACCATGAAAAAGACTCTAATTGAAGTACTGTATTAGATGTCAAGGACCTAAGAACCTAGTACTTTGATACAAAGTTTGTCACGAACCAAAATAGGGCCAAGACATGACATAGAGAATAAGGAACCCGAATGAACCCCAAACACGCCTCTAAGCATATCATACACACATCCTTGATCGATGAAGCAAAAAAAAACAACCTAAGAAACACAAATAAGGCAAATAGAACTAAGGGAAAGAGTTAAAACACTTGAATAATATAAGTGAGTCAAAGCACAAGCGTAATATAAAACTTGTCCAACCTCCAGCGTAGAACTTAGCGGGGCAAAGACAACCAACCGGGCTCATGCTCATAGTCAAAGAATATCATAAAGAGTGACAGTCTTTAATGTATAGCATAAGAACATAAACATTGTCCTTGGAATGGAGGACTCACCAACTAGCTTGAATAGTAACCACTAGCAACATGGAGGAGGAGGATGACCAAAAGGAGCTCTGGTTCCTATATAGTAACATCATGTACGTATAGAGTATGCGTTAGTACATTTGATATACTAAGTATGTAGGATGCAATGCAACAAGAGATAGGCAACGTAATCTAAATGCATAAATATAGGTAATAGATAGCATAAAAAATATGGCATATATGAATGATGTTTGAAGTAAAAATCTGCTTATATGTAACATATTACGTGTGTGGAAAGAGATTATCATTTGGCTAATGGGTTTACCACCCTCCATCCTAGGCAATTATGGTACCAATCCCTCAACTCTGTTATCGAACGTATAACCTTCCATCCTAGGTGATTGAGGTATCAACCCCTTAATTATGTTAATGAACATCACACCCTCCTAGAGGAGTAGTAGTGTTTTATAACATGTGTTGTCATTATTTGTTATTTATGTATTAATTGTATCATATTTATGTATTGTCATGTGCTTTTGGTTATTAGTCATTTTTTGTTATTTCCTTTCTTTTACTTTTTGTCATATCTAGTTTATTCTGCTTATGGGTTTTTAAGACAAGGGTTTCTAGGAACAACCTCTCTACTTCTATGAGGTAGTGGTAAGAACTGTGTACATTCTACCCTTCCTAGACCCCATTTGTGGGATTCCAGTGGGCATGTTGTTGTTGTTGAACATCACACTCTCCATCAAAGTGCTCATTTCGCAGCACTATAGAGAAATTATCATACATATACATCCTTTCATCATCATAAGGTCATTCAACTAATGTGCCGTAAAATCATGCAAAAATCCATTTTAAAACCACCCACCAACACTTAGTAATACCATCATGTAATATACATCAAAACCCTTCATCAAATCTTAAGATAGATCTAAGATTCATAGCTCAAAATATGCTTAAATACTCACACTTTTATGAAATCCCAACATAGTTCATAGTTAAATTCACAATAGATAAGATCCATAAGTAAATCAACTTTGAATCATACAATTTATGTAAAAAAGAAGCTTAGACAACATGGGTAAAAGGACACAATGGTTGAAACCCACAAACCTTGACTTTGGAGAATTTCTTGATGATGATTTGAATGGAGACTTAAAGCTTGGATGAATTCCTTAAGATCCGGAAGAGATTAAGACACTTGATTCTGAGTGAAATAATACTGTAAATTTTTTAAGAGGGTTTTCGGGAATGTCTTGTGTGATATGAAGGTGAAATATGGCTAAGTAAAGGTATTTTCACGTATGGGAAGGCTTAGGCCCAATACCCAAAAGCCTTGCCCCGAACTCAAAAAAAACGCAGGAAATAACACACTGGCGCGTCGTGGCCACATCGCACTACGTGTGTTCCTACTCACTGACTTTTTCTCAATTTGAATTTATGAAAATCACTATTGTTGCTCTAAAGTCGGGGTTAGAACAAATTCCCACTCAAATTGACCCCCTAATTAAGAATATGAAGTCAGATTTTCAATATCACACACAAATTTTAAGATATATGGACATTACAATTCCAGACACTTCCGAGGCACATTTTTGGGCACTGGTTGGGGGCAGTTTCAGAGCTCTCCCAAGAGCTTCAACATTGTAGTGTTATTTCTATGAGGTTCTTGGTTTAGAAATGAGAAGATGCAGGTACTTAGACCATACCCTGGAAATATCGGAGATGTAGGGGTTTGTGTGGGTGCTATGTGATCTAGGTGCTAGCATAAATCATATGTGCATTGCAGTTTACAAAAAGCTTTGATTGGGATCCTCTACTCCAACTAGCATGCAGTTGTTGATAGCAGATCGTACGATGAATAAGCCTTTGGGGATATTGTATGATGTGCTTAGTCAAAGTTAGAAGTTCATATTCCTGGCAGACTTTATGAGAAGTCCCTATTATATTGGGAAAGCCCTTCTTGGCCACTGGACGGACCTTGGTCGATATGGAGGAGTGCCAACTATATTTTAGATTTGGGAAAGATGAGGTCATGTTCAAAATTTGCCAGCAAGCAATGATGGACAATGATGCAAGAGTGGTTTTTGTTATCGAGGTCGTTGATGATGCTGAACTAGAGGTACCCCTTGAAGTAAGATTAGGTTTTGACACTTGGGAAGCAATGCTGATAAACATAGATAGTGATGGTATACTATGGCGAGACAGTGAATGCTCTTGGGGTGTCTTACGGTCCTAGATGCCAAACAAAACTAGAGCTAGATTTGTAGAATCAGGAGTCACCACCCATAAGGCCCTCCATAGAAGACCCACATGTGTTAAAATTAAAGGCCCTTCCAGCACATCTAACATATGAATTTTTAGGAGCTAAGAACACTTCATCAGGCATAGTTGTTGTGGACTTGAATGATGAGCAAGTGAGTACCCTTTTAATGGTGCTTAAACAATTTAAGAAGGCCATCAAATGGACGATTGCAGATATCATTGGTAGCTCTCGTGGGGTAAGTAGACATAAAACCTAGCTGGTAAAGGACTATAAGCCAAGCATTGAGCACTATAGGCGCCTCAACCCTCCTATGCAAGAAGTTATGTGCAAAAATGGTTAGATGTAGGAGTAATCTACCCAATCGCCAATAGTGCATGGGTGAGTCCAGTGAAGTGCGTTCCAAAGAATGGAGGTATCACAGTGGTACCAAATGCTAACAACGAGTTAATCCCAATGTGGCCAATCACAGGATGGAGGGAATGCATAGAATACAGGAAACTGAATACTTCGACGGAAAAAGATCACTTCCCTATGCCATTAATGGATCAGATATTGGATTGACTAGCTAGAAAGGGGTGGTACTACTTTCTTGAGAGGTACTCAGGCTACAATCAGATCACCATTGCTCGAGAAGATCAAGACAAGATGACAATTACATGCCCCTATGGAACCTTTACATTCAAAATGATGACATTCGAGTTATATGATTCCCCAGCAATATTCCAGAGATGCATGATGTCCATCTTCCCATACATGGTGGAAGAAACTCTTGAAGTTTTCATGGATGACTTTAGTATGGTTGGAGACTTATTTAAGGATTGCTTGAAACATCAATATGCAGTTTTGCAAAGATGTCATTTGTTACTGAATTGAAAAGTGCCACATCATAGTTAAAAAGGGCATTATGTTGGGGCATAGGATATCTAGTAGAGGAATAGAGGTCGACAGAGCTAAAGTGGAGGTGATCGAGAAGCTCCCACCCCCCATCTCAGTAAAGGGTGTGAAGAGTTTCTTGGGGCAAGTAGGATTTTATCTGAGGTTTATAAAAGATTTTTCTAAAATTGCGTACTCATTTTGAAAATAGTTGGACAAAGAGGCTAAGTTCATGCTTGATGATGCGTTCCTCAAAGCCTTTGAAGAGTTGAAGAAAAGGTTGGCCTCAATGACAATCATTATAGCTCCTGACTAGCTCCAAGCCCTTTGAAATCATATGTGATGCTAGTAAGCTTGCGCTAGGTGTAGTATTGGGATAGCGCCAAGAGAAGGTATTAAATCCCATATACTATGCCAGCAAAGCCCTAAATACATCCTAAAAGAATTACACCATCACCGAGCAGGAGTTACTCATAATGGTCTTTGCATTCAAAAAGTTACGGTCATATCTATTAGGGGCCAAAGAGGTGGTACATGGAGACCACTTAGAACATAGATATTTGATGCCTAAGAAGGATACAATGCCAAGGTTAATGAGATGGGTTCTTCTCTTGCAAGAGTTCAACTTCGACATCAATGATAGAAAAGGGACAGAGAATCAGGTTGCAGATCACCTCTCCAGATTGCCAAGGTTAATGGATTGGTGATCAATGATTCTTTTCTAGATGAGAGAGTGTTGGTTGTATCTCATGATTAGATACCTTAGTATGCATTCTATGCAAACTATTCAATAAGTGACACTGTGCCACCTGATATGAACACACATCATTGTCGTAAGTTTATGTCTGATGTGTGGAAGTTCTTTTGGGATGATCCATACTTTTTCCGTGTATATACTAATGGTATTATTTATCATTCTGTTTCGTAGGTTGAGATGATGAGCATACTTAAGGCATGCCACTCGTCCTTGATAAGTAGGCATCATAGTGAATTCAAAACCGCTCACAAGATATTATAGTGTGGGTATTATTGGCCCACTATACACAAAAATGCCCATGAATATGCAAAAGCTTATGATAGGTGCCAATGAGAGGATGATGTTTCATGCAAACATGAGCTCTCTCTGAACCCCATTATGGTTATTGAGTTATTTGATGTATGGAGAATAGATTTCATCGGAACATTTGTTAGCTAACATGGAAACAAGTGTATCTTAGTTATTGTAGATTATATATCAAAGTGGATTGAGGCAGTGGCTCTACCCAACAATGAGGGAAAAAGTGTCATAACATTTCTTAAAAAGAACATCTTCTCAAAGTTTGGCACCCCTCGGGCAATCATCAATAATGGAGGTTCTCACTTCTACAATAGTCTCTTTAAAGCTCTTCTTGAGAAGTATAGAGTGAAACATTAGTTGCAATGCCTTATTATCCTCAGACGAGTGGGAAGGTAAAGGTGTCCAATAGGGAAATTAAATAGATTGTATCCAAGACTATGAATGCAAACTAGATGACGCATTATGGTCATACCGGATAGCATTCAAGACCCCTATGGGAATGTCTCCCTACCAATTTTTCTCTAGGAAACCATGTCACTTATCAGTGGAACTTGAGCATAAAGCAATGTGGTCACTGAAAAGTTGAATCTAGATTGGAATGATGTAGCAAACTCTAGGCTGAGGCACTCAATGAGCTTGATGAGTTTCAGTTCAAGGCATATGAGAGCTCAGCTTTGTACAATCAAAGAATGAAGCTGCAACATGACTGTTGCAATAAGAATCAATGATTTGCACCGGGGGACTTGGTGCTTCTCTACAATTCAAGACTGAAGTTGTTCCCTGGGAAACCCAAATCTTCATGGTTAGGACACTTTCGAGTAGCACGTGTCTTCAATCATGGGGCCATTATGTTGGAGAGACGAAATGGAGGAACTTTCAAAGTAAATGGCCAAAAAGTCAAGCCATACCTTGAAAATGTGTAAGAGATAAAAATAGTGGAAGAATAGGATCTTGAGGAAGTCTGAGTACTCAAGCTATCTATGTCATTTTACGACAATAAATCAGGTGTTGCTTAGGAGGAAATCAAAGGAACATTTGCGCTTAGGAGCTCAGGTATGCTTTTTGACACCTTATGTGTTATTCTAGTTTCATTTTTGTACGTTGGGGATAATGCACATCTTTTTAAAGGTGTATGGGTATTTATGTGCATTAGTGAAGTCTGAGTAGATTGGGTCCATAACTATCCCAAATTTTGATCTTGGGGTTTTCATGCCTGTGTTCTTTTTTCCCGTGGATATTTACTTTCTATTGAACCGGCATGTTAGGATATTTAGATAGTATTCATAGCATCTAGTGCCAATACTTGTGGCATATAGCATGCTTTGTGTTTTGTTTGAAAAAATGATACGCACCAAAAAATTTTGATTAATAGCTAAATAGAAACCATGCATGTTTAGGTGTATGACAATGTCTGTTCTCATAAGTGAGGATATATTGAGATAAAAAGCATGATCTGAGAGTTTTTTGTTGATAATGTATGTAGTGTCATGTGAGTGTGAGCTTAATTTGATGGATTCATGTGTTATGTGCTAACTCAGAACTTGCCCTGTTACTCTAAGTTAGATTGTAGATTAATTGGATTAGGAAAGGATCTTAGTCCGTTGTTCTAAATAGTCCACTTTAGCCTTAAAATGACCAACCAAAATGATGAAATATCCCTTGTTCCTAATGTTTGAGCCGAATACACACCTATTTTTAATAACCTGGGACTAGGGCCTAGACGTGGCACGGTGAATGGGGAACCCAGAGGGACCCTAAATAAGCCTCTTAGCATATCATACGCACATCCATAGTCGTAGAAGCAAAAAAACAAGTGAGTAAAATTGGGATAAATAGGGCTAAAAGAATTCTATGATATCATAAATCATAAGGAGTCAAGCTCATAGCATAAGTACATCATAATATTTCAACAACATCTCTAAACATAGAATGGAGTGGGGGCCAAGACACTTTCTGGGCTCACCCATATAATGTCAAACATCAACAAAAAGAAATTTTTGAAATAGCAAGAGAAAGTAGATAGTGTCCTCGAATTTGAGGACTCACCAAGCTTATCTTCAAGATGTCAAACTAGCTGCGTGGAGGAGGATAGTCAAATGGAGCTCTGGTTCCTACATGGTGACATCATGTAGGCATAGAGTATACGTTAGTACATTAGAATATACTATGTATGTAAGATGCAATGCAACATGAGATAGGCAACATAGTCAAAATGCATAATTATAAGGAAAAGATAGCATAATAATGATATAGAATGTATGATCAATGCTTAAGTAAATCATGCTTTGCAAATCATTCATCATGCATAGAACATAATATATAAGTGTGGGAAAAAACCTCATCCGACATAAAATAAGACCAAGCGAGCTACAAATTGTAATCCCGATGTCTACCCTACACCGGAAGAAAGAGGGAATTTACTTGCTAAGGTGAACCTCCTAATGCCTATGTGGATCCACTAAACATTATGTGAACCAAGTACTCGTCTATAGTTCCTAGGAACTCGCCTCAAGCGCGGACTCGGGTACTCGCCTCAAGCCCTCATATTTAGGGTACTTGCCTCTTAGAGATTTGGGGACTCGCCTCTAATCCCTTCACCTATCGTGGCACGTAGTTCTAAGAGTTGGGTACTCCCCTCTAGTCCACTCGGTGCTATGTCTAATCCAAGGGAATATAAAAGATAATCATACTTTAGCAACTTGGAATAAACATAGAGACATGGCACTAGTAGTTGTTAACATCATTAACCTCAAATGGTGAGCCTAACTTCAAACATAAGAATGGGTCATCATCAATAATACCCTTTCATTAACATCAACATCAGAGGGTCACAAAAGGTATAATCTTTGAGAAAAGGGGCTTAATCCGGCCCTACAGCATCATCAACATTTTCATGACTTAAACATATCTTTAGAAAGACCAAAATCATCATGACGTCCCTTGACTCATAAATCAACAAATAGATCATCAAAAGTTTAAGAATCCTTACAAAGGTATTTTACCAAACACTTGGCGGGTGTACAATGCTAGTAAAAAATCATGCAATTCAAGAGTGAAATCATACCAAAAAAATCAACGTGAAACAGTCACACTTTTATGAAACCTTAACATAGGTCATAGTCAAATTCATAGTAAGTAAGACCCATAAGTAAATCAACTTAAAAACATGTCATTTATGTAAATAAGGGAGCTTGGGCACCTTGGGAGAAAGGACTCAATGGTTGAAACCTTCATAACTTAGCATTGGGAAGTTCCTTGATGAAGATTGACATGAGAACATAAAGTATGAGTGATTTCCTTGGGATCTAGAATGAGGGTTTGACAGTTGAATTTTGGGTGAAATATTTGTCTAAGTATTTGAGAGAGTATTGGGGAATGTCTTGTATGACATGAAAGTAAAGTATGGTTAAGTATAGGTATTTTTACGCACGGGAAGGCTAAGGCCCAAGACCCAAAATCCTTGGACCGAAACAACAAAATTGGGTAAAAATAACACTGTCTGCGATGCGGACCCAACACACAGGACAAATTCATATAGCTCCACGACAGGTCCGCGTCGCGGAGCTGTCGCGGATAGCTACTGGAATTCGAAAATTTGTGAAAATCAACTTTTGCTACTAGTCTTATAAAATTCAGGTTATACCTATTCGCTACTTAATTTTTCCCCTAAACAAGATCATAAAGTCAGATTTTCGATATTAGGCACGGATTTTGAGATATATGAAAATTACGATTATGGGCACTTCCGAGGCACATTTTGGGCACTTTTTGGAGTCTTTCAATGACTCTCCCTTGGGAACCTTCATCGTCGAATGTAAAATAAGAATATATAAGAAGGGTAATCATGAACAAATTGGCCCCTACAAGAATGCAATCATGCACTTAAACATCATTTTCAAAAATCTCAATATAAGTGTCAAAATCAACATGAACTTGTCAATATAAACATGAATGTATACAAATGACATAAGGGCTGAGACTTAAGACTTGGAATTATAGAAAAAGTACTAGACGTATTATCATAAGCTTGAATAGAAAGAAAGAGGTATGAATATTGCTTCTTCATGCCCGTTCCGGTCCCAAAGAGACATTTTCGACTTGACAATTCTTCTAAAGGGCCTTCACGAGCACTACATCCTTATTAATCAACTCCTCCACCCATCTATCAAATACCTCCACCGGGACCTTCTCTTAAGCCAACTTATCCTCAACAACCACAACCTCAAAGAGTTTTTTGGCACTAGAGTCACCAACACATCCCCTCGACTAAGAAGCGTGAAGAACCAGATGAACTACATCCATATTTATAGGCAACTCCAATTCATATGTACCCTTACCAATCCTCCCCCAACACTCTATAAGGGCACACAAACCATAAACTCAATTCCCCTTCTTGCCAAACCGTACCACACCCTTCATATGTGGGGCTTCCAAGTGAACCCAATCCTCAACACAAGAACACATAGCCTACCTTAGTATCCAATGACACCATCTCCCCTTTTGGAGAAAACCTTCACTCTACCATCCCTCACCAAGGCCTCAAACTCTAACAAAACGAAAATCAAGGCCTTGCCTAAGTAGAGCTCTTCAACCAAAGAAGATTCGAAACTATCAAAGCCACTACACCACCCTTCTCACTTCACCCAACCTCATCTCCTTCGAAATTCACAACATCACCCTCAATGATTCAGAAACTCTTCCTTACTTCCTGAAA
Organism: Solanum clarkiae; assembly: GCA_011800125.2. NCBI lineage: Eukaryota > Viridiplantae > Streptophyta > Magnoliopsida > Solanales > Solanaceae > Solanum > Solanum clarkiae. The sequence goes on from JAABOM020000012.1 coordinate 12,127,769, forward strand.
CAACCAACACATCATCACTAAAGACCACCACAAATGTAACAACGTAGGAATTAAAGACCCTATTCATGAGCGTATAGATATAATCGGTATACTAGCCACCTAAAAGACACTACCCCAAATTCAAAATATCAGAAAGGACATGTAATAACTCATTGATCTCCGGAAATAACTCAACAGAAATAACATAGGTTCAACACCCCTAAATCTTATAAGAGTATAAATGCAACCCTTAGAGATCAATTATACCTTAAGACAAGAAATGGACTTAGCCCTTCAAAACCACCTTACAAACCCCAACTCAAGGACAAGTTTATTAGGGAATTGGAATCTAACTCTATGGGCCTACAATCAATGGAGACACAATATGCAAGCAACTAATCCATCCCAAGTATGACATCAAAACCCACTACATCAAACCCAATAAGTCACAAGGAAAGAACTATGAACTTTCCAACAACCCTGCACTCAACAAAGGGTAGACACTAAACATTCACGTAATAACTCGGGACACACAAAAAGCCCACTAGCAACCAAAAAGGAATAACGAAACCCTAATTCATCAAAATCAAAACCTTCAACTTACCTGCGAAGTACCATGCCAAGCCTAGTGACTCCCTAAGGGGTGTGGTTGAGAACGTCGACTACCATCCTTATAGTTCTTAGGGACCCATGAATAATGTCACATCTTATGATCCATTCAACAAACACGCAACGAAATCGGCTAAGTAATCTCTCGAATAGTAATTTCCACACTTGTTGAACGTAGGAGGAGCTTGTCCACTAACACCTTAGAAACGAATACAAAAAGTGCCCAAAAATGGGCCTCAAAAGTCCCCGAAATTATAATTTTCATATATCTTAACATCCATTCATGATATCAAAAATCCAACTTCATATTCTTGTTCAGGGGATAAAAATTAGGGGCAAAAGGGTCTAACTCTGATTTTAGAGAAACGGCATCAAATTTCAAAATTACCAAAATGCAAATTCTAGAGAGCTTTTATCGCCCTTGGAGCTACACGCCAAGGGCGTGCACTAGTGTTAAACTTTGTCCATTTTTGACTTTTTTCCAAGACTTTTAAGTCTTAAGCCCAAGTGTTCCAAAATATAAAAATACCTATACATAGCCATTTTTCATATCACGACCCAAGCCTAGGGCCTAGACATGACTGGCGAATAGGGAACCCGAAGGAACCCAAAACAAGCCTCATAACATATCATTACACATCCTTAATAATTAAATGGAATTTGAAGAATGGAAATAAGAGAAAAAGGGACTAAGTGAGAACTTGTCATAACATAGAGTCAAGAGATAATAGAATCAACTCATGCCATAAATACATAGCTTTTTCCAACAACACCTCTACTACATAGATAATGGCGGGGGCCAATACATACAACCAGGCTCACCCGCATAGTCGTAAGAAAATGATAAAGTAAAGAGAATATTAATACATAGTGTGAGAGAATAGTCTTTGTCCCCGGAATAGAGGACTCACCAAAGTCTAACTTGAACAATCCATCAAGCCACAAGATGAATAAATAGGATCTCCAGTCCCTATATGGTGATATCATGTAGGAAAGAGTATGCGTTAGTACGTTTGAATATACTAAGTATGTAGGATGCAATACAACAATAGATAGATATCATAATCCAAACTGCATAACGATAGGCAATAGGTATAATATAGTAATATGACATGCATGATCAATACATAAGTAAAACATACTTAAGTAAATCATGCTCATATAAGATATCATATGTGAAGAAGAGACCAAGCTAGCTTTCCAACCTTGGTTGGTTGATGATGCTCACACGCCAATCATCCTAGGTGGTGAGGTATAAACCCTCACATAGTTGATATTGGTCACACCCCAATCATCCTAGGTATTGATGTATAAACCCCTTATATGGTTAATGTTGGTCACACGCCAATCATCCTAGGTAAATAAGTATAAACCCCTCACATGGTTGATGTTCGTCACACCTCAATCATCCTAGGGGATGAAGTATAAACCCCTCACATAGTTGATGTTAGTCACACCCCAATCATCCTAGGTGGCATAGTATAAACCCCTCACATGGTTGATGTTGGTCAAACCCCAATCATCCTAGGTGGCGAGGTATAAAGCCCTCATATGGTTACCCCGGGCTCTTATACCCCCGGATTGGGCATGGTCTTGTGCAACACTTTATATAGGATTCATCATAAGCTCTGTTGCAATACCTTATGTTGGAATAATCATATACATAAGCTCATTTCATCATCATAACATCATTCATATCATATCTCATGCTTTGGATCTTCAATTTCTCAAGAAAACATAACCGGACATTTTATCAAACACCTTGGGGGTGTGTAATGGGGGTAAAAGAGCATGCAATTTAGAGATGAAATCATGCAGGAAAATTAGTGGTAAAACCTTTAACCAACACCATGCACCACCCCTAAGACATTCACATCAAAATCTCTTATCTATTCCAACATTAAGATCTAAGATTTGTGGCTCAAAACATGGTAAAACAACTATACTTTCATGAACTAAAATCACTGTGCAGTAAATTTCTCAATATACAAGACCCACATCTAAAATCAACTTTAAATATGCAATATTAATTAAAAGAGGGTTTAGGCACCATGGGTGGAAGGACCCAATGATTCAACACCACATACCTTAGCTTTGGAGAGGTTCTTGTAGAAGACTTTAATGGAGACTTGAAACTTGAGTGAAATCCTTGTAGAAATCCTTAATATTGGTCTTGAGTTTGGGACTTGAATTTAGGGTGAAATATGAGTCTATATTTTTGAGTGAGTTTTGAGGAATGTTTAGGATGATATGAGGGTGAAATAAGGCTAAGTATATGTATTTTCAAGTGTGGAAACCCTTAGTCCCAAGACTTAAAAGTCTTGGACCGATGTCAAGAGAAAATAGGACCAAAACAGACTGCTCACTAGAAATTGCACTTTCTGCATGGGCGAGTTTTACGAAAATAGGCATAAATACTTCATCCTAGCTCAGAATGAGGTGAAACGGAGTGCATTCGAAAGATAATTGAAAGGGATTTCGGTTGGTAGGTCGCAGGCCACCCGGTTCTTTTTGTGCTAGGAGATATTCCCCTTCAAACTGGACCCTCTTAAATAGCATCTTTTGCGATTTTTGGATTTTGATATGGTTGTTCTAAAGTTCGGATTAGGCATATTTGCCACTCAATTTAACCCCCTAAATAAGAATAAGAAGTCAGAGTTTCAAAATAATAAACGGATTCTTAGATATGTGGAAAACAAGATTTCGGGCACTTCTGAGGCACGGTTTGGGGGACTTTTTTTTGGGTCGTTTCAATATCTTCACCTTGGGAACGTTCGTCCTGAACGTAGAAGAGACATACAAGACAAGAGTAATCATGAACAAATCAGCCCCAATATGAATGCAACATTACATTTAAAACAGCGTTTTCAAAATCTCAACATAAGTGTAATATCATCATAAACTACATCATTATCAATCCACTTCTCCACTCATCCATCTAACACCTCCACTGGGACCTTCTCTTAAGTCAACTTACCCTTTTTAACACCCATAACCTCAAAGTGTTCTATAATACTAAAGTCACTAAAAAATCACATCTACCTAGAAGCATGACAAATCAGATTAACATATCTACAGCTAAAGGCAATCCCCAAACTTAAGCAACTTTAGCAACCTCCCTCTACACTCTATAAGGACTCACAATCCTCAACTCAATTGTCAATCTTAAATACACCTAACCCACTTGGTACTATAACCACCATCTCCCCCTTGGGAGACAACCTCCACTCCATCATCTTCTCACCCAAGACTTCCAACTCTGATAAGGTGGACTCAAGGCCTTTCCTAATCTAGTCCTCTTATCCCAAGAAAATTTGGAACCATCAAGAACCCTATACTACCATTCTCAACTTCCTTCTACCTAACTCCCTATCTAGTTGACCGATGGACTCTACTAGCATCCTCCTTGCCACCATCAACAACACTTGCTAGGCTACCTAAAGTACCAACCACAACACTAGCCTTACCGGAAAAAAACTAATGCACTCTCACATCATAATTCATAAAGACTTCTAACCACCTTGTTGCTATCCACAATGCGTACTTACAACATTTAGCAAACAACCTCTCATCCTCCAAGACTTACAACACTACCCCGAAATGATTCACAAGCTCTAAAACAATCAATAATTTGTTACTAGAAATCACCACAAACATGCCAAGGTAGGATTTTAAGACCCTATTCAAGAAACCCACAGTCATTACAGGTGCATAAATCAATCAAGTAGCTCCATCAATACTAATGATGCTCACTCCTAATATGAAAAGACACTTAGGGATATCACCTATCTTCATCCTCACTTGGGGACAAAACCCGAAATAAAGATCAATCTTGGAGAAGTGACTAACCCATCGTAGTTGAGTAAATAGAACACCAACCTTACCCATCATCTTACAACCTTACGGTTTCTACACTCATTAGAAACATGCTTAGCAAGTAGCCCAAACTACCCAAGATCCTCAACACAACAAGCTAAGTCGTCATCCTACAAGAATACTTATAATATGCATCAAAATACTCTCAAAGAGGCAATAGACATTTTTCAAATCATTTCAATGCACAATTGGGCTTAAAAGCCAAACACCATTTATAATAATTCATACTTAGGCTCAAATGCCAAAATCATAATTTCATAGTCATAATACTCACACATAGGAATGATCTATTCATATACCAATTGGTGCAAGCACCCAAAATATTTAAAGAGCCAAAATCAAAGACATATATGTGATCACAATATTGTTATAACCAACCTTTTATCAAAATCATACCATAAAACGAAATTGGGCTTACCCATAACATAACTTTTCAAAATAATTTGTGTACATGAATGCATATGCTATGAACAATCAGAAAATGACATGGGTAATTAAGACTCCATTTAAAATCAACATTTCTAGTATGAAGTTGAACTGAAAACATAATTAATTCTATATTTAAATGCATAGTGTAATCTCTCATGCATAAATGATTTCAAAAGGGGAACATGCATACTTATAACTCCATAAGCCTAAGGTAAATCCTTATATAATAGTTTAAATCACATTAAAATCATCAAATAAATACTATACATGCATCAATAGAATATTAGGAATCATAAGATTCAAATCCTAAGTTAAAATAAGTAAAATCCATGTAGGTTTTCTTAAAAATAAATTTTGGGTCTCCTTGATTAAAAGGAATCAAGGATCCACCCACATACACAAGAACCCTATTAGAAATAAGGAATAACAGAAGAAATAGCAACCCCCCGAACCTATCAAATCACCCTACTCACAACCTATGGCAATAGCCCATTAAACCCAAGAGGCTCCTAATATCCGGTGAAGTCAAAGGTCTAGGCTAATCTCTAATCACCTTCGTCTTTCTAAGGTTCACCTTAATACCATCACTTAGAATGACACAACCTAGGAGGTAACCTCTTACCACCAAAATTACCATCTCACCTACTAGCACCCAACCTTCTTCCTTAAACTTATGGTACTACTCTCAAATGATTCACATGCACTACCTCATTGGAGAACGAACCACATTATCATCACCAAAACCACCATAAATATATTAGAGTAGGGACTAAAGATCTTACTCATGAGACTTATCGGCATAACCAGCGTACTAGTCAAACTAAAAGACACTATCCCAAATTCAAATTATCGAAAAGGGACATTCAAGGACTCATCTACCACCACTAACAATTCTATAAACAAAACAACTTAGGTTCATCACCTTCAATTCTCACAAGATGATAAATGCAACCCCTTAGAGACCAATTATACCTTAAGACAAAAAATGGATTAGTGACCTCCCCCTCCAGGACAAGCTCATTAGGGATTAGGGATCTAACTCTATGGGTCCTACTATCCATGAAGACATAACATACATGCAACCATTCTATCCTTAGTATGACATAAAAATCCACTACGCCAACTACAACAAGTGACAAAGCAAGAACTAATGCAATACAAACCCAGATCGACACCTATGAACGTTCTAGCAACAATATACCCAACCAAGAGATAAAACACCAAATGTTCAGGTCACAACTCAGGTCACACAAGAAGCCCCACCATTAACTAAAAGAAGAGAGAGGAAATAGTGAAACCCGGATCCATCAATATCAAAACCTTGTACTTACCTTCCTTCAGCTTCCTCTTTGAAGTGGCATGATCAACTAAAAGAGCAAAGAACAATCCTTAGAGAGGAAAGCCCTATCTCACTTCTAAACCACGATATCGACCATGAAGAATAGAACATTTCATAAAATATCCCATAGCCTCCTACTCATAGTTATGGTGCACAATACAACCATGAATTCCTCTAATCGACGCGGTGTATTAGACTCTAAGGAACTAACAACCTAGTGCTTTGATACCATCTTTTCACGACCCAAGCCTAGGGACTAGACATGACCGGCGAATGGGGAACCCGAAGGAACCCCAAACAAGTCTCATAGCATATCATTGCACTTCCTTGGTTTCAGAACAATTAAATAACATTTGAAGAATGGAAATAAGGGAAAGGAAGACTAAGGGAGAACTTGTCATAACATAGAGTCAAGAGCTAATAGAATCAACTCATGCCATAAATACATAGCTTTGTCCAACAACACCTCTACTACATAGATAATGGCGGGGGACAAGACATATAGCTAGGTTCACCCTCATAGTCATAAGTAAATGATAAAGCAAAGAGAATCTTAATACATAGTGTGAGAGAATAGTCCTTGTCCCCGAAATGGAGGACTCACCAAAGTCTAACTTGAACAACCCATCTAGCCACAAGAAGAATCAATAGGATCTCCAGTTCCTACATGGTAATATCATGTAGGAAAGAGTATGTGTTAGTACGTTTAAATGTACTAAGTATGTGGGATGCAATGCAATAATAGATAGACAACATAATCAAAAATGCATAACTATAGGCAATATGCATAATATAGCAATATGATATGTATGATCAATACATAAGTAAAACATGCTTAAGTAAATGATACTTATATAATATATCGTATGTGAAAAAGAGATGATGCTAGCTTTCTAACCTTGGTTGGTTGATGATGGTCACACCCCAATCATCCTAGGTGGTGAGGTATAAACCCCTCACATAATTGATATTTGTTACACACCAATCATCCTAGGTGGTGAAGTATAAACCCCTCACATTGTTGATGTTGACAACACCCAAATCATCCTAGGTGACGAAGTATAAACCCATCACATTATTGATGTTGGTCACACCCCAATTATCCTAGGTGGTTTATACTCATTGTTGATGTTGGTCATACCCCAATTATCCTAGGTGGTGAAGTATAAACCCCTCACATGGTTGATGTTAGTCACACCTTAATTATCCTAGGTGGCGAGGTATAAACCCCTCACATGGTTACCCGGGCTCTTATCCCCCTCGGATTGGGCATGGTCTAGTGAAACACTTTATATAGGATTCATCATAAGCTCTAATGTAATATCTCATGTAAGAATAATCATGTACATAAGCTCATTTCATCATCATAATATCATTCGTATTATATCTCAAGCTTTGGACCTTCAATTTTTCAAGAAAACATAACCAGATATTTTATCAAACACCTTGGGGGTGTTAATAGGGGTGAAAGAGAATGCAATTTTTAGATGAAATCATGTAGGAAAATTAGTGGTAAAACCTTTAATCAACACTTTGCACTACCCACAAGACATTCACATCAAAACCTCTTATCAATTCCAACATTAGATCAAAGATTTGAAGCACAAAACATGCTAAAACAACCATTCTTTCATAAACTAAAATCATTGTGTAGTAAATTTTTCAATATACAAGACCCACCTGTAAAATTAACTTTATATATGCAATATTAATTTAAAAAGGGTATAGGCACCATGGGTGGAAGGACCCAATAGTTCAATACCACATACTTTAGCTTTGTAGAGGTTCTTGAAGAAGCATTTCATTGAGACTTGAAGGTTGAGTGAAATTGTTGAAGAAATCCTTAAGATTGGTCTTGAGTTTGGGACTTAAATTTAGGGAGAAATATGAGTCTATATGTTTGAGTGATTTTGGGGAATGTTTATTATTATATGAGGGTGAAATAAGGCAAAGTATATGTATTTTCAAGTGTGGGAACCTTTAGGCCCAAGACTTAAAAGATTTGGACCGAAGTCAAGAGAAAATAGGATAAAAACGGATTGCTCACTGAAAATTGCATTCTCTACACAGGCGAGTTTTACGAAAATGGGGCATAAATCCTTCATCCGAACTCAAAATGAGGTGAAATGAAGTGCGTCATAAATCTAATTCAAAGTGATTTTGGTTGGTACGTGTAGGCCACATGGTTCGTTTTGAGCTAAGAGATATTGCCTTTCAAAGTCGACCCTCCTAAATAGCATCTTACGCAATTTTCAAACTTTGATACGGTTGCTCTAAAATTCAGGTTAGACTCATTTCCCACTCAATTTATCCCCTAAACAAGAATATGAATTCATATATTCAAAATAACAAATGGATTCTTAGATATATGCAAAACAAGATTCCGGGCACTTTCGAGGCACGTTTTCGGGCACTTTTTTTGGGTCGTTTCATTTGACCCTCATATCATTATAAATATTCATGAATACTCACTCAAACGCTTAGCCAATATTTTATCTCCTAAATTCAAGACTCAAGACCCTTTTCAAATCTTAAGGATTGCACTTAAGCTTGAAGACTCCATCTCCGATCTTCATCAATTTCATCTCTAAGGCTAAGGTATGTGGGTTTCTTTCATGAGTTTTTCACCCATGATGCCCAAGTTTCCTTCTCCTTAAAATTTCATGATTTAAATTTGGTTTACTCATAGGTCTTATCTATTATGAAAATCACTGTACACTATGTTTGTGCTTCTGTAATTGTGATTGTTTACTATGTTTTGAATCACGAATCTAAGGTCTATTGAAAGGTTTAATGAAGGGTTTTGAAGTTTATTTCTTGGGAATGCTACCAAGTATCTATTGAAGCTTTTACGTTCAATTTCCAAGCATGTTTTCACTCTTGAATTGCATGGTTTTACACTAGTACCACACATCCTCTAAGTGTTTGATAAAATGTCCAACTATGGGTTTTTGAGGAATAAAAGGTCCAATACATGTCTTGTGAGTTGACTACCTATATGATAATGATATGATAATGAAATGAACGTGTGTATAACATATTCTCTATATAGTATTGGAATGTGACCATGCTCTACTTGGGGGTTGTGAAATGGGTAACCTTGTTGGGGGTTTGTACCCATCAACCTTGTTGGGGGTTTGTACTCATCAACCTATCAGGGAGTTTGTACTCTGGCACCATGGGTGGTAGGGTGAAATGATCCACCAACCTATCGGGGGGTTTGTATTCTGACACTATAGGTGCTAGGGTGCGGCAATCTACCAACCTATCGAGGGGTTTGTACTCCAATACCAAGGATGGAAGGGTGTGACGATCCACCAATAGCTTAATGATCTCTTCTTACACATATGTTCTATTTTATGTAAGCATGTTTTCCTTAAGCATTAATCATACATGCCATATTACTATAATGTTATCTATTGCATATCTCTATGCATTTTGATATGATCCTTTCTATTATTGCATTGCATCCTACATACTTAGTACATTCAAACGTACTAACGCATGCTCTATGCCTACATTATGTCACTATCTAGGAATCGATGCACCGCTTGATCATCACCCTCTCCATGTGGCTAGTATGACTTCTATCAGGCTTGTTGGGGAGTCCTCCATTCCGTGATGTTACTTATGATCTCTAGCTTTGTATTAAGACTTTTCTCTCTTTTGGTTACGTATTAACTATGAGGTGAGCCCTATTACTTTATATTGGCCCCCGCTCTTATCTTTATGTAGTAAGAGGTGTTGTTGGACATGTTATGTATTTATTTCATAACCCTTATCTCCATTGACTTCTGTTGTTCATTTTGTAGAAGTTCCCCATCAGCCCATTTACCCTTGCATCTAATGTTTTATGATACTTTATTGTTTCTATGACCAAGGATGTGTAATGATATGTTAAGAGGTTTGCTTGGGTTCCCTTCGAGTTCCCCATGTACCGTGTCATAGCTAGGCCCTAGGCTTGGGTCGTGATAAACTTGATTTCAGAGCAATAGGTTATTAGATCCTTGGAGTTCAGCACATTTCATTGATTAGAGTCTTATTTATGGTTGTGTTGTGCACCACAACTATGAGTAGGAGGCTGTGAGATGTTTTAGGAGTCGTTTCCCTTCTTCATGTTCTAATTTATGCTATAGAGTTGAAGTAAGCTTCCCTCCCCTAACAATTGTTCTTTTCTTATGCTAGATCATACCTAACACAAGGGAAAGACAAGCCCACACAACTAAGGAGGGAGCGACCAATAGGGAGCTTAGGGATGTTCTCACCTTGCTTGCACAAATGGTGGCTTATCAATCCAATCAAGGGGCCAAATCCCCTCATGCTCTTACACTGGCCTCTCGAGTGAGAGACTTCATGAGAATGTGTCCCCCATAATTTCATGGGTCAAAGGTGAGTGAGGGTACTCAAGAATTCATTGATGAGGTTTATAAGATTTTATCTATTATGGGTGTGAGGCTGGAGGATAAGGCGGAGTTGGCGTCCTACCAACTCAAAGGGGTAGCTCAAATATGGTACAACCAATGGAAGGATGAGAAGGGAGTTGGCTATGTGGTGCTTTGGGAAGAGTTCAAGGTGGCCTTCCTTAATTGGTTCTTTCCCCTTAAACTTAGGGAAGCTAAGGTGGTGGAATTTAAGATTTTTAGACAAGGGTCCATGAGTGTGAGGGAGTATGCCCTAAAGTTCAACCAACTTTCCAACTTTCTAAATGCTCTACACTTGGTCGCTGACTCGAGATCTAGGATAAACAAATTTGTGATAGGTGTTTTCGACTTGGTTAGTGAGGAGTGCCAGTCTGCCATGTTGATTAGTGAGATGGAGTTGTTACGTTTGATAACCTCTGTCGAGCAATTGGAGGAGGAGAAGTTGAGGAAGAGGAGGGGCCATGAGGCTAAGATGGCTTGTTTTGAGAGCAAGTTCCAAAAGGGTGGTCGGATCCATCAAGGCTAAGGGTTCTCTTATGCTCATAATAGGGGATTCGTCAGTGACTTCCAAAGGACTCAAGGTGTTTGTATGGGGATTCCTAATGAGGTGTGTCCTAGGTGTGGAAGGGGTTATAAAGGCCCGTGTTGGAGAGATACTAATGTGTGCTTTGGATGTGGGGAAATAGGTCATAAAAAGGTGGATTGCCCTTGAAGTTGCAACAAGGGTAAGGAGATTCGTCCACAAGGTGAATGCAATTCCTTTGGGAAGCGGTGGCTGACAAGATGGTTCCCCAAGGAACAACCGATTTTATGGTTTTTATAGGAGGCAAGGGGTTAATGATATGCCCGATATTGTTACTGGTATATTGAAAATCTTTGACTTTGATGTATATGCATTTATTGATCTGAGTGCCACTCTTTCTTTTGTCACCCCCTTTGTTGCCAAAACATTGCATATTGACCACGAGTTGTTGCATGAGTCATATGAAGTGTCTACTCCTATTGGTACATAATTGTTGCTTAAAAATATTATAGTAGTTGTCCTATTAGCATCTTACATAAAGTGTTGCCTTGTGATCTTGTTATGTTAGACATGGTTGATTTTGATGTCATTCTTGGGATAGATTGGTTGCATGCCTACTATGCTTCTATTTATTGCAAAACCCATAGGGTCAAATTCTAATTTCCAAATGAACCCATCCTTGAGTAGGAGAGTCAAGATGTGGTGGTCAGGGGTAGATTCATCTCTTGTATTAATTCCCGTAAGATGACCTCTAAGGGGTGTCTTTACCATCTTGTGAGGGTTATAGATGTAGAGTCTAAAGTCCTTCCCATAGAGATGGTTCTGATTGTATATGAGTTTCTTGATTTCTTCCCAAATGACCTTCCCGGTGTTCCTCCTGAATGGGAAATAGACTTTGGCATAGACCTCTTCTCCGATACTCAACTCATTTCTATTCCCACTTACCATATGGCCCTTGTAGAGTTAAATGAGTTGAAGGAACAATTGATGGACTTGTTGGAGAAGGGTTTTATTAGGCCTAGTCAATCCCCTTGAAGTGCATCGGTGTTGTTGTTGAAGAAGAAGGATGGGTCTCTTATAATGGTGTATTGACTACCGGCAATTCAATAGGGTCACTATCAAGAATAAGTTTTCTCTTCCAAGGATTGATAACTTATTTGACCAATTGCAATGGGCTAACCATTTCTCTAAGACTGATCTTTTGTCTGGGTATCATCAAGTGAAGGTAAGGGAGTGTGATATTCCCAAGATGGCCTTCCAGACTAGATATAGGCATTATGAATTTGTTGTGATGTCTTTTGGGTTGACCAATGCACCAGCCATCTTCATGGACCTTATGGATAGAGTCTTCAAAACCTACCTTGATTCCTTTGTTATGGTCTTCATTGATGATATTTTCATCTATTTTCTTGGTGAGGGGGAGCATAGGACTAATTCGAGGGTTCTGCATCAAAGATCGAGGGAGGAGAAATTGTATGCTAAATATGAAAAGTGTGAATTTTGGTTGAAGGAGGTGGATTTCCTAGGGCATGTGGTGTCGGGGGATGGTATAAAGGTGGACCCTAAAAAGATCGATGTGATTAGAAATTGGCCTAGACAATTGACCCCATTGGACACTAGGAGTTTCTTGGGCTTAGCGGGTCACTATCGGAGGTTTGTGAATGAGTTCTCTTCTATTGCTTCTCTTATGACAAAATTGACTCAAAAGAAGGCTAAGTTTGTGTGGACTGATGAATATGAGAGGAGTTTCCAAACTTTAAAAGATAAGCTTGTATCCACTTCTATATTGTCACAATCGGATGGGTTTAAGGGATTTGTTATGTACTGTGATGCTTCTACTGTCGGTTTGGGTTGTGTGCTAATACAAAATGGTAAGGGGATAGCCTATACTACGAGGCAACTCAAAGTTCATGAAAAGAACTACCCTACTCGTGATCTTTAATTAGCTGCCGTAGTGTTTGCTTTGAAAATTTGGCGACATTATTTGTATAGGATGCATGTGGATGTGTTCAACGATCATAAGAGCCTCCAATAGGTCTTCACTCAAAAAGATTTCAACTTGAGGCGAAGAAGGTGGCTAGAACTTCTTGAAGGCTATGATATGAGCGTGCATTATCATCCTAGTAAGGCAAATATGGTGGCGGATGCCTTGAGTAGGGTTGTCCATGGGTAGCCTAGCTCATTTTGATAGTTGTGAGAAGGAGATGGCTAGGAAAGAGCATCAGTTGGCTAGGTTGGGGTTTATATTAGAAGAGGTTAATAGTGGTGATGTTGTTGTTGTTTGTCACGGTCCAAGCCTAGGGCCTAGATATGACCGTCGAATGGGAACCCAAAAAAACCCCAAACAAGGCTTATAGCATATCATTACACATCCTTGGTAGTGGAAGTCATATAAAACATCATAAGAAACATGAGCAAGGGTAAATGGGACTAGGAGATAGAGATAGAGTTTAATACCTAAATAACCTAGATAAGTCAAAGCTCAAACATAATATATAACGTGTCCAACAACACCTCTAAACATGGATACTTAGTGGGGTCCAAGATAAAGCAATCGGGCTCACTCTCATAGTAAAAATAGCAATAAGGAAGAAGGAATCAATACGTAACATAAGAAAAATAGACCAACGTCCCCGAAATGGAGGACTCACCAATAAGCTTGAGTGAAGCCGCACTAGCCACGTGGGTGGAGATGCTCAAGCGGGGCTTCTATTCCTACATGGTGATATCATGTATGCATACAGTATGTGTTAGTATGTTGGAATGTACTAAGTATGTGGGATGCAATGCAACAATAGATAGGTTTCATAATAAAAATGCATACAATAGACAGTAGCCATAGTATAGCAAAATGGCATGTATTTTAAATGCATAAGTAAAACATGCTTAAGTAACTTATGCTTGCATAGAACATATTATATGTGTGAGAATAGACCATCGTACATTGGTGTGACGTACCAACCCTTCACTTGAGTTAATGAGGTACCAACCCCTCACTTTGGTTAATGAGGTACCAACCCCTCACTTTGTTAAATTTCATCACTATTGCTACCTTCCATGAAATTCAACTCATGAATACCACACTCTCATCATCATAAAGTTTACATATACATTTATATCCTCTCATCACTATACATCATGTGCATACCATTTTTTTTATCATCATTCCATCATCATACAATCATCATAACACTTTTCCACTCATAAGACATGCATTGGAACTTCAATTCCTCAAGTAACTCTACCCGGACATTTATTTTATCAAACACATGGGGGGATGTAATGGGGGTAAAAGACCATGCAATGTAGAGATTAAATCATACAAGAAAATCAGTAGTAAAACCATAAATCAACACCTTACAACACCCCAATACATTCACATCAAAATGCCTCATCAAATCCAACATTAGATGCAAGATTTAGAGCTCAAAACATGCTAAAACAACCATACTTTCATTAACTAAAATCATTGTGCAGTAAATTTCTCAATATACAAGACCCATATGTAAAATCAACTTTAAATCATGCAATATTAGTAAAAAGAAAGTTTAGGCACCATGGGTGAAAGGACCCAATGGTTCAACACCACATACCTTGACTTTGGAGAACCCTTGAAAAAGATTGGAAATGGAGACTTGAAGCTTGAATCAAATCCTTGATGAAATCCTTAAGATTAGTCTTGAGTTTGGGACTTGAATTTATGGTGAAATATGTGTCTAAGTGTTTGAGAGGATATTGAGTAATATTGATGATGATATGAGGGTGAAATAAGGTAAAGTATAGGCAAAAACACATACGGGAACCCTTGAGCCCAATGCTTGAAAGTCTTGTACCGAAATAAAAAAAAACAGAGCCAAAATAACAGTGGTCCACATCGTCGTGTTCACTGGAAATCATTATTTTCTGCACAAACAAGTTCTACAAAAATGGGCATAAATCTTTCATGCGAACTCAAAATGATGTTCAACCAAGGGCACTGTAAAACTAATTTAAAGCGATTTAACTTGGTATGTCATGGGCCACTTAACTCTTTGTGTGCTTAGAGATATACCTCTTCAAAGTTGACCCTCCTAAATAAATTTATTGCAATTTTAGAATTTTGATACGGTTGCTCTAAAATTCGAGTTAGACCCATTTTCACTCAATTTGACCCTGTCACAAGAATATAAAGTTGAATTTTCAAAATAACGAATGGATTTTTAGATATATGGAAATTACGATTCTGAGCACTTTCGAGACACATTTTCAGGCATTTTTTGGGGTCATTACAATATCTCCCCTTGGGAACATTCGTCCCTGAATGTAAAAGGGATGTACAAGAGAAGAATAATCATAAGGAGATCATCCCCAACAAGAATGCAACAATACACTTTAAAACACCAACTTAAACATGAATGCATATGAATGAGATAGGGGCTGGAACATGAGACTTGGAATCATCAAAAAGACTTGACATGTCATCATAATCTTGAATAGAATGAAAGACATACAGATATTTCTCTTCCATGCCCGCTCCGGCTTCACGAGAGACACATATGAATAGACGACTCTTCCCAAAGGGCCTTGAAGAACACTACATCATTATCAATCAACTTCTCCACTCATCCATCCAACATTCCCACCAGAACCTTCTCTTAAGCTAACTTACCCTCCTTAACACCCAAAAACTCAAAGTGTCCTATAACACTAAAGTAACCAACACATCACATCCACCTAGAAGCATGAAAAATTGGACAAACCATAACCATACCATAGGAAATTCCCAAACTTATGCAACCTAACCAACCTCCTTTCACACTCTGTAAGGACTCACAATCCTCAACTCAATTGTCAATCTTAAATACACCTAACCTACTTGGTACCATAACCGTCATCTCCCCTTTAGGAGACAACCTCCACTCTATCATTCTCTCACCCAAAACTTCCAACTCTAATAAGGTGGAAAATAAGGCCTAGCCCAATGTAGTCCTCTTATCGCAAGAAGATTTGGAACCACAAAGAACACTATACCACTATTCTCTACTTCCTTCAACCTAATTCCCTATCTAGACGACCGTTGGATCCCACTAATCTCCTTCTTGCCACCACTATCCGCACATGCTAGGCTACCTAGAGCACCGACCGCAACATTATCCTCACTGAGGAAAAGTAATGCACACTCATTCATAATCCTTAAAGAATCTCAATCACCTTCTTGCTATCCACAATCCACACCTATCATATTTAGTAAACAACCTCTCATCCTCCAAGACCCTCAACACAACATGCTAAGTGATCATCCCACAAGAATAATTATAATATGCATATGCATACTTTCAAAGAGGCAATAGTTATTTTCCAAATCATTTCAACGTACTATTGGGATTAAAAGCCAAACACCATTTGTGATAATTCATACTTGGGTTCAAATGCCAAAATCATAACTTCATAGTCATAATACTCTTGCGTAGGAATAGGCCATTCATATACAAAATGGTGCAAGCACCCAAAATGCTTAAAGAGCCAAAATCAAAGACATATATGTGATCACAGTATTGTCATAACCAACTCTTTATCAAAATCATACCATAAAACGAAATTGGGTTTACCCATAACATAATTTTTCAAAATAATCCGTGTACATGAATGCATATGCTATGAAAAATGAGGAAATGACATGGGTAATTAATACTCCATTTAGAAATCAACATTTATAATATGAAGTCAAAGTGAAAACATAATTAATTTCGTATTTAAATCAATAGTGTAATCTCTCAAGCAAAAATATTTTCAAAAGGGAAACATGCATAATTATAACTTCGTAAACCCAATGTAAATCCTCATATAATGGTTTAAATCACATTAAAATCATCAAATAAACATTATCCATGCATCAATAGAATCTTAGAAATCGTAATATTAAAATCCCAAATTAAAATAAGTAAAATCCATGTAGGTTTTCTTGAAAATAATTTTGGCTCTCCTTGATTGGAAGGGATCAATGATCAACCCTCGTACACATGAATCCTACTAGCATCCAACCTTCTTCCTTAAACTTGTAATACTACCCTTAGATGATTTACATGCACTACCTCAAAATTTAAAATATCGGAAAAGACATTCAAAGCCTCATCTACCACCAACAACATTTCTATTAAAAGCAACATAGGTTCAACACCTCCAATTCTCATAAGATGTTAAATGTAATCCCTTGGAGATCAATTGTATCTTAAGTCAAGAATGGACCTACTTCCCTTGCGACCACTTGACAACCTCCCACTCAAAGGCGAGTTCTTTAGGTACTCGGATTCTAACTCTATGGGTCTCACCATCCATGGAGACACAACACGCATGCAACTATTCCATCCCAAGTACAACATCAAAATCCACCACATCAAATCTACAAAGCTACAAAGCAAGACCAAATGCAGTACAACTCGGATCAACACGTATGAACTTTCTAGCAATAATATACCTAACCGAGAGAATAGATACCAAAGATCTACACAACCACTTGTGCAAACAAGAAGCCCCACAATCAACTAAAGGAATAGAGAAGAAATAGTGAATCTCAAATCCATCAAAATCAAAACCTTCAACTTACCTTCCTCCTTGAAGTTGCATGATCAAGTAAAAGAGCAAAGAACATTTATTAGAGGAGAAAGTACTATCTCTCTTATAAATCATGACATAGACCATGATGAAGGGAAACATTTTCTAAAATTTTTCATAATCTCCTACTCATAGTGGTGGTGGACAACACAACCATGAATAAGACTCTAATCGACGCAGTGTGTTAGAGTCCGAGGATTTTTCAACCTAGTGCTCTGATACTATCTTTGTCACGATCCAAGCTTAGGGCCTAGACATGATCGACAAATGGGGAACCTGAAGGAATCCCAAACATACCTCATAGCATATCATTACACATCCTTGGGCGCAGAAGCAATATAAAACATCAAAAGAAACATGAACAAGGTTAAATGGGACTAAGGGATAGAGAGAGAGAGAGAGTTTAGTACTTAGATAAGCTAGATAAGTCAAAGCTCAAACATAATAAATAACATGTCCAACCACACCTCTAAAGATAGATACTTTGCAGGGGCCAAGACAAAGCAACCGGGCTCATTCTCATAGTCAAAATAGCAATGAGGAAGAAGGAATCAATACATAACACAAGAAACATAGACCAACATCCTTCGACTGGAGGACTCATCAACAAGCTTGAGTGAAACCGTACTAGCCATGCTGGTGCAGATGCTCAAACGAGGCTTCGATTCCTATATGGTGATATATGCGTTAGTACGTTGGAATGTACTAACTATGTGGAATGCAATGCAACAATAGATAGGCTTTATAATCAAACTGCATACAATAGATAATAGGCATAGTATAACAAAATGGCATGTATGTTAAATGCATAAGTAAAACATGCTTAAGTAACTCATGCTTGCACAACACATATCTTATGTGTGAGACTAGACCATCATATATTGGTGTGAGGTACCAGCCCATCACTTGGTTTAATGAGGTACCAACCCCTCACTTTGGTTAATGAGATACCAACACATCACTTTGGTTAATTTCATCACTATTGCTACCTTCCATGAAATCAACTCGTGAATACTATACTCTCATCATCATAAAGTTAGCATGTACCTTCACTTCCTCTCATCATTATAAATCATATACATATTATTTTTTCATCATCATTCCATCATTATTTCATCATCATATAATCACCATAACACTATTCAACTCATAAGACATGTATTGGAACTTTAATTCCTCAAGTAACCCTGGCCAGAAATTTTATCAAATACTTGGAGGGTGTAACAGGGGTAAAAGACCATATAATTTAGAGATGAAATCATGCAAGAAAATATGTAGTAAAACCATCAATCAACACCTTACATCACCTCCAAGACATTCACATCAAAACCCCTCATCAAATCCAACATTAGGTCTAAGATTTAAAGCTCAAAACATGCTAAAACAATCATACTTTCATGAAATAAAATTACTGTGCAGTAAATTTCTCAATATAGAAGATCCACATGTAAAATCAACTTTATATCATGCAATATTATTACAAAGAAATCTTAGGCACCATGGGTGAAAGTACCCAACGGTTCAACACCACATACCTTGACTTTGGAGAGCCCTTGAAGAAGATTGGAAGTGGAGACTTGAAGCTTGAATGAAATCCTTTAGATTGGTCTTGAGTTTGGGACTTGAATTTACGGTGAAATATGAGTCTAAGTGTTTGAGAGGATATTGGGGAATATTAATGATGATATGATGGTAACATAAGGCTAAGTATAGGTTAAAATACGTATGGGAACCCTTGGGCCAAAGATGGATGGAAATCAACAAAATAGGGCCAAAAGAACACTTGTCTGCATTGCGGACTAACTGGAAATCTGCATTTTCTACACAAATGAGTTCGTTCGTCAAAACTCAGAATGAGGTGAAACCAAGTGCGTTAGAAAGATAATTTAAAGCACTGTAAGTTTGAAGGTCGTGGCCACTCAATTCTTTGTGTGCTAAGAGATATGCCCCTTCAAAGTTGACCCCCCTTAGTAGCGTTTATTGCATTTTTTGGATTTTGATACGGTTGCTCTAAAATTCGGGTTAGACCTATCTCCCACTCAATTTGGCCCTCTAAACAAGAATATGAAGTTGGATTTTCAAAATAACAAATGAATTTTTAGATATAAGGCAATTATAATTTCGGACAATTCTTAGGCACATTTTCGGGCACTTTTTGGGGTCATTACATTGTTGATGGTTCTAGGTCTTCATTGGTTGATGAGGTCATAGAAAAATAAGATCTTGATCCCTCCTTATCACAATTGAAGGCCTTGTGGAAAGAGTGAAAGGTGGAGGTTTTCTCCCAAGGAGGAGATTGTGCCCTTAGGTACCAAGGTAGGTTGTATGTAACTTGTGTTGATGGTTTACTAGAAAAGATCCTTGATATTGCCCATAAATCTTGTTATTTTGTCCAGCCACACTCCGCCAGAATGTATAGAGATTTGAGGGATGTGTATTGGTGGGGAGGCATGAAAAGGGACATTGCCAAATTCGTGTATGGTTGTCATAGTTGTCAACAAGTCAAAGCTGAATATCAAAGGACGGGTAGACTAACCCAAGACATCAGGTTCCTACTTAGATGAGGGAAGATATAAATATGGAATTTGTAGTTGGGTTTCCCAAGACTAGAAAGTTTGTGATGGATAGGATGACAAAATCGGCCAATTCTCTACTGGTTAAGACCGCATATGGGGCTGAAGATTATGCAAGGTTGTACATTCATGACTTTGTAAGGTTGCATGGGGTTACTTTATCCATCATATCGGATCGTGGGGCTCAATTTACTCTACATTTTGGATTTATTTCCAAAGGGTTCTTGGTACTAGAGTTAACCTTTTTATGGCCTTCCACCCTCAAATGTATGGCCAAGCCGAGAGGACCATCCAAATCCTTAAGGATATGCTTAGAGCATGTGTGTTGGAGCTTAAAGGTAGTTGGGATGATCATCTTCTATGGATTGAGTTTGTCTAAAATAATAGCTATCAGTCAAGCATCGGTACAGATCCTTTTGAGGCTTTTTATGGGAGATGTTATATATCACTGGTCGGATGGTTTGAGGTTGGTGAGATAACTTTGTTGGGACCAGATCTTGTTATGGAGGCTCTTGATAAGGTTAGGCTGACTAAGGAAAGGTTGAAATGATGTTCATGTTTAAATTGATCATGGGACCAGATCATTTCAATGATGTTTATTTGATGTCCATGTCATTGCATATGTTCATGTTTAAATTATTATGTTCATGATGATTTTACACTTATCATGTAGGCCTTTGAAATGATGTCTAAGTGCATTGTTGCATCTTTATGTGTGCTGAAATTATCATGTTTGTGCATTTCTTATATTGAATGTTCAGGGATGAATTTTCCCAAGGTGAAGATATTGAAATGACCCCAAAAGGTACCCAAAAATGTGCCTTGAAATTGCTCACAATTGTAATTTCCATATATCTTAAAATCCATGAGTGAGATCGAAAATCTAACATTATATTCTAGTTCAGGGGGTTAAAATTAGGGGGCAAAGGTTCTAACCCTGATTTTAGAGAAATGGTATCAAAATTCGAAATTCACAAAATTCAAATTCTAGAGAGTTATTCGCACCCCTGGCGCGACGCGGCAAGGGCGTGCACTAGTGTTAAATTTTGTCCAGTTTTGAATTCGGTCCAACACTTTTAAGTCTTGGGCCTAAGTATTTTCAAACATGAAAATACCTATACATAGCCATTTTTCACCCTCATATCATTCTAAACATTCCTTAATACTCACTCAAACAGTTAGCCAATATTTTATCTCCTAAATTCAAGAATCAAGACCCTTTCCGGATCTTAAGGACTGCACTCAAGCTTCAAGTCTCCATCTACAATATTCGTCAATTTCATCTCCAAAGCTAAGGTATGTGGGTTTCTTTCATGGGTTTCTTTCACCCATGATGCTCAACCTTCCTTCTCCTCAAAATTGCATGATTTAAAGTTGGTTTACTCATGGGTCTTATCTATTATGAAAATCATTGCACACTATGTTTGGGATTATGAAATTCTGACTATTTTACTATGTTTTGAGCCATGACTCTAAGGCCTATTGAAAGGTTTGATGAAGACTTTTGAAGTTAATTGCTTGAGGGTGTTACCAAGTATCTATTGAATCTATTACATTGAATTACCTTGCATGATTTCTCTCTTGAATTGCATGGTTTTGCACTAGTACCACACACCCTCTATGTGTTTAATAAAATGTCCAACTATAGTTTCTTGAGGAATTGAAGGTCCAATGTATGTCTTGTGAGTTGAATGACAATATAATGATGATATGATGACGATATAATGATGATATGATGATGAAATGAATGTATGTAAAAGGTATTCTCTATATAGTGTTGGCATGTGAACATGACCTACTCGGGGGTAGAGATTGGGTAACCTTGTTGGAGTTTGTACCCATCAACCTTGTTGGGGGGTTTGTACTCATCAACCTATTGGGGGTTCTGTACTCCAACACTATGGGTAGTAGGGTTTGACGATCCACCAGCCTATGTGGGGTTTGTACTCCGGCACCATGAGTGGTAGGTTGCGATGATCCACTAACCTATCAAGAGTTTGTACTTCAGCAGCAAGGGTGTTAGGGTCGGACGATCCACCAATATTATAATCGTCTCTTCTTACACATATGTTCTATCTATGTAAGCATGTTTTAATTAAAGCATTAATCATGCATTGAATCCTACATACTTAGTACATTCAAATATACTAACACATACTTTATGCCTACATAATGTCACCATATAGGAACCGGTGCACCGCTAGATCATCCTCCTCCTCCACGTGGCTAGTACGACTTCCACCAAGCTTGTTGGTGAATCCTCCATTCCAGGGTTGTTACTTATGACCACTTGCTTTGTATTAAGACTTTTCTCTCTTTTGGTTACGTATTGACTATGAGGGTGAGCTCGGTTCCTTGTCATGGCCCCCACTCTTATCCTTATGTAGTAGAAGTGTTGTTGGACATGTTATGAATTTATGCCATGAGTCTCATCTCCACTGACTCTTGTTGTTCGTTACGTGGATGTTTCCCTTTATCCCCTTTACCCTTACTTCTAATGTTTTATTTATACTTTATTGTTTCTGCAAGCAAGGATGTGTAATGATATGTTAAGAGGCTTACTTGGGGTCCCTTCGGGTTCCCTATGCACCGTGTCACGACTAGGCCTTTGGCTTGGGTCATGATAAACTTCAACTTGATAGTTGGGGCTTCTATCAAATTGACCCCTCTTGGATCCTTCTCTTCTCCTCTTTCTAAGCTTCTCCCCCTCAGGTTGTTCAGCATAAGTCATGAGGCGGGACAAATCCATATCATTAACTACGAAGCGGCAAGAGATTCCTCATCCACCAAATCGAATACACCCATCACGAACTTGTTCATCCTTGACAGTGGACCGACAACCAATTGTGGAGCATGCTTAGAGAGTTGGTTGGACTTGAGGGCATACTCCCTCAAACTCATGCACCCTTCCTTCAAATTCATGAATTCCATCATTTTGGCCTCCTTAAGTTCAAGAGGGAAGAACCAGTTGAGAAATGCCACCTTAAACTCCTCCCAAGTAATAGCATCATGATTTCCCCTTTCCATCTTCCATTACACAAACCAAATTTGAGCCACCCCCTATAGTTGGTCGGTCGCCAACTCTACCTTTTTCTCCAAATTCACCCTCATGATAGATAACACCTTGTACACCTTATCAATCAACTCGTAGGGATCCTCATCATCCTTAGACCCATAGAACTCTGGTGGATTCATTTTAGCGAAGTCCCTTACTCTCGAGGTCGGACTATTAGCATGAGGAGCTTAGGCCCCTTGGTTCATTTGGTGGGCTATAGCATGTGCGAACATAGCTATAGCATTACAGAACTCAACTTCAATAGCCCTTCCATTTTGAGAAGCTTGAGGAGCGGGGTAAGTCGGTTCTCCCATAGTTGCACGACCCCTCCTTGTCTTTCCTCTTTAAAGAGGCATGATCAATAAAAGAGAAAAGAACATTCGCTAGAGGGAAAAGCCCTATCTAACTTCTATAGCACAAGTTAGACTATGAAGAAGGGAAACATATCCTAAAGCACCTCATAGCATCCCATTCATAATTGTGGCGCTCTTCACAACTATGAATAAGACTCTAATCGACACGGTGTGGATACCGAGGACTATTAACAACCTAGTGCTCGGATACTAAGTTTGTCATGACCTGGACTTAGGGCCTAGACGTGACACAACAAATAAGGAACCTAGAGGGACCCCAAACAAGAATCTTAGCATATCATTGAGGTGCTGTTAAAATACAGAACATTTGATGCCTAAAACAAGGGATTTTGTGAGTTCTTAGAGTGACTTTTTATAGCTTTTATGTGTTTTTGTATTGATATGGCAGAAAAGATAGTTTGGCATGATTTGGAAGAAAAGTTGCAGATTATGCTGAAGCATAGGTCATAAAGAGTCATCTTATGAGTCGTAGCCCAAGCTATGAGTCGTAGGACGTGTCGTAGCATGAAACAAATACCAAAAGTTTAGAAATCTTCCAAGTGAGGGTAACTCCTACGAGGCCACAATATGAGTCATATGTCATACTATGACTCGTATAGGTAGGATCATAGCAATAATCAGAGAGACAAAATGTTGGACCAAGAAGCTAAATACTAAGGCTACAAGACCAGCATACAAGTCATAGTCCAAGCTACGACTCATACCAATAGGTCATACCAGCGAGGTCTAAAATGCCAAGACCCTAATATGAGATCTCGACTACGAGTCATAGTACGCCCTGTGAGTCGCATCTGCGAGACGTCCCAGATGCTAGCTGTCTATTCTGCATTATTTTTAGGGTTATAACTTGTACACTACAAATAGTCTAAGTAGTGTTTCATTTTAGAGGAGTTGACACTTGTGAATTATTTTTATTCTTGTTCTTGAGCTCTAAAATATTCTTTCAAGAATATTTTTAGGGTTCCAATCTTAGATTAGTGTTTTCTCTTTGAAAACCCATTTTTAGGGAATTGAAATTCTTGTGCTACACACTTTGGAATTTATCAAGCTTGTAGTTTTGTAATTTTGGTGTATTCACTTTCATTGGAGTTGGTAAAATTATCAACTATGCCTTTTACTTGCACTTTTTTGTGTGTTTTTATCTTAGCCATGAGAAGCTAAGCACCCACAACTTGGGTTTGTAGGAACCATGGGTAGTTGACATGAAACAACCTAGGTATTGTGCATTTCTATGATTGGGGTTTTACTTGTATTGTTTATTCCCCTTTGTTATTAACATTGTTTGGTGGTGGCCAACACCAAATCCTGCCTACTATCACAATCTAGACCAAGGTAGTGATGAACAGGAGAAGGGAAGCAGATGACAGGATTCGGTTGATGTGTTCCCATATAATCGACCAAATCTGACCAAGGGGAGGTTGATCAGGACAATAGGTAATGGTTAGTTAGCATGCCATGGTAGCCGACCAAGCGTCATGGTAAAACTTGACCTTCATCTTCACAAGAGAGATGGAAGAACTTAAGTTGTGGTCCTGCATGCCACCAATTGTAGTTATGTCTTCTAGGGAATTTGAGTCAACAAACCATGAGGAATACAATTCTCAAGTTGTTCCCAAATCTGAGTGTTTTCTCGTTTTTTAATTAGTTTTTATTTTATCTTTGATTTTGAATTACAACCCCTCCACCCACCCCCCCACATCTAAAGATTGTAGTTATAGATATTAGAAATGATTAGTGGTGAATTCTCATAGTAAACCCCTGTATTCTCTACGGGTTCAACCCTAACCTTAGTTAGGTTAATTACTAATAATGACCATTTTCTTATTGGAGCATGACCATCATAAAAAATTATAGCGCCGTTGATGGGGAATTCAGTTAGGTTTTGACTTGAGTTCACTATTGATTAATTGTAATATTGATTTCTATAGTCTTTTGTACTTTACTTGTCTCTTATTGTTTTGTTACTTAATTTATGTATAGCATTATGTCGGAGAAGAAGCTCTAGAACACTAGTGACCTGTTGGAAACGTTACAAAGGTGAGACCTCTTTTATGGGCAAGAGTCTAAAAACCCACAGCATACCTGCAACAATTTGCTTCAACCCTCGGGGGAGTACTGGGAACAAGGCACCTTGCTTGGGATGCTATGGCTCTCCAAACCTTTCCCATGACCTTAAGAGCTGACGCAACAGAGTTGTGGTCTTTGCTCCCACCAGATGTTTGCACAAATTGGGGAGAGGTGCAAAGGGGTTTCTAAATGCGCTTCGATAAAGGGTCCAACAACCAGACAATTCAGGACAACATTAGCAACTTTGCACGAGTGCCTGCTGAGTCACTTGGAGATGCATGGGAAAGATACAAAAAATGCATTGGGTAGAAGCAAGACCACGGCTTGTCTGATGATGTGTTAGTAGTGAGCTTCTACTGATTACTTACATCTGAGAAACAGTGGCATGCTGATGAGTTGTTTGGAGGCGACTACTGGCTTGAGGCGACCATTCAGTGAGATCACTGAATACATAGATAAATTGTCTGCAGTGGCAGAATTATGCCAACCTCTTATAGAGCAGACAGAAGTATCCTCAAGTGTGTAGAAGCATTCCCTAAGCAATGCTAACCAAGAAAGTGTGTCTACTCGATTAAGGTTACCCCACCAGCTGTGTGTCACTGAAAATCTGAAAAGATTTAAGAGCATGCTCAAGAAACTCCTCATCAAGGCCAATGAGCAAGGAGAGATTATGAATGAGATAAAGATTGATGTCCTCAGAGTTAACGATAAATTAGAGCAACAAGCTATATTGATATGGCAGCTTGCGGATAGGATGGAGAAGCTCAATGAAAAGCTTGAAGATGTGGAGGATGAACAAAGACAGATTGCACGAGGCAACAGTGTGTCCTTTGGAGAATTCTGAGTATCCATACTGATGAAGTCGATCCATGACTTTAAATAGGAGCTTCTTGCGAGGCAACCCAAGCATTTTGCTAATTATTTTTTTGTTTGAGACTTAGAGTACTAGTAGTGATTTGTTTCAATACAATGATGCAATTGTAATATTTTGAGAATTTATGTGCTTTGACACTTGGTGTACAAGTAGGAATTAGAAGAACTGAAGATCTAGAAAAGTTATACTTGGAGCAGCTCCTACAACCAGGCCTACAACTCGTAGGCATGCTTTGTAGCAGGAATCAGTAAGCATCTAAAGTTAGCACATACACTACGAGACAACCTTACGAGTCGTAGAGTCCCCCATGAGTCGTAAGAGGGGTTCATAGTGCCCTGGTATGAACTCTAAATTTTTGCTAAGTGATTGGGTCAGGTACTAGACTGGGAGTTACGAGCCATAGGTCGACCTACCACTCATAGTCGAGGTCTTGTAACTCTGATCTGAGGCATTTTTAAAATTGACCCGATTTGCTATAAAAGGGATCAAAATAAGTTTTGACCCCAATTTCCCAAATCCTAACCCTAAAAGGAAAGGGAAAACTCTCCCAACCCCGATAAATCGAATTCCGACAAAAATTCCCAACTACCCATGTCATTTTACAGTGAAGATTCCAACAAGGGTACCAAATTCTAAGGTTTTGATGCAAAATTCATTCTTTGTTCCTTTGGTTCATCTCTCAACTCATTTGGTAAGCTTCTTGTTTGAAATTCTCTGATTATTATTGATATGTTGCTTCCAATGTGAGTATAAGCTTGGTTTAATAGGGCACAAACATGTTTACTTATGTATGTTTAAGCTAGGCTTGTAATATATGGTTGTTGACTTTGAAAATGCTTGAGCCTTGTTGAGAGTGTGAATGGACTGTTATGAATGTGGAATTGATTGATTTTTGGCTTGGGTGATATTGTTGTGGTTCATATGAGGTCAGAATGGTTGTCATAGTTGAACTTTAGTTAGTATAGGTGTAATTGCTTGTATTTAATCATGTGAATTGCAATTGAATCATTTTGAATGATGATTACACCCTTTTGGATTGTTATATGACTGTCAAATGATGGTTTGTATTGTCTTATTTGTTTGATATGCTTGGTAAAATTGCATAATCGACTCCAACTCATAGGGTAAATGGTCGTTTGAATTGCCATTGTTGATTGAAGTTGAATATGTGCCATTTGGTTTTGGTTTTCTCCTTGTTTTTTGAGTGTATTGAGGTTTGATAAAGATTTTGTGCCTTAGGAGAGAAATGAGCAGGTATTGCAGGTGACTCTATGCTCAGTTATGAGGCACTCTTACAACTCGTAAGTCCCTATATGTGTCGTTGTGGTCCTTTGTAGCAAGCATCAGTCATCTATAATTCCTTCACGTTCCTCTTACGAGACCCACATATAACTCGTAGTACCTGGTACGACTTGTAGTGAGGGTCTTGTTAACTTCGCTAAGTTTTTAAAATGTTTCTGGAATTAGGTACAAGACCAGGCCTATGACTCATAAGACATCCTATGAGTCGTAATTGCACCTCGTACCTGAGATCAGAAAGCATTTTTAAAGGCACAACTTGTTTTATGAGGCCAGTATATGACTCGTACTTCACCCCACGAGCCATGACTACACGTGTACTTGCTCATTTGCAATGCATCAGCATTTGTTTCTTTTTCTTGTTATTTCATTTTGTTATTTGTTATGTTAAGTGAATGAATCATTTTGGTGCTCATATAGATTGTTGATCATATTGTAGATACCATGCCTCCCAAAGATAAGAGGGACATACAAACATTTAGGAGAAGGCTAGTGGACGAGTCCTACAAGACAGAAAGGTCTGAGGGCTCAGTTAGAGTCCACAGGGTCAGGATTAACCATTTGGCCAATGTTTCGCAAACCCGGGCCCATACATCTCAGGAGCCAATGGAAGTCACCAGTGCCTCCTAGTCTAAAGAGGAGGTACAAGAAGTGAAGAAAAATGACTCGGGGAGCAGTTTGCCTCAGATGACTCCCACATATTCCAGCTCCAAGTCAGAGTCCGAGAGCACTTCTCAGCCTCAGCAGGAGGAGACCCTGTCTTAACCCCCAATCGACCCTAGATAGTATGTTGCAGGAATGAGAGAGATCTACAACCAGGGCCTGGTAGATAAGAGGCATGGCAAGCTGGTCTGGCAATTTCATGAGGAGTCCAAGTTGAGCATGATGGGGTTAGATAGAGTACCTGACTTGGATGCAAGATTAGACAAGCACGTAATTCATTAGACTACGCAATAGCTAGGCAAATATGCCCCTTTGGTGGTTCGTGAGTTCTATGCTGCATTCCTTGCTACACTCTGTCTGGGGCTGCAAAAGAACAAGAAGCTAATCAATCATTTGAGGCTATGAGTGGTGCCATTCAGGGGGAGGAAGGTAGACATCTCAGAGGAGATGATCTTTCGAGTACAGTTTAGGCCCACCTATAGAGCACCTTTGTCGACCGCTGAGTATGATAATAGGATTGATAAGATGAGAAAAGTGGTTACTGGAAAGGATATTAGGGTCAAGACGGAGTTGTTACGGTGTATAGCGAGTCAGTTCAGCGATCCGGGTGTGGACCATACATAGAGCACAAACAATGCGGACTCGATTGTGAAGTCACACCTGTCATTCTGGGCCAAGTTTTGGTGGTCCATTATCTACTAGCGTATCAGGCCAACTTTCCCTGATAATGTGATCGCCGTTAAGAGAGCTATATTTTTGGCCAGCATCCTAGCTGGTTATTTGGGCCTGGATTATATCGGAGCAAATCCACGAGGCTGTAGCATGGGCGAATACCTCACGGCCATTTCCAGTTCTAATTCATCGACTATGCAGTGCAGCAGGTGTTCCCATTGACCCCATCAGGACCCTCTACATGATAGATCCCATCCTGATAAAGGCTGACAAGAACCCAGTTGCCTTGCCACCACCAGCTCCTCCTGTCCCACAGACTTTCCTGGTAGATCCTTAAGCTCCAACTGTAGCTCGAGCTCTTACAGGAACTACTCCGACTGCTGCAAATATCACACCAGTAGCTGATATCGAGTCTACAACCTCCACCAGCACTCTATCACCAGTAGCAACTACTTTACAGGTTGACCCTCTTTTCTCTGTTGTTGTTTTTCAAGCTTTATCACACAGGGTGGTTGTAGCAGAGGGCAGACTCCGTGAGTTGTTAGCTCGGCTTCCGCCTTTGATTAAGCGTACCATCAGAGATGCTAAGGAGCAGATGCAGTCATACATGCGAGATCTAGTTGATGACAGGGTCTGGTCAGTTGATGGACGAGTCGATGCATTTGAGGCTAGAATCCAGAAGAGGCTCGAGGGTGCTAGGTCTGCTGACACTGGTGCGGTGACTAAGGAGATGGACAGGTTCAAGGCCGACTTACTGTAGCTGTTGGCAGGACCTACTCTTGTCCCGGAGGTGACCCCAGCATGTGATGATGCCTTTGCTTGGCTCACCGATCATCCGGAAACCCGCGGGAAGAGGTCCCTTGAGCATGATGATCCATAGCCGACCCCGAAGAGGGGTGAGACCCGTTGATGATGAGCCCATAGCTGAGGAGGTGGCGGAGGATTCACGATGACTAGCAGCTGTTCTGATAGGGAGAGAGGAGCAGGCAGCCGAGGAGGAGAGTTAGACACTGAACCCCGTTGACCAGATAGAAATTGGTGCATGAGTACCAAGATGTGTGATCTTTCTGGACCCCAGCTCTTACTTTGATATTTAGATACTTTGTTCCTATTTTTAGAGAACTTTTAATTTTTTGTTGGTTTTTAAATGTTTTTTTTGTTGGATGATGTTTTTATGTTTAGTTTTGGATGTTGTTTTTAAGTTTAACTGTTGGTTTTGAATGTATATGTCCTCGTTATGTTCTCTTATTCTTTTTTTAGCTTGTGTTTCTACTTTGAGGATAAAGTACTCTATTGTTGGTAGGTGGTGGAAGTTATGGATTAAGGTGAAGTCTGAGTAGCCTCAGATCCATAATTTTCCCAATTTTTGATCCCAAGGTTTTCTTGTGATTATTTTTCCTTGTGGATGTTTAAATTCTTGTGGAATTAGCATGTTTTAGGATGTGTAGATAAATTGTGAACGCTTAGAAATGTTACTAATTGGCATATATATAGTTCTTTAGTGTTCTTGAAGTTTTGATAAAAATTGGGTACCATAAAAATAATTCTTTTTTTGGATTATGGTTAGTGAGGCACTTGTACATTTTTAGTGTTTGGCAATGATTGGTTGATATTGTTAAGCTGAATCTTGAAGCATGACCTGTGAGTCTATACTTGATTGTGAGTGAAATGCCATGTGTGTTGTGAGCTTATTTTGATGCATTCATGTATTATGTGTGGACTTTGAACTTTCCCTCGTACTCTAAGCTTGGTGAAGTGACTTAGTTGATTTGGAAGTGATCTTAGGCCTTTATTCTGATAGGAAGCGAACTTTTGCCTAAATTGCTTATCAACTAACCTATTAAATCCTTTGTTCTGAATGTTTGACTTCTCATGTACTCATTCTTTCATGATACCTTGCTAACTTAACCTTATTTAATGAAATACCCTGATATTGGCCCGAAAAAGTGAAAGAAAAGCCCGAAAAAAAAATTGAAATGGGGGAATAAGGGAGGAATTAGTGAAATTGGATGAGTTGTAAAGGTAAAAGTGTAGGTAAGCATGGTTCAAGGATATCTTTTAGTTACTAAATGCCTAAAATATCATTCCAAAGTACCCTGAATCTATGTTACAAGCTCTTAAGTCCTAAAGTGATCCAAATCAACTTTGCCACCAAGCCGAAAGATAAGTACAGTGGCAAGCTTATAGTGTCAGTTACTGTGCATGGATTTCAATTATGAGAGTGAGAATGTTTCCTCATCCCGGATCCTAAATGCTTTTGAGTGAGTGTATGGGGATTCTTTCTAGTGAGCGCATTTGCACTACTTGATTAGCGTACGACTGCACTAGTGATTGTGGAAGGTTGATGCCCCTTAGCTTATCACAGTTGAATTGCCATGTATCTCATTGTGTCCTTGTATTGCTAAATAGCCTTGAAATCCTATTTTGAAAAGGATAGGGGGTACCTAAACCTGACAAGTGATCTATATGCCAGTAGTGTAGTTGTTATGTATTTCTCTCTATCTGTGTAGATCAAGTCGTCGCTTGAGGACAAGCAACAATTCTAAGTTGAGGGTGTTGATGTGCTATCAAAATGCAGCACATTTGATTCCTAAAAAGGGATTTTGTGAGTTCTTAAAGCGACATTTTATAGTTTTTATATGTTTTTGTGTTGATATTGCAGAAAAGTTAGATTGGCATGATTTGGAAGAAATCATAGCCCAAGCTACAAGTCATAGGACATATGACTGCCAAGTAACGGTTACTCTATTGCAGATTTTGCTGAAGCATAGGCCATACGAGTCATCCTACGAGTCGTAGCCCAAGCTACATGTCATAGGACGTGTCGTAGAAGGAAGTAGAGACCAAAATTTCAGAAATCATCCAAGTGACGGTCACTCCTACGAGGCCACCCTACGATTTGTATGTCATATGATGACTCTTATAGGTGGGATCGTAACGATAATCAGAGAGATAAAAAGTTGGACCAAGAAGCTGAAGACCAAGGCTACAAGACCAGCAAATGAGTCGTAGTCCAAGCTATGACTCGTACCAGTAGGTCATACCAGTGAGGTCCGAAGTTCCAAGATCTTGATACGAGACCCCAACTACGACTCGTAGGCAGCCCTACGAGTGGCATCTGCAAGATGTTCCAGATGCCAACTGTTGTTTTTGCATTATTTTTAGGGTTATAACTTGTACATTATACATTGTTTAATTAGGGTTTCATTTTAGGGTAGTTGACACTTGTGAATTTTTTTTACCCTTGTTCTTGAGCTCTAAAATATTCTCTCAAGAATAGTTTTAGGGTTCCAATATTAGATTAGTATTTTCTCTTTGAAATCCCATTTTTGGGTAATTGCAAATCTTGTGCTTCAAGCTTGTAGATTTGCAATTTAGGTGTCTTCACTTACATTGGAGTTGGTAAAATCCTCAACTATGCCTTTTACTAGTATTTTTGTGTATTTTATCTTAGCCATGAGTAACTAATTACCCACAACTTGGGGTTGTGGAAACCATGGGTAGTTGACATGAAATAACCTAAATATTGTGCATTTCTATGATTGGGGTTTTGCATGTATTGTCTATTTGCTTTCGTTATTAACCTTGTTTGGTGGTGGCTAACACCAAATCCAGCCTACTATCACAATCCTGACTAAGGTAGTGACGAATAGGAAAAGGGAAGAAGATGATACGATTCGGTTGATGTATTCTCATTTAATCGACCAAACCTGACCAAGAGGAGGTTGACTGGGACAATAGGTAACGGTTAGTTGGCACGCCATGGTAGCCGACCAAGCTCCATGGTGAAATTTGACCTTTACCTTCACAAGAGGGCTGAAAGTACCTAAGTTACCATCCTGCATGAGATTCAGCAATTGTAGTTATGTTATTTAGGGAATTTGAGTCAACGAGCCATGGGGAACACAATTCCCAAGTTGTTCCCAAATCTAAGTGTTTTCTCGCTTTTTAGTTAGTGTTTATTTTATCTTTGCTTTTGAATCACAACCTTCCCCCCCTCACATCTAGAGATTGTAGTTATAGATATTAGAAATGATTAGTAGTGAATTCTCATAGTCAACCCTGTATTCCCTGTGGATTCGACCCTAACCTTAGTTTGGTTAATTACTGATAGCGATCGCTTTCTTATTGGGGAGTGACCATCATCAATCATATACACATCCTTGGTCGCAGAAGCAAATAACAACAACAAATGAGTAAAATAAGGATAAATAAGACTAAGGGAATTCTTTGATATCATAGATAATAAGGAGTCAAGCTCATAGCATAGGTACGTCATAATATTCCAACAACATCTCTAAACTTAGAATGGAGCGGGGGCCAAGATGCTTTTCGGGCTCACCTTCATAATGTCAAACATCAACATCACAAAATTTTTAAAATAGGAAGAGATAGCAGATAATGTCCTTGAACTTGAGGACTCACCAAGCTTATATTCAAGATGTCAAACTAGCTATGTGGAGGAGTATGGTCAAGTGGAGCTCTGGTTCTTACATGGTAACATCACGTAGGCATCGAGTGTACGTTAGTATGTTTGAATGTACTAAGCACGTGGGATGTAATGCAATGAGAGATAGGAAACATAGTCAAAATGCATAATGATAAGGAAAAGATAGCATAATAAGGATATGACATGTATGATCAATGCTTAAGTAAATCATGCTTTGCAAATCATTCATCTTACATGGAACATAATATATAAGTGTGGGAAGAAACCTCAACCGACATAAAATAAGACCAAGTGAGCTACAACTTGGAATCTTGATGTCTACCCTACACCAGAAGAAAGGGGAAGTTACTTGCCAAGGTGAACCTCCTTATGCCTTAGTGGATCCACTAAGCCTTATGTGAACCTGGTACTCGACTCTAGTTCCTAGACTCTGGTACTCGCCTCAAGCCCGGACTCGGGTACTAGCCTCAAGCCCTCATATTCAGGGTACTCGCCTCTTAGAGATTTGGGAACTCGCTAATCCCTTCACCTACAGTGGCACATATTTCTAGCACTACAAAAAACTAGGCGAAAAATAATGGAAAAAAAAGCGACGGACTCTGTCGCTTTTGAAAGCGACGGATAAAGCAACAGTGTCTGTCGCTTTATGTATAAAATAATTTACTTTAAATTTTTAATTACTAAAAGCGACGGACAGAAACTATATGTCTGTCGCGATATTTCGCAGAATTTTCCAGCAAAGTTTTTTTATTTTTAAGTTTTATTTTATTTTACAATTTGCGACGAATAGAGTAGTAACGTCTGTTGCTTATTTTTTAAAAAAAATAAAATTTTTAAATAATTTAATCGTCAAAATTAGATTTACTATAAATATTTTATTTTTAAAATTTTGAAATGGACAGTGTGGGTATGTCCTCCGTTTTTTAA
>JAABOM020000012.1:12162589-12181328 GCA_011800125.2 Solanum clarkiae
TTTTGAGAATTAATTTTTTTAATTTCTAGTAATAGTAACATATTAGATCTTGTGTAACCTACAAATAAAATAAAAAAAATAATAATATTATTTATTTAAAATCTAATTTGTTAAATTAGCTGTATAATTATATTTGTCCAACCAAACAAGAAAATGAGAATTAGACTGTAATTATACTTTGACAAATAAATATGATAATGAAATTACCAGGATGTATAATTACTACCTTACTAATTATATGAGTTCTAATTACAGGTGACTTTCCAAACAGACCGTAAATCCAACTTTTCAAACATATTGTAAAAGTGAAAATATAAAAAAGTAAAAATGACATGTAAAATTTTACGGCAACAACCATCCACCTTTGTGTAACTTAGAAAACAAAAGAAAGTTAAGAAGAAGCTACAGATCACAGAAGAGAGGGTCGAGAGATAGCAGAAGAGAGGGTTTGGGTTAGGGCACGACAAATCTTCCCACCCTCACCTCCAAAACCCCTTTGAATCCATTTTAACGAATCCAGAAAGCTGAATTGCAGATTGCAGGTTCCTCGGAAATAAAGTCAAATTGTATCTTCTATGTGTCTTTTGGCATAAATTCTGCAAATATGACTAGTCAAGTGCCTCCAGCGCCCAGGCGCAATAGTTTGGTACAGAAACGAAACATCTCAACATCGAAGAGATCTGTCAATCAATCTGACAATGCCACCAATCCTACAAGCCACAGCAAGCCTTCTTCTCCACCTCACTCGTAACACACATTAATCTCTTTCTTTTCTATGTTTATCTCATTCTGGAAATCAACATCTTTTTCTATTTTTCTTTCATATCAATCAGATACAGAATAGTGTACAGCGTTGAAAGGCAGTGCAGGAGTTGAGCTTTATCATCTTTTCATTCAAATTCCAGTGTTTCTTATCTGGAAGGACATAATTTTTTTTTTAAGTCAGAAATTTGAAATACTAGTTACTAGTGATACAAATTTGGTTTGGCTTCTCTACATGCATGTAATGGTATGAGCAACTTACTGATACTTCGTTAGATATACGTGTGACCTGTACTAAATGTTCTTGTTTCAAAAACCTTCTTTGCTCAGGTTACAACTTGCAACCTTGTCCATCAGGTGTCTTTTCAGACGTTTACATGATGCAGCTTATCATCAGTCTCTTTACTATTTTTTCAATGATAAAGTTATGGGTATTCATGCTTTGGTTTTCATCTAAACCAGAATCAAACAAATCATGTTGGTTTGTTATATATACAAATCAAACCAAATATAGTCATTCTTTTGTTTTCAATTTTGTTGGTCTTTCTCATTTTTTTCTTTTCACATGTAACACAAATAATTTGATTCACCCTACTAGAGCTAAAGACACAGTTCCTCACACATCAGTATAAAATCGAATATATTGATTGACCTATGATCTATTGAAACATCTATATCTGAGAAAGTTCACTGTAAGACATGACAATTATTCAGTTTCATATGTCAAAACAACAATCTTACATCTGTATAAATTCTAAAAGTTATCTAACATAATAATTAAAGCAATAAATATGTCACTCCTAAATAACTTCAATACATAAGAAAAGAGAAACTCAAGAAAACATAGTGAATATGCTTATACAATATGTTGGGTAGATTTGATAATCCCGTTAGATGCAAGGAAGCTAGAATACGGTGTCAAGGGCAAGAAGTTTGACAGCAGATGCAAAAAGACTTGCAAGACTACCCATGTGCATCGTTTGTGATATGTGGTGGGAAAGAAATATGAGATGCTTTGAATGAAGGCTGGGCATATTTCTTTCGTAAAACCTTAAATGTTCACAAAATCTATGTTAAATGGTCAGATAGCATGACACAGTTTTGCAAAATCTTATTGACTCTCCGAGTTGATGGGGAAACAGCAATTTATGATCTTTACTTTCTCTAGTACCTTCTTAGTACTAATTTAATAATATTACCTTTGCCTTTACAAAAAGTTTCACCCAATTTGAAAGAGAAGTTTTGTTAACAAATAAATAGTTGTTCGGCATGTCTGTATGCGGAATGATATAATTGACATAACATTATTGTGTGTCTTACTTCTATAATAATGTTTATGCATGCTGGTGGATATGTTTTTTGCATGTGGATGCTCACATATGTTCTTTTAGGTCTGTTGCTGGGGAGAGAACAGTGAAGAAGCTGAGGTTATCGAAGGCACTGACAATACCAGAGGGAACCACCGTGTCTGAGGCATGTCGACGGATGGCAGCGAGAAAAATTGATGCTGTTCTACTAACTGACGCAAATGCCTTACTCTCTGGCATAGTAACAGACAAGGTCTTCTGAAAATGATCTTTTTCCTGCTCCCTTTTTCTTTTTTAATTTTATGGTATTGCTTTAGTAAATGCATTCATATGTTTGGTGTACTGCTTTTTGTCATGTTTATGTATCTCTGCAGAAGTTAGTTGGTTCAATAAGAACAAAAACATCCATTCTATCAATTAGAGTGTTGTATAATTAAACACTCAATGAGACCAAATAAATAGATAAGTAGACCAGGAGGCTGTTATTTCTGTTCTTGCAGTTATTTCTGTTCTTTCATTTATTTATTTATTTACTGTTTTTTCTATATTTGGTAAACCCCAACTTCCCTTCCCAAATCAACAACCCAGGAGCCCCATGGTATCTTTTTCCCACTTTTCTCTTGTTGACAAGAATCCCCAACTTTACAACAAGGCTATTCCTCCCTTAGCTATGAGTTGACTAGAGAGTAGTTAGACTATAAAAATGAAGGAAAATGACAACTCGTAGGAAAGGTACATTTATAAAAGTAAAACTAAATACACTTATGGAAGTTGAAAAATTAGTTATTTCTCGCTCTCTTGTCTTATTAATTTTTTACATTCGGATTTCTGTGTAGGATATTGCAACTAGGGTTATAGCTGAAGAGTTGAGGCCTGAGCAAACAATTATTTCGAAGGTCATGACCAGGAACCCCGTTTTTGTGACTGCAGATTCATTAGCTATTGAAGCCCTTCAGAAGATGGTGCAAGGTGTCTTTCTTGACATGTTATATTAGGATTTTCTCTCTCGCCAAATAAAAAAGAACGGAAATTCACAGCAAATGTTCATAATCCTACACCTAGTTCCATCAGTGAATTATTTTAGAACTAATTTAGTGAGATTAGTACTGTCTTTTCCATTCCTGCAACTAGGTTGAAAATTGTGAAGTAGCAGTTGAAACTGGCACAGGATAGGGCATATTGTTTAGTTTACGAAATTGGAAGCCCTTGTTAATGGACTTTCTCATTCTTGAGTTACACATTGTTCTGGTGTTAAACCTGCTAGATCATCAACTCTAGTATTTCTATTTCCTAATAGAACTTTTAGATCCTTCATTCAGTGTTATTTATAAACTTCTACATTGAAGTAATCTGATAAGAGACTTGTTTCTTTATTCTGATTTTTATGTTGTCTTGTTTTGCTCATTTCAACAGGTAAATTCCGCCATCTTCCTGTTGTGGAAAATGGTGAAGTTATAGCATTGTTGGATATCACAAAATGCCTTTTTGATGCTATATCAAGGATGGAGAAGGCTGCAGAACAGGGAAGTGCAATTGCTGCAGCTGTTGAAGGAGTTGAACGGCAGTGGGGGAATAACTTCTCAGGTTAGTTATGTTCCATGTGACAATACTATTTTGTGAAAGAGTTAGTTGCTGCGATCATGTACCAAAAGTTAATATTATGCATTGTCTGTTAAGGCCTCTATTGATTTTCTCTATTGACAATAATAATCTTTTCCTTTTTCCCTGTGATATGTCAGCTCTGACCAGACTCATAAGTTCCATTGTTAACTTATTGCTTATCATGGATGGGTAATTAGTATTACTTTTGAGAAGTTTAGCTGAAAATTCTAGCCTCTACTACATGAAAGCAAGATTTGGGAGCTTATCAAACAAATTGTTTCCACTATTCAGATTAATTATTTATTGCAAGAAAGTTGCTAAGTAGTAGATAGCAAGGGATACTTAAGTCCATAGTCTAATTTAGACTAATAATATATAGTTCAATCAAACTTGAATGCAATCACCCAATTAATCTAATAATATTTGTATTTTTCTTAACCAACCAAATTTGTTATAAATGTTAATATTTTAATGGAGTAGCACTATGTAGAACTGAACATTAAAGAGACTTTGACAAAGCTAGGTTGATGGGTTCTACCCCAAGGCCTACTTAAGAGAGGGCAATTCTGGAACATAAGGTGTATATTAACTATTTCATTTATCGTTAATTCTTTTTAAAATTAGAGTGTGCTAAGGATTGCCACTACATTTGAAGTGCTATTTGGTAGGGAGTTATGATTGATACATCTTTTAACACCAGGTCTTCGACCAAATGCTAGATAGATGTTTTTGATATGCTTCTCATGGACTTTTATGACCAGTGAATGGAGATGTTGAGTTGAGTGTGTTTAACTTTGAAATAAAGTTGACGAGTAGGTAGAGGTGGACTCAGTTTTGCTTAGCTAACGTATACAAGCAATATAAGCTCTCTATACTTGATGCTTGGTCAATTTGCATTCCTCTCAATTTGTTGCTTGCAGTACATTGTTCCTGATTACTTTGAGCTCCTAGTAAACTTATAATCTGCCGCTCTGCTGCCTTATGATTTCTGCTCTCTGTTTCAGCTCCATCTGCATTTATAGAAACCCTGCGGGAGCTGATATTCAAGCCCTCTTTGTCATCCATTGTTTCTGAAAATACCAAGTATAGTTTAACTTTCGTGCCTCCTCTTAAATTTGAGAAGAATGTGCTCAGATTGACGTTTAGTGCCTGATTTTTATCTTGTTATGCCATCAGGGTGGCAATAGTATGCCCCTCAGATCCTGTGTATGTTGCTGCTAAGAAGATGCGAGAATTATGGGTCAACTCAGCTTTAATTACTGTCGGAAACAAAATTCAGGGGATATTAACGTATTTACTTTTCCTCAGCTAGGTCCAATTCTATGTACATCTACTAATGTTATTATCTTCTCATGCCAAGCATTGACAATTATGTAGTGGATAGCTAATACATGTCTGCTGGTATTGTGATGCAGCTCAAAAGATATTCTTATGCGTGTTGTAGCACAAAATCTATCCCCTCAGCTGACACTGGTGGAAAAGGTTTTGTTTTCTCCTCATCTCTAGCTGTCTTAATTCCAATGAGAGTTCCAAATATCTTCTATACGTCAACTGTTTTTTAACAGCAAAAAGTGCAAAAAAGTGACAAAGTCCATGAGGCTTAAGATCAAAACACACAATTCTTACTGAAAGTTAAATACTACTTACTGTAATTAGATTATATAATAATCAAGTGCAACTAAAATTACTTGTCGTACTATCTAATATATAGTAATGATGATATTATTAAAATAAAGTTTCAAATGAAACCATTAAAAGATAGCTTCAATTACAAAAATTGAATTTTCATTTCCAATTAATCAACCCGAAATATAATTAATTTGCAACATTAAATTTCATCTTTGATTATTTTAGTAATTATTCTAGGAAAGTAGAAAAGAGAAGTTAATAAAGATTAGAAGTAGCATAATAAGAGCACTTGCATGCTAGAAGGAAAAAAAGAAAGAGTCATTTGGTTGGGAAGAGAAAAGGTAAATCAAAAGAAACTGAGAATTGCTATTTTTAGAATAGGCAATACAACCTGTATCTAGTTTATTTTGCTTATGGGTTTTTGAGACGAGGGTTTCCAGGAAACAACCTCTCTACCTCTACGAGGTAGTGATAAGGTCTGTATACATTCTACCCTCCCCAGACCCCAGTTGTGGGATTTCACTGGATATGTTGTTGTTGTAGAATAGGCAATACAAATCCAAACGGTCAAGAAGATAAGAACATATGTCTAGATAAGTTGTAGTATCAATAGCAAAAGGTCATTTTTTCCCTACTATTTTTTTCATTTTAAATTGAAATTCAAAGAATCAACCACATCTCGTTGGGATCACTTTGCGCCCCATTGTTTCAAGTGTACAATTTTGTGAAGTGCAAGACTTCAACCATGAAGGGATAGCCCATTGAGTCACATGGTTTTATCGCTTTAAGCGATGACACGACCATTATTACTCATATAGTGTTCAATTTGTAGTTTTGTAAGATATCCTTGAGGATTTGTATGTGGCAGTGCTCTCAATGGTGCAATTCAATTTAAGAATGGTGTCTATCCTCTCTCTATATTACTGGTCATTGGCTTCTGGTTTGGTTTCTATTTAGAAACAAGGACTTCGATGCTTGATAACTAATTACACCTTCGCAAGATCAAATATGGAAACTAAAGAAAATAATATCTTTAGGTATTATGTGTGGACCTAGCACACAGTTATCCTCTTAAAACTGTTGGAATGTATTAAAAACTACCATATTAAGACCAATTTAAGAATTAATCAATCACATGGGTGCGAAAAATTTAACTTTGTTGTGCTCAACTGATAAAAAAGCATTGGATTATATACCTAAACCTACTTGTAAAGCTACAAATATAATTTTCGAAGCTTTTAGTGGTTAGGGATGTTAGGCAACAATTACTCAATTACCCACTCAATATTGAGGGGTCTAAGCCAAGTTAAGCTCCTTCGAGTCAAAAGGAGTATATGAAGTGGGGTTGAGAATCATGATATCTCAAGTTCAAATCCTAATGGCAACAAAGACAATGTGATTTCTTTTCATTTGTCCAAGTCTGGATGGATAGATTTACCCCTACTTACTTTAAAATGTTTTGCGTGAGCTGAGGGTCGGGTCTATCTAAAAGAACTTTTCTGCCTTTATTAGGTAGGGGTAAGGTCTGCGCGTCACTTAAGGGATTACACTGAGTATGTTGTTGTGTACTTGAGAGAATTTTTGAAAAGAGAGAGGTGTGTTGAAGAAGTTGAAGTGAAAAGTAAACTGACAAGTACTACAGGTGCAATGATTTTAACTTTTTCAAAAATAACCGCCTAGTCAGCCTATGGTAAATGGCCTTTTACCCCACCTTTTGTGATATTTTATACTTTTTAAAAGTTTAACAAGTTATAAAATTACACTTCACCCCCCATTTAACTTAATCTGCTAATTAATAAAGGATTTGACTTGGCCTTGGTCAACATTTCACCTTTTTTTAATTTGAAACTTTTTTGTCACCCCTCCCTCAAATTTCTCAACCAAGTTCAGCACTTGTATTTGGAGAATTTGAGCTTCAGTTCTTCTGGCAAGTGGGAAGCTGTACAATAAAGTGCAGTTTGCACTTCACTTCACTTCTCAGCTTCACACTTTTCTTCTGGTATAGCTATTCATCTCTGAATTAATAAACTTCTACTTGTAAGTGCAGGCTGCACTTTTCTCCCTCCTTTCATATTTCTTCTTCTTTTCTTTAGGGTTAAAAGCTCCTCAATTTGGCTCTCTTTGTTTGTTTTAGCTCTATTCAGACTCTTTTTGATACTCTTCCTTTCAAAACCTGAAAGTGAGTTTACCTAAGTTTTGGCCAAAATCATATCCAAAGACTCTTAAACATCATGAAAAGGAATAGGGATGGATAAGTGGTAAATATTTTAATGGGATGTATGAATCACCTGATTTTGTTCAAAAGAAGACATAACCGTTAATAACCACAAAATATATTATGTGTCTGCACATGTGTGGAACCATTTCCTCAACATTTGTTTTGCCTTTTGTATATGTAGACATGAGATAGCATGTTATAGTTGTGACATACTTAATAATCATGCTCTTTTATGCCATCTTGTGTAATTGTTGAGCTTAAAAGGATGAGTTTCAAAATAAGCCTTCCTCGTAGTAGCTGAAGCTATCTTTTTATTTTTCTGATGCCTTTCTAAATTATTTATTTACTGATTAGTAGCAATATGACAGAAAACAAAGTACTCATGTACAAGGAACAGAAGCATTGTTAATTCAATTTCTCATATAAATAGTTTGCCACCCGATATCATTTCACCTTATCATTTCTCGATTCCTCAATCTCTTGCTCGGTAAATGTCAAAGCGTCTTAATGGGTCACCTCTCTCCTGCAAATTTGAACCCTACTACCCGTATGTGTTAAGTCTTACATATGGATGAATCCAGCCTTTTCCATTTATCTTTTACCTATCTTTGAATGTTTGCTGCCCTTGTAAAGTTAACAAAATTTGAGGACCAAGAAATTAACCCTCATTGAAACTATGCAGTCATGTGTTTGGTGTAAACTTCAATTTATGAAATCTTCAATATTGGTGTTTATTTCTGCTTATGGGTTTTTGAGATGAGGGTTCCCAGGAAACAACCTCGCTACCTTGTGAGGTAGTGGTAAGGTCTGGTACATTCTACCCTCCCCAAACCTCACTTGTGGAATTTCACTGGGTATATTGTTGTTG
Source organism: Solanum clarkiae (assembly GCA_011800125.2). Taxonomy (NCBI): domain Eukaryota; kingdom Viridiplantae; phylum Streptophyta; class Magnoliopsida; order Solanales; family Solanaceae; genus Solanum; species Solanum clarkiae. Next base: position 12,170,976 of record JAABOM020000012.1, read on the forward strand.
TTGTTCAATATTGGTGTTTATACCATTGAGAAGCACAAAAGACAACTTTTAAAACTGTGGTCCGAACAAATTCGATGATTAGTAATAGAAAATTTGAGGGTGCATTCTTGAAAGATAATACACACTTTCATGTCTTCTTAACTTGAATAGCTTGGGAGAGAAAAGGTTTCTTTTGGTCTACATCTTGGAAATTGATAGAATTCAAGAATATGCAGGACTATTTACAAAAAATTCTTTTTTAGTTCTCCTTAGCCGTCTGTCTCTCATCGAAGGAAAAATAATTTTACTGAGACTTAGTCATATTTACAGGTAATGACCTCAAACCCTGAATGCGCAACATTAGAGACAACAATACTTGAAGCTCTGCATATAATGCATGATGGAAAGTTTCTACACCTTCCCATTCTAGATAGAGGTGAGCTTTTGCTTCTTGACATTTTCTACATTTTTCTAGCTCTGATGTTAGTGAAAAGTGATTTTTGCGGTCAAGTTTAACCTATATTTTTGCAGATGGAAGTGTTGCTGCTTGCTTAGACGTATTGCAGATAACTCATGCAGCTATATCTATGGTAAACTTCTAATCATTTTAATTATGTTATAGGTCTGAAAATTGATGGCGTATGAAATCCTAATTTGAATTTGATGAACATATACGAAATGAATCTCATCATGGTAATGATCTCTTTTGCATTGTGATTTTGCACGCTGCTGCTTTGATACCCGTCCACACCTGACACGAGCAAGAATCTATCAGTCGAATTCAGCATCACCTATTTTGGAAATTCGGGAATATAGATAGGAGTATGGGTGAGGGTGTTAAGATATAGAAAATAAATGTATATTACAATATATATATTAGTTTATAGACGATTAAGTGAAGTTAATAAACTAATAGCCTCTTTGGCCAAATTTTTGTGGCCAAAATGATACTTTCTTTTCCCCAAAAGTGTGTATTTTAAAAGCGGGTAGTGTTTGTCCAAGCTTTTAAGAGAAAATAATTGTTTCTCAGGAGTAGCAAAAGTACTTTTTTGAAAAACATGTTTGACAAAAACACACTTACAAGCACTTTTAAAAAGCTTAGTCAAACACTGATTGTTGCTCAAAAGTGCTTTTTAAATTTATGGGCTACACAAACTGCTTCTCGACAGAAGTACTTCCCGAAAGCTTTTTTCAAAATAAGTTGATTTTACAAGCTTGGCCAAAGAGGTTATAAAGCTATTACTTAAATTCTTTGTATACACATAATAGTTTATTCTCTAGTGTATCTCCTATAGTAGCAAAGTATTCTGGTACTTCACTGTAATAATATATATCACATAAACTCAATCGGACTAAATACCTAGTCCACCCATACTTTTTTAGCCACTACGTATTCAAAGAGCACAATTTAGGTTGATTAAATCTAGTGTGGATCCCACACACAACACACAAAAATCATGTCAGGTCGACAAGAGTGTGGAAGGATCTGAGCAACATAGATTTTGCATGACTTAATTAGTGTTCTTGAGAAATCAATTTCATTTGTAAGACTTTAGAAAAATGAAATGGGGTGTGGATGGGGGTTTATATGCGAAACCAATGTCCTTGGAGTATCGAACAGTGCTTTACATTTATTGAGTTGTAAACACACATTGCTTCAATCTTTTGATTATTTCCTTATGAGTTGTCTAAATAATACCTCAATATTATCAGCATCATTGGTTTAGTCAGTACAGGGATGCCTTATCTAAGCTGCAAGTTAACATAGTAATCTCATTAAGCACACTTGAAAGACTGCCTCAGAAGTGGATATTCCCTTGAGAGCTGTCCAAATTTTTTTGGGTTAATATGGCATGCAGACCAGTAAGGCTACGTACAATAGGCCCTTATGATTGGACCTCGGACCCTGCGCATAGTGAGAGCTTTAGTACACTGGGCTTGCCCTTTCTTTTTTATGGCATGCAGACCAGTATTCTCTAGTATTGACCATCTAGATGTTCTATATTACATCATTTCATTAGTTGATCCTAAAAGTTTTAAATTTTTGTTAACCTATTCTGGTTATATTTTGTGCTTTAGGCTTCATAGAATGTATCAACTCAATGGAGGGCTCAATTTTGAAGTGGGGAGAAGACATTGTATTCTTAAAGAAGGCACACCTGCTGTTAGGGCTGCTTATCGGGCAATTAATTTCACTTAACGGTTTGACTTATCGAATATCGGATTTTAAATTTATTAGTCCGCTGGCCAACCTATAAGATACCGGTTGGTTTGGTAATGGATTAACAATTATTGAATGGTTATTGAGTGGTGTATTGGTTGACCTCTAATCTCTATAGTACCTTTTTTTTCGATGAACACATAGCCACACCTTACCAAAAAAGATAACTTATTTTTATTATTTTAAATACAGTGAGCCAGTGAGTAATGAAAGAAAAAATAATAGTATTAAAAAAACTTTCACAGCTGCCTTACATAAAATGAATACGGAAAAATATATATAATTATAGAAAAATAAAAAGTTATCCATTTAAGAGTTAGGACTAACAAAGAAAAAATATATAATTATCTTTACATGAGGCTAATATACCTAAAATAAAAATGTAAGTATGGTAATTTTAAACGGGTTAATAGTTTACCCGATAAGGAAATTGCATAATCCACCCCAACGCCAATAAGCCGTTAATAATAAAACTTTAATTCATTTTCCAACCATTTATTTGATAATCCAATATCAATAAGCCAATAAGTCAATTTTGCGGCCAATAAGCCAATTTTGTGGTTGGCTTATCAGTTATGGTTCAGTTTTGAAAACCCCTACTTGTTATGGTCTTTCCAATGTTTCTAAGATAGTGTTTAGCTCATAGATTCCCAAATATTTTGGGAAACTAGATTTAGGTGAAGTTCGGATTGATGTTCCTAATTATGTTTGGTCATAGTTTTTGAAACATATTTCACTTTCAAACTTGTACCCATAAGTTCTAAAACTATCAAAAACATGCATTAATTTGGCACAAGATTATCATTTTTATAATGAATTAGCTAATACATTATCCTAAAATCATAACACAATATTTTATGAAAAACTACTAATAACACAATTGCTAGCTGCTATTACAATTAGTTACGAAGATTCATCAGTGAAAATTAAATAATGATGATGGTTGTAACCAGCTATTCTTTAATATAACATTTACACCCTCTATGAACAGGCAAGCATGCATTTCCAGATTAGAGGACCAAAGGGTTGATAGGAATTAGTTGGGGTCATAGATAATAAGTTTTAAAATTTAAGAAGATTTTGCCCAAAAAGACTAGTAATTCAGTATCCAGTTTTGAGAAAGGACTTGTATTTAAAGTAACATATCATAGTGTTTTGAGGAAGGAGTGCAATCCGGAGAAGGTTATCTTACATTTGCTGTTTTTCTAAAGGTGGAGAATAGCTCGGGTGCTGCCAATGAAGTGGCCAATACTATGATGCAGAAGTTTTGGGATTCGACACTTAACCTGGAGCCACCAGACGATTATGATGCAGTCAGGTACTTATGCTTTGTAGATGTTGCTGTCATGACCTGGGCATATAAAAGCTAACAGTGCCAGCTTTATTCTTTTCCTTATCATACAGTGAGATGTCTATGTCTCAATTGATGATGTCAGAAGGGACAGAAGCAGGAAAATCCGGATATCCATCGTTGGTTCTTGGAAATACATTTGTTTTCAAATTTGTTGACCTTAAAGGTCGTGTCCACAGATTTAGTTTTGGTGAGTGCTGCAGACTTTATTACATTGGGCACTAGGAACATCATTCAATCTTCTGTATTATTGAATTTTCTTGATTTTCCTTCACAAGCAGATGTGTTGCCTTCGTATAAATTTGTGGCGGACCGTACTTTTTTTGTCTGTTAAAATGAATGCCACTTTTCTATATAGATAGATCTTAAATTCCAACATTGCCATTTGACTATTAAACGTTTCCCAACAGGGGTGATATGTTGATCATAAAATTCTTCTTTGGCATGTTATACCGCTTTTAGGTTAGGATCATAAGATTCAAAAGTCTTCCTACATTCTTAGATTTTGTGGTTAGACAAACTAAGACACATAAAATGAAACAGAGGAAGTAGTTTGTTTGTTTCTACTTGTGGTTGTTTCATTATTAGATATATTTTGGCGAACACAACAACAAGAACATACCAAGTGGAATCCCACAAGTGGGGTTTGGGGAGGATAAAATGTATGCAGACCTTACCACTACCTCATAGAGATAGAGATAGGATTTTAGCGAATGTATGTCCCCTTTTTTTTTTTTGTGAACAATTGTGTTTTGCTATAGACAATGTTCACTTCTAGAAAGATGAGTTGTTAAGAAACTCATTAGATGTCTTCCAGCAGCTGTATTTGATAGTATTAAGTTTTCATTTTATCTTGAGAAAATACTTCCTAGCCATTGGATGATATACTTTGTGCTTCATTGCAAGAGTCCAAAAGTTGAGAATTTCTGAGGTTTTTGTTTTGCTGAAGTTTTGTACTAAAAGACTATGGTATGACTAAGCCTTGAAGCTTGCGAGCTGAAGAAACGAGAACTTAGAACTTTTATTATGATAAAGTGCTGTAAATTTTGGTTGAACAGGACAAATTTCCTTGACAACAACATACCCAACGGAATCCCACAAGTGGGGTCTGGGGAAGGTTGAATGTACGCAGACCTTACCACTACCTTATAGAGGTAGAGAGGCTGTTTCCCGGGAACCCTCATCTCAAAAGCCCATAGCAGAATAAACTCGATATGGAAAAACGGAACGAATAGAAAAGGAAACAGAAAGAGTGATTAATAACGAAAAACACATGATAATCTGCAAATATAATAGTAATAACACAAATAGCACGACTAAAGACAACACAAGATATAAAGACACGACTAAACCGCCTTCCCTACTAATACCCCACGGCCAGACATCACCTAACCCTACTACCCTATTATCCTTCTACTCTAATACGCGACCTTCACTCTTTCCTATCTAAGGTCATGTACTCAGTGAGATCAAGTTTTACTATATCTTGCTTGATCACCTCCTGCCAATACTTCTTTCGTCTGCCTCTACCCTTCTGAATAACTCCTACATTCAACCTCTCGCACCTCCTAACAGGAGCATCGGTACTTCTTCTCTACACATGTCCAAACCATCGCAGTCTCGCTTCCCTCATCTTGTCAACCACAGGAGCCACCTGTAGCTTCTCCCGAATGGTCTCATTCCTAATCCTATCACTCCTGGTGTATCCACACATCCATCTCAACATCCTTATCTCCACGACCTACATCTTTTGAACATGTGATTTTTGATTGGCCAAGACTCCTCCCCATACAACAAAAGACGGTCTAACCACCATCCTGTAAAACTTACCTTTGAATTTATGTGCTATCTTCTTATCACACAATACTCCAGAAGTAAACCTCAATTTCGTCCATATTGCCCCAATACGGTGTGTGACATCATCATCGATATCACCACTACTTTGGACGATGGATCCAAGATATTTAAAATTTTCTCTCTTGGGGATAGGTTAAGTGGCAAGCCTCGCATCAATGTCTGCTTCATCCCTCGCAACACTGAATTTTCACTCCAAGTATTTCTGTTTTGGTCCTGCTTAATTTGAACCCTTTGGATTCCAAAGCGTGTCTCCAAATCTCCAATTTATCATTAACTTAAGCCCCAATCTCAGCAATCAGTACTATGTCATCTGCAAATATCATACACCATGAAATCTCCTCTTGAATAGATAATGTTAGCTCATCTATCACCAAGACAAACAGAAAAGGGCTCAACACAGATCTTTGATGAAGTCCCATCTCAACAGGAAAATACTCTGAGTCCCATCTCACCATTCTTACCGGAGTTTTGGCTCCATTGTACATGTCATTTATTACCCTAATATACGCCATTGGAACACCTTTTACCTCTAGACATCTGCAAAGGACATCCCTCAGAACTTTGTCATAGGCCTTCTCGTGATCAATGAACACCATATGAAGGTCCTTCTTTCTATCCCTATACTTCTCCACTAATCTCCGAATAAGATGAATTGCTTCAATAGTCGACCGCCCCGGCATGAATTCAAACTGCTTCTCTATAATAGACACTCTTTTTTTCACCCTCATCTCCACCACCCTCTCCCGCACCTCCATAGTGTGACTTAACAACCTGATACCCCTGTAATTGTTACAGTTTTGAATATCACCCTTGTTCTTGTACAATGGACCCTTGCTCTTGACAGTCTTCATAATAGCATTGAATAAGGTCAAAATGACCGATTGAAGCAAAGGTCTTATGCTGATAATGTTGATGTTATACAAGATTTCAAATAGCTTAAAATAAGCAACTTGAAAACCTGAACAAGTTTGGTCCTTTTTTATTTGCTGAAATCTTTGCCATCCAGTAGTCTTACCATGTTCATGGTTGTGCTTTTAAACTATAATGCAGGATTAAAGGTGACTTAATGAGTGGATTGTGTTCTAAAAACTTTACAATCCAGTAAAGTATATTTAGTTATAAGAAGCAACACCAAAGATTTTACTGCATAGGAATTCCCCCTAAAATCTCAGAAGGTTATATTCATGCACTAGTTTGACTTAATTCTTAGAGCATGCATCTGACCCTTCCACTTTTTCTTTCTCAGGCTCAGAGAGTTTACTGGAGCTTGTCTCTGCGGTTATGCAAAGATTAGGTATAGTAGACGAACAAAATCGTCCTCCACTTTTGGTAGGTTTTAAGAATAAATCTTGTTCCGCCTTGATAATTTGTTATCTGTCTTTCATGTAGTATATGAGGAGATGATCGAAATATCAAAACTTTCATGTTCTTATTGCAGTATGAAGATGATGAAGGTGATAAAGTTCTGCTGACAACTGATAGTGATCTTGTTGGTGCAGTTAGCCACGCCAGATCACTAGGACTAAAGGTATGCTAATACTCCTTGTTTATGCTTTTTCTGTTGCATCATCTTCACTATATTTTGTTACGGTTGTCAAATTTGAGGGAGATCATGTGTCACGAACAATTGCATCCCCTTGTTAAAGAATGACTTTATGATCATCATGCACGAGGGAGTTTGCTAATTAGCTCATAGCTGTAAAGGCAGAGAAATGAAATATCATGTCAATAATTTTATCTACTTGTATGTAATTAAAAAGTATACTTTGATTTTTTCAGAAAAAAAAGTTTCCTTTAAGCATCAAAACTCGGTGATTTTGACCAAAATACAGGCTCTATGGAGGGTTTAGTTGTCAACTTCAGTGATCTATACAGGCTCTATGGAGGGTTTAGTTGTCAACTTTCATCACTGCTACATTTCTTTTGCAGGTGTTGAGATTGCATCTAGATTACTCTGATGTAAACCAAGAAAAATCAGTGCAACATTTGAGTACTACCTCTGTAGAGAAAGATGGATGGGTTTCACTGCGCATGGGCATTTTTGCAGGTGCTGTTGTTTTAACAAGTGTTGGTGTATTGGCCTACTTGAAGCGCACCAATACATGGTAAGCCAACTTTTAAGGGTTCTATCCTGCTAAAAAGGCTATAGGTCCCATTAACTGATGTGGAAACTTCCCACATTTGGGCGGGCTGACTTTTATTATTGGTAGATAGAAGAAGGGCAGTGTTTGAAATGGACAGAAATGTCCAAACAGAATTCGTCTGTCTAAGTTGCAGCAGTTCACGTTAATGTGACTGCCATACATTGCCTGTCGGTCAATTTCTGTTGTAAAATCAGTGAATTTTGGTGGAATGTTTAACCATTACATCTTAGGTTTGCTGGAGCTTGTAAATTCTTTGGAAGTTCCGCGGGATGTGTCACAGTCGAGTACTGTATAGCATTAGTAAAGAACAACAAATACCCGCCGCAGTGCTCATCTTATTTTTGAACTCTTGTAAATTTCAAAAAAAAGGGAAAAGGATAAAAATTGTCCTTGTATTATGCCAAATTGGATGAAAGATGTCTTTAGTTAATACTCCCTCTGTCCGTCTTTATTTGACTCCTGTACTATTTTGGGATGTTCAGCAATACTTGTCCATTTTATGAAATTAAGAGATAATTTTACACTTAGTTCCTAATTTACTATATCATTACTTATGGTCATTTCCCAATTAAATTTTTCAAGACTTAGTATTTATTATATTCAAAGGGTATCTTGGTAAAATTGCCCCATCGTTTACTGCTTCTTAATCGCTGTGCCAAGTTAACAGGGGTCAAGTAAAGTTGGACAGAGGGAGTAGTTTGATCTAAAAGTACTCATAGTGTTTACTTAAATGGCTATTTTTGAATAAATATATATTTTATCTTTTTTAAACCACATTTTTTTTAGAAGATTAGAAGGCTAGTAGGGGTTAGGGGCGAATGTACGTATCATTTTTGGGTCAGGGGAATCCGTGATCATCCGACTAAATTTAGTATATTACTTGTATAATTTTAAAAAAATATATTAAATATTAGCTAAAGGAATTTATTCTCAAAATGACAAGTTGGTCATTGGTCCAAGACTCTTTTGACGCATGAAGGTTGGGGTTCCATCCCTGCCAATAGAATCATTTTGTCCTTTTTTAAAGAATACTAATAATATTTGGGTGCACACACCACCGCTGGATTGTAGTTGGTATTGGAAGAAACGGAATGTTCTAAAGATAGATGATTCCATGGTGCCAAAGGGGGTCATTATGCTTTGACACCAAATGGGACATACTCTATGACCAATAGTTATCAAGCCACGTTGGGTCAGTTGTATAGATGGCCAAAGGCGAATTGTTTTGGAGCTTTATTATGCTGCGTAGACACGGATTTATCCTATAACTGGCCTATGAATGGAGATTGCTTACTAAAGATCAACTACAAAATATGAATATACATGTTGAAAATGAAGCATGTTGCTTGTGTGAGGAAGATTGTACTGAAACTCACCAATTTTTTTTTTTATTCATTGACATTGGGAATTAAAGTGAGGAAGGGCCTGACAAAATGGACTAGAGTGGTATTGCCAAGAGGTGTAACTCAACAAAATTTTGGCGTGGATAAAGAGGGGACACTGGAAGCTATTAAAGAAGGAACTAGTGGTTGCTATGTACGGAGAAAAAATATAATACACTTCACAATCAAGAAATTTGAAGTGGTTTACCTGTAAATACAAACTTCTTCGTTAAAGATACATGAGAAATTTCAGAAGAGAACAGAACTAGTATAGGGTCTAGAAAGGAAAATAAACTGTCAAGAGTTGATATATAGGCTGTGTCCATGAGTATAGATCATAATTAGTTAAGTGTTGTAGATTTCCTTTTGAGATGTAGTTTTAAGAGTCTGTATGCTCTACAGTTTGTACTACTTTGATTTGGTATGGTAATACTCAATAGTTTATTAAAAAGAAAATAAGAATTTGAAATTTGTTACACTTATGTTTACACTGTTAATTATGTAGCTACTGTTATTTGGAACATGTTTTGCACGATTTTGTCAGAGTTGGATTATTCTAATGAACACGACGCAGCCACACTTGAGTTGGAGTTTATGAAACGTTGATAAAACCATCAAGAAAATCAGGTCGTTGACAAAAAGGAACATGAAATGTTTTGATGGCATTACAACTCCAAATTATTCCCTTAAAGCTAAGTAAAATTACTATTCTCTTCTAGTCCTTGGTATCCTTGCTACCCTCCACATCATTATGGTTTATAACAGAGGTTGATTGCCTTCCCTTTATAGTTATATTTTTGTTCGCCTCGTTAACTAAAATGTAACTAGTGATAACCAAAAGTATAAATGATCTTGGTTTGAGTACTAATAGATCTAGTAGAATTGTAAAGAAGAATTTCTTGGTTGAATGAAGGGACTTTTCCTGTTGAATAGTAAAAAATACCATAATAAATGTTGTAAAAAGAGGAGGAGAAGAAAAAATTGTAGCTACAGTAGTAGAAATATAAAGTTATAGAAAGAATGAGAGCAATGTTGGAATTCTTATGGTAACCGTTGCCCACATGTGCTCAAGTTTATGCTCTTCGATATGCCTCCATGAGTGTGCCCTCAGTGGGCACATATTACGATCATGGACTAATAAACCCGAGTGTCTCGTAAATGATGTGTGATTCTGTCAAACAACTCGATTTTGATAGAAAGGGACTTTTTAACTTTCTAAGCTGAAACTTGTATTATGAGAGGCTTCACCAAAAAGCAATAAAGCCGACATCATTCGGCATCTTTGTAAAATTATCTGATTAGAGCAGAGACCATTCTGTAGGCTACAGAGGCTGCTGTGGTATGTTAGGTAGTGGAGCCTGATAATATACTTAGCAACTATCGCGGTTTTAATTGCTACTGTTCATTCTCCATTTATAT
>JAABOM020000012.1:12187169-12201732 GCA_011800125.2 Solanum clarkiae
TATAAGTGATAAGCAAGAATGTCTCCATCAATGTGTCTGTTTTAACTGCCTACTCAAAAAGGTCGTTACTAATTGATGTGTCTGTTTCAGCTGATTATATATATTTTAGTAGTAGTATATTGAACCCAAAACCTCTTTCTATTTTTTTTAATAAACTAAATGTGGTTAAATAGTATTACCTATAAATCTGATAAATAAAATTTATTTATAATCAATAAATAGAGAGAATTTGAGCCAAAGATGAACCCCTTATAAAGTTTAAATTTGTTGAAATTACTCTACCTTTACTTTAGACCCCAATATCCTCTCTAAACATTGTAAAAGAAAAAATGTAAGTTTTATGTATGTTAATAAATAGTTGCATTTTAAAATTATATTTTGTACATTAAGATGTTGGGGAAAATCTTATAAAGCATTGAGATAATTAATGAGTGGAAAATCTTACCAAAATCCACTCAATCTAGACTAATGTGTTGACTATATTGGACTCACATGGCGGCAATAAGTGCAACATGAGAAATTGAATCTTATTATATCTAGTGGCAATGACCATTGGTCAATCAAGATTTACCTTCTTTAATATGATCAGATTTATATTTTTATTAAATGAAGGGTAGTTAACTAACAGACTAGTTAGTTAACTAACAGATTTAGTGAAGGTTGTTAGAGGTGGTTAGAGTTTATCAGTAGTGCTTGACAGCTGTAATTAGGATGATTACTCACTATATAAATGTGATCATCCATCACAATGTAAAATTGATACAATTCAATAAAAATTTCTCCTCTCCTCTTCTACTATTTCTTTTCATACGTCTGGTCCATGGAAGATAACTCCATGGATCTCAATCTCTAAGTACAATTAACAATTTTCTAGAATATTTTTGCTTTTCTTAAAAAGGATGATGAGGTTACTACAAGAATCCATCCATCTGATTGAATCATAATTTGAATATTAATCCCTCCAGATCGAGCCAATTTACTTCGATTAAATTTACAAAATATTTGAACTAACTTTGTCGATCAAGATTGAAAATTGAACCTAGAACCTCATAGTGGTCAATTATTAGACCACACCCTTGTAAAGTTGCATCATAGAATCTTGATATCGAGTCATTTTGTATGCACATGTATTAAGTTTAATTTATCACTTCGTAATAAGCATAAGGTAACTAAATTCTGTCCACCAAGATTGAAAATTGAACCTGAAATCCCATGTTACTCAACCCACGTTATTGATCAAGTTGACCATACCCTTAAATGGTGCACCACTCAACCAAAAGTACCACTTCCAGACATGAAACCTTCATAAAATTGTGATAGTATGGTACTTGCATGTATGATGACAAGATGTCAACTATTGTGTTTCTGTATTTGGGTATGCAATAATACAACTAGTATTGGAAACAGGTTTTATTAATTGTGATAATAAGTCCAAAGACAAAAAGTACAGATGCTAATAAATCGCACTGAAAATGGTTTAGTTCGATTAAGAAGTCAATGTTATATAAATAAGTGTCCGACATCCATCCGTGGTTTAACCATATAGTCTCCTCCTCTTTGGCATATTTTTAAAATAATTTAATTGATAAAGTTAATCAACTCGGTATAGAACTGTTTGCAATAAATTTTAAAGTGATAAAAAATAAATTATAATCATAAATAAAATATGAAGAAATATAATTTTATCATAAACAATGCAGATACAAATTTGTTCCTCTCTTGATTTTTCACTCCTAAAATTCATCCGTGATTCGAGGACTGTTACTTGTGTATTTCTTGAACTACTATGGTTTGAGCTTGATCTCTGTAAAAGGATTTTGTATGGATCTTGAAATATTTGATTATCAGAAAGGGTACAATATATTTTGATCTCATGAACATCCTAAGAATTTATGAGATTTCTAAGATGTATTTTCAAGGGAATATATACCTTTTAGATAAGCATAAATTAGATTTAAGAGTAGAGTAATTTTCAAGATACTCGAATCGAAATAGGACTCATCTTGTAGAATCCTTCAAAATTTTAATATCTACAACAACAATAATAACAATAATGTCTCTATTCCAAACAAATTGATAAATGTGTTGGTGGAGCCAAAAGAATTAACTAGATATACAACAATAATAACAATTATTACTTATTTGATAAAGTTAATTAACTAGGTATACAACAATAATAACAATTACTTCTCGATTTCCATACAAATTGAAAGATGAGATGGTGGAGTCTAAAGAAAGACCGACGAACTTTTAGGTTGTTGAAAAAGAATGATCATTTAAATAAATCTTACGGTGAAATAAGATTTAACAAAAAAAAAAGGTAAGAATTTTATAAGATATAAAACAAATTTAAGCACTTTTTAAACTTGGTGATTGCACAACTTAAAAGAACAAATTGAGCCAAAGTGGACAATATATATATCAATGGGATATTTGTAAACAACTTGTTTGACATTTAGACGACCGACAAACCATGTCAACGACTTATGAGTAGGAACAAGTCAAGCTCCTAATTGATTTCATCAAAACGAAAATCCCCATGCAATACGTGAGGAAGATCCTTAGATATTGACCTCACAATGATCATGAATATCTTGAAAAAATTAAACTTGGGTTAGAGTTGAAATTTTATTTTGTTATATTTTATTGGACAACTTACACCGAGACACTTCATTTAAAATAATTATAAAAAATAACCTTCATTGTATAGGTATATATAGTTAGTGTATATTTGTGTATCATAATATATTATTTAGTGTATAACTCATGTATAAGTAATATACATTGTATAGTAGTGTATACTTTCTATAACTTTTGACAAACTATATTGTATAGTTTCAGTGGTTTGGGGCTATTTTTTACGTAAATAAAACATGGATTACTTTTTCTTTTATGAATTTTTTACTTTTTTGTATATATAATTTCTCCTTTTTTATTGAATTAAATGTACTTTTTTTTTAAAAAAAAAACCATAAAACATAATTTAAATATTATTATTTTATAAAATAAAAAATTTAGGGTAAATTTGAAAAATGAAAGTTGTATTTGAATCAAACTCTAATTTTTTAAATAATGAAAAATTGCCTTAGTAGCTAAACGTTTGAGGCACTCATAAACTAATTGACTAATGCCATATTGGAAGGCGTGTCAGACACCAAAAAGATAAAAGCCTCTAAATTAGGATTTTTGGAACAACACTACAACCTAACCTGTTAATTAGCCTCTAAATTTATCAATAAAGACACAAATATAAAGAGTTTTCTAAGATTAAAACTCCAGAGAATAGATACCTATAATCTAATTCCACTCAAGGAATAAGTTAAAACGCCAAATCGTGATTTATTTACCCCCGATTTTCCCTCATCTTGAGGAGTCATTTGATATTTGAGTGAATAGTTAAGTTGATTAATAAGTTTTATTTTGTATGAATATTATCATATTTAGTAACTTCCTTTAGATTGTTATGTATAAAATTTAACACATTTAATAGAGATTGGACATATATATTTTCTTTACGTACTTTTTCTTAGCCGGTGTGTTGATGATCCATAAGCCTTATTCACTCCTTTTTTCTTTTGAAAGTTGTCGACAGTCATGTTCTTATATTTCTTTACTGGTCTGTACTAAATTTCTTTGTTCACCAATCAACGGAAGAACTAATTAGTTGTAGCAGCACCTGCGACTGAAAAAGTCACCCCGAAAAACATTCAAAAGAAGAGGTCTAGGGTTGGTTCCGAAAAACATTCAAAAGAAGAGGTCTAGGGTTAGTTCATTCAAGGCTCAGACAGAATTAGTTAGAAGCACCTCTTTCTATTGATATTGATTTGATGTATTACTTATGATTTAGATATATGCGGAGGAGGCTCCTCTACATTTTCTCTCTTTCCATTTTCTTCCAAAGGCTCTTCTTTATTTCCTCTCTAGTCATTTTCCTCAAATTCATATCTTCTTTCTCCATTTCATGACATAAGTTAATTAGATCTTAACCATCAGACTTAATTTATGTTATGTGTCAACCATCAAGATAGGAACTTGGGGAAAATATAGAGGAGTCTTGTCCGAATAATCGATACATAAATTCACTGTAACTAGTTTTTGTATTGCTACTAGTATTTCCTCTATTCACTTTTACTTTATCACTATTTCACTTTTCGAAGTCAACTTGACTAAACTTCAAAGTTAAATTGAAGTATAACTAAATTTAATATTTGAAATCTAATACTTAGATGGTTGAAAACTATAAGAAAAATACTATAAGTTGTAATCCTTCTCATATTAATATGATGTAAAATAGTAACAAATAAAAATGAACGAAGAAATTACTTACGTAACTCTAACGAGTTACAAAATGACCCGTTGTAGAGTCGATAACCACAAACGAAAATGGAAAGAAATTCTGACACAAGGATAACCTGAAGTTGATGGTGTTTTCACATTCAGATGGAATATTATACCATATTTGAGCCATCATTTCCTGGATATCCTCTCAGATTGCCGGCCATGAAACCATTTATAATGTGAGAGATTGTTTGCAGTGGTGGAACTAGTATTTTTAAAAGTGCGTTCATATTTTTAGAATATGGGTGGTGATTTTTGTATCAAGAGTGTTCGACAATTAGTATATATGAAAATATTTATATTTAACCTATATATACATATATATTTAAAAAAGTTTTTTAACGAAAGATGTTCATCTGACCACCTTTCGATGAATGTAGCTCCACCCCTCACTGTTTGATTTGTGCAAACAAAATTTACATAATATTTTATGTAAATATTATTACATTCTAACTAGGTTTACCAAACATGCACGGAATCTAATATCTACATAACTCATTTTCAAATCAATTACGAGACCAGCCTTGATTTTCTGATCTCATCTCTTCGTGTGCCAACTTTAATAATCATCACGCTTCCTAGCAAAGACATGATTATATTATATGATGCAGATGTTCAGCACCAACAGTGAATAGACTCTGTTGAAATAGTAACTAATTCTGGTCTAACAAATATAAAGGACAAACTTAGAACTATTGTTTTGGATAAATGAATTGTGAGTATTATATCATCCAAGATTAGTGAGAGTTTCTGTAGAAATGCAAAAGAAACTAATGCCATGAAATGACAAGAAGATCGTAACACGCGGGATATGCAATCACATATAGGGTAACTATTCTGTTTAATATTTTTAAAGTTTGATTTAATGTAATAATTGATCGAAAATAAAAATACTGAACTTTTAAAATTCCGTCCAATATAGTAGATCAAATTTTGGTATAGTAAATTCTTGTATGATAATTAGCTCACCCTCCTTTTGGGATTTTATACCCTGAAGCACTATGTTCATAATGATGTCATGCTTGCTTTTGACATTTCGGAGAAATAAATCTTGATTGAACCTATATTTGCTCAATAGATACAATCCGCTAATGGTAAAACTTCATATGAGTTCAATGTACTGATGAGTGGCCCAGCATTCAATACGGGTAGAAGCATCAAGTTGCCGAGTTGGTTAAATGTTGTTAATGAAATAGTAATTCATTATTCTTAACAATAGATCTTGGCAAATTTTTGGTTCATCATGGTATTGGCCTTGGTTTACATACAACTACGTTGATCTTAGTAAAAGATGTTTTAGATGCACATGGTTCTAAGTTAATGTCAAATACAAAGAATTTCAGTTATAGTTTTCCGTGCGTGGCCTAGGACGAGGCGGTACTTCTGATATTTTGACATGGGACACGTTTTATTTGGCAATTTTTTGAATGTTAGTATGTTAAAAGAAAAGATATTTTGAGAATCCAAACTACTAAGCCAACTGTGTTTAGGGGATTTAGAATTTATATATCTACGTACAAAATTAAAAATTACCTTAGTGCATTTTCTTTAAGGATAGTTCGGATGAACACCCTCTTGGATTCGCATGATTATGAATTTGGACATATATGACGCAAAATTGATACCCACCCAAAAGATTAGATAGAGTGGGCAAGTGGAGAAGAGCACTAATATATGGGTGGAGCATATGACAAATAGTGAAGAGGAAACACTTGGTTATGGCCCTATATCGTGAATTTTATCGAAATAATGCTGGCATAATAATAGTAAGTCTATAAAGACCATCTTATTTTGGTTTGGCCTATTACTCTACGATTACACGACAAGATAGAAACGAGGCGACAGAAAACAGCTCTTTTACGTACCATTAGAGATCATGACCACGTTTTAAAACGCAATAACCAGTCCTTTCACGTTTGGGAAAACCACTCAAAAAAGTATGTCAAATACTCCATCGTTTGTTTCACCAAAGGAAGTCAAGACTCGTTTAAAAAGGACAGAAATCGTGCATTGCTCGACAAAGCTAGCTATGTCATTTTCTGCACCCACTTCTGTTTTCATTCATTCAGGTACGTTTGGGGGAAAATATGGGGAACCTAGAAAAACAAGGCTTTGACTTCTATGCATAATGATACAATGGGAGTCGTTAAAATTATTGACATAGGTGGAAATAGTAATTAGGAATGTCCACAATTAGAAGATAAATGTATCGGAGATGAAGATGCTCAGATAGATGTGTTTGCATACTAGGAGAGATTTAATTAGAATAGAAATTATAAGGGACAAGGGGAGAGTGGCACTACATGAGGGAAGCGAGATTGAGATGGTTCGACATGTGAAGAGGAGGTACGCGTAGGGGTGTTCACAGGTCGACTTGGATCGGTTATTATTGGTCAGAACCAAAACCAGAATCAACACCAAAACAACTTAATCAATTTTTAAATTCTCAAAACCAAACCAAACCAAACCAATTATAATATATATTTATTGGTTTTGTTGTAATCGATTTCGATTTGATTTGATTCAATTATTCGACTATTACATGATCCTTTCAAGGTGGAAATTGTAATCAGGAATATCCACATCTAGAAAATGAGGATACTTAGATGGATGTGTTTGCATAATATAAGAGATATAATCAAAATCGAAATTATAAGGGGCAAAGTGATAGCAGCCCCTACAATAGACAAGATGGAGGAAGCAAGACTGAAAAATTGTTTGACATATAAAAAGGAGATGTGCAGATTCACCAGTGAATAACAAGAGTTGAGAGAGGCAGAGGTAAGCTAAAGGGGGAAGCGATTAGACAAGACCTAACTGAACTCCAGCTTACTAAAGTTATGACCCTGGATAGGAAGGTATATAGGTCAAGGATCATAGTAGACAATTACAAGTTAGTCGAATGTTGCCATGTTGTATGAGGGAGAGGTACGTAGGCAGGGGCTAGCCTCATCCCCTCACCTCCCCTGCTGTTAATAGTAGTAGTTCGTTAGTGATCACTTAGTTTCTTATTATTCAATATGTAGTATTGTTTGTTGTTTCATTTGCTTTGTGTCTTGCTATTTTTCTATCGTATTTTTCTTGCTTTGAAATTTCTCTCTTGACTTGAAGATCTATTGGAAACAACCTCTATATTCCACAAAGATAAGATATACATGCGTACATCCTATCCTCCCCAAATCCCACTTATGCGACTACACTACGTATGTTGAAAATTCAAGAAGAATCGACTGCCTTCACATGGAAATCACTAACTTGGACACAGTTTATGGATGTAGAGTTCTCTTGTAACAATCAGCTGTAATATCACAAGTCATTTGGTCAACATTTAACTATGGAAAAAGGTATTATAGTGCAGCAAAGAGTATCAGAATCCTTTACCATAGCAGCAGGATGGAATAAACAAATGAAGAACAGGAATGCAAGAAATGTTAAATAGCCCAGTTATCCAAAACAAATAACAAGAGGACTTGCAAAATGAATGTTAAACAAGTATAAGAAACAACATATATGCTAAACAAGTGTAAGAAAATATTGACTCCGTCCACCCTGCCCAACTATTAGCCCAGGGGACCACCTAGTATATAGCCCATGGGCTGAGCCCAGCTGGTTAGAGAAAATTGAGGGACACTGCTGTCGGCTGTTGTTGCTATTCCCTTTATTTCCTTGTTGTCATATC
Source organism: Solanum clarkiae (assembly GCA_011800125.2). Classification (NCBI taxonomy): domain Eukaryota; kingdom Viridiplantae; phylum Streptophyta; class Magnoliopsida; order Solanales; family Solanaceae; genus Solanum; species Solanum clarkiae. The sequence goes on from JAABOM020000012.1 coordinate 12,195,187, forward strand.
TAGTTTATTCCCAGAAAACAACCTCTCTATATGAACCTCGAGTCCTGCCAGGACTGCAGGAAAGAACATGATAAAGCAATGACTGATCACACAGGCAATATCGACATTCGTCAAAGGCAGTACTGTGTTATAAAGACAAACAAAAGTATTTCGCTCCATATTTAAATACTCTGAAGACCCACAAATATCATCAACAAATCCAAAACCAGCACAATGAGGATCCTGGAAGGCCTATTTCCAGCAACCTGAAATTTATATTTAAGATAATTAGCAATAAATTACTGTAGGAAACAACTCAAATTAATCAGGCGAACACCAGACCAAAAGTAAATGTGACAACACCACTAAACCTTAATCTCAACATCATCTCGCCTATATGAATCTTTTACTATTTAGCGGAGGCGAGAATGTCAACTTGAATAATGAGAATCCAACACCCTCCAACCCTAGGATTCCTCCATGGAGGGTGAGTCGGAGCATAAGATCAGTGGATCCTACTCTCTGGTAAGACCATACATCTCCTGGGGGCTTCTGACGGTTGGGTATCTGCAGTTCAGGAAAATGACCACTTTAATGGAAAAACAGAGTTCATTACAGAGATGATGCAAAATCATGATAATACTTACCTAGTGGATTCTGGAATGACTGGATAACTAGTAGAGTCATATTCACACACACCACCCTGGAAGTACAACTTTACACTTGTTTAGTCATAGAAATGACAAAGGAATCAAAACGTCATATGCCCAATTGAATTATCTAGGCAGCAATTCGACATAAAAATAGTTAAGGGCTTATGTAGATGGGAAGGTCTCGTGTACAAATAATGAACTCGTTTCACATAAAAAAGTGATGCTTGATACCACGGTCCACCACCAACCATCACCCCTTTAGAAGCGTCTACAGTATAAGGAGTGTCATAATAATTGCTTTTTCTTCTGGAATTTGCTAACCCAGCAAATTATTCTAACACCATCAAAGATGAGAAATCGGTGAAAAAACGTTTGCAGGCTGAAATACTATAAACTTTAAGTTCATATCCACTAGAACTTTCAGCTGTCATCACACCTGAAGGCTGTGGATCTCCAGTTGGGATGACTTTTAAAGGGTCAAACCTAGGGAGTGACCTAACTGTAGCAGCTCCATATTAACATTAGCATCACACAGGAATCTTGCTCCAAGTCTTGCGAAAACTCTACATCTACATCAACATCAAAGCTTCCACAAATCTCTATTAGTGGAGCTTGCCCAAATTCACTATACGATAAAAAATTAGGGGTGTGTGGAACAAGCAAGACTAAATACTGATGATAAGTGAATAACCTGTACAAGCTTCTCATCTGCTGATGCACATTTGTTCTTGTCGTCTTCGGAGAGAACACAAATATCTGCTTGGTACTCCTTCGCGTCTCATTAATAACTTGACCTCTTTGTCCGAAAATGTAGCCGGCCTTACTAGAGAGAAGAAAAAGCCTAGTGGTGATTATACCTTTATCAGAGATTTTACTTGTTTTATGCTGAAGATGAAGAATGGCATCAATAGTTTGTGACCCAGGATCGTAAAGAGCCTGGAAGAAGGACAAAGAAAAATCTTACTGACATATATCAGTATGCTTATGCTTAGAATTCCACAACGGTAAATATTACCTCCAAAGAGGAGACTCCAATAACTCTTTCATCAGATTAGGGTGAAACATCCTCTACATGAATACTTGCCCCTGTTTCCTGCTGCAATTGCTTTACTTGACGCCCCCCTTGCCATTAACACTACCAATTTTTGCAGCAGAACACAGAATTTTCATTGTCAAGTCAGTTGGAGATTCATTAGTATGAAGGGGAGGAACATAATCAAAATCCCTGACAAGGGAATCAGAGAGTAAGTGCATCACATACAAACATAAACTAGAACATGAACGTATTAGGTATGCCTTCCTTTTATTCCAAAAAAAAAAAAGAAAAGAATGGTGAATAAGGAACGAAAAGAGAATCGATATTCTGCTTAATGTTACATTGCTCAATCTCCTAATAACCCCTGTTCGTGGATAAATAAATGGTAGAACTAAATAATCCTTCCGTTCCCTTCTTCTAAAGGAACCTATTTTTCTTTTTAAATTTCCCTGGTAATTAGAGAGAAGCACTCACCCCACCTAGGTCCGAACCGGAAAATGGAATCAGGGAATCTGTGCATCACGTACATACATAAACTAGAACAGGAACGCATTAGGTACCTTATATTCCCCCAAAAGAAAGAATGTCGTATAATGTATGCAACGAGGAATAATTTTCTGCTAAACATGGATGAGCTAGTTAAGGAAAAAATGGCATAAAAATTACATTGTTCAATGGCATGTCGTATTGGTGAGTATACATATTGTACAGAATACACGAGACAATGATTTCAGAGTAATGCATCTCCGAACATTTATATGGCATGTGGTTCATGTCCTGAGGAATCAATACACAGTTAAAGCACACCTTCTCAAAGGGAACGGTGCTGCCTTCTTTTTCTACTTTTCCTTTTTAAAAAGGTTAAGGGAAGGCAATAGTGTGCTGCTTCAAAATGCAAATCAGTCTCATAAGCTTTCGCTCCCCAATAATAGAAAATCAAAGCAATCTAGGCTGCAGAACACTAAATTCCAAATTCCAAGAGATGCATTTTTTGGGCAGAGAAGTGTAGAACCATGCTGTAGGCCTAAGTTGCTCGGACTCTCCAAAACAGGAGGATCAGACACACACCTGTCGGCATTTCTAAAGAGTCCGAGCAACATAGTTGTAGACTATACAAAGCTAGATTTTATCATGCAATAAAAAGAATATAGTGTGAGTATTAGTATTCATGCTAACTTCTAGCATCATGAAGAAACCAATTTCACATTAAAACCAGACTTTATTGTTGAAGAGAGCGTTGCCTTGGAAAGAGTGAAAGCATGCCCTTATAAATTCCGTGAAATTCCCAGTGTTGTCTATGGGAAATTTTACTAATCTTCCTATAAGTTCCACCAGCCGAAAAGAAAACCTGTTCATTTCTCTAGTGGTTGGAAATTTATGTACTTTTATAAGACGACTAATATCTTATTGATGTTTCTGAAACTCCATCTAAAAGTGGTATATCAAAAAGCAAAGAAGCTACATAAAAATATAGTACTCTACAAAAGACACCTGTATTTTACATGAATAGGAATATGGTACTCCATATCTAACCTGCTCGGGCTCTTCAAAAATGTTGCCGCAGTCGTATCGAATCCTTCAAAAATATACTATTTTCAGAAGATCCGACATGCACCAATCAACATTTTTTAAGAGTCTGAGTAACATAGCTCCAAACACTGATCAAACACGAAAGAGATGTTCTAAGCTGCGGAAAATCATATTCCATTTCTCTTTTTCTTCTCTGGCAAATAAACATTTTCCATTACCAAATTGATTTGTACAAATTTCAGAAGTTATACTGGCACAACTATCATACAACAAGCAAGCTAACCACTATAACATCATTTCTAACAAAGAAAAGAAACTATAACTAAAGAAAACCTCCTGTACTATCTTCCCTTTAGCATATGGCAAGGCAGCATATTCCATTTCTTTGAATGCTCTTATGTTCCTTCCCCACCAAAGCAGTCATATAAGTTCTAGTAAAGCCACATTTCACGTTCTACATCATCTCCTTCTCCACAATCTCAGGAATTGTCCATTGTACGCAAAACAAATTTAGGGAGATTTAATTGTTATCGCATAAATTTAGGTGAGGAAAGGACCAAAATAGTGCATTATTTTTGTACACTCAAAATCATTCATATTCTTTTGCTTTGAACAATAACAGTACTTAATATTTATGAGAAAAGCTAAAATATTCCATTATCTCTGAACTTGAACTCAAAATTATCCATATTCTTTTGTTTGGCGTACTAATAGTACACAATGTTTATTAGTGTAGCAATTTTGATCATCCTCCAATTTTGTTGTTAAATTTTAATAGAATATTTTTTACTTTAAATATAAAATATCATTTTCCAATAACCTAAAAAAATGATAAAATTATTAATAACCAATAAATTTTATATATTCACACCAATGTATCTATATTTTGAAGATATAAATTTTTTACCGTTTATTAAATTTAACCTTATATTTGATTTGAAGATATAAAAATTAAAAATTTCATCATTTCACCAAAATCAAATTCAATAATTTTTAATTCGAACCCTAAAACTCAAACCCTGAAATCTCAACCCTAAATCTCGAACCTTAAATCTTTACCCTAAAATCTTTACCCTAAATCTCGAAACTCTAAATCCCAACCCTAAACTCGAACCCCAAACGCGACCTCAAAAAATTTCTGACCAAGTCGTAGAGCTTGACGATACGAACGTTTTGCAAACACTATCAGTGATGGAAAATATTTCCCAATCAAAATCTGTGAGTTGTTTGGATGTTTTACCAATTGGAGATGTTAGATCTACTGTGGATCTATGACATAGTCAAAAATTAGATCATTCTACCGTCCCATTTGAGAGAAATGTCCATGTGAATATTGGAGAATTTTCCGGCGAATCGTTGGACAGTCGCACCAAAATTCGGCCCTTTTCCGGCAATCTTCATGGAGGCGCACCCGCCCAGGATAACCCAGCCAGTTTTGACGGCCACAACACCGGCGATGATCTTACAGCTGGCGGCGACACTGTTCCGGCCCTTTTTTTGGGACAAATCCAATGCCAAACTGTTCCGGCCGTTTGAATATTTTATTTGGCCCTAATTAATTAAACAATCAAGTTTAGGATAAAAGTTTCGTATACTGAAGCAGCTGTACGAAAACATTAAGCAGCTAGAAGAAGGGCAGGTTTTCACCTTGCATCTGTTAAAGTATTTTTAATTTACAAAAGTTTGCCTCTTTTCGTCCCCATTTTGATTATCCTTAATTCACCCGTTTCGAGTCATATTATTTTAGATATTTTTTACTTTTTTAAAGTCTACAAATTATGTTCACATTTTTAGAGACCGTTTGGTAGGATATATTAATTAAAATAATTGTTGGATTAGAATTTAGTCCATCTTAATATAATGTTTAATTGCACAATACAAACACGATATATCTAATCTATGGATAACCTAATTCATTACATTTGGTCTCATATAATACCTCAGATCCCACTCGTGAGATTTTACTGGGTATGTTTTTGTTGGTCTTATATAATACCAAGGATATCAAGGGATTACTAATACCGAGTTTAGTAATTCCTTATTGAATGAAAATGACTTAACTATCTTTTAAAATAAAGGCTTACAATTTTTTGAATAAATTAATTTAGAATACGTAAGTTGAACATATACATTGCGTCAATTCATATAAAAAGACAAGATAAATAAACTATTTATAAAAAAATTATTTAATGATACTTTACATGCAATTTTTTTAACAAATAGTGAAAATAAATATGAAGTACCTAAGATTAAATTTGAATTGAATTTAAAATATGAAGTAGCATTAATTACAACCAAAAAAGGAGTCATGCCACTCCTATGATAGTAGTGGTTTTATTTTGCCAAAAAATTACAACAATTTATATTAAAATTATAGTTTTATCATATACTTTACTCTAATTATATATTCTGGGATTATATTCCTTAATCTTTAAAATATTTTTCTCTTATCATATATTTTAGAAATCTTTAATTATTATCTCTATTGATATATTTTAGGACTCCTCAACTTTTAACTGTATTTTTTCTCTTATCATATATTTTTGGACTCCTTAATTTTAATAGATATTTTTCTCTTATTGTATATTTTAGGACCGCTTAATTTAATAGTATAAAGATAATCAAATAACAATTTAAGAAAAATATTAATATAACAATGTTATCTATTATAATATCAATGAAGGATAAAATTGTGTCAAGTTAAATGAATATTTCTAAGAACATGCATATTCTAATATAGTACAAATAGATAAGGATTATGATTTTTCTAAAAAGGGAGTATCATTTTTTTAAAAGAAAAATAACAAACATGGTGACAAAAATTGCTTTTGCTCTAGCTAGTTAGAAGGCTATAAAAATAATATTATCCAGCAATTATCTACATGAAATATAAAATTTCATAATAATTCAAGGGTATAATTGGGAAAAAAATTTGGTGGAGTTTTAAACCAAATACAAAATTAGATGAAAAACAAATGAACCAAACACTTGACATAAAAATAATCTTTGTATTACTAATCCCTGCACTACTACTCCATGTATTACTAATCCATGCATTATCCATCTTTGTACCAAACGGCCCCCTAGTGTCTTCCATTTAACCATTTCGAAAAATATTAATATGTTAAATACATATATACCAAGTTATCAAACTCTCAGTTTATCTTAACATTGCTTTTCTATTAGGATTCACATGAGAATTGCCTTAATTGCTCTGCCTATAATTGATATAATTATAATTAAGAATATTCGCTCATAAAAATTCATACCCATTGTTGACACCCAATTTTGTCCGGCCTACAACCCATTTTAGAGTGTCAATTCATTAAAATAGATGTTTTATTTTTA